>CM062817.1:385781328-386381328 GCA_031772625.1 Pinus tabuliformis | reverse complement strand
CTAACACTCAAAAACAAGCCAATTCTGGATCATGTCAACTGCTCCACTGAGAATCTGCGCTGAATGTCAACTCCAACAAAGGCTACCTGCGCTGAGCAATTTTGGACAAGTGGCAGAGTCATTCCTCAAGGTGTCAATGCCCAGGAAGCTTCCAAAATGACACTTGCATCAAGGAATTCGACTGGTGATGAGTAAGAGGTTCCAAATCTCCAAGTGGAAGCAAGAACCTCCAAGTGGACTCAAGAACTGAGAGAGGGAGAGGACACTAGTCAGATCTCAAGCTGACTAATCCTCTCTCCAAACATCTATATATAGATCTCTCCTCCATGGGATCTAAAGGCTGGAATTTTGTGAATGCAAAGAATTGTTGTTGGTTTGAGACTGGAAACATTGGGTGCTTAATGCTTTGAAGGGAGCTGAAGAAGGAATTCCATTCTGCTGGGAAGGAGATGTTGGATTGGAGCCCTATGGGTTGTATCTCTTCCTGAACCCTGTTACTTATCAATAAAGCTATCTTTGTTTGCTCCTGTATGCTGGTGTATTTGTATGATTGCATTAGTGTATTTGATTTACTTCTAATCCTGAATCATTTATGAATATGTATATTTGCCTTTGTGTTGTGTTCTTCTCTCGTCGCAAGTAGCTGTTCTCTTGTCACAGGTAGCTATTCTCTTGTGATCTCGTGGGAATCAAGTAGTTGTTCTCTTGAGCAAGCGAGGAGGTGAGTAGCTGTGAACACCCAAAGAGAAGAGGATCTATATCGAGGGAAAAACGGAAGACAATGGTAAGTCTATCGATCTCCCCTCTTTCACATTTCATAAAGGAAGAAACCAGTGTAGCTGTATTCGTTTGTTGCTAAGGCACTGTCACACCTTAGGTGGATAGGATCGTCCTGCATAGGCATTTTTCCCCACAACAAATTGGCGACTCCACTGGGGAAGAACTTGTTTATTAATTTCGTTTTTGTTTCCGTCATTTGTTTACTTCATAGACTTGGCAGTAACTATTGAACTGCATCTTTCCCGGATGCAAAGTAGAAAGTTGTTGTTTTGATCCAGTTGCTGGACTTGTCTATGATATAAACTAGATCCACAAATGATTTGATGATCCTTGTGATAGTCTTTAGTACCCTATCAAAGTATCCCTCTATTTATACCTTGCTTGTGTTTCTGATTTGGCCTGAAACAGTTGATTTTTGAGCATTTTATGACCCAGAACCCAAGGGAAACGAGAGTTTCTCTTTCAGCGCAACTGCTGTGAAGGCAGTCTGCATTTCAACGCAGGTCCCGAAGGGGCTACCTGCGTTGAATGTCAAGTCCTCAGTGTTGAGGTTACGTTGAACCAGTTTGGCCTTGTGCAGCTGGGGTTCTTTGTCCTCTGTTGCCCTGTTTTGATCTCTGTTTTTGCAGCCTTTAACCAGCATAGGTACCAGTCTGATAAGCCTTTTCTTTGCTTAGATTCCGCCTCTTTTTTGTACAAAAAGACTGTGAATGTTTTTATGTGTTTGTGGCGTCATTTACAGTTTTCCTTTGCATGAGTAAAGTAGTCATTCTATAGCCTTTGATTCAGATCTGATTGATAGTGATCTTAGAAGAGAGTTCATTGGTTGTTTTCAGATTGATTATAGATTTACTTTTGCTTATTGGTTTGAATTTGTCTCTTTCAAAGTGTCAAAATAAGTCTTTATTTCGAAAATCGCAAAGTGATTGTAATCTCTTCTACCCTTGTTGATTTCGAAGAAAGTGAGCTTGTTTGTATTGATCATTGTAAAAGAAGATTCAAAGTTGTGCAAAAAGCTTTCTTTGTAGGCATTTATACTAAGAAAGTGGAAAACAAACACCTGCATTGTGCATTTTGCATTTGATAGTTTGCATGTTGGATTTAGGGAAAGTGAATTAGAGTGTGCTAATTGCTCTTTGAGAAAAGATAGTGTTATTCTTTTCCCTTAGTAGCTAGGATTTTCAAAGTTGAAAGATAATAAAGCTTGCTTATCATCTTAGACTGCATTTAGGAATTTGTATCATACATCTCGTGGTGAACCTTGAAAGGCAAACTTTAAAAAGATCAACCTAAAATAAACTGAATGAACCTAACAACGCTGTGTAACATAACGCACAACATAGAGGTCTAGGCTAGAGACGTGTTCCGCGTCGTTAAGCCTAGTGGCTGTCGATCTCAAAGAAGGTGGGTGATTCCTCCTGAGAGACGGTAGCGCTAGTACGGATTTGTGCTCCCACGTACCGTCGCGTATATATTGGGAGACCCCTATAGGCATATATCTTTTATCCTTAGGAAGCCGTGTCGGCCGCCCTACTGATCGCAATGCAGTGAACACAGCATTCACGAAGATCGACCACCCGTACCGTAAAAAGTATTCTATGGTTTTGCGAAAAGTTTGGCACACCCTCTGCCTAGATCTCCAGAGCAGTTTCTTTTGGCCTTTTTCAGACTCTATAATAGAAAAAGTCCATCCGAGCATTTGTCACTTCGGGCTCGTTAAAACATCGAAGGAGACTAGAGTCATCTTTAGCTTTTTCTCGACTCTTTAATACTGAAAAAGCAAGTTGTGTCTAAAGCGTCGTTAACAATTTATTTTAAACGGAACAATCACCCTTTAATCCTGCGTTGATCTTTAGGTTGAAAAGATGGAGCACACCAACCAAGGAGTTCCCTTGGGTGGAAATCCTAGTCCCTTCTCCTCTTGGGGAGATGTTGGTGCACCCCACATGGCCACATTGTCACTTCCAGGACTGACAATTGGCCTACCAGTTTGGCTCTTTTCAACCAATGTTGTTTAGAATACCACCATTCCTGAACAGTCGAGTCAACAGTTAGATCAGACAAGAGTTGCCTCCCAGCCTTCAACTTCATCTTCCTTCCCTCCTGCCTCTTCGCTTGACGGAAGTAGTCGAATTAAAAACCAGGTTCCTAAGGGGAATAAGGAGAAGAAGAAGAAAGAGAAGAAGAAGAAAGAGCCTAAGGCGACTGGGGGCAAACAAGTGTCATCTAACAAAAATCCACACACCGCACTCGTAAGGCCTAAATCACCATGTGTCATATGCAGGGGAGACCACTTCCATAGAGATTGTCCCTGTATCCTGCGGATACTAAGAGACTGGTCCCCCCATTTGCACAATTCGGTAGCGTCGACCTCTGATAGCCATGTCGACTGCTCACCGTCAACTAGTGGGAGTGAAGCTCCAGGACAGAGCGGGAGAGCTAAATTTCCCTGCAGACTATGTGAAGGCGATCACGCCATCCACCATTGTCCCTTCTTAGACGAGGCAAAAAGAGTTCTGGAAGATCACCCGATTTTACGAGCGCATCTCCCTCCTGGATATCAAAGACTCCTGCCAAGTCCCTCACTAGTTGAGAACCTGGCTGACCCGCCCAGGTGGTCAGCCGAAGCACCTGTCATTGAAGATGAACCGTCTGGATCCATGCCTGACGAAAGTCAAAAGGTTGATACGGCAGTCGACCCAGTTTTGCCTTCAGAGGCTCCATCTTCGAATGACACCATCACAGAGGAGAATCAAGATGACACCGTCCAGATTCTCTTCATCAGCACTGACTCTGATGATCAAGGGGGCAATGCCACCATTCCTTTATCGCAGGAAGGAAGTTCATCATAGCGCTATCCGGCCGTATATTCGGTCCCACCACCAAGCAACCTGGTTGTGTCCTTGATTGGAACCAACTAGGCAGACCCCGGTTGCCAGCCAGTATACCATTCAAAATTATTTGTCAAATATACAGAATGGTAATGGCTGGCACTATCATTGATGAGGGGGCATCTGTGAGTATCCTTTCCTCTATTGCTTGGAAAGCGCTTGGTTCGCCAGCGCTTTTACCTGAGATGAGAAATCTATCATGTTTTGATAAACGAACCAGTCGACCTTTAGGGATCCTCCCCAATGTGCCTGTAACATTGAAAGGGAAGACCGTTCAAATGAACGTGATGGTCGTTCAAGGACCCTTGGATTATAACCTACTCCTTGGACGAGACTATATATATTGCATGGGAGCTGTAGTCTCCTCACTCTTTAGAGTAATGTGTTTTCCGCATGAAGGAAGAATGGTCAAGCTCGTGGATCAACTTTCGTTTCCCGGATCACACATCGCAAATAGTCATGTACCATCCCTAAATGGTCTATTCATGCAAGAAGTGTCTCAACCCATGGTCCGTCCTCCTGATGAGCGCGAGTAATCCAGGAGGATATGACTAGAACCCAGGGGGCATGCATCCTGGCCTGCTTCGGCAGGGAAACTTTGGGTATAGGGTAGGTTTCCGCGGGAGAATATGACTAGTCCGTACCCCGTCCGTGGATGGAAGAGGGGTTGTTCTAGAATAAGATTCTTTTGTCAAAGTTACGTGTTTGGCACCAGTCATTCACCCTTGTCTATTTCGGTAGACATTGCCGAGGAAGTGTCTTGTTTGAAAGAGTAACGAGACAATTTTTGGGTAACCTGAAAGAGGTAAGCCTCTCTCGATTAAAACAAATGTTTTGGCGGAGGGTAAGTAGAGGTAACCTTGAAACTCTATTTTATACCTGGGGGCATGCAAACCTTTTGGAGTGCAAGCAAGGGGCGACTATTTATTTTTTTAAATTTTTAGGTCCTCCCTTTAAACCTGTAGGTCTAACCCTTTAAACTCGTAGGATTAGCCGTTTCCGAACTTGCATAAAGAAAGGAGAGGGAGCATAGCTTTGGTAAGGCGCAAGCTCTATAAAAAATGGGATCTTTCGTGAGACACTCTTATCTTATGACTGGGTAATCGAGCAGTTTTAGCATAAAGTTCATGCTCGTTAAAAAATAAACGCAAGATCCGAGCAGTTTTAACGCGGTCTTCATGCTCGTTAAAAAATAAATATAAGCAGTGAGCAATGTTTCCTCCAGTGTTTAAGCTCATTTTTAACTAAAAAATGAAACTATACCGGTAAATAACCACTGTGATCGTAAATTTATCAGCCGTTAAAGCCTTGGTCGTGTTTGCACCTGCCACCTCCACTTTTCATTTGGCTGATCGTTCACCTCCATATGATTGTTTACCCATTTTGAGGAACAGTTGCGAAGAGTGATTTCACCTAGCCATCCTTGTGACACTGTCGTGATTGGAAAATTCCAACCTGTACCTGGAATCAGTTGCTATCCCTGTTTATCACTCGTTCCTCAAAAGACGAGTCTTCTTTAAGCTCTTTTCAATTGACTCGTAAAATATGAAAAGATTGCCGAGTTTTGGCCTTCCAGCTCGTTAAAGGACAGGAAGAGCTATCCCTCCTCTAGATTTTAATCTTTTTGGACCTGAGGGATTATTGCACAAAAAGGTCGAGTGCTTGTTTTATTCGGCTCGTTAAAATTATCGAAAACTCATCCCTTCTGTATTGTTTTATACTTTTTCGGACTTAAGGGATTTGATGACGAAAAAGGAATTTTGGAGTTAACTTTATGTACCTTTTCAGACTCTCTAAAAATGAAAAGGACCGAGTTATCCTTGTCGTTAGACTCGTTAAAATTATTAAATAGCGACAAACTTGTCTTTAGACGAGAACGAGTTTCACTATCGCTAAGCTCGTTAAAACATAGCGATGGGCTTGCCCGAAGGGCAGGTTGTAGAACAAGCATATGTTATCCTCCTCAAGCTTGACAAAAATAAAGAGGTACTGGTCAGCAATGACTGGGGAAAAATTGGGAAAAATCAAGAAAACTTTGATGGTAGCAGGTCGCTCTTGAACATGACACTTTTCCTCCGTACCACATTCGGGTTGGGTTGTTTCATTCACCGGTCACGTCACCATGGTCTCGCCATACCATCCATATTTGGGGTAATGCTACCAATCCATCGCATCAGTGTCATCATATGTTCAAGAGAAGTCGTTCAGAAAGAGTCAACCGGGTCCCATCCACTGCCATACATTATCCTTCATCCATTCATGACCGCCACCCTGAATCATATGTCACAGATCGTTTTCACCTCCATTAAAATCATTAGCTCTGTTCCGTGTCACTGATGTGGGATTCATTAAGGCCCTCCTGTGATGGATCACTTCTTGTCGACATCAGCTCATTATCCAAGAAGTTGATCTAGGAACAACCCCTTCAGTACTTTGAAGCTTGCATGCCTCAATGGCAAGTTTCTCACTTCCAGCGACAGGTATACATCAATGACCTTCGACCAGAAGATTTTGCGTGGTGTTCGACGCCAAGTCCTTTATTCACACCACGTGAATTGTATTGCAGTACCTTGAGGGTCATTATCATTATCGGTGATTTCTCTCGCGCTTGTTAACGGTTTACATCATTGACCGGTAATCAAGCGATGTCTTTCCATCTTCGACTTCAGCGCAATTCTCACATGGATCGACTTGTACTTAGAGTGAAGATCGAACGAGTTTGAAGACCCCGGATCTAGTTTCATCCATCCGGGCTGCGATATATATTCAGGAAAGATAAAGACATTTGACATGTACATCATTGCAGCAAATGATCATCCTACTCAAAGGATGATAATTTAGCCAAAATTATCAGTCTACCATCAGACGATCGTCTGTTCTGTGTACAAAAATGAATTTATAAAGCTGAGCATGGGAATGCCCGCCTCAGCTAGATCATGAAAGCAGTATGAATCATAATGTATGGTATTGTATTTTATTACAGGTCTCCTCCCAGCAGATGGATGAACTTCGGACCCTCCTGGATAAAGCATTTCACCCGATAAACGGCCTCATACTTTAGGGGGCAACTGTTATAGACATTTTTGTTCCTTACAGCCTCGAGCATGAAATGTCCATAATCTAAGGGATCCAAAGTCCCTAAACATGTTGTTCCTACCCCTAGAGGAACAAGGCCAACTAACCACAGCAGTTCACAGAAGTTCTCCACCTAACACTCAAAAACAAGCCAATTCTGGATCATGTCAACTGCTCCACTGAGCATCTGCGCTGAATGTCAACTCCAACAAAGGCTACCTGCGCTGAGCGATTTTGGACAAGTGGCAGAGTCATTCCTCAAGGTGTCAATGCCCAGGAAGCTTCCAAAATGACACTTGCATCAAGGAATTCGACTGGTGATGAGTAAGAGGTTCCAAATCTCCAAGTGGAAGCAAGAACCTCCAAGTGGACTCAAGAACTGAGAGAGGGAGAGGACACTAGTCAGATCTCAAGCTGACTCATCCTCTCTCCAAACATCTATATATAGATCTCTCCTCCATGGGATCTAAAGGCTGGAATTTTGTGAATGCAAAGAATTGTTGTTGGTTTGAGACTGGAAACATTGGGTGCTTAATGCTTTGAAGGGAGCTGAAGAAGGAATTCCATTCTGCTGGGAAGGAGATGTTGGATTGGAGCCCTATGGGTTGTATCTCTTCCTGAACCCTGTTACTTATCAATAAAGCTATCTTTGTTTGCTCCTGTATGCTGGTGTATTTGTATGATTGCATTAGTGTATTTGATTTACTTCTAATCCTGAATCATTTATGAATATGTATATTTGCCTTTGTGTTGTGTTCTTCTCTCGTCGCAAGTAGCTGTTCTCTTGTCATAGGTAGCTGTTCTCTTGTGATCTCGTGGGAATCAAGTAGCTATTCTCTTGAGCAAGCG
This sequence comes from Pinus tabuliformis, assembly GCA_031772625.1. NCBI lineage: Eukaryota > Viridiplantae > Streptophyta > Pinopsida > Pinales > Pinaceae > Pinus > Pinus tabuliformis. The sequence goes on along the minus strand of CM062817.1, from coordinate 386,373,733 downwards.
AGGAGGTGAGTAGCTGTGAACACCCAAAGAGAAGAGGATCTATATCGAGGGAAAAATGGAAGACAACGGTAAGTCTATCGATCTCCCCTCTTTCACATTTCATAAAGGAAGAAACCAGTGTAGCTGTATTCGTTTGTTGCTAAGGCACTGTCACACCTTAGGTGGATAGGATCGTCCTGCATAGGCATTTTTCCCCACAACAATTATTCCGTTTAAAATAAATTTTAACGACGCTTTAGACACAACTTGCTTTTTCACTTTTAAAGAGTCGAGAAAACGCTAAAGATGACTCTAGTCTCCTTCGATGTTTTAACGAGCCCGAAGTGACAAATGCTCGGATGGACCTTTTCTGTTATAGAGTCTGAAAAAGGCCAAAAGAAACTACTCTGGAGATCTAGGCAGAGGGTGTGCCAAACTTTTCGCAAAACCACAGAATACTTTTTACGGTACGGGTGGTCGATCTTCGTGAATGCTGTGTTCACTGCATTTCGATCAGTAGGGCGGCCGACACGGCTTCCTAAGGATAAAAGATATATGCCTATAGGGGTCTCCCAATATATACGCGACGGTACGTGGGAGCACAAATCCGTACTAGCGCTACCGTCTCTTAGGAGGAATCACCCACCTTCTTCAAGATCGACAGTCACTAGGTTTAACGACGCCAGAACACGTCTCTAGCCTAGACCTCTATGTTGTGCGTTATGTTACAAAGCGTTGTTAGGTTCATTCAGTTTATTTTAGGTTGATCTTTTTAAAGTTTGCCTTTCAAGGTTCACCACGAGATGTCTGATACAAATTCCTAAATGCAGTCTAAGATGATAAGCAAGCTTTATTATCTTTCAACTTTGAAAATCCTAGCTACTAAGGGAAAAGAATAACACTATCTTTTCTCAAAGAGCAATCAGCACACTCTAATGCACTTTCCCTAAATCCAACATGCAAACTATCAAATGCAAAATGCACAATGCAGGTGTTTGTTTTCCTCTTTCTTAGTATAAATGCCTACAAAGAAAGCTTTTTGCACAACTTTGAATTTGCTTTTACAATGATCAATACAAACAAGTTCACTTTCTTCGAAATCAACAAGGGTAGAAGAGATTACAATCACTTTACGATTTTCGAAATAAAGACTTGTTCTGACACTTTGAAAGAGACAAATTCAAACCAATAAGCAAAAGTAAATCTATAATCAATCTGCAAACAGCCAACGAACTCTCTTCTAAGATTATAATCAAATCTGAATCAAAGGCTACAGGATGACTACTTTACTCATGCAAAGGAAGACTATAAATGACGCCACAAACACATAAAAACATCCACAATCTTTTTGTACAAAAAAGAGGCGGAATCTAATGCAAAGAAAAAGGCTTATCAGACTGGTACCTATGCTGGTTAAAGGCTGCAAAAACAGAGATCAAAACAGGGCAACAGAGGACAAAGAACCCCAGCTGCACAAGGCCAAACTAGTTCAGTGCAACCTCAACACTGAGGACTTGACATTCAGCGCAGTTAGCCCCTTCGGGACCTGCGTTGTAATGCAGACTGCCTTCACAGCAGTTGCGCTGAAAGAGAAACTCTCGTTTCCTTTGGGTTCTGGGTCATAAAATGCTCAAAAATCAATTGTTTCAGGCCAAATCAGAAACACAAGCAAGGTATAAACAGAGGGATACTTTGATAGGGTACTAAAGACTATCACAAGGATCATCAAATCATTTGTGGATCTAGTTTAGATCATAGACAAGTCCAGCAACTGGATCAAAATAGCAACTTTCTACTTTGCATCCGGGAAAGATGCAGTTCAATAGTTACTGTCAAGTCTATGAAGTAAACAAATGACGGAAACACAAATGAAATGAATAAACAAATTCTCCCCAGCGGAGTCGCTAATTTTTTGTGGGGAAAAATGCCTATGCAAGACGATCCTATCCACCTAAGGTGTGACAACGCCTTAGCAACAAACGAATACAGCTATTATGATTTCTTCCTTTATGAAATGTGAAAGAGGGGAGATTGGCAGACTTACCGTTGTCTTCCGGTTGTCCCTCGATCTAGATCCTCTTCTCTTTGTGTGTCCATAGCTACTTGTCTCCTTGCTTGCTCAAGAGAACAGCTACTTGAATCCCACGAGATCACAAGAGAACAGCTACCTGTGACAAGAGAACAGCTACTTGCGACAAGAGAAGAACACAATGCAAAGGCAAATATACATATTCATAAATGATTCAGGATTAGAAGTAAATCAAATACACCAGCATATAGGAAAGAATCAAGATAGCTTTATTGATAAGTAACAGGGTTCAAGAAGAGATACAACCCATAGGGCTCCAATCCAGCATCTCCTTCCCAGCAGAATGGAATTCCTTCTTCAGCTCCCTTCAAAGCATTAAGCACCCAATGTTTCCAGCCACAAACCAACAGCAATTCTTCGCAATCACAAAATTCCAGCCTTTAGATCCCATGGAGGAGAGATCCATATATAGATGTTTGGAGAGAGGATGAGTCAGCTTGAGATCTGACTAGTGTCCTCTCCCTCTCTCAGTTCTTGAGTCCACTTGGAGGTTCTTGCTTCCACTTGGAGATTTGGAACCTCTTACTCATCACCAGTCGAATTCCTTGATGCAAGTGTCATTTTGGAAGCTTCCTGGGCATTGACACCTTGAGGAATGATTCTGCCACATGTCCAAACTCGCTCAGCGCAGGTAGCTAGTGTTGGAGTTTACATTCAACGCAGGTAGCCAGTGTAGCAGTTGACATTCAGCGTAGATGCTCAGTGGAGCAGTTGACATGATCCAGAATTGGCTTGTTTTTGAGTGTTTTCAGGTGGAGAACTTCTGTGAATTGTTGTGGTTAGTTGGCCTTGTTCCTCTAGGGGTAGGAACAACATGTTTAGGGACTTTGGATCCCTTAGATTATGGAAATTTCATGCTCGAGGCTGTAAGGCACAAAAATGTCTATAACAGAAAGGAGGAAGAAACTAAGACAAAGGAGGAAAAAGCTGAAGAAACAAAGCAGGAAGAAAAAGAGCAAACATAGACAGAAAGAGAAATAGAAGGAGGAGAAAAAGGGGAAGAAAATACAGAACAAGGACAAGTGTCCCCTGAGACTCTGGAAAGAGACGCAGCAACTACTCTCACTACCCTCAGTACACCCATCAAGCCAAAAAATAAGAGGAAAAGGTAGGCCTCCATGTATTTCAGGGCTATTAAGAGCACAAGAATCAAAATAGGGAAACCCCAACCTTCTTCAAAAGTGCCAATTATAATTGAAGATTCAACCTCTACCCAAGGAAAAGAATCTTGTCCTAAGGTACCTATCACATATGAAAGGGGGACTCCTAGATCTCCCACATGGAAAGAAAAGGTAGAACTATAGGACCCAAAAACATTCCTACAGGAGGCACAGATAGTTCTACAAGAGACACTGCCAAAACTACAAGAGACCCAAAAGCTTGAGAAAAGGATAGAAGGGAAGTCAAAGGGAAAGGAGGAACAGAGCTACAAGAACCTGATCCCCTGCCTAGTCTTGGCTCCTACTACAGTATTCGTGAGGGGGGAAGAATAATTCCACAAAAATTTGCAATTCCAATGTTCTTTGAATTATAGAAAGAGAGGATAAGAACACATAGGTGGATGAAAATAGCCAAATCCAAAGTAGATGAGGATATTGGCCATATGGAGAAAAAACTCAGAGAAATGGGCAGAGATTTGAGTGATATCAAACATAGGGAAGCAATTACAAGAAGCCAACTTGAAAGAGAAAATGAATTGTTGAGGCAACTGCAAGAGAAAGAGACCCAACTGGCATGCATAGCCAGCTGGTCCATGGAGGCATTGCAATGTAGAACACCAACAAAATCTTATGGCCTGTATCTCAAGGACAAATGGTTGCAATTTCAGATAAAGACTTTGGCACAAAGAGGCACAATGCCTTTCCAAGATTACAGGTAGTTTTTAGACCTGTGTGACCAAAGCACATCAGAAGATAAGGCAAAGATGGTAGAATTCTACCTACATAACATGGCCCTCATAGACATGAATGTGTGGGACCCCAATTCCAGGCTAGGGGACCTGCAACTAATGTCCATGGCCTCATGGATGAACCATGAAGAGTTAAGGGCAACAAAAATTAGAAGGTTGATGGTAAAGGAGCAGATGAGTCATTAATGATCAGAGCTGAGCCATCAGACCCCATGGAACTCATCAACACACATAACTTGCTTGCCAATAATCCTTAGATTGCCCCTAGATATATAAGTGATCAGGAACAAGCCATTGCGCACTTTGATGATATGGAAAGGCTACCTGGGGTGACTGTGTGCATGCATGTATGAGGAGATGGAACACCTTACCACACAATATGCAGATCAGGGAATATCATTCCCCAATGAGGATGAAGGAGGCATTAAGGAGAGTGCCAATGTATAAGCACTCCATACAGAGGCTGAAGGTCAATTGGATTGGCCTCAAATTGAGTCCCCCGCTGCTGCTAAGCATGCTGGAAGAAAAAAGAGAAGAAGAAGAGCAAGAGCAATGGGAAGAGATAGACAAGAAGGAAAGATTCTATGACAAGGAAGAGGAGACCACATCAGAAGCATGGGATGCTAGGGAGGCCACCAGGGCCATAAAAGATGAGGATATGGACTAAGTTTCTCAGAGGATGAGTGACACTTTCAGTAGGGGGGTGATGATGAGCATCATAAATGGGTAATTATATGGGCTCATTTTACCTCCTAGCCTAGTCAAATCAACCATTCTCTTAGCTTATTATATGATTTTCTAATTATATTTATGCTTATAGAGTGAGTTGAGTTAGTTATGATGCCATGTGGTCTAACATGTGTTTAATGCAGATTATTGATGATTTTTGAGGTCAAAGTCAAAGATCCAATGGATGAATGGCAGCAATAACTAGAAGTGGACAAAGGAGAGGACTTATAGGAGGGAATCCCCCTCATTTGTTACTCCTCACTTTGAATTCTCCTTCATTGAGCTCAGAGTCCAAGCAGCCAAGTCATGCACTAGAAGGAATCCGAGCAAGTGGAGGATGACTGATGATTATCTCGAGTTTTGGGAGCCAAGCCTCCCTGATTTTAAGGAAGCTGTTGGTAGCTTCATTGGTATAAGTAGAGAGGCCTAGTGCCTCACAGCATCGGTTTTTTGTTGGATTTTTGTTGTACTCTTGCTTATGTAAACTCTACTCAACTTCGATCTTATTATTTTTGTGACAGTTTCATGTAATCTTGTTATTGTTTTGAAATAAAGATGGAATCATTTTTGAGTTAGCATTGAGTTACCTCAGAGGGCTAAAGCTCTTGGGTTAGGGCCCAATCCAAGCAGCCAAGCTCCTCTTTACTTGTATTTGTATGTTTTATTTCAGTTTTTAGATAAGGTTGTTGTTAGATGAATTTCTTTTATGGTCAAGAATAGGTTACCTTTAATGATTCAATAGTTTGCTTCCATTTGTGCTTTCTATAACAAGTTAAGCAGTGATAAATAAAATATCCAAAAAGGCTAGCAACAGTGCCTTGGCCTTTCTTCCTCCTTCTCAGACCATGAATTGAGGCAAAGACCCTCTTGCTGCACCAAAAACACATATTTTCCTCATTCATAGGACTTCTATTGTTTACAACTTTTTAGTTGATTAATAGTTTAGTTTGATTTGCTTCAAAAATTCTTCATCATGCTCACTTCTTTATTGACCATAGTCTTCTTCCATGCTTTCCTTTCTTGCAGCAGTTATTAGCATTTCCTTTCATAGATCATAGTTTAGATTAGTTTGATGCAAAACTTTGTTTTTCTAGATGCACTTATTTCATTGCTTGCCTAATCCCATTGGTTTACTGTCAGTTGTTTATGCAACAGATATCTTCTAACAACAGGTCAGCCTATCAGCCATCCCATCCTCCATCTGATCCATGCCCTATAGGTCGCCCAAGTCTCCCCTTAGTTTTGCCTTAGTTTCCTGCATTTTCCATAGAATTTCCTCCTCTCTCCTTGAGCAAATCCAATCATCTTTCTCTCTCCTAATGATTCTTGGTAGAACCTAGGTGCCCTAACACTTTTTTTTTTTTGTAAATTAACAGTTTTATATTAATTCATAAAATACATAAGATACAAAAGGGTCTTCACACACGGACATAGCCAAAACTTCATTGCATGCTCAAACTATCTATGAGCAGCTGTAACTTCCTAAACTGACCCCGAGGCTAACCACATAGGGCTGCCTAAAGAGGAGCTTGAAACATCAAAACAGTTCATCACACTGGGCGACTGGATAGAGGAAACAAAAGGAAAGATAGAGGACCAGGAGGACCTCTATAGTTACAAGATACCAAGATCATAGAAGCTAGGAACATAACACACCAAAACTAGAAGAGATATCAAAAACAGAGAAGCCATTACAGCTTTAAGATTACATAATCTAGACTGGGAGCACTTGGGACAGCTGCTGCAGTCATTTTCTCAGGCTGCGGATTCCTCTGAGGAGTGGGGTGCTTCACTTGACTGGTACTGGTTGCCTCCTCCATAACCTCCACTACAGTTGAGGTTCCTTGATGCATGGAGTGCCTGAGGAGACTGATGAGGACACTCAGTTTCTACGAGAGGACTCTGACTTCTTGAGTCAGGGCACTGAGATTGAATTCTATGGCATCAAGCTTAGCCAAATTCTCTGCCTGGTGACCTTTTTTGATGTCTTCCGCTTGCTTGCTAAGTGCCTTGGCCAGCATTGTTTTCATCCTCCACATTTCTCCCTGGGTTCGAACAAATTGAGTTGCTCTTGTAGTTGCAGTGCCTGGATCATAAAGCCATTCCACTTCCTTCTCCAGATCTTGCTCTTCCAAATGCTCTTCCTCCTCTGTTACTGCCACTTCTATCTCTTCTATTTTGCACTTTTCTTTCTGGGTAGTTCAGGTTTCATAAGCCTCCTGGGCCTTCTGCAAGTCTTGGTTAGTAGAGACATTCTGACTTCCTTCACACACCATAATGCTATTGTAGGTCGCAGAAACACTGAAAATCCTAGCCGCACTGCGATTGTTAAGTCGCGAGCCGTGAGAGAGCAGTATACTACTCTTCTGGTAGAACACCTCAGATATAGAAGAGGGTAGGCAGGCCTGGCTTGTCATCTCCACTTCATCGTCGGATAGGTGTTGATCCTGCCATAATAACTGTTATTACGAATTTCCAATTCTTGTTCATGATACGTATCTAGAGCTTTAACTCTGCCCCGCTTGAGCTTATTAGTTGAACACCATGTGTCCTCCCCTGTGTTTTGCTGACGGCGCCGATCATATTTTTTGTTGGATGTCCTCCTCATTCGATGCACTTTGTCCATGTGAATGATTTCCCACTCTTCCTTATGTCCTTCCTGGGTCTGTCGCTCGATGTTCCTTCGGTTAGCATTCTTCATTTGCTATTAAGGCGTAATCCTTCGTACGCCTGCACCACTTCTTCCTTTAACGAATGTCTTGTCTCGAGAGAAGTGTGCACTTATTCCGAAGCTCGGTGCATGTGACATCATGCCAACAAGTGTCTGGGTAGGTGAAGTGGTGATCGATCTCGTAGTTGGCTAGACAATTAGCCACCGTGTTTGTCTTTCTTCTTACTGCTTGCAGGATGATTCCGTTGAGGCTTGAGAGGTGCTCTGCTATGAGCTTTGTGACCTTAGCCAGCCTCCAATGCTTCATTACCTTACTTGGTTTGGCCCCCATCTGCATTCTCCCTGCTGCATTGATAGCCAACAAAGAATCCCCTTCCACCACCGTGGATCCTATTTTCAAGTGAATAAGAATTCATAACCCTTGCTCTAAAGCTGCAAATTCCATTTCATTGTTCGTCCCTTCACCCAACGATTGACTGAAAATATGTTGTATTTCCCCTTTGTAATCCCGAAGAACACCTCCTATACCTGTCGGACCAGGATTTCCATGAGAAGCCCCATCAAAGTTGAGTTTGTGAAAGCCTGCTGGTGGTGGAGACCAAACATTCACAGAGGGCCTTTGTTGTTGTCGCGGTTCTAAAGATACTGTGATGGAACCTATCTCAATGCCAAATGCCTACAGAATTTGTAAATCAGAGACTGAGAAATCCTTGTTCTGTTCTGCTTTCCCTCTGGTAAGAATCGTTTCTCTCATGTTTTGCAGAATTGTGGCTTTCATAAATTATATGGTTTTCGTTTCATTTTGGAACACTCTTCTATTTCGTTCTTTCCATACTGTCCACACTATAAATCCTGGGATAAGTTTCCATAATGTGTTGACCATTTTGGTTTTGGAGAAATTACTTTGCCAATTCCCTATACTTTCGTGTATTCAATTTCTTTCCCTATCCGTTCTCTTAAATATGGCTTTGATCCAGTTCCATAAGCTTTCTGTCCATTCACAAGTATTGAGGAGGTGATTCATGGATTCCTCCTCATTTTCACACAAGGAGCAATGTGAGGGGTCTATGAACCCTTTTCTCCGTAGGTTCTCCCAAGTTAGCGTTCTTCAGTGCATCAAGAGCCAAAGGAAAGTTTTAATCTTCGACCAAAGTTGAGCATCCCAAACTTTAATGTACCAATTAAATTTTTCCTTATGTTAATTTTCTTCTATGTAGACTCTTGATTATTTGAGGGAGAAATTGCCCCCCTCTAGCTTGCCCCAACGCAGTTGATCTGCATCACGTGCATTCCTTATCTTTCTTTTAGCTAGCTCTATCTGCATTGCTCTTGTATTGTTATCTTCCTCTTCCGGCTGATATGATTCGTTGAATATCCACTGTTTCCATGCTTGGTTATTATCATTGGGTGTCTAGTAATGGTTCACTGTTGTCCTTCCTAACTCTTGGTTTCATCTTTGAATGGTTAAGAATTCAGGACTTTCAAGCTTAGGTAATTGCTACCAAGCATCTTCCCAGAAGAGGGTCGTCTATCCATCTCGGACTTCCCAGAAACTCTATTCCTGAATTATGTTCCGATTAGTTCTAGCAAGGTTCCAAATTGGAGATCCATCAGGGGGTTCCTTCATTCTAATAAAATTCTGCAGGCTATAGTTGTTAGCATACTTTGCTTTCCAATGTCTGGCCCAGGGCAGGTTCGGTTCCTTTATCCACCTCCACCACAACTTGGCTCCACAGACTTGGTTGACGGTGAAGGGGTCCTGAAGATTTAACCCACCCAGGTTTTTGGGTTTGTATATCTTATCCCATGCCATTAAAGACCACTTCTATTTCCCTGAATTGCCCAACCAAAGAAACGCTTTCTGGATGAGTCAGATTTTCTGAAGAACACCTTTAGGTGCCAGGAGAATAGAAAGCATGAAATGAGGATGGATTTGGTGAGGACTAGGGGGCCTGAAAAGTTGAGGGTTCTGTGCGTCCAATGATGACATCTTTTCTCTAGATTGGCGATAATTATTTCCCAATGAAGTTTTTTCCAGGGTTTGTCAGTCAGTGGAATGCCTAAATATCTCAACGGGAGGTTACACCTCTTGAATCTGAGGATAGTAAACAGATTTTTATAGACTGCTATATGCGTATTGAAAAAGAAAATGGAAGATTTAGCTAGATTAAGTTCCATACCTGATGCAAGACTGAAGTGATTGAGAATATTTTTGAAACTAAGAGCTTCTTTGACAGAGGGTGAGCCATGCAACATTGTATCATCGACAAACTGCTGATGTGTTGTTGCAGGGCTTGAGGGCAAGGGTTGTAGTCCCTAAATAATTCCATCCTCTTTTGCTCTTTTGATAAGCCGGCTAATACCTTCCATTAGAATAACAAACAAAAAGGGGGATAGGGGATCCCCTTGTCGTAGGCCACGAGAGGGTGTGAACTGGGCTGTGGGAGCTCCGTTAACCAGGATAGAAAATCTGGTGGACTTAACCAAGGCTAGGATCCATATTATCCACTGTTTTGCAAAGCCAAAGGCATCTAAAATAGCCTTCAAATAGTTCCAGTTGACTTTATCATAAGCCTTTGATAGGTCCAACTGCATTAACATGCCCTCTTTTTTCTGAGTTTGGAGAGTATGAATCATCTCTTGAGCTAGCAAGATGTTTTCCATGATCTGTCTCCCTTCTACATAGCTAGAGTGCTCTTCTGAAATGATACCTGGAAGAATTGGTTTTAGTCTATTGGCTATGACTTTAGAAATAATCTTGTACAAAACATTGCACAATGCAATTGGCTGAAACTTCGACGGAGTGTTTGCTTCCTCCTCCTTTGGAATAAGGGTAATGAAAGTGGAGTTGAGGAATTTTAGGATGGAGGAGGAGCGTTGGGAATCCTCCACCACTTCCCAAACCTCTGTTTTGATTATTTCCCAACAGGATTTGTAAAAGTCGATGGTGAAGCCATCCGGCCTTGGCGCCTTACCATTTGGCATATCTTTCACTGCGTCCTCCACTTCTTCCAGGGTGATGGCTTGATTTAAAGCCTTGTTTTGATCCTCTGTGATGAGCTTGGGAATAGAAGTCAAAAGTTCCTTAATATCTTCCTCTCTGTTAATATCTGGTTCCCGTGCAATTTGGCTGAAATGATTTATGAGAAGGCTTGAGATTTCATGATGAGTTTGCACCAAGGTTCCCTGTTCATCCTTTATTCTTAATATTTTATTAGCACTTCTGTGATCAATGGCCGATCTGTGAAAAAATTTAGTGTTCTTTTCACCTTCCTTAAGCCATTGAATTCTAGATTTTTGCTTCCATAGAGTTTCCTCCTGTTGGCATCTGATCTGCCAGTCCTGCATGAGTTTTTGTTCTGTATTCACAGTTTCTTGGTTAATATTTCCTTGGATCCATTCCTTATGAATTTGTTCCATTTTCTCCTCCAACTTCTTTTTTTCTTTAAATATGTTGCCAAAGACTTCTTGATTCCAGGTTTTTAGTCTGGTTTTGATGTGTTTAAGTTTCGCTTGGAGAATGAACATTTTAGTTCCTCTTATGTCTAATGGTTCACTCCACCATTGCTCTATTTTCGAAGTAAACTCTGGATGACTCAGCCAAAACTTTTCAAATCTGAAGGGCTTGTTCCTTGGTGTACCTTGGATAGCTGCATTCATAATTATGGGCCAGTGATCCAAACCTCCACTAGGTAGTATGTCCGAATCCATAGTGATCCCTTCCATAAGAATGGTTTCTGTCACTAAGAACCTATCCAGTCTAGAGGCAATTTGTCTGTCACCCCCTCTTTTACTGTTCCAAGTGAAAGCGCCACTCTTGGGGAAGATGTCTACCAGCTTGGCTGATTTAATAAAGTCTTTGAAAGCTTCAGTATCCCTATTGAGCATTCTGATGCCTCCTTTTTTTTCCATGAGCGAGGTGATCATATTAAAATCACCTCCAAAAATGGCTTTTGCTTGAGGATATCTCTACTGCACGTTGGCTAGAGCGCTGAGCCATAGCAATTTGGCCTCTAGTTTCTGAGGGCCATAGACATTAGTGCATAGATATGTGACTGGATTTCCTACTATTTGGACTTCTATAGATATATGAGATCTGGCAGCTTCAGAGGATATAAGTTGGATAACCTGTGGGTTCCAAAGAATGGCCATGCCCCCTTCCCAACCATTGCTTGTTGTTTCTAGGTAGTCCATTCGTTTACCCAATTTTTTGTTGATGCTACCCGTTATTTTGCTGGATCATTTAGTTTCTTGCAAAAAAATTATGTCTGGTTGTTCCTTTTGGACTTTTTTCTTTAATAAACATTGTTTCTTTAGGCTATTTAGCCCTCTAGCATTCGATGAAAGCACTTTCATAATGAAAAAAGTTTAGGAGGTTAGTGTGAATGCCTCAAGGGCTTTCATCTTACCTGAATTTAGGAGCATCTGACCTAGTTCTTGTAATGCCTCATTGTTAGTCCGTCTTCCTCGTTTTTTCTGGTACTTTGAGTTGGTGGTGGTTTGATGCAACCCCTGAGCTCTTACCCCTAGTCCTTTTGCTATTCACAGGCTCTTTCTCTGCAAATCCAGGTCCTCTTGCTGTCTTGCTATGAATAGGTCGTTGATTTTGTTCACCTCTTCTTCCGATATGTGTTCCATGCCTTTCTTTTTCCAATTTTCTACCATGTTTAGTTGATCCATACCTTCTTGTTCAAGAATGTCACTTAGTTCCATGTCCTCTAGCCCTATTTTTCTAGTTATCATCTCTACATCTTCTTTTAATCCTTTTTTTGGTCCCTGAGCTTGTGGGATGTCGTTTGATAGATTAGAAATAGCTTCTTTCATTCCTGGTATGGTTGTGGGCTTGCTTTCTCGTACTGTCTCTCTCTCTAGATTGTTTTCCTCTGAATTTGTGTCTGATTCTAACACCTTAAAAGCATTTCTTGTGCTTCTGAAGGAGGTGCTTGCTTTAGTTTGTTTTCTTTTGTTTGCTCTCTATCTAGCTTTAGGTCGCACAAAGGCCTCCTTATTCTTATCTCCTCTGTTATCCTTAGGTTTCTCCGTCGTTTTGTTCATTGGGAATTCTCTGATCAAATGTCCATGTTCATGACATTTCTTGCAGTGGAATGGGATCTGTATATAGTTTATGGCTTGAAAATACACTTCATCTCTGTATTCCAACCATAAGCCTTCATGAAGCACTCCCGAGACATCCATTTCAACACAAATTCTTACACATGAGGTATGTCTTTTCTGTAATTTTGCTTCTAAGGCTTTGATGAATGTACCTAACTTGTTTCCTATCTGTTCAAGTGCTACATGTCCCCAGTAGTCAATCGGTAGAGAGAAAAAGCGAATCCAAACCAGTACTTGTTTGAAGGTTTCCTGTTCTAGTGCGAAGTTGGGTTTCCATGGTCTCATGTAAAGACTTGCTGAGGTAAAGAAATGCGGGCCGCCATCAAATATTCAATCCTTCTCTTCCAGATTGGAAAAAACCATAGTAAAGAAACCTTTGGCTCCTAAGTGGAGTCTTACATCCCCTTTGGGTTTCCATTGTTGCTTTATCCACATGCATAAATCTCGTTCTGTTGGCCAGAATCCCATAAACCTGCAGATCACTGCATGTTCTAGCATGTAGTCATGGTACGCCTGTAGTTCTGGGTCAGAAATTATTACCCGTAGGGTTTCAGTTGCTTTGGGCTTGCACGGTCCCTGGGTTTCTTTCTTTTTGGTTGCCATCGTTGTTCCTTCCTTTCCTGCCTTGGCTTGGTTTAGATCCTCCTTCTCTTTTGCTCGATCATCCTCAGGCTCGTTTTCTTGTGAATCCTGTTCTGGGAAAGGTTTTATCCTATCTCTGTTCGCAGTATTGTTACTTCTAATGATTTCTTTGTGTTTTTGGGTATCTTTACCTTTAATGTTTCTCTTTCCTTTGTTTGTCAAATTTTCCTTGCCTGATTTCTCAGAGCCAGATATTTTCACTCCATCCAGTGCAGTCTTCTCCTTGTGCATCATTACCTGTTTATATGATGGGGTCCCGATGGACCCTGTGTTTTTCATCTGTAGGGTCAAAACCTGCCCTCTTCTGCAAAGCTCTGCCACCCTGGCACTGTCCTCCTCCAGAGTTGGTGCTATGGTTGCAGTTGAACAGGTCTTCTTCAAACCCTAGCCGCCATGTTCTCAGTCTTAGGTGCCCTAACACTTCATTTCAACCTTCATCCACCTTTTCCACCCACTCTCACACCCTCAAAATAGCCAAAATTGCTCTCGGCCTCCTCTTGTAGGCCTCTTGTAGAACGTTGTTTTTCCTCCTGTAGATTTCCTGTGTCCTCCTATAGATTTTCCTGTAGGCTTTATTTTGAAAGCCGATTGTAGGAAAAGCCTCCAAAAGGCCACCTGAGACCTCCTAGGACCCAACCACACCATCCTACATCATCACATGTCCCAAAACCGCCCTTCAACACCACCTATTCACTGCCACATTCACAAACAATAAATCACATGCGTGTCAAATTCACATAAAAATAAATAAAAAACCAAAAAGATGTTTTCTGCTCATTTAATTCCAAAAATAGCTAAGTTAGATGTTGTTTACTTCCTTGAGTAGGTAATGGCATTATTTTGATGGTTTTCATAGTGCCTTTTGCAAAAATAGGATTCATTGGTTAATTAGGATTTACTTGGTTTGCTTTACATTTCAGTCTTTCTCCTTTCTGCAATTAGAGTAGTATCTATAGAGTAGTCTTTCTCTCCTTTCATCACATATAAAGCTTCTTCTGGAATCCATAGAAGTTGGCTTGAGCTCCTAGTGGTCTTGCACTAGTTGACCAAGTGACAAACTGTAGTAAGAACTAGTACTTGTGCATACGACACCATCGCTTCCAAGTTTTTTACGAACTACCAGGTTGATAAGAGTAAAGAAGACAGCCTAGGAGTTGCAGCATTATTGCTACAATACTAGTGCTCACCATCCTTTTGGCACCATTGCTGGGGAAGCGTCAGAGTATTCTGTGATTAATGCTTTCTTCTATTTTCTATTACAACATTCTGCTAATAGTTTATTTCGACAAAAGTAGACTAGTCATTCTTTTCTTTCAAGTTCTACATTTCCTTGCTTTCCTCTTCAATTCTACAAATTTCCATTCAGCAAGTTTGTTTCAGCTATTTGTAATTTGTTTTGTTCAATCAATTTCAGTTTTGCAGGTACTATCAGTGTGGGGAAAAAGAAACAAAAACCAACCAAAAATATTTCCTTTCATGCCTCGTAGGAATAGAGATAACTCAAGAAAATTCTTGCCCAACACCCCCGTTGCTTCACACAGCCAACTTTCTCTCTTATTTGTTGGCTGCGATCAAGAAGAACCCTTAGGTGAACAACCAGACATATTTGAGGAACCTATAGGGGAAGAAGAAGAAGAAAACATTCCTTTAGAGCCAATGGCTAAACACAGAAATGATAGGGGGAATGGAGAGAGAATAGAGGGTACCTTTCCTATTCAGGAGACCAATGGGGACACCAAAATGAAGAATATAAGCCCTTCCGCCCTACCTCATTTCCACGATCTGACTACAGAAGATCCTGACACATTTTTGTTTGATTTTGATGTTATCTATAGAACCTATGACTATGCAGAAGATGAGCAAAACTTGAAACTGTTCCCTTCTACTCTCAAGGATGCAACATTGTGCTAGTTCATGGGATTACCTGACAATAGCATCACAACTTGGGCTCAAATGCAGCAAGCCTTTAACAACAAGTATCAAGACTATTGTAGGTCAAAAAGATACTAAAGAAGAAATTTTCCGAATGACTACAGGAAGTGATGAGTCCCTGGAAGACTATGAGGTGAGGTTCCAGCTCAGTCACAATAGGGTCGAGTGTACACTTGACCCTGAGTCTCTGAAGCTGGTACTACTCAGGGGAATTTGGGAAGATCTTTTAGACACCCTCCATCTACCGGCCGGGGGAGACATCTGTCAACTGTCCTACGAGGACATAAAGACTGCTTTCAGGAACCATCCTAGAGCAGCCAGAAAGAAAGGTAGGGAGAGTCAACCCATAGCCAGTACCTCTTCCTCTAACTCATCCATTAAAGGAGAAATTTGAACATGCTGGAAAACTTCAAGAGTGAGATGCTACAGAATCTTGCCATGCAAATGGATACCTTGCATATCAAAAGGAAAAAAGAGGAAGCAGAGAGGGCTTTGGCCATTTTTTTCCCTAGATGCACCGGGAGGCATCCTAGGAATGAATGCCCATTGAACTCTATAGAGGTTTGTTTAGTCTGTGAAGAAAATCATTCTACAGACAAGTGCCCTTCCTTACCCGGACTTAAAGTTGTATATCAAGGGGCTGAGGGAGTCACTGAACAGCTCTATTACATAAACCAAAGGAGGTTGCATGGACCTATACCATATCAGTAGGGGATGCAAGGGACATCTCAAGCATACTACAACCCCAACCAAGTCACTTCCATACCTTCTTTGGGGGGGGCCTGCTCATAGATCACAGTTTAGATTAGTTTGATGCAAAACTCTGTTTTTCTAGATGAAATTATTTCATTGCTTACTTAATATCATTGGTTGACTGTCAATTGTGTATGCAATAGATATCTTCTAGCAACCGGCCAGCCTATCAGCCATCCCATCCTCCATCTGATCCATGCCCTATAGGTCACCCAAGTCTCCCCTCAATTCTACCTTAGTTTCCTACATTTTCCATAGAATTTTCGCCTCTCTCCTTGAGCAAATCCAATCATCTTTCTCTCTCCTAATGATTCTTGGTAGACCCTAGGTGCCCCAACACTTCATTCGAACCTTCATCCACCTTTTCCACCCATTCTCACAACCTCAAAACAGCCAAAACTTCTCTCGGCCTTCTCCTGTAGGCCTCCTATAGAACGTTGTTTTTCCTCCTGTAGATTTCTTATGTCCTCATATAGATTTTCCTGTGGGCTTTCTTTTGAAGGCCGAGTGTGGGAAAAGTCTCCAGAAGTCCACCTGAGACCTCCTAGGACCCAACCCCACCATCCTACATCCTCCCAAGTCCCAAAACCGCCCTTCAACACCACCTATTTGTTGCCACATTCACAAACAATAAATCACATGCGTGTCAAAGTCACATAAAAATACATAAAAAACTAAAAAGATGTTTTTTGCTCATTTACTTCTAGAAATAGCTTAGTTAGTTGGTGTTTACTTCCTTGAGTAGGTAATGGCATTCTTTTCATGGTTTTCATAGTGCTTTCTGCAAAAGTAGGATTCATTGGTTAATTAGGATTTACTTGGTTTGCTTTACATTTTTAGTCTTTCTCCTTTCTGCAGTTATAGTATTTGTAGAGTAGTATTTCTCTCCTTTCATCACATATAAAGATTCTTCTAGAATCCATAGAAGTTGGCTTGAGCTCCTAGTGGTCTTGCGCCGGCTGACCAAGTGACAACCTGCAGTAAGAACTAGTACTTGTGCATACAACACCGTCGCTTCCAAGTTTGTTACGAACTATTGGGTTGATAAGAGTAAATAAGGTAGCCCAGGAGTTGCAGCATTACTGCTACAATATTGTTGCTCACCATCTTTTTGGCACCATTTCCGGGGAAGCATCGGAGCATTCTGTGATTACTGCTCTCTTCTATTTTCTATTGCAACATTCTGCTAATAGTTTATTTCAACAAAAGTAGACTAGTCATTCTTTTCAATTCTGCAAATTTCATTTCAGCTAGAGTAGACTAGTCATTCTTTTCTTTCAAGTTCTGCATTTCCTTGCTTTCCTCTTCAATTCTACAAATTTCCATTCAGCAAGTTTATTTTAGCTAGTTGCAATTTGTTTTGTTCAATCAATTTTAGTTTTGCAGGTACTATCAGTGTGGGGAAAAAGAAACAAAATCCAACCAAAAATAGTTCCTTTCATGCCTCGTAGGAATAGAGATAACTCAAGAAAATTCTTGCCCAACACCCCCGCTGCTTCACAAAGCCAACTTTCTCTCTTATTTGTTGGTTGCGATCAAGAAGAACCCTTAGGTGAACAACCAGACACATTTGAGTAACCTATAGGGGAAGAAGAAGAAGAAAACATTCCTTTGGAGCCAATGGCTAAACACAGAAATGATAGGGGGAATGGAGAGAGAATAGAGGGTACCTTTCCTATTCGGGAGACCAATGGGGACACCAAAATGAAGAATATAAGCCCTTCTGCCCTACCTCATTTCCACGATCTGACTACAGAAGATCCTGACACCTTTTTGTTTGAGTTTGATGTTATCTATCGAACCTATGACTATGCATAAGATGAGCAAAAGTTGAAACTATTCCCTTCTACTCTCAAGGATGCAACATTGTGCTAGTTCATGGGATTACCTAACAATAGCATCACAACTTGGGCTCAAATGCAGCAAGCCTTTAACAACAAGTATCGAGACTATTGTAGGTCAAAATATACTAAAGAAGAAATTTTCTGAATGACTATAAGAAGTGATGAGTCCCTGGAAGACTATGAGGTGAGGTTCCAGCTCAGTTATAAAAGGGTTGGGTGTACACTTGACCCTGAGTCTCTGAAGCTAGTCCTGCTCAGGGGAATTCGAGAAGAACTTTTATACACCCCCATCTACTAGCTGGGGGAGACATCTATGAACTGTCCTACGAGGACATAAATACTGTTTTCAGGAACCATTCTAGAGAAGCCAGAAACAAAGGTAGGGGGAGTCAACCCATAGCCAGCACCTCTTCTTTAACTCATCCATTAAAGGAGAAACTGGGAACATGCTAGAAGAATTCAAGAGTGAGATGCTGCAGACTCTTGCCATGTAAATGGATACCTTTCATATCAAAAGGAAACAAGGGGAAGCATAGAGGGCTTTGGCCATTTTTTGCCCTAGATGCCCCAAGAGGCATCCTAGGAAAGAATGCCCATTGAACTCTATAGAGGTTTTTTCAGTCTGTGAAGAAAATAATTCTACAGACAAGTGCCCTTCCTTACCCAGACTTAAAGCTATATATCAAGGGGCTGAGGGAGTCATTGAAAAACTATATTACATAAACCAAAGGAGGCTGCATGGACCTAGACCATATCAGCAAGGGATGCAAGGGACATCTCAGGCATACTACAACCCCAACCAAGTCAATTACATACCTTCTTGGGGGGGCTTGATCATCCTTCCTGGTCCACACCTCCTCCTTGGTCCTTCACATCTCCATATCATGCCCAACCAGCCACCCATTCATTTCAATCCTATGCTCAACCGCAACCTTAGTGGAATGCATCTCATCAGGGGTGGAGGCCCCAATACAACTCTCCTCCCGCTCTTTTGCCTCCACCACTTTCCCAACCACAACTGTTACCTCCTGCTCCACCAAAGCAACCCCAAATGCCTGCCCAACAAAATCCGAACACAAACAACAGACAAGCTCAGAAAGTGTATAGTGGGGAACCATCATACTCGACTTATGTTGTGGAGATTCATGAAATTAACTTGTGATCTGGTAAATTTCTCCCAGATAGCCAGCCTCCACCCAGGGAGGTTGAGGAAGATAGAGAGGAAAGTGAACCTAAAGAAAATCTACCCTTTCCTGAGAGACTATCCGCAACAGTCCACCCTACCCCAGAAGAAACTAAACTCCTAGGAGAATTGAAACATTTATGTTTGAAGATACTACTTCTCCAAGTCATAAAAGATGTGCCTATCTACAATAGGTTGATCAAAGAGAAGTGCTTTAGGCATCCACGAAGGCACAAGAGAGATGTCCCAACCATCAATGTCATAGGGCAACTTTTCGACCTGATGTTGGGGAAGGTAATCTGTCCAAAATATTTGGACCCTGGAAACCCAGTAGTCGATGTCCACATCAATGGCACCATGATCCCACACACCTTGCTTGATCTAGGAGCTGCCATTAATGTGATGACAAAGGACACAATGCTCAAACTCAACCTCCAAGGCTCCTTGAGGAAGACCACGACCGTGGTACAGCTTGCAGGCCGCTCCACCGTGACCACTGAGGGGATTGTGGAAGATGTCATGGTCTCCATTGATTCTTGGGAGTACCCTGCTGATTTCTTAGTTCTCCAGCCAAAGGCAAAGCTCACTGGGTATCCTATCATTTGGGAAGACCCTAGTTGCCTACCACTAATGCTTACATCAGTTGTTGAGTTGGGAACATGACCATAAAGAACGGGCATATGTCCAAGCAGTTAATCCTATATCCTCTTGCCCAACCCTTCCTAGAACATGATCTACCTCTCTGGCCGGAGGAGGAAGATGAGGATAAAGTCTTTCTGCACCACTTTGTGCATTAGAAATCACCATGGAGGGAAAACCTCAATATGAGGATGATATGATTGAAAATCTAATTCAGAATCCACCTCCCAGTGTATCACCATTAGAGGACATAGTAAGAGAGACTCAAAACAACCCCTCAAGTGATCTCTGTGTGTCCGACTCCACTCCTCTCCGTGTTAAGAATATAGAGTTCAGCCCAGAAAGAACCTTGAAAATCAATTCATCCCTATCCACTTCCCAGGAGAAGGAACTGTGTAGCTTACTGAGAAAACACCTAGATTCCTTCGCCTAGAGTTATAAGGAGATGAAGGGAGTGCACCCTTCAACATGTACTCATCATATATATATCAAGGAGGATTGCAAGCTAGTTAGGTAGCCTCAAAGGAGGATGAATCCAGCACTTAAAGATATTGTTAAGTAAGAATTGTAGAAATTGCTTGATGCAGGATTCATCTATCCCATCTCTGACAGTGAATGGGTCTCTCCTTTGGTGCTAGTGCCAAAGAAAAATGGTAAGTGGAGAATCTGTATCGGCTATCGGGAATTGAACAAAGCCACTAAAAAGGACCATTTTCCTTTACCTTTCATAGATCAAGTGTTAGACAGTTTGGTAGGGAAAAAGTTTTTCTCCTTCCTAGATGGGTTTAGCGGGTACAATCAGATTCAAATAAGCCTAGAAGTCCAAGATAAGACCACTTTCACTTGTCCTTGGGGTACCTTTGCATATTGGGTCCTTCCTTTTGGTTTGTGTAATGCTCCCACCACTTTCCAAAGAGTGGTATTGAGTATATTCTCTGAATTAGTTCATGATGCAGTAGAGATATACATGAATGACTTTACTCCTTATGGCTCTGACTTTCAGGAAGCCTTATCTAATCTAGGACAAGTTCTAGACAAGTGTATTGAGTTGAACTTGTCCCTCAATCCGGAAAAATATGATTTTTTTATGACTGAAGGGATCGTGCTAGGTCATGCAATATCTCAATAGGGATTGCAGGTGGACCCCAACAAAATTGCCATCATCTAAAGGGTCCCACCTCCTCCAAAAGTGGGAGATGTCAGAATTTTCCTAGGTTTAGCTGGGTATTACTAGAGATTCATTAAATATTTTAGAAAGCTAGCCTCTCCTTTGTTTGGCCTCTTAGGTAAAGATGTCGAGTTCATATGGTCGGAAAACTGTCAAGAGGCCCTAGGTACCTTGAAGAACAAGCATTTGACTGCCCCAATTCTAAGAGGCCCAAACTAGGCCCTACCTTTCCATGTTCACACAGATGCCTCGAACAAAGAAATAGAAGCAACCTTGGGACAAATTGATGAAAAGTTACCTTATGCCATATACTTTATAAGCAAAAACTTGTCAAAGGCCGAGTTAAACTATACAGTGACTAAGAAGGAACTCCTAGCTGTCGTGGATTCCTTAAACAAATTCAGACATTATATCACAGGCTATCAAATATTTGTGCACACTAATCATGCCGCAATTATATATTTGATGAAAAAACTGGATGTGAATGCGCGCATCATTAGATGGTTGCTTTTACTGTAGCCATTTGATTTGACCATTATTGATAAGCCTGGTAAAGAAAATGTTGTTGCTGACTTTTTGTCTAGAGTAAATTTGCCTGCAGGTGAAGAAGGAATGGTGGATGACCAAATGCCAGATGAACATCTATTTGCTATCTCATTACTCTCTCCATGGTTCGATGATATAACAAACTACTTGGTTTCAGAACAGTTTCCACCACACCTGTCCTCAAAAGAGAAGAGAAAGATAGTAAGGAAAAGTGCCCCTTTCACCTAGATTGGGGGCAATCTCTTCAAAGTTGGCCCAGATCATATCTTAAGAAGATGTGTCAGGGAGGAGGAAGTCTTTGACATCCTCCTGACTTGTCATGATGGGCCTTGTGGAGGTCATTTTGCAGCAGAAAGAACTACCTTCAAGATATTGCAAGCAGACTACTACTGGCCCACTCTTCATCAGGATGTGAGGAGATATACCAGCCAGTGTTATCGGTGTTAGATGATGGGGAAACCTACTCCAAAGGATGAAATGCCCATGCAACCTCAGGTGACCTTTGAGCCATTTGAGAAGTGGGGCATGGACTTTGTGGGGCCTATCAGCCCTCCTTCAAACCAGAAGCAATACATCATTGTGTGCACTGATTACCTGACAAAGTGGGCAGAGACAAAAGCAATCAAAGCAGTGACAGAGGAAAAAGTAGTTGAATTTTTGAGAGAGAACATATTCTACAACTTCAAGTATCCAAGAGAATTTGTCACAGATCAAGGTAGTCAGCTTACTTCTAATTTGATTGAAGACCTGCTCACACATCATAGAATCAAGCACAGGACTTCGACGCCTTACCATCCACAAGCCAATGGGTCGATGGAGGTCACTAATAGAGCATTGGAATGGATCCTGACAAAGGTAGTGAGCAGCAACAAGAAAGACTGGGCGGACAGATTAGTTGAGGCCACTTGGTCCTACAACACAACTTGTAAGACCACTATAGGGTTCACACCCTATGAACTGATCTATGGGAAGAAGGCTTTGCTGTCAATAGAATTTGAATTCAATACCCTGAGGATGGAATCACAGCTGGACCTAGACCTCAGCCATGCACAGAAAGAAAGATTACTTTAGCTCAATGGTTTAGATGAACACAGAATGCAGGCCCTTCTCCATACAGAGGTGGTTCAGCTTCAGAGAAAGATATGGCATGACAAAAATATTAAGGAGAAGTAATTCCAAGAGGGAGATTGGGCACTACTCTATGACTCAAGATATAAATATTTCAAGGGCAAGCTAAGCACAAGATGGCTGGGACCCTACACTATGGAGAAATGCAATTAAAATGGTTCAATTCTGATCAAAACCATTGATGATGAAGCCATCCCATGATTGTCAATGGACATTCGTTGAAAGTCTACAAGAAACCCCTCTCCAAGCGAGAGTTCATTGAAGTTTTGAATAGGATAGTGATGGTAGTGGACCATGTCTTAGCCTCTAGTTCACCCACTCACTGAAGAAAAAGAAAAAATAAAAAATAAGGACTCAAATGAAAACCTCCATGAGGCACTTGAGTCCCATCATTGGGTTGAAAACCTCTTGTAAGGCGGCCCAGTGTTGTCAAAAAAAAAAAAGAGGGAAAAATAAGATCCCTAGGTGAAAATCTCACTTGGAGGTGCCTAGGGCAGGCAATTAGGTTGAAAACCTCCCTGCTATGCCCTAGTTATTTTCAAAAAAAAAAAAAAAAAAAATTCAATTTCCAATTGCATTGCAAGTTTGCAGGAGGACTACAAAAAGCAACAGAAGGTGCCAACGAAGCCCTGAAACCAACACCAACACCTATCCTACCTTCCCACACCCTTCTCCATCATTCCTGGCATTTTTTTCACCTCACGTGCTTATTTTTCAAAAACTGTGTTTTCTATAGGAGGCTCCTGTAGGAATTACAGAGAGCTAGAAATGGATATAAAAGGCAATTTGAGGGATAGGGAAGCTTCATAAAAAATCTATAAATCCTCCTAGAGTCTTCAATCCTCCTCGCCATCATGTCCAAGCTTGCATCACACCCCAAACATCATTCTTCTTCCTGTCCAAGAAAAACACAGAAAAAATAGTTCTTCAGGAAAAGGGAAAAATAAGAAATGGAAATGCACCATCAACCTCACCTGAATCCTACCTATTACATCTCCATCTCTATCTACATCTCTGGTGTCATCCTCATAGCTGCAAGCATAGAAAGAAGTTGAAGTTTCAAGGGGAGAAGCAACTACAGCAGTTCCTATAGGACTTCCTATAGTAGCTGATCCCATTAAAATCCAGCATTAGCAGCAAGAGGGTGAAAATATGAAGGTTGAAGAAGACACCTGAAGCTCAGATCCAGCCAAAGAAGAACCTGCACAAGGCACAACCACATATCAACAAGAAGACAGCATGCATCAAAAGAAACAAGGGCATGCAACAGAGAGAAAGAACCACAGCACCTCACAAGAAAATACATTTGGATCTCAGGTAAGTAACTAACTCGCTCCTCTGTTTGCATTTGTGTAATTAGAAGGCATGCAAAAGTAATGAGATGGTTGAGGTTGAATGAGGGAAAGGTGGCTAGTTAACTTGGCTACCTTCATCTAGTTGACTCCACTCATCCGAAGATGTCACCCACACGTGCGCACAATCAACTCAAGAAAGATGTCAAGGACAAGTAGTGGAGGAAGTGTGAACTTTGATGCAATCATGAGGGATGATTACGAGGAAAGGGCCATGATGACAAGGTAGGTGGGGACCAACGGTCCGAATATGGCCAATGTACACTTTGCCATCTCACCCTCCATCACCGGAAATATCCATAAAAAGTAATAAGTACTCCTCCCTGAGCACTCTCACCACCTTTTCCTTCATTCTCTCCTCGAAACTCCACTCCTGCAATCTCCTCGTGCCCCCACAGCCTCATAACCATCGTTCTCCATTAATGTCTCCCATATTCTTGCTCTCGGCGTTTTCTACAGGAGCACTTACAGGTTCTACAGAAGCACCTACAGGGATTCTATAGGAGGGACAACAATCTTCTACAGGAGGGCCAATGAGTTGTTTTGAAAGGAGAAAACATAGGCTTTAGCACGATTCTCGGGCCGAGGAGGTAGGTTCCATGCATACCCCCATTGAATATCAAAATATGCAAGCAGTGGTTTAAATTCAAGGGTGAAATCAAGCCTTTAGGTGGAGGAAATACATAAAAAAATTCTACTTATTTCTAAAAAAAACACAGTCTCTCTGTTTCTCTGTTTTTCTTCAAAAATTGTTGTCTCCTTCTCCACATTTGGTTTCCCAAAGAAGCATAAACAAAATGACAAGTGGTTTTATGAGGAAGGAGCCCACTAACTCCTCCAGGCTCCATGTACATCCCCAAGTAGTGGACATAGTCACAAGAGCAAATTGGATGAACTTTTTTGACAAATTCCGAGGGTTTGATGAGGAAATTTCTCAAGAATTTGCCCACTCGTTGGTCCCTCATACCAAAACACATGCCACTGTCACCTTTAGAGGTCTTTCCATGGAGATAACCCCTGATTTTATCAGTAGGGTCACTACCCTTCCTCTTGGATTGCCTTGGAGTAAGGAGGAGCAACCAATTGTCCAGGATGCTAAGAAAAACTTTTTCCAAAACAATGAAACCCCTGTAGAGGATAAAAATGGCATTAGAAGGGCTAGCATAACATATCATTGGGATGAGGTTAGCTACTAAATAATCAAATATATTTCCTGTGAGGGGAGGTACAACATTGTTTATGGTTACCACTTTAGAATTCTTCATGAATTAAGGTATGGCATGGACACTCCAGACCCTCAAAAGCTCAGCATCCCCTACTTCCTCCTGCAGTCTCTCATTGACTTTAGCACTTGTTAGTGTCAATCTTTCCAGCCTTCCTCCAGTGATCAAATATGCTCTTACAAAGTGAGTTTAAGGTGTCAAGGTCAAATTTTATCATTTCAGTGAGTCTTCAAGTAAAATTTGGTCACTAGGCATTAGGTCTAGGGTTTGCTTTCACTCTTTTCAAAGTTGCCCAAATGTCGGTCTATGTTACTATTCAGCTGAGTGTACCATCATTCAGATGGTTTTCATCATCATGTCAAGTTCCATAGGGTCATTTTACAGCTTATCCATGCTTCAGTTGTGCCTTGGTAAGGTCCATTTCCCTCTCCTAGGGTTTTGGAGGTAATTTCTCTTGGATGGCCAAATCATCGAAAAAATTTGTATCCTGATGTTCATACACCTTCCCCTATCCTTAATGTACCTTATTAAACACTTCCCATCACTGAGATTCCCCAAATTCCTCATTTTTGCACAAACCCTAGTTTCTTGCCACAACTTGGCAATTTTCTAGGCTAGGCCTGTGTTTTTCCCTTTTGGACCCCTTCCCCTCACTCGATCTCTGAGATTCCACTTTCCCCTGCTTCCTAACATCCCTTCCTACTCCCCAAAATTTCCTCAAGAATTTAGAAGCCCCCTATCCCTTTCATTTCGCTTCATTTTGACAATTCCCTTGTTCCACACATCGGGATAGGTTCCACTAAAATGATGTTTCTGAGCAATAAAAGATGAATTTTGGAAAACTGAGAGAGGTTTTTGTCCAAAACAGGCCAAGAAAGAAAAATCTCCTTCACTTTTTACACAGGTTTCATGGTTTTATAGAAATGTCAAAAATATCGTTGCCTTAGGAGAATTGAATGCACCTCTGAAGTGACCTTGGGAAAGTCAAGTTTTCTCCTAGCTTGGTTGGCCAAATGACTTGCTTGATGAGCCAAATCATAACTAGACATAACTATCTTTCCAATTAGCTATTATGAGCTCAATTTGGAGTTGAGGAAGGCATTCAAAAGTTGACTGCAACAGCACTCTTCCTTGAGGTAGCCTCATTTGGCACATTTTGACTAGTCTTGGGAGATTTGATTTTTAACAGGGTAAATGAACTCCAAATTGGAAAATTCTACTTGGCTTGGAAAGTAGATATCTATACCCTTCCAACGAGCTATCGTGAGCTCAATTTTGATGCCGGGAAGTGCCCCAAAAGTAGGTGGAAAGGCGCGCGGTGCGTAGGGCTCAGGCGCGCGGCGCACGGGGTTTTTCAGCACAGTTTTCACCTTTCAGCTCAGGACTTTGGCCATTTTTCACCAGTTTCACTCCCTGAGATGATTTTTGACTAAAAATGATGTAATTTGATGTATGTGAGGTAACATGGCACTTATTTATCTCCTTCTAGATGATTCATTCACAAATTACCAAGAAATTAATGTAATGAATCAGTTTCCTTCTTTTTAGAGGTAGGTTGTTTTGGTCAACTAGATTCCTGCTCCATGTTTAGAATTGGTTGAAACAGCTCCTAGGATGATGAGATCGACCCCTAGAGGCAAGGGAATGAGTTAGCTTGCCTATATTATGTATTTTCTTAGTCATTTTCATGGTTGGACTCTTGGGAATAGCTGGATACACTATTGTACATATTTTATCTGCAATTTTGGCAAAGGATAGACCAGGGTTTTGCAGCACTATTTGGGATTCATGTGGCCTTATGTGTTGATGGTGTGTTTCTCTCAGTAATTGTAAGTTGTGTATGTGTACCACTTTCCTTATTTAATCTTCTGCAATTAAACAAATGAAGTGTTAAGGTAGAATCCATAAATTTGCTATGCTCTGCCTTTAAGTTTGTTTAATTTTCCATGTTTTCTTCAGTTTAAGGAGAATCCTTGAGACTTCCTTGCTCTCCCTAGCTCCTCACCTGTCAGGTCTATTCATTTAATCACTTTAAAGACATCAAAACAATCGCCTATCTTGCCCCAAGTAGACCTCTGCAAAAGCTGTGCCTCATCCCCGCACCCAAAATTGCCTTTCCCTTGAATTCAACAAAACTTCAAAAAATAAATTCCATAGTCCTTGTACTTCATACCTAGCCTAAAATTAGTCATCAATTCAGTCATATCGAGCCTCTTTGATTACATTTTTCCAAGATTGATCGGAGAGAGCCCTCTCCTGTCCTTGTAGGGCTAGCTACGAGGCTGAGCTTGGTTTGATGTTGCCTCGAGTCTTGCCTTCCTCAGCCTGAGGCAAATTCGAATGCTAACATAGTGGCGACCATACTGGGGAGAACAAATGGTTTGCTTGTTGATGTCATTTGTTTTATAGCTACAGACGGAGCCTGAAGTTATGCCAGGTAGCCTTCGAAACGCTTTTACTTCGCATTAGCGGAAGTAGATAAACGTTGCTTCAGTCAATCTCCGGTCTAGCTTGTAAACGTGACATCTAACTTGTTAATTACCCCAGTACATGTATCAAGTTCAAATCTGATTGTTGATGGTGGACAACGATCAGACACTGCAAGGCTGAAATCATTCACCTGGCGACTTCATTCACTGAAAAATCCAGAGATCAATGCTTCATGGTGACTTCACTGCAGGAAGATTAGTAGCTTTGAGCTTTTCAAAATGGATCGGGTTGAAAGAAGATATGCTCCCATGAGCCGAGATCACATCCCTGGTTTTCAAAATAAAATTCTGAAGGTAGATTGGTCAAGGAATTTGCCTACATTTAAAGATGATGGCAGGAAGGACGCTGCTCTACATCTGGTTAGATTTCACATGCATATTCGCAAGTTGAAGGTTGATTTTCCTGAAGATTTCTTGATGAAGATATTCTTGGCCACTATGGAAGGTAAAGCCCAATCATGGTATGAAAGTTTGCCGCCTGCTTGTATTTACTGTTTAAAGGATTTTCATGCTATGTTCATTGAAAGATATAAGGACTCTTATCCATCATTAAATTTAGTTCAAGACTGTTGCAAGCATGCTTATAGTTTTATTGAAAGCCTTGAGAAGTTTTATGAAGATGATAATTTCATGGATGAAGAGATCATGGAAGCCCTGTATGAAAATCCGTTTCAGCAGCACACAGAAATCTTAGAGGATACTTGTCAAGATCAGCAGACTGAAGATTTCCATATGGTTGAAAATGATGAAAGAGAAAATGTCGTTTCAGATCTGTCCATAGAAGAAGACAGCATGCAGGTAACGCAGGAAAGTAATGTTCCAATCTCAAAAAGTGATGATGATAAATCAGATCGAGAGATAAATTGTGATGAGGCAAAACATGTTGTTCCGGATCTCATAAAAGAGAGTTGTATTGTCGTGGATGCCTCCAATGAAGAAAACGGAGTAGCAGACCTAAATGCTCTCATCTCACCAGCACTAGATCTTCATGATGAGGTAGTTCATTTCCTCTGTGAAAAACAAGACAAGATCTTCGTTCAAGTAAGTGAAAAGGTTTCTCTGGATGAATCTATGGTAGCTGATAGAAATGTTAGTGTTGGGTTTCATGAAACATCTGAAATTTCTTTTCTCATGATTGATGAATGTAATGAGAATCTGGCTGTCATATCATATGAGGATGACCTACCATATATTCAAACTACAAAATATCAGACCATTCAGGATTTCATTTCAGATTCTTCCTCATATGTCTCATGTTTTGAAATGTTATTTCAAGAGGAGATCTGCTCATCTACTTGTTCAGAATTTTTTGAGGACCAGGAACGTACTCTTTCTGGAGTACATGATGAAGGAAGATCAGAATCAAGAGGAAAAGACACCTTGCTCTTCTGGCAGGGGGGAAAGACTTCATGTTTTTCAGGATCTAATGGCAGATCTGTTGCAGTCAGCAATGAAGGTGATTATTGCAATATTCAGTGATGAAGGGGATTATGGTCGACTATATTTTTGGATGCCCAGTTACCAGTATTCATTGTTGACTAGAAGATTTGATCAGGAGAATCAATCAAGAAGGCATCTACTTGATTGGTTGCATTGGCATTTTGATATAGTTTGATGGTATATTGTCTTGTAAGAAAACAGGTGGTTGTCATCATGATTTCAAATCTTGATGGACTGCTGCCCTTCAATAAGCTTTGTAAGTTCTTGTTTTAGTTAAGTCAGTCATGAGTCATTTGTCAGTCAGTTTTCAGTCTTTTTGTTAAGTTAGTTTGTGTCGGTTTTTAGTCATGCATTTTAGCTTGAGTTTTGACTCCATAGCCCAATGGACGAAGGCACTGTCTAGCTCTCCCAAAGATCTGCCGTTCTTGGCACCTCCAAGGAGCTACCATCCCCATTGGAGCCAATGTTAGTGTCAGTCTTTCCAGCCTTCCTCCAATGATCAAATATGCTCTTACAAAGTGAGTTTAAGGTGTCAAGGTCAAATTTTATCATTTCAGTGAGTCTTCAAGTAAAATTTGGTCACTAGGAATTAGGTCTAAGGTTTGCTTTCACTCTTTTCAAAGTTGCCCAAATGTCGGTCTATGTTACTATTCAGTTGAGTGTACCATCATTCATATGGTTTTCATCATCATGTCAAGTTCCATAGGGTCATTTTACAGCTTATCCATGCTTCAGTTGTGCCTTGGTAAGGTCCATTTCCCTCTCTTGGGGTTTTGGAGGTAATCTCTCTTGGATGGCCAAATCATCGAAAAAATTTGTATCCTGATGTTCATACACCTTCCCCTATCCTTAATGTACCTTATTAAACACTTCCCATCACTGAGATTCCCCAAATTCCTCATTTTTTCACAAACCCTAGTTTCTTGCAACAACTTGGCAATTTTCTAGGCTAGGTCTGTGTTTTGCCCTTTTGGACCCCTTCCCCTCACTCGATCTCTGAAATTCCACTTTCACCTACTTCCTAACATCCCTTCCTACTCCCCAAAATTTCCTCAAGAATTTAGAAGCCCCCTATCCCTTTCATTTCGCTTCATTTTGACCATTCCCTTGTTCCACACATCAGGATAGGTTCCACTAAAATCATGTTTCTGAGCAATACAAGATGAATTTTGGAAACCTGAGAGAGGGTTTTGTCCACAACAGTCCAAGAAAGAAAAACCTCCTTCACTTTTTACACAGGTGTCATTTTTTTATAGAAATTTTAAAAATACCATTGCCTCAGGAGAATTGAATGCACCTCTGAAGTGACCTTGGGAAAATCAAGTTTTCTCCTAGCTTGGTTGGCCAAATGACTTGCTTGATGAGTCAAATCATAAATATGCATAACTATCTTTCCAATGAGCTATTATGAGCTCAATTTTAAGTTGAGGAAGGCATTCAAAAGTTGACTGCAACAGCACTTTGCCTTGAGGCAACCTCATTTCACACATTTTGACCAGTCTTGGGAGATTTGATTTTTGTCAGGGAAAATGAACTCCAAAGTGGAAAATTCCACTTGGGTTGGAAAGTAGACATCTATAAATTTCCAACGAGCTATCGTGAGCTCAATTTTGATGCTGGGAAGTTCCCCAAAAGCAGGTGGAAAGGCGCACAACGCGTAGGGCTCAGGAGCGCAGCGCACAGGGTTTTTCAGCACAGTTTTCACCTTTTAGCTCAGGACTTCGGCCAGTTTTCACCAGTTTCACTCCCTGAGATGATTTTTGACTAAACATGATGTAATTTGATGTATGTGAGGTAACATGGCACTTATTTATCTCCTTCTAGATGATTCATTCACAAATTACCAAGAAATTAATGTAATGAATCAGTTTCCTTCTTTTTAGAGGTAGGTTGTTTTGGTCAACTAGATTCCTGCTCCATGTTTAGAATTGGTTGAAACAGCTCCTAGGATGATGAGCTCAACCCCTAGAGGCAAGGGAATGAGTTAGCTTGCCTATATTACGTATTTTCTTAGTCATTTTCATGGTTGGACTCTTGGGAATAGCTGGATACACTATTGTACATATTTTATCTGCAATTTTGGCAAAGGATAGACCAGGGTTTTGCAGCACTATTTGGGATTCATGTGGCCTTATGTGTTGATGGTGTGTTTCTCTCAGTACTTGTAAGTTGTGTATGTGTACCACTTTCCTTATTTAATCTTCTGCAATTAAACAAATGAAGTGTTAAGGTAGAATCCATAAATTTGCTATGCTCTGCCTTTAAGTTTGTTTAATTTTCCATGTTTTCTTCAGTTTAAGGAGAATCCTTGAGACTTCCTTTCTCTCCCTAGCTCCTCACCTATCAGGTCTATTCATTCAATCACTTTAAAGACATCAAAACAATCGCCTATCTTGCCCCAAGTAGACCTCTGCAAAAGTTGTGCCTCATCCTCGCACCCAAAATTGCCTTTCCCTTGAATTCAACAAAAATTCAAAAAATAAATTCCATAGTCCTTGTATTTCATACCTAGCCTAAAATTAGTCATCAATTCAGTCATCTCGAGCCTCTTTGATTACCTTTTGCCGAGATTGACTGGAGAGAGCCCTCTCCTGTCCTCGTAGGGCTAGCTACGAGGCTGAGCTTGGTTTGATGTTGCCTCGAGTTTTTCCTTCCTCAGCTTGAGGCAAATTCGAACGCTAACAACACTAAAGTTCAAGCAGGGAACTCATAGCAACTTGCTCACCATGGGCTAATCAAAATTTTATTGGAAGAAGCCTTCCATACATTTACACTCCCTATAGCATGGGATATCTTCCGAAACATGATAGCAAAGGGTGACATGAAAGCCCTAACCTATGATATCAGTCCTACTGGCAATGAGAATGAAGAGCAGCAAGGGGTAGAAGGTGAAGCAACTAGTGACTTAGCATAACAAGAAGGAAAGGAGGAAGAAACTAAGATAGAGGAGGAAAATTTTGAAGAAATAGAGCATGAAGAAATAGAGCAAACAGAGACAGAAAGAGAAATAGAATGAAGAGAAAAAGGGGCAAAAAAGGCATAACAAGGAGAAATGTTCCCTGAGACTCTAGAAAGAGAGGCAACAGCTGCTCTCACTACCCTTAGTACACCCATCGGGCCAAAACAAAAGAGGAAAAGGTAGACCTCCATGTATTTCAAGGCTAGGAAGAGCACAAGAATCAAAATAGGTAAACCCTGACCTTCTTCAAAAGTGCCAGTTATAATTGAAGATTCACCCTTTTCCCAAGGAAAAGAATCCCCTCCTAAGGTACCTATCACATATGAAAGGAGGACTCCTAGATCTCCCACATGGAAAGAAAAGGTAGAACTACATGACCCAAAAACTGTCCTACAGGAGGCACAGACAGTTCTACAGGAGACACTGTCAAAACTACAGGAGACCTAAAAGCTTGAGAAAATGATAGAAGGGTAGCCAAAGGGAAAGGAGGAAGAAACAGAGCTACAAGAACTCGATCCCCAGACCAGTCTTGGCTCCTACTACAGTCTTCATGAGGGGGGAAGAATAATGCTACAAAAGTTTGCAATTCCATTCTTGTTTGAATTAGAGAAAGAGAGGATAAGAACACATAGGTGGATGCAAATAGAAAAATCCAAAGGAGTTGAGGATATTGGCCATATGGAGAACAAACTCAAAAAAATCGGCAGAGAGTTGAGTGTTATCAAACATAGGGAAGAAATTACAAGAAGCCAACTTGAAAGAGAAAATGAATTGCTAAGGAGGTAGTTGCAAGAGAAAGAGACCCAACTGGCATGCATGGCCAGTTGGTTCATGGATGCATTGCAATGTAGAACACCAGCAAAATCCTATGGCTTGTATCTCAAGGAACAATGGTTGCAATTTCAGATAAATACTTTGGTGCAAAGAGGCACAATGACTTTCCAATATTACAGGCAGTTTATGGACCTATGTGACCAAAGCACATCAGAAGATAAGGCAAAGATGGCAGAATTCTAGCTACATAACATGGCCCTCACAGACATGAATGTGTGGGACCCCAATGTCAGGCTAGAGGACTTGCAACTAATGGCCATGGCCTCATGAATGAACCATGAAGAGTTAAGGGAAACAAAAATAAGAAGGTTGATGGTAAAGGAGCAGAATGAGCCATTAATGGTCAGAGCTAATCCATCAGATCCCATGGCACTCATCAGCACACATAACCTGCTTGCCAATAATCCATAGATTTCCCCTAGATATATAAGTGATCAGGCACAAGCCATTGCACACTTTGAGGATATGGAAAGGCTATTTGGGGATGACTATGTGCATGCATATATCAGGAGATGGAACACCTTACCACACAATCTGTATATCAAGGAATATCATTCCCCAATGAGGATGAAGGAGGCATTAAGGAGAGTGACAATGTATAAGCGCTCCATGAAGAGGCCGAAGGTCAATTGGATTGGCCTCAAATTGAGTCCCCCACTGCTGCTAGGCATGTCGGAAGGCAGAAGAGAAGAAGAAGAGTAGGAGTAGTGGGAAGAGATAGACATGAAGAAAGGATTCTATGACAAGGAATAGAAGACCACATCAGAAGCATGGGATGCTAGGGAGGCCACCAGGGCCATAAAATATGAGGAGATGGACTAAGTTGCTCAGAGGATGAGCAACACTTTCAGTTGGGGGGTGATGATGAGCCTTATAAATGGGTAATTATATGGGTTCATTTTACCTCATAACCTAGTCAAATCAACCATTCTCTTAGCTTATTGTATGATTTTCTGATTATATTAATGCTTATAGAGTGAGTTGAGTTAGTTATGATGCCATGTGGTCTAACATGTGTTTAACACAGATTATTGATGATTTTTGAGGTCAAAGTCAAGGATCTAATGGATGAATGGCAACAATAACTCGAAGTGGAAAAAGGAGAGGACTTATAGGAGAGAATATCCCTCATTTATTACTCCTCACTTTGAATTACCCTTCATTGAGCTCGGAGTACAAGCAACCAAGTCATGTACTAGAAGGCAACCGAGCAAGTGGAGGATCACTAATGATTATCTCGAGTTTTGGGAGCCAAGCCTCCTTTATTTTAAGGAAGTTGTTGGTAGCTTCATTAGTATGAGTAGAGAAGCCTAGGGCCTCACTATGGTCGGTTTTTTTTTGGATTTTTGTTGTACTCTTCCTTATGTAAACTTTGCTCAACTTCAAGCTTATTATTTTTGTGACAATTTCATGTAATCTTGTTATTGTTTTGAAATAAAGATGGAATCCTTTTTGAGTTAGCACTGGGTTACCTCAAAGAGCTGAAGCTCTTTGGTTAGGGCCCAATCCAAGCATCCAAGCTCCTCTTTACTTGTATTTGTATGTTTGATTTTAGTTTGTAGATTAGGTTGCTGTTAGATGAATTTCTTTTATGGTCAAGAATAGGTTGCTTTTGATGATTCAATAGTTTGCTTCCATTTGTGCTTTCTATAGAAGGTTAAGCATTGATAAAGAAAAGTTCCAAAATGGCTAGCAACAGTTTCTTGGCCTCTCTTCTTCCCTCTGGGACCATGATTTGAGGCAAAGACCCTCTTGCTGCCCCGAAAACACAGATTTTCCTCATTCATAGGACTTCTAGTGTTTACAGCTTTTTAGTTGGTTAATAGTCTAGCTTTCTTTGCTTCAAAACGTCTTCTTCATGCTCACTTCTTTATTGACCATATTCTTCTTCCATGCTTTCCTTTCTTGTAGCAGTTATCAGCATTTCCTTTCATAGATCACAGTTTAGATTAGTTTGATGCAAAACTCTGTTTTTCTAGATGCACTTATTTCATTGCTTGCTTAATCTCATTTGTTGACTGTCAATTATTTATGCAGTAGATATCTTCTAGAAGTAGGCCAGCCTATTAGCCATCCCATCCTCCCTCTGATCCATGCGCTACAGGTCACCCAAGTCTCCCCTCAATTCTGCCTTAGTTTCCTAAATTTTCCTTAGAATTTCCTCCTCTCTCCTTAAGCAAATCCAATCATCTTCTCTCTCCTAATGATTCTTGGTAGACCCTAGGTGCCCTAACACTTAATTCCAACCTTCATCCACCTTTTCCACCCACTCTCACATCCTCAAAATAGCCAAAATTGCTCTCGGCTTCCTCCTGTAGGCCTCTTGTATAACGTTGTTTTTCCTCCAGTACATTTCTTGTGCCTCTTGTAGATTTTCGTGTAGGCTTTCTTTTGAAGGCCGACTGTGGGAAAATCCTCCAAGAGGCCACCTGATACCTCCTAGGACCCAACCACACCATCCTACATCCTCAAAAGTCCCAGAACCTCCCTTCAACACCACCTATTCGTTGCCACATTCACAAACAATAAATCACATGCGTGTCAAATTCACATAAAAATACATAAGAAACCGAAAAGATGTTTTTTGCTCATTTACTTCCAGAAATAGCTTAGCTAGATGTTGTTTACTTCCTTGAGTAGGTAATGGCATTCTTTTCATGGTTTTCATAGTGATTTTTGCAAAAGTAGGATTCATTGGTTAATTAGGATTTACTTGGTTTGCTTTACATTTCAGTCTTTCTCTTTTTTGCAGTTAGAGTAGTATCTGTAGAGTAGCTTTTCTCTCCTTTCATCACATATAAAGCTTCTTCTAGAATCCATAGAAGTTGGCTTTAGTTCCTAGTGATCTTGGGTTGGCTAATCAAGTGACAACCTGCAGTAAGAATTAGTACTTGTGCATACAACGTCGTCACTTCCAAGCTTGTTACGAACTACCGGGTTGATAAGAGTAAAGAAGGAAGCCCAGGAGTTGCAACATTCTTGCTGCAATACTGGTGTTCACCAATAAGTCAGATATTTGAGAATCTAGTGTCCTCCAATGTTTTTACCTGCTTATCAATCAATATTAATTATTTAATGAAATCCCTCTTCCTTGTACGAACCTAAAATCTGACTTGATCCTTTAGCTCCTTCAACCAGAAATGGTTGAATTTGAAAGGAGGAGCCTTATGATATTGTTCCCCAGTCCAATTCATCACTATGGGGGAGTGTTCAAAAAATTTGATTGGGAGGATCCACGAGTTCAAGTCCATTAGTTTGTTGGTAGTAGTTTCTTCAACATAGAAACAGTCTAGGCGCTTTACTATGCCATGTTCTTCCCATCAGCCATTTCTCCATGTAGGACCAATAGGATCGGGTTTCATATCCTAGAGATATTTCTACTTGAAAAAATTCCCCCACTAATCTATATGACAAAGACAGCCCCATATTTCAGTGGAATCAATGGGGAAATTGAAATCCCCTGCGAGTATTAAGGAGTCAAGATCGAGGATGCCACTATAGTGAACACTATTCCAAAACTCCTTTCTATTTAAGTAGGGGGCATATATGTCAATAATATGAAGTCATGTTGTTGTATAGTGCCATCCTCCAAAGATTAGTAAGCCCGCAAAAGTATTGAATGCCTTGAATTTGTATATTTATGGATTCTATATTGTAGCCAAACCCTTAGATAAACTAGTGGCACTTATTGCACATACATGTCATTTTGGACAAATTTGAAACAAATAACCCCATTTCTTTTCCCTACAGGTTATTGTTTCTTGGAATAGCACTATCTCAAGGTTGTAAATACCAATGATAATTTTCAAGGATAATCTTTTATGGGATGATCCCAAACCATGAATGTTTAGAGACATTATAGGCATAGGGAAGGTCAAATTTGGGTGGATCTACTCTAAGGACCCAAGATTTGGGGAGATTCACATCCAGGAGGCCAACTTGGAAAGAGGAAGGGGCATTGTGAGGGGTTGGGTTGTCTAAAGGTTCTTGAAACTGTTATAAGAGATTAGATGAGACAAATGTGAAATTTGAGATTTTTTTCTATTGACATATTTTAAAGAAATTAAAATTTAAGTTAGATTTTAAAGCAATTAGAATTTGATGACAACAACACTAAACACTGGGAAGTGACGTTATTGGCCACCAATAGCTATTGATATCCTTATGCTTTGGATTTAATAATACTATTTAGTATTTTGTTATAATATTTGAAATCATATATTTATGACTTCGTATTTATTGTATTATTTTGTACTTTGTTATTAACCGTTGAAATGATATATTTATGAATGGTTAATATTAGTTTAACATGTTACTAAAAGAATTAAAAAAAAAATTATCATTATTATTTTTAGTTCAATTAATTGTTAAAAAATGTTATTATATATGGGAAAAGTTAAAATTTATATTTTTTTTATAAAATTAAAATTAAAAAATCAAATAAATTTATTTTGGTGATTGGAAAAATTATTGCAATCCTTGTATCTAAATTTAATGGATATAATTAATTTAAATATTTATTAATATTCACAATTTAATATTAAATTAAATTAAAAATATATATATTTTCATCATTCACTTATATACTTGATTATCAATATAAACGATATCTTAATACGTAAATATTATGAAATGATTTGTTATGGGTTTTGTTATGGATTAATTTTTCATTCATATTATTTTATATTTCAAAGTTGAATTTAGATTTAGATTCGGAGAAAATTGAAATTATTTTTATTAAATTTTTACATATATTTATCAAAGAGATTCATAATAGTTTAGCCTAATCGCATTGGTCTACCATAAGGGAAACAATTTGTCCAAAATATGATAAACATAATATACAACTTGTACCAATGTTTAATAAAAAAATCCAGATAACTATTGAAAGCAACTAAATTAGACCTGCTTGACATCACAATATCCCTATTCTTATATATGACTGCCAAAAAGTCAAAATTTTAAGAGAAATGAGTATGCTTGGATCTACGAAGATGTGGAGACATCAATAGGACCATCAAGGGTCCCTCGTGAGGGAGGGCCCCAGCCTCGTTGTAGCAATGCTTCAATCATGGCCAACCTGGTAGAGATGTCACAATGTTCCAAATTGAGATCCATGTGCTCCACCTATAGTACA
Organism: Pinus tabuliformis; assembly: GCA_031772625.1. NCBI lineage: Eukaryota > Viridiplantae > Streptophyta > Pinopsida > Pinales > Pinaceae > Pinus > Pinus tabuliformis. The sequence continues at coordinate 386,335,972 of CM062817.1, read as the reverse complement.
TCAATCTGCAATAATATCTCCATGTGATCTTCATTTTTCTCCATCAAGACTTTGTTAAGGATTAATTTCATGTTTCAGTATAATTTGATTGTACATAGATATTGGTTTTGATGCCCTTGAGTGTGGACGGATCAGGCACCCACTTGGCCATATAGTTCAAGGTCATCTCATCAACTTTCTCATCATGATCAACATGAACTTCAACATCAACATGTAATGTCCCTTTTCTCTAACACTAGGAACAAAGACTAACTTTGTAGCCTAGCCATCCCCATATGCTATATATTAAAAAGTAATTATGTAATAGAAGTGAATTAGTTAATTAAAAAGTTTCTAAGGAAAAAAAATATTATATGTCAGTTTAATAAAAGAAGAAAAAGACCCATGATATTCATCCATCATATTTTGATAGTCCATGACTATTAAAGGAGATGGGAATTCACTCCTTAGGCATGCATTTTAGATTATTGTTTTGTTGTTCAGTTGAGATCTTAGAGCTTATTTGGTGAGAGGCCACATTATGTAGAGGGTTGGTTACAATGGTCAGTGGTCCATTGTAGTTGAGCTAGTGTCGAGGGATTTTGATGTTGAGACATATACCTTATCAACTTGAAAAAGGAGGGGTCAAATTAGATACGGTTATGGTGCTTAACGTGGAGATCATGAGAAGTGGTCAATTAGATCTTTCACAAGTGCATAATGTCGAGGGAGTCATCGTGAACCATACAAATATCTTGTTAGTTCTTTTAACAAGAACCATATTTGGCATGTATTTCCAAATCCATATTTAATATGATAAGGTTGAGTTTTGTTGCATATATCTCATGTTTATTTTGAGTTGTAGTTTCTAGGATTTTACATTTCAAAACTTAGTTGTTGTGTTGATAATTTAAAGGTACAAATCACGAAATTTTATTGGGATTTAAATAAACAAACTTATGGTTTAAATTTTTGAAGCAAAGTTTTAGAAAAATATGTCAAATTATTTTTCGGGACATTAAAGTGGTATCAAAGTTGGTTTTCCTACCATCTTGAAGGTTTAAAGGGTAATTTCAGTAGTGCTTTTCTTTGTAAGTGTTCATGGTAGCCAAATTTCTTATGCAAGGCTCATTTTATTTATGGGAGCCAAAACCCTAGCTAGGGGTTAAAATATTTCCAAATTGAGATACCTGTTTGAGAACTACATAAACACTAGTCAACTTGTATTCTTATAGTTTGAATATATAGAAATCGATCTAATAGAATAAGGAGCCGCAGGAAATTATTTTGTTGCGTTGAAATTATTCTCTTGTGACAAATGTTTTTTTTTTATGTTGAATTTATCTTGCCATGATAAAATTATTCTGCTAGGCCAAATTTATCTTGTTGTGTAGAATTTCTCTTGTCAGGCCAAATTTATCTTATTTTGTTGAATTTCTCTTCTTATGCCAAATTTGTTTTTCTATGTTGAATTTGTTTGTAGAGAGGCCCAATTATTGCTATAGTTGAATTTATTGGTGGAGAGGTCAAGTATTACAACAACTAAATTTATTTATGGACAGGTCAAATTATTCCAATTATTGAATTTATTGGTGGAGTGGTTGAGTATTGTAGTAGTTGAATTTATTTATGGAGAGATTGAGTTACTGCAGCAACTGAATTTATTGATGGAGAGGTTGATTTATTACAACAACTGAATTTATTGGTGGAGATGTTGAGTTATGGAAACAATTGAGTTTATTTTTGGAGAGGTCATGTTAATTAGTAGCTGATTAAATTTGCCAATTTAAAAAAAATGACATAATTCTTTCTCAGTATTATTTCTAAAATTGGTTTGTTTTTCTGTTGTGGTGCTTTTCAATAAAATGTTTGTGATTTATTGGGTATCTAATTTTTGTTGGAATTTATTAAATGTTTTACCAAAATTACTTCTGGGGATTTTTTGAAGAAATTTGATGAAAAAGATAAATTAAAGGGATTGGCATGTTGACTGTTTTTAAAGGTGGAATTTGAACTTTTTCTCATGGATAATAGATAGAAGGAAACCTTAGAGGAAACCACAAGTGCCATAAATAATTTAACGAGAAGGAAACAACAATTTATTAGTGCATACATTGGTTCTTTGGATAATGATTCTCTTATGGAGAAAATAGAAAGACAAATTAGCAAGCCCCTATCCAAAGGAGTTCATACGAATCTTTAATAGAAGTAGCCAAGGGATCTACAAAAATAAAAGGATGTGGGAAATTGGCTCTTATCCTTGGATTAGATTTGAATTTGATGTACACAGGGTATGTACTCTCTAAATTGGAGGATTTAGACACATGCTTTTCCAAAGTAGCCCATTGTAATTCGAGGAAATTAAGTTGGGTAGTGAAGCCATGAATTCTTTCCTTGGTCCAACACAAGTTTATGGAACATACTTGTAAGGAGTAAGACTTGTAGTTGCTTCTTCCTTTTGTGAGATTGTAAGAATAACTTCTCTTGTAACCCCTTAAAATGACAACATTCTAAGAAGGGTGTTACAACTAATTGTGGAGAGCTTCCAAGGATTGCAGGATATCGAAGACCTTACCATTGGTAAGAAACTCAAGATCTTAAATATGGTGTTTAGAACAAGAATGTGTACCATTATGATCAATTTAGATTGTAATGGTTTGGTTTTTCAAATATTCCACTATTTCTTGACTAATATCTAAGTATATCTCCTAGGAATTGTAAAAAGTAGCATGCAAAGTATTTTGTCTTTTATTTTAGGTGATGGTGATGCCATTTAAAAGCAACCGCAATCTATTTGGAGGAAAGTGTAGGTTGTTTCACCTATTAGTCATGAATTCCTTGAAATATTAGTTGTGCTTAACCTTAAAAGATTCAAATGGTATCTAAATAAAAGAGAAATCAACTCAACGGGGATAGAGGGTACATGATATGCCAAGATGAGTAAGAACCAAAAAAGAAGGAAGAAAAATCGTCTAATACAATAGACAAGTAGGATAATTGGTCACTGGGCTGAAAGTGGTAAAGGAATATATTTCTTATAGTCAAGTTGTGCTAAGGACAAAGGAGCAGGTGGAACCATGAAGCATGCAATTAATGTCACACCTCAAGAATAAAACATGTTAGCTGAAGAGGAAATGGTAGAAAAAAAGAGCTATTCTAGCACATTCATGGTCATCTATAGATGTTATATCATAGGAGGATGACAGTAACATTGATATTCAAGATATGGTTGGTAAATTGAATGGGTATGAAGGATATTTAGATTTGTAGAGGCTTGAGAAGATATAAATTTTGCAATAGAAGGATCATGAATCATCTCTTCCGAAGAACTTTGTAAGGGCTCCAATAATGGTATTGGGTTAAGTGGTTGAGCATTCACATTATGGACCAGCCTTCAATGAAATGCAAGTAGATATGAGGACATCCATAGTGGTTACAAGACTTCTAGATGATAACCCCAGAGAGCATGTTAAAGGAAAGGTTGATAATCTTCCAGAAGCCCTCTTATCAATGAAGGAGAAACTCGAGAGGCTAAAGGGAACAATATTGAAGAAGGAAGCAAACTTGAAGAATGGAGAACAGTAGAGCTAAGAGAAGTATAAAGCTGATTATTATTGAGGATCAATTAAAACTCTTGATAGGGAAACAAAAAAAACATGCTCTTGAGTTGCTTTAAGCAAGAGCAGGAGGTGAGATGTACAACAACCCTCTTTAGAAGCACATAAACAAGGCTTACAACACATTGAGTTCACAATTGAAGGAGAGTAAAAATGTGAGTAATGAGAAAAATTTCACATTATTGATCAACCCATAAAGGGGGGATGCGATGGATGGATAGTATGAGGAAGCATGAATCCAATCTTGTAGGTTGTTGGAGTAGGATGGTAAGTATATTTGTATGAAAAATTAGGATTCCAAACAATGACGTAGTGGCATCTTAGTTATAATCAAATTAGCATAGCGTCAACATGGTGATCTATTTTAGGGATTGTTGATGACTGACGAGAGAGACACTCTCGAAGAATTCATGGAATCTAGAGGTGTTAAAATGATATTTAATATCTATTTATGAAAAAGTTCCCCAATAATTAGACTACAGGGAGATAATGAATTGATACCATATCAAATGGGAAACTATGGAATAATATTTCTAGCCAGGAGTGTAACATAGTTCAGTGTTTAGGTATTGGGGATGATAGATTCCATATTTGTTAGTGGGATCCATGTGGATTATCCATTAGCATGAAAAAGCTTGACCAAGTAGGGGATCACAACTGGAAGGGATGAGAAGGTAGTATGGTAGAAACTCTTTCTGTGAGACTATGAGTATTACACATCAATGAATTGCTCCCAGACATATGGTAACACGTGGTAGTATTACCAAGTTCAAAAGTTTTGAGATGATATCGAAGTTATATGTTGAAGCATTCTATAGAATTTTTCAGGATCTTGGTATAGGTGTATGAATTGCTTCAAGAAAATAAAATTGGAAAGGGAGGATTGTAATGTCATTTTTTCCAAGCTCTAGAAACAAAGACTAACTTAATAACCTAGCCATTCCCATAGGCCACAAACTAAAAAATAATGATGTAATAGCTAGGAATTAATTAAAAGACCCATGGTATTAAGATGACCAATGGTATTCACCCATGGTATTTCGATAGTCCATGATTATTAAAGGATATGAGAGCTCATTCATTAGGCTTTCATTTGAGATTATTGGTTTTTTGTTGAGTTGAGGTCTTGGAGCTTCTTTGGGTGAGAGCCCACATTATGTAGAACCACTACTACATAGAGGGAGGTTTTAAATTTTTTTTTAATAAATTGTCTTAAATTGAGACAAAAATAATTTTGTCTATTATATTAAATTTTCTTTAAGCTAGTGTCTCAATTTATTATCTAAAAAAATTGTCTCTATAAATACAATATAAAACACACATATCATTATTATCTCTATAAAGAAAATATAGAACACAAGAATTATTTTCTCTTAATATGTAATTTAATTTTCCTCACTAGAGACAATATTGAGCTTGAAGGCATATTGTCTCTATAGAGACTATATGTCTTTAATTCTAATAATTTTCTCTCTAGAGATAATTCATTTTTCTCTCTAGACACAATATGTAAAGTCCCTCTTTTTCTTGTGGTTTGTAATGTCATAATGACTAAGGCAATATAATTAGTAGTTAAAAATATTGGTAATAATGACAAGTTGGCCAAGTTGTGGTTGGAAAAATAAATATGATAATGTAATTATTTATCTTGGAATAACAATTAAGATTGTTGAAGGGAATTAACTGGAAAGAACAAATGAAGATTGAGATAATTATCCTCATCCATAGTCCTAGATAAAGGGACTTGTTGATGGTGCTAGACCTGCCAACACGTAAGGGGATCTCCTCGATAAGAAGTCCCAATTAGACCTCAGACCATTTGGTTTAGGAGTCCCAACAGTGGGTCGTACGGTAATGCCTTGATCGTGTTTTCGCACAAAGGCAAGTAAGATGTCTCTGTTGGTAGCAAGGGTATGACAGCTGTAGTAAGCCAAGGAAGGTGCATGAGAGGTTCTAACACACTGAGGATGAGTTGAGTGTGCCCCCTAGAAACCTGTAATAGTACGCGGCTTGGAAGCGAACACACGAGCGAAGATGCATCACAAGCTAGAAAGAAATTTAGCGAGCAATCCAAAGTGGGTTAAACCAACAACACATTTCAGAAAGATTCATACATACTTATATAGAATAGTCCATACATGCATGCATAAGAAAACAAATACATATATCATTTAGAGTAAACCAGATAGCATAGAATACAATACAACATATGCATGAAACGTGTTGGATCTTGTTATATTAATTGTAAGCTCCAATCAATCATACAATACATACATGCCCAACCACTAGTTCCAATAGTGGAACGTTACAGCCACAACCGCTTGCTCCTCCAAAGAGATGTACTAGATCTGCACAGTGGAGAAGCCAAGGCTCGTTACAATATTGTCCAAGCTTTCTCTATGATACTCCTAGAGAAGCTTTGCTTACCAAAATCCTTTACAATAAGTTGTGAGGTTCTATTTATAGCAAAGTGTGGGGTGACCCTTGACATTCCCCTTTGTGACGGTTCATCTACCGTCATGACTCTTCATCTACTCTATGACTGTTACATCCAACTATCGACACTTGAACTTCCACTTGACAAGTCGTTACATTAGAATGCACATGTGCTCATGTGAGAATGGCTTGAGCAAGTAATGCAAGACATCAATGACACTCGGTCCGTTGTGGTGAGACCAACTCTTTGACATGCTTGTGATGGTGAAGTTGGTGAGATGATTCCAAGCTTAGTCACCCGTGATGGTGTGCATGCACTCCACAGTGACATCTTGCTGAAGTGAACTCTTGCCTCCGTTGCATCCGGGTGCATTGGCATGGGTACTCCATCCAACTCATCTACCAACATGCACATGGTCTTCTTAGGTGCAGACGAATTGGAAACAAACTGATGCATATTATTCGTGCTAATCTTTGAGTGGGTACTGGTGGTCATGCACATCAACTATCCACTACATGCTTAGTCCCAATCAGACTTGATTCTCGTCTTGCCTTGGTGAGTGTGCCGAATGGGTTGGATCACATGCGTGCACACAATGACATGCATGCTGATGAATCCATTGTTCAATGTGATCAACAACAGTGCTCACCATGGCTGCTCCATGCCAGCTACTAGGGTGGATCTATAACTTGTATGGGAGCAGTTTCATCTGTGAGTGTATGTTGAGCCCGCTTTCGTTCTTGTTCCTGCTGCAACTTATTCGCTTGCCTATGTAGCTCATGTTCTTCCTTGAGTTGATGCTTCAGCACATGCAACTCCTTCTTTGTTCCATTCTCTATCTTCGCATGACAGTTTCGTCACCTCATAGCTTGAGTCTCCAAAGTTTCTTTTATCATCATTGGATATGCTTGAGCTTGAAACTTTTTTTCACCTTCATGTTGTCAACAACATTCCTCTTGCATTTGTTGCATTCGATATGCTTCCTTCAGCAATTGTTCATGATGTTTCTCATTGTGATGCTACTAACGTCATATCTTGATGTCCTTGTCTATGAAAAACTTGTTTTCTTCCTAAGTAGGTAAGCTCATAGACACTTGATCGACTACATCCCCAAGTGTGTTATGAACGGTGTCTTCGACTATGCTCTCTTGGAAACCATTATATCTATGCTGCTGAGAGGCAAATTAAAACCTGTGATACCTGGAGACATGAAAACACTCATGGCAAGCAATCTATCAGTTGGAAACCAAAATGAACTTGAGAACTGACTCGCAACATACCCGTGTGACTGATCATGAAGTTCGCACAATTTCCACTAGGAGGTTGGGAGACTAACTGCCAAGACTGCGCAAGGCATAGTCTAGGCTGCTGGGAGGCTGACTAATTGTTGGAACTACGCAATGTAAAATCCACTCTAGCTGCTGACTGTTGAATTGCATAATGCACAATCTCAGCTGGAAATGGTTGCAGGCTCAGTGACTGCATTGTGCAATTTTCTAGCCCAGCAGTCAATGTGCCTCAAAATTACGCAATACACAATCTCAACTAGAGATGGTTGCAGGCTCAGTGACTGCATTGCACAATTTTCTTTTCCAGTTGTCAGTGTCCCTCAGAATTTCGTAATGCAAGACTGGAGAACAATCATTGGGTAGAAATGCACATTTCTAGAGAGGAAGACAAAGCCTTCCCTCTCAGGATTGCACAATGTTGTCTTGGTGAGGAGTCTAGGCCAAGGCTTTCCAGACTTGCCGATGGGAAAATGAAAGAAAAAGTGAATGCAAATGTATGGCGATGTTTAGTGTAAGCATAAGTGAATGATCATGCATGCAAATGGTGAATGACAAATTCAGAAAATAGAACAACATGCATGTGAGTGAGGCGAGTCGCCGAATCGAAGACCATTCGTGAAAAACAATTTCATGCATGCGACAGCAGTGAGATGTTAATCAAAATTGAAACGGTGCTTGCATAATCTAGTATGTATCAAAACAACAACAAGCGCTCACTGAAATCAAGCAGACAACGTTCATACGAAGTGAAACACAAAAAGTGCTAGAAATGCAACACAAGACATGGAGAGCGGGCTTACCCCAAAACCGTCGAGCTGAATGTGCTGATAGCTCCTATATGTGATGTGGGATGTCAGAGCTACAAGGATGATGTCAAGAATGAGCTCTACAACATCTGGTTGATGAATTTTGATAAAATCAAGGTTGTGATGTGCATGCCACAAATCTAGGGAAAGCGACATCTGGTGGGAGGTTTCTGAAATTATCCTCGCACGTAACCTCCAACTTCCAAAAATAGGTCCCTGAAATGAGGAATGTCATTGCATGCTATCTTGGGAGAAGCAACCCATGCATGCAAGTTTGTTTTGCTCGGTCCCAAAGGAAACTGCTCAACTCAATTGCACATGCAAGAGGCTACTCATATGCTGGGAGAAAATGCACATTTTTGGTTGGGAGTTGGGCTGGATGCTTAGAAGATTTACACAATTTCTAGGCGGAGCAGCTGACTACTACTCAGATTTGTGCAAATTCTAGGCTGAGCAGCCCAACTAGGAAGGATTGCACATTTTTTTGGGTGAAGCTTTCTCAACATAATTGTGCAATTCTGGGGCCCACGAGGTTGCCAGTCAGGATTGCACAATTTTTGGAGGGAAGGTTGGTTTCCCTCTATATTTGCACAAATTCTTGAAGGAGCTACTCAGCTTGCTGCTGGACCAAGTCCAGATGAACCACCTGTGAGGGGAATGCATTAAGGTTTGATCGACAGGATGTCTTTTTGCAAGAAAATCACTGGAGCTTTTGTACTTGACGAAGAAAGACATATTGTTGTGAAGGTTGGTAGGGAGGCTCCAAAACGATGCTAAGGAAAAATTTTGGAGGGTGGTTGTAACCACTACAACACTTGGTGACACATTGGTAGAACTCCATCTCTCTAAATGGACCTTGTTTGTGAAAAGCAAGTCTAACACCTCTAGAAGTATTGTTTAGTTCACAGCTTGTCTTGGTTTCACACTAACTTGATTGTTAGATGTAGCATCTGCCACACTCTTGGCCAATTGACACACATTCAAAGCCAATACAACACAATTTTTTCGATTGGGGTTGAGGGGTATATTGGTGCACAAGTAGTATAGTCATCAGAGTCTTAGTTTCATCTCTGGTGTTGCTCCACTGGAAGCAGGCCTGGACATTACCCCAACAGAGTCACATAGGAACACAACCATGGCTCCACTGCGAGTGAGCCTGTTCACTACCCCAGCAGAGTTACTTGCATCACCTCTCTGCCCAGGAAGGATTTCTCTTCTTTTGCCTTATTCATTTTTCATTTTTTCATTTTTCATCTTCATAATTGTGCATAGCACTTATTCATTTCAAAGGCGAAAAGGAGATCTCGACTAATTGAGAGTAGAAGTGGTTGTTCCTGTAGATAAGTAGTTTATTATACCTCTGACGTGCCTATTAAGGTTTTCCCCCTTACCTTACTCTACTTGACTAAGCTGACAAGGATTAACCCAAAAACAACCGACTAGAGTAAGTGAAATTAGTGAGCACGCAAGCATTGTTTGTTCACCAAGTTTCACTTCGAATGGTATGTATTTTCCATTGATGTATCATGGACTAAAGACAACAAGTTCTTAAATAAGATAGAAGACAACAAATAACCAAATGTTGATAGTTGTACAAGTCCTCTTTTTACCTAGCTTGTTTCAAGAGTCATACATGGTTTCATGCAAAACTATCCTATGAACAAAACAAGCAAACAAAAAACAAAGCAAAGCAGAAGCAGAAGAAAAAGTCAAAGCAAAGCAGGCAAGCAAACACGCAAGAAAACAAACAAACAAACAAAACAAGTAAGCAAACAAGCATGAAAGAAAACTGACTGAAAGCAAACACTACTCCTACTCCTAAATTAATAGTGCATGGGCCATCTCACGCGAAGTGATACTTCCAATGAAGCCATTGGCACATTGGTTGACCCATGTTGGTGAAGGCATGGTTTGTGAACAAGACAGCTATGTGAACCAGCAAACAAGAAAGATATAACAGTAAAAACAAACACACTTCGAGTTTACAAGCGACCACAGAACAAAGATAAGTGAAAGCACATGACATGCACTCTGTGGAGATGCCATGGCGCTATGCTACACTGCATTCAGATGTTGAGTGTATGCATTACCTTGACTATGATAGGCAATCAAACTTGTGAAAGGTAGACCACTTATGTTGTGCCTGTGTGCTTGGTGTGTAAGATTCCTCCAACGCATGAGCGATCGGATTGTGTAGTTCGAGTGGAGGAAGTGAAATATGGGTGTTTGGTTGATCTTCAATGCAAAGCAGAGAGTGATGAGGAGTCTTGAGTGTTTCAACAATTTCCTGACCGAAAGTGAAACCAACCTCAGGACAGCGAGGACCTGACATAACCATCAGCTCAGGCTGAATTGCCTTGACAGTCTATGGGGTTTCGACTTCGTTGACACATAGATGACTATAGACCAATGTCCTAGATAGATTAATAACGATTGAATCAACATCATAATCAGATGAAGAAGTAGAGAGATCATGACAGGAAATATTAGAAAATTTACGTTGTTTGTCAGCATCGTCATGGTTTGATGAATTGGGCAGAGGGGTAGATGAGAAGAAAAGATGTTCACCCTCTGTGTTTTCAGAAATGACAGATGCCAAATTCGATGGATTTCCAGAGGAATATGTGTGCTCTCCACACTTTGATGATAGACTAGCATCCAATGTGTCCTGTGAATGATCAGAAGTAGAAACATATGGAAATGGGTTTTCACAGGGGAAAGAAACAATGGAAGAATCACAAGGATGTCAGGATGAAGCAGATGAGGTGTGGCTGGAAGGGATTCATCCTTCACTGTGGGTTCTTCTTTAGATTGCCTCACAGACTCATCATGAATGATGGCATAGGTTGGCTGCATAACACCAACTCTATCAATAACTTGATCCTTATTCACAACAGGTGAGGAGTTTGGAATGGGAGAATGTAAGACAATACAATCTGGAGGATGGATGGAGGTTGAGGGAATGAATCCACGTGACAACCAACAGACCTGCAAGCCAAATATATGAAAATATCAAGAGCAGGTTGGGTAGGAGGATGTGACAGTTGAACAGTTGTGTGTGCATGATCTCCCACATCACTCCGTAGTGGTGGAACTGTTTGATGAGGTGAAGGTAGACAGTCAATTGTGGCAGCAACTATACCTGCCTATGATTGCATAGCTCCATCACTGAAGTGTTTTGAGTGGGGCTCAGATATGTGAAGAAGATACTCAAATCTTCTATAAATAAATTCACAATCAAATTCATCTTCAGGAAATCAGTATGCAATATTACAAAAGTGTGTGTAAAATTGATCAACAGATTCATCGGGTGCTTTTCGTAATTTTAGAATTTCTTGATCAAGTGCTTCATGGTCAAATTGATTGAAAGCACGGTCTATATCTGCGGCCAGATGAAAAAGAGAATGAACAGATTTTTCGGGCAGCGTGGCACACTAGTGCATTAGGTGCCCTTGAAGCATGTATATGGATAGCGTGTAGCTCATATATTATTCAAGGAATCCATGTCTTTCACATGAGCCTACAACACTGACTGCGTGCCTAACCAAGGTTGCATAGCCTCCACCATCATATGTTTTATGAGACAAGTTATCTAAAAGCTTTGCCGAGATAGTGAAATCATTTCCATAAGACATACACTCCAGAAGAGCAACTTGGTAGTTAGTCATGATAGATGCATAGAGATTCAAAACATATGTGAGGACTAAGCTTGTTATCTAGCCCTCCTTCTAGTGCCAAAATGTTGATGGTGTTGGACCCGCCAACATGTAAGGGGATATCACCAGTAAGAAGTCCCAATTAGACCTCAGACCATTTGGTGTAGGAGTCCCAGCATTGGGTTGTATGGTAATGCCTTGACTGCGACTTCGTACAGAGGAAACTAAGATGTCTTTGTTGGGAGCAAGGTTGTGACAGCTACAACAAGCCAAGGAAGGTGCATGAGAGGTTCTAATACATTGTGGGTGAGGTGAGTGCACCCCTTGGAAACCTGTAATAGTACGCGGCTTGGAAGGGAACACATGAGCGAAGATGCATCACAAGTTGGAAAGAAATTTAGCAAGCAATCCAAATTGATGGTTAAACCAACAACACATTTCAGAAAGATTCATACATACTTATACAGAGTAGTCCATAGATGCATGCATAAGCAAACAAATACATATATCATTTAGAGTAAACTAGATAGCATGGAATACAATACAAGATATGCATGAAACGTGTTGGTTCTTGTTATATTAACTGTAAGTTCCAGTCATACAATACATCCATGTCCAACCACTAGTTCCAATAGTAGGAGGTTACAGCCACAATCAGTTGCTCCTCCAAAGAGATGTACTAGCTCTACGCAGTGGAGAAGCCAAGGCTCATTACAATACTATCCAAGCTTTCTCTAAGATACTCCTATCAAATCTTGGCTAACCAAAAGCCTTTACAATAAGTTATAAGGTTCTATTTATAGCAAAGGGTGGGGTGACCCTTGACATTCCCCTTTGTGACAGTTCATCTACCCTCATGACTCTTCATCTACTCTATGACTATTACATCCAACTATCGACACTTGAACTTCCACTTGACAAGACATTACATTGCAATGCACATGTGCTCATGTGAGACAAAATGGGTTGAGCAAGACATGCAAGACATCACTAACACTCGGTCCATTGTGATGAGACTAACTCTTTGACATGGTTGTGATGGTAAAGTTGGTGAGTTGATGCCAAGCTTGGTCATCGGTGATGGTGTGCATGCACTCCATGGTGGCATCTTGCTGAAGCGAACTCTTGCCTCCATTACATCTGGGTGAATTGGTATGGCTCCTCAATCAAACTCGTCTACCAACATGTGCATGGTCTTCTTGGGTGCGGACGAACCAAAAACACATTAATGCATAGTGTCTATGCTGATTTTCGAGTGTGTGCTGGTGGTCATGCACATCAACTGTCAACTACATGCTCACTTCTAGTTGGACTTGCCTCTTGTCTTGGCCTTGGTGAGTGCGTTGAATGGGTTGGATCGCATGCATGTGCACAATGACATGCATGCTACTGAATCCCTTGCATGTGATCAACAATAGTGATCACCATGTCTACTCTGTGCCAACTACTGTTATGGATCTATAAATTGTATGGGCGTAGTTTCATCTATGAGTGCATGTTGCACCCCCTGTTGTTCTTGTTCCTACTGCAACTCATTCGCTTGTCTATCTAGCTCATTTTCTTCCTTGATTTGATGCTTCAGAATATGCAACTCCTTCTTTGTTCCATTCTCTATTTTCGCATAATTGCGTCGTCACCTCATAGCCTAAGTCTCCAAAGTTGCTTTCAACATTAGTGGATATGCTTCATCTTGCAACTTTGTTCCGCATTTTTTGTTGTCAACAACATTCCTCTTGCATTCGTTGCATCTGATATGCTCCCTTCAGTTGTTGTTCATGATTCTTCTCACTATGATGGTGTTGTCGTCATACCTTGATGTCCTTGTCTACGAACAACTTGATGTCTTTGTGAGTAGGCAAGCTCATAGACACTTGATCGAATGCATCCCCAAGTGTGTTCTGAATGGTGTCTTCGACTCTACTCTCTTGGAAACCATTATACTTGTGTTGCTGAGAGGTAGATGAACACCTATGGTACTTGGATACATGGCAACACTCATGGCAAGCAATATGTCAGTCGAAAACCAAAATGAAGTTGAGAACTGACTTGCAACATACCTGTGTGACTGATCATGAAGGTCGCGTAATTTCCAACGAGAGGTCGGGAGAATAACTACTGAGACTGCGCAAGGCACATTTTGGGCTACTGGGAGGCTGACTAATTGCTAGAGCTACCCAATGCATAGTCCAATCTCAATGCTGACTGCTGGAATTGTGCAATGTGCAATCTCAACTAGAAATGGTTGCAGGCTCAGTGACTGCATTACTCAATTTTCTGGACCGGCAGTCACTATCCCTCAGAATTCCACGATGCAAGACTAGAGGATAGTCACTGGGAAGAAATGCACATTTGCTTAGAGGAAGACAGAGCCTTCCCTCTCAAGATTACGTAATTCTATCTTGGTGTGGCGGAGTCCAGGCCAAGACTACCCAGACTCACCGACGGGAAACTGAAAGAGAAAGTGAATGTGTATGCATGGCGAGGCTGATTGTAACCATAAGTGAATGATCATGCACGAAAATGGAACAACATGCATATGAGTGAGGCGAGTCGTCAAATCATTGACCATTTGTGAAAAATAGTTTCATGCATTCGACAACAATGAGATGTTAAAGAAAACTGAAACAGTGCTTGTACAAGCTAGTACGTATCAAAATGATAGCAAGCTCTCACTGAAATCAAGAAGACAATGTTCATAAAAAGTGAAACACAAAAAGTGCCAGAAATGAAATACAAGACATGGAAAGCAGGCTTACCCCAAAACAACTAAGCTAAATGTGCCGACAACTACTAGATGTGATGTGGGATGTCAAATCTGCAAGATTGATGTGAGCAATGAGCTCTACAATGTCAATTTGATGAGTTTTGTTAAAATCAAGGTTGTGACGCGCATGCCACAAATCTAGGGAAAGAAACACTTGGTGGGAGGTTTCTAAAATGATCCTTGCATGTATCCTCCAACTGCCAAAAATAGGTCCCTGAAATGAGAGATTCCTTTGCATGTTGTCTTGAGAGAAGTAGCTCATGCATGAAAGTCTGTTTTGCTTGGTCCCAGAGGAAACCGATCAACTCAGTTGCACATGCAAGAGGTTGCTCAACTGCTCGGAGGAAATGCGCATTTCTAGCTGGGAGTTGGGCCGGCTACTACGAAGATTTATGCAATTTCTAGGCAAAGAAGCTGAATGTTGCCTAGATTTGCACAAATTCTAGGATGAGCAACCCAGCTCGGAAGGATTGTGCAATTTTCTGGGTGAATCTTGCTAAGCATAATTATGTAATTTTGGGGCCCAGTAGGCTGTCAGTCAAGATTGCGCAATTTCTGGAGGGAAGGTTGGTTGCCCTCTAGATTTGTGCAAATTCTTGAAGGAGCTTCTCAGCTTGCTAGTGGACCAAGTTTGTATGAACAACCTATTAGGGGTATGCATAAGGTTTGATTGACAGGCTGTCATTTTGCAAGAAAACCACTAGAGCTTGTGTACCTGATGAATTAAGACATGTTGTTGTGAAGGTTTCTAAGGAGGCTCCAAAACGAAGCTAAGGAAAAATTTTGGAGGGTGGTTGTAGCTGCTACAATAGGACCAGATTAGGAAAAGTAGAAAAATGTTGAGATTTCCTAAGTCACTCCAAAGAAAAATCCTCTTAGAGTAGAACTATGTGATTTTCTAGATAAGTAGAGAAAGGAATCTAGGAAAATCATCCAGTGTGGGGGAAACAACACTGGAAGGGGTGGAAAAGTGCCATAGTAGAAAAGGGTGAGCTTTAAGGGATTTAAAAGCAAAAAAAAAAAAATCATTTTCTCAGAAAAACAAAAAAATCCTAGGCTATGAGGATAAGAAGATTCCCAAAAAAAATCGAATGTCATTTTAGAAATTCTGTTGGGAAAGTAAAATATAAATAAAACCTATACCAGACCAGTAGAGGTTGTTGGTTCTGGGTGAAGGATTGATCTTAGCTCAGGGGGAACCAAGAGATAAGGTTCATGGTTGGGAGGAAAATTGTTCTGACCAATGTAATTCGGTTGCGAAAATTGGAACTCTGGTAACAGCGTGTCCATTATCCTGAATAGATTTTGTTACGAATTTTGTCATAGGATTTTATTGGGAGTCTTCCATACTATGTGGTATAAGAATTGTGTTAGATTTCATTACCAGAACTAAAGTTGTATGCTTATTAAACATAGGTCATATTTGTGTGCCTGTATTTATGTTCATTTCCATAGGTATACTGTGCAGAATGAATATGAAAACAAGATTTAATGCTTAAGGAATTTATCATAGGTATTATTGTACATATTATCGTGTTGAAATAAATCATGCATTTAGACTTTGATGATATTAATTTATGCTTAGCATGCTTGTTGAATGAATCATGCATTTGAATTTCGATGAATATTAACTTAAGCTTAGCGTGCTTGCTGAAACGAATCATGCAATTGATTTTCGATGGATATTAAATTATGCTTAGTATTGATCCAAAATGGATCCTAAAGAATAATCAAAGCACCATGACTGTATCAAATCAAGACGAAACTTCGAATTCAAGAGTACAGAGCGATTAGAAAAACCTCTAAACAGTGGCAGTTGGCAGCCAGCGTGGAACAATGAGGACCTCTGTCAAAGCGCGCTCATCGAGGCCCATGGAGACTGTGCAACATGCGAAACTGGCACCTGCGAAGCCCGAATCGGGAAAAGGAGGCAGTTTCTGATGTGCAATTAATCGCGCATCGCTGGGCAAGACCCCTTGAAATGGAAAGGCCCTGAAGCACTCGGTCTCATGGAAGTCGGGAAAATTGTGGGAAAAAGTGCAAAAGGCTAAACGTGGGACCCATGCTCTAGAAACCGGCAGTATTTATTGGTGGCACCCTTGGGCGGTGTTATCACTCAGGTTGTTCCCTGCCTCCTGAAGGGAATACGGCCGAGGTAACCACTAACCAATCTTTTAGCTGCAGGTTCTAGCCTACCTGCAACCAGAGAGGGCTCTCTCTTTGTAATTTAACTTTGTTTTTGGAGTATTTTAGGCTAGTTATGATGCACAGGGTTTTGTTTTAAGTTTTTTGGGTGGTGATTTCAGACAGAGCTAAGATGCAGGTCCAAAATAGTCTATTCCATTGGGCAATGGAGTCAATGATGGTGTACTGCTGAAAGTGTTTCTTGGGTAAATGGTAATGCTACAGAGCAAGATAGGCAGTCTTGGAACAATTTTCAAATCTGAAATTGATGAAATGGAGGCCAGTGGATGAAGGGTAGTCAAGGATCCTTGATCATGCTGGCAGAGGGAAGGTGCTTGAATATTATCCAGGAGCAATTTAAGAATTCCTAAATAGTATTCAAAATGAAGGAATTAGTGCAAACATGAGCAATTAAGAATTCATATTTATGACTAATTCTGAAGAAAACACAATTAATAGCAGAGATTGAACACAGGGTGCATTTAAACAAATCTTGGGCTATTCTTCTTCTCTGTTACCAAGATTATGGAACATATGTGAAATTTGCAAACACAGAAAACATAAAACACAGTTTAGAATAACTTATTGATCCATAGAATGACACAGGAATTCTGTAGCAGGTCCTAGAACATCAAATCCACATCCAGACGGTCAGCAACAGTGAACTTCAACAGCTTTTGTATTAAAACAGTCTCAGAATTTACAGCGCAGCCTAGAGAGAAAATCACCAACCCCAAATACATTCTATGGGGAGGTATTTATACAAAATATCTTGTAGATAAGTTTTCATGCAATAACTTTCTTCACCAACTCTTCAAAAAGAAGTAAATAAGAGAAATAAATGACACAGTAAATGTTGGTGTGCTGGCGGTTTAGTCTGTCAGAGATTTTTTGACTTTTTTGACTGAGTGAGATGGCTGGAGCTGCGTCTTTACTTTGTGTTCCTATGTCTGTTGTTTTGCTATTTTTTTGTCCTCGGTGCTCGGTCTTGTCTTTAATAATCTGCAGTTTCAATATGACCTCCTTTTTCTACTGTTTTTTACACTTTGGCAAGTGGCCTGCGTATGTGGAGTTGCTGACCTGTAGCTGACTTAAAATGGGACAGAAATCAAATTACCTGGGCAGAATTTCCAGCATTGCCTGCCACCAATCCTCCGTAGGCAGCTGATGTCTTTGTATTTTAATCAGTGTTTCATCAGCTTCAGTATATCTGTAAAAGTTCGGCTGCACTTCAAAAAGATGATTTATTTCATGTTCAATGTAGAACAGATTTTCTAACTTATCATAAAGATTTTGTCCAGAGGGAGGCCCTGTTTCTTCTGAGGTACTTGAGGATGTTGTAATTTGATTAGAAACATAATTATTTATCCTGGTAGTATACTGTTCACGGGTCAGCAGTCTGCCACTACTGGTCAATAAGCTGGGCAACCCTCTGCTCTGTAATGCTGCCATTTTTAGCTTGAAGTCATTTATTTCTGCCTGCATTTCCTGGCACTTTCTTTCTAGAGTCTGCACAAAATTTCTCAGGGTCAACACCTTTTTCACTGTCAAAATAGTATATGTCTTGCTGCTGATATCTAATGCTGCCAACTGCTCTTTGGTATGAGTGTTCAGGAACTGAATCATTCTATTGGCTTGCTCAGGCATATTTCCCAATGATGCTCTGGCCCTTTGAGTTTCAAATTGAGCTAAGCCTATCAATTCTATTTGTTCATGTATGGTCTGAATTGATTGCCATTGGTCAGTGATTGACTGGCCAATTTTGGCCCACAAAATCTTCTTGATTTCAGTTAGAGTCTTGTCTAAAGTAAGCTCCTTCTCTAAGGCTTTTATTTTGTTGTCCAAGGCTTTTATCTCCCTTTGTTTCTCAGCCACTGTCATCTTGGACTTGTCATAGCTTGCCTCCAGCTTGGCCAACTTTTCTTTGGCCTCTTTCACCTCTGTCACCTAAACTTCTAGCTCTTTGACTGCTTTCATCATTTCTTCCATACTCATGCTAGATTCTGGTGTTGTTGTTGTTGTTGTTGTTGTAGCATCTGTAGTTGATGTAGCTGTTGTGGATGCTGGAATAACAGGAGGGATTGCTGCTGCTTGTGTGGGAGGAACAGTGGCAACAGTTGGAGCTGTTTCAGGTGGCTGGGAGGTCGACTCTCCCTGCTTGCCTTGCAATGCTTTCTCCAACTCTTCCTCCATTTGAATTATCCTCTGATTCATCCTCATGAGCAAATCCATTGTATCTTCACCTTCTTTCTCTTGCACAATTTCTGCAGTTTGAGGGTGCATGGTTGCGGGCAGCCTCAATTGTTTTCTGAGTGCAGCAATATCTTCCTCTTTTTTCTTTATGAGGGCCTGGATGCCTTTGGCATCCTTCTTAGGATCATGCCCTAGTTCCACAATGATTTCCTCCAATGACTTTATTCTGTTATCTTTGGCCGAGGAAGACATTCTCTCCAAATCCAATTGAGTGTTTGTATTTTTCAATGATTCCTTTAGTTGATGAGCCAGCATTGCCTTGTCTGCTAGAGTAGCATAGACCATTTCACCTGTCTGCTTGTGCAGCTCAATTTGGTCCATCGGGTGTATGTCCTTGGAGAGGACCTCTAAGTTTGTCTTTATATAATCTGCAGTTGTCTGGGGCTATGGTATCTTAGGCTTGAAATGACTTAGAATCATTTTCTCCTCCTTAAAGTCATAA
Organism: Pinus tabuliformis; assembly: GCA_031772625.1. Classification (NCBI taxonomy): domain Eukaryota; kingdom Viridiplantae; phylum Streptophyta; class Pinopsida; order Pinales; family Pinaceae; genus Pinus; species Pinus tabuliformis. The sequence continues at coordinate 386,316,545 of CM062817.1, read as the reverse complement.
GCTTCCATTAATCTCTGTTGTTTGGAGGGTGTTGTCTTGAGGAATTGATCATACAGCTATACTCTTAACAACTCATTTTGAGCCTTGATTTCCATGAAAGTTCCTTTAATACCAGGTGGTTGCTTGCTTTGTTGTCTTGAGGAAGACACCTCCATACCATGTTGTCTCTCTTGCTCTTGCTGGAATGAGCTAGTAGGTGTTTGCTAGCTAGTTTCTCTTCCCCTCCTCGGACTCTCTATGACTTCTTCACTAATTTCTTCCTCAACTTGAGGATCAACTCTCTGTCTTTTGGCTTCTGGTTGCTGTGTTGACCCACTTGGAGGTGTGGTCTCTTCCCTATCCCGCTTCTTGCCTCTTTCCTCATTAAGAGGAGTCTGTAGAGCTGGCACCTGTAGTGCCTCTGTTGCAGGGGAGGGACCTGCCCTTGACTCTGCTCTTCTGAGGTAGTTGGTTGTTATGTCACTGTTTCTTGCTCTGCATCCATTACCTCCTTTCCTTTTGTTGTACCTGTTGCTGGTGTAGTCCTTTCTTGGGCAGCTTGTGAAGCTGCAGCAGTTGATGTGCCTTCTCCGACTTGTTGTGGCAGTTTGAATGTTACCTGCTCAAAAGAATCCAAGTCAAGAGTCTTTTCCAAATCTTTTACATTTTGCTCCATTATTTCTTCTTGGGTGAACTCTTCAACTAGAGTCCCTTGCACCCACTCATCTTGATTAGCAAATTGTTCAATCTGTGGGATTTTACAATGTTCATAGGCTGACAGCCTATATTTTATTTTTCTGGCATTGATAAAGCCATCTGGGTCATAAGGGACCCACCAAAAACTCCTCTTTAACTTGAGTTTCTCCCCCAATATTTGGTCAGCATCTTGCCACCCTTCCTTTTGTTCATGACAAAGGGGCCTAGTTGGTCTTTGAATTTCAGGCGAGCCTTTTTCTTGGCACTATGAAAATGAGTTAAATCTGAATTGATGAGTTGCCTATAATACTCCAAGGAAAACAGTCTCATTGGTACATATCTTGGCAACCTGTAGGGACAGATCTCACAGCCGTATTTCCTAATGATAGTGTGATTCTGGTAAAAGTACCAGTCACCCTTTTTGTAGTTCTTTGAAAGTTGCAATATTTTCTGCATGTCATAGGATAGCCTAGCAGGAGGAGTTCTCATTAGGAGACAAGAGACTGGATAGAAAAACAGGTCAATAAACTCACAGTAAGAGTAGGGGGAGTTCTGGACTTCATGAAAGACTGAGGTCCAGAAAATCACAGACCTCTTTTCTCCTTTAGAGTCCAATCTTTTGATGGGGCATTGGAAGTAGTCTGGCTGATAATACATGAACAAATGATAGATATAGGATGAATATTTGAAGACTCCCTCCCTATCCAGTTTCAACAGTTGGTCATGTATCTTATTGGCAATAAATTTGGCATAGTTGTATTTGACAGCAGGGGGTTGTCCTGGGGTAAATGCAGACAGCAAGACCAATATAGTATGATCAATATGTTCACTTGTCTTGAAGCCCAGTACATAAGATATCATATCTACTAGTAGTTTGCCCACTTCATTGAAACATACATAGAGAAAAGGAGGTGGCCCTGTAGGCTGGCGGTCTGCTCTCATGAATGTTTTGGCAATTCTGGTTATCTCTGAGCTGGAGAGTTTAGGACCTTCATCAAGCAGGAATTTCATAGAAAAAGGGACCAGAAGCTGAGTTTGCTTGAAGTTTAGCATTTGGTTGATTGAGTCAGGAGTTATTTGGAAGAGGGTGCTCCCAGATGGAGACTTGACTGCTCTTTGAGTTGGGTCATAGTTTTCACAGCAGAGGCGAATAATTTCAGGGAAGACATTGATAGAAGGGAGGAAGTAGATAGGAAAGTTTGATTCCCAAATGCCATAAATGTCACTGTTGTTCAAATAACTATTCCTCAGCTGACAGAAGGTCTGCAAGTGGTTTCTGTCACCAACCAAATCTTGAATTAGGTGGTCCCTATCAGCCAAAGGCAATGCTTCAAGTTCCTTGTGAGGTGCATTGAGAGGAGTGATATTCAGTGCTGCTGGAGTGGTCATTTTAAAATTCTGAGTGCTTGCAATTTGAAACTCTATCTTGTGTGCAACAACTGTCAATAGAACAGGGGCTATGAAACTTTTCCCAGGGAATTTGTAGATTGAGCTTTGATATGAAATGGGTTTACCAGGTAAAATTCACAGGGAGAACAAACCATGCAGAGGCAAACTGGGAGACTGGATATATAGGGGAGATGGAAATCTTGGCAGGAGATTTTGACAAATGCACTTAGTTGATGGGGAGTTTGGAGACTCTGTCAGTGGAAACGAGCTTAAAATGTATTTTAATGGCAGAATTTGCAGAGGAGGGCTAGTTTGCCGGGTTGCTCTTGAACAAAGGGTCACCTAGTGAATTTACAGGTGGAATTTCAGGGGCTGGAGTGCATTTTAGTTTGAATTTGCAGATGCTCAATCAATTTCAATGGAGAAACTGCGGAAAAATAGGGTTTATGGGTAAACAATGGGTAAATACCTGTTTTTGATGGTGCAGAGGGCAATTAGCAGGTACAATGCTGAGCTGAGGGGCCGGATTTGCAGGAGGAACTCGCTTGGTTGGGTAATCTGGAGTGGTGGCGGCAAATTCGTCGTAAAACGGCATGCACGTTGTCCGCGGGTGACCAATAGAAATAAACAAAATAGTCGTTTTCACGACTTTTTAATGAATTTTGGACATTTTAGCGCTTTTGGCGCTTTTTAATGATGACGTCAGCATGACGTATTTTTGGCGCGTAGTGGGTACAGAGGGTGACGTGGCAGCTGACGTGTATGGTGACGTGGCGCATGACACGGTGGCGGGACGGTGATGTCATCGGATGATGTGGTAGTATTGCAGAGGAGTGGGGGGCCGACGTGGACGCAACGTCATCGGTGATGTGGGCATGACGTCAAGGGGCAGGTGGCGGGCGGTAAGCGGTTTTCCCCGCACTGCCTTTGGCCCAGGGTGGTTTTGCAGAGGGGGGCTCCAATCACACCGGGAGATTGACGCGTGGCGTGGGGTATGGCAGCAATACCGCCCATCCCCCGGACGCTAACCTTCGGCGGATCAGGGCATGCGATATTGCCGCCAACCGTTGGATTAAGGGCTCTGGATCGGACGGCGGACGGGAAGTTAAAGCTGCGGGGTTTGGAATGAGGGGGGCCCGCGCAATATTCAAACATTTTATAATATATCTGGGGCATAAAACTTTGGATTGTGGGTTTATATGGTTTATACAGTGCGGGCATGGTTATTGGTTTAATCAAATATTAAACTAATCCCAAAATAAAGATATGTGCGCGGGGTTCTTATGTATGGTTTATGTGTGGGGGGGTCAACTGTGGTTATTTATTTAACGAGAGGTTAAATAAATCCGACGGTTTATATGCGGAAGGGTTATTATTAAAGTCCCAAGTGGACTTAATAATCCCCAAAACTATATTGTATGGCTATATTTGCCAAGGGAAAGGGTATTTAGTATTTTTTGGGGTTTTTATATAGTTTTGTGTAGACTAGGGGTGGGAAAATGATTTAGGGAGCTATATAATAGAGTTAAATGTTAATATGACTTTATGGAATGAAATTGCATGAACAGATGCTAAGTTTGTAAAGTGAAAACTTAGTCATAAGAAAATGTAAGGAGTATGGAATGATGATTTTTACACAAGAAATGTGGCTTCTTTTCACTAAGTAAACTCAGAGTTTAACTTAGTATTTCTCATAGAATGAAGTGAAGCAGGACTATTGGGCAGATCCCAAGGTCCTTGAGGGGATGTCAGTAAGTGATTTCTGGGGGAATGAAAGGGGAGTTAGTCATGCTTCCATTGTTCTGCAGTCCAACAACTGCCATGGTACTTGTGTCATTGATAAGATGAGTCCTTCTTGACAAGGCAAAAAAGATCACAACCTTGTTTCTGCAACCTCAAACTGCCTACCCAGCCTAATACACCTAGCATTTTTTCTTCATTTTGATTGGGTGCATTTGAACTTGCAAACCCTGATATAACTCTTTTCTTTTGACTGCCCTCCTATCTAAATCTACCCTTATCTCTTCCAAGGGCCCAGATTAAGCAGTTGGGCTCCTTATTTTCTCTATCTATCTACTTATCTGCCAAGCTTGAACTGTTTGGACAGATATTCTTTCTCTATTCTACAATAGCAAATTTAAATATGGAATGGTCCAGATTGAACTATTGGGCCATCCATCAAGTGTGATAAGCAACAATATTTGCACATTGTGAACTTGTAAACAAGATAGTAGTGGTATTTTGACTGGCCACTTTCTTGGTCTTTTGGTTTAGGGTTCATTTCTATCATTTTCTCTGACCAATTCATTTTTCTCGCCTTTTGATTATTCTTTTAGGGCATACCCTCTTTTCATTTTTTAATTTTCTTCATTTTTTACAAAATATGGAACCTTTGTAGCATGAAAAGATGAACATATTTGGCACTTCCATAATCAATCATGAAAAATTAAACCTATTGGTATAGGAACCTAACAGTGGCTCCACTTGGGGATGGCTTTTCCTGGTGAGAAGCCAAGAACAGTAGGTCATATTTCCTTATTTTTAGTTGGTTGTTGTAATTTCAAAACTTCCTTCTCCTGGGAACCAATGATCGCACCTTTGTAGCATGTGTGCATTCCTCATGAGCTGATCTGTGTAAAATTATAGCTCTGTCTTTTGCTAGTTTTTCTGAGTGCTTGTCATCATCTTTATAGTTCCCAAGTCTTCTTCTTAATCTCTTCTGGTAAATTCAAAATATACACCCAAAGTGGTGTAATTCCCTGACTTTTTCCTCAAAATCTGTTGCATCTTGTTCCTTACCTAATTGTTGTAAATGAAAACTGGTGGAAATACAATTATTTATGTACAATATACAGTTGTGTTGTGTTGATCAAAGGGAATCAAAATAATGCTTAAGCATTTGCCCATTGACTGGGCCTTCCTCAGTATCTGTGCCATCCAAACTCTTCAGAAAATAGGTGTTGTTACCTTGTACAGCCTGGACAACAAATGGTCCTTTCCAAAGAAAATCAAATTTCCCATGTTTTCCTTTGTCTTCCCTCCTAGAGTCCCATCTCAGCACTTTGTTTCCTATGAAGAAATCTTCAGCTTTTGTTCTTTTGTCAAAGATCTTCTTGAGTTTATCTTGTAGAACCTGGGTTCTCTGATATACTTCTTCTCTTGTCTGCTGCAAGTGAATAGTTTGATTGATCCTTCTCTGAATATCATTAGGCTCTACTTGTATTTCTTGCAGCAACTTGATCACAGGGATTCCCAAAGATGAAGGGAATCTTGCCTCCATTCCATAAACCAATTCATATGGACTTGTACCAATAGATCTTTTGGTGGTCAATCTGTCTGCCCATAGTGCATTCACAAGTTTTTTATGCCAATTCTTTTTATTCTCCTCCAAGACCTTTTTGATGATGTTGATGAGGCTTTTGTTGGATGACTCAGCTAGGCCATTACCTTGAGGGTAATAGGTTGTGGAGTGGCCCAAGGTAATGTGGTACTTATGGCAAAAGTTGATCATTCTTTTGGATTTGAATGCAGTAGCATTGTCTGTAATAATCTTTTCTGGACAGCCAAATCTAGACAAGATGTTGGTTTCTAAGAATTGCATGATGACTGAGTCATTGGCTTGCCTACAAGGGATGGCTTCTATCCATTTGGTAAAATAGTCTGTGGCAGTCAAAATCCACTTATGTTGGCCAGAAGAGGAAGGATGAATTTCACCAATGAAGTCTAGACCCCATTGTTGAAATGGTTTTTCAGTTGAAATAGGTTTAAGGGGTAAAGGTAACAGCTTTCTCTTGCCTTCAAAAATCTGGCATTTATGGCATGAAACTACAAACTTTTTTACATCAGCAAACAAGGAGGGCCAATAAAATCCAGCCCTTAGGATTTTATCAGCTGTTGACTTCCAATACAAATGTCCTCCACAGTCTCCTGCATGAAATTCCTTGAGGACTTTGTCAGTTTCATCCAATGTTAGGAAATTAAGCAAAATACCTTCATGATTTTTCCAAAATAAGACATTGTCTATAATACAAAACTTTGATGCCTTCATTTTCAAGAATCTCTTTTTAGTCCTGGACAACCCTAGAGGAGCTTGCAGGTTTAATAATACAAAACATATGTCAGCATACCAAGGTGATTGTAAAAAGGCTTGATTGATCTGTGGAGTCGCCATCTCCTGTTCGTTATCCAGTTCATTGATGTCAAGGGCTTGGAAATTGGTCTCAGTCATTAATTTAGCCAACCCTTGTCCCTTTATGAGTTTTGTAGGCTTGATTTCAATGTCATATTCTAAAATATTGGCTATCCATTTGCCCCTTTTACCTTCAATTCCTTCTTGAGTTAAAATATCCTTAACCACAGCATTTGGAACATAGGCTATCACGTGTGAGTACAGGATATAAACTCTGAAATCCTTGATGGCTTTTACAAGGGCATAAGCTTGCTTTTCCATGATCTGATATTTTAAGGGAGCATCTCTAAGGGCTTTGCTGAAGAAAGCAATGGGCTTCTCACATCCTTGGTCATCTTTTTGTAATAGGACAGCAGCAATAGTATGCTCAGATGCAAAGGAAAAAATGATGAAATCTCTATCAAATTTGGGACTTGTGAGGACTGGTGTTTTTGTTAGGGCTGTTTTGATGTTCTCAAAGGCTTGCTTAGCTTCCATTGTCCATTTGAATTTAGAATCTTTCTTCAGCATATTATTCAACAGTCTTATCAGCTCGACCAAATTGGGAATGAACCTTCTTAGGAAGTTGATCTTTCCTAAAAAGCTTGCAGTTCTTTGATGTTTCTTGGTCAATTCTAATGCCATTTCTTGAAATTATATGCCCTAGGAGTTTGCCTTCTTCCAGGCCAAACAGTGATTTCTTTGGGTTCAATGATATGCCATATTTTCTGCAAATTAGGAATACTTGCTTTAAATGTTCTAAGTGTTCTTGGTCTGATTTTGAGAAAGCAGTGAGATCATCAAGATATATGACTAAGAAATCATGGATCTCTTTGGCAAAGGCTATATCCATTGCTCTTTGAAATGTGGCCCCTGCATTCTTGAGTCCAAAAGGCATTTTGACATATTTGAAGGTTCCCCAAGGTGTTGTAAAGGCATTTTTGTCTTGATCATCCAGGTGGACCAAAATCTGATTGAATCCTGAGAATCCATCTAGCAATGAGATCCTAGAAGCCCCCACTACCCTTTGTAGGATATGATCCATTTTTGGCAAGGGGTAGTGGTCTTTGAGAGAGACTTTATTCAAATTTCTCAAGTCAACGCATAGTCTTATCTCCCCGGTTTTCTTCCTAGTAGGCACTAGATTTGAAATCCATTTTGAGAACCTGATAGGTGCAATGATTCCAGCTTCATACATTCGTTTAACTTCTTTTTCAATCAGGGGAAGGAGGACAAGATTCACCCTTCTAAGCTTTTGTTTAAAAGGTTTTTTATTCTCTTTCAGAGGTATAGTGTGTTGGATGACTGAAGTATCATAGGACTTGAGGTCCTCATAACTCCAGGCAAAGACATCTTGGAACTCCTTAAACAACTCAATATATTTCAACTTCTGATCAATAGGCAATGTCTTGGAGAGTTTTATCATTTTGGGATTTTCTGTGGTTCCAATGTTGCAGTCCTCAATTTCTGCATTGAGAGGTTGCATCTTTGGCTTCCTAGGAATGTCATTTGAGTCAAATATGTCCTCTAAAGGAGTTAAGCCCGTGGGCAGAAAATTATCTTTTAATTCAATTACTTCAGCTTCTGCCTCAGTTATTTCATCAAGGTCTGTTTGCTTCAGCTCTTGTAAATTCTTGTCATCAAAAGTGGTTGGGTGCAAAATCAAATTTGCTGTTTCAGCTGATATACTTTGCTCACTTTTGTCTGTCTGTTGTTGATCATCCACGGTGCTTGTATCAATGTTAATACTTGAGAATTCCTCCTTCAGAGTCAGGAAGTTATTTATCTGTGTATCATTTTCAAAGACCTGCCAATTTTTGACATTATCTGGGACAGCAGGTCTGTGTTTGATTTCAGCAGTGAAATGGTGGTTGGGTTCAAATGGTAGCTTGCAAGTGCTGGCAAAGGTTGCCAGACTATGTGCATGTAAATTGTGCTTTCTAGGAATTTTGGTGAGTTGAGATTCTGAGAAGGTGTTAAGTATTTCAATGGCTACCCCTCTGTAAGCTCTCAACCTAAGATCATTTGTGACAAAATTTCCCTTCATCTGCTGTATAATCAAATCTGAATCCCCTAGAATTGAAACCTTGGTTGCCCCTAGACCTCTGATCAGTTTGAGTCCTAACAACAGGGCTTCATACTCGGCCATATTGTTTGTGCATCTGAAATTTAACCTATATGCATGACCTTCAGCATGGTCATTTTGCATGTTGTGTATCCAAACCCCTGCCCCTGCTCCTAATTTGTTCACAGAGCCATCAAACTCCAAGTACCATAAGATTTCTTGGTTATGACTAGTCTTAAGAGTTTTGGAAGCTTGTTCAGTGGGCAGATTTGGCTCTTGTAACTCATATGATATGTCATTTCCCTTTGTTGCATCAATCATATCAACAGTTTTTTGATCTTGGGCACTAGATTGTTCATCTATGCTTTGTGTTTGTGCTGCTTCTAGGAGTTTGACATCAGTTTTGGGACACATCCCAGCATTATATAAAATGAATGAATCCATATCGGAATGCATAGAATAGATGGGGAAGTTTTGGGGTTTTTCTTGACTGCTAACCACATATTTCATTAATGTTTCACAGTATAATCTCTTTGGCTGTCCAAAGACTGAAATAGTGGCATAGGACATGTCTAGCTGTAGAGACCCTTGGAGTTTTGCACCCCAAGATCTGGACAAAAGCATACCATACTTAGGTGGAATGTCAGCCACCACCACATCCATCAAGATTGTCTTGGCTGGATATTGGACCAAGGATACACAAAGATCTTTGATTAGGCCTAGACACCTGACCTGGCTGGAATCAAACGAGAACAAGTCTTTGTAGGGCCTTGTGATGTCTAGATCCAGTCTCTCCATCACAGATTTAGGCATTAGATTATGGGAAGCTCCCGAATCAAACATAGCATTATGCAGCACCTTGTCATGAATGTTTAAGCTCACATAGAATGGAGGAACCCCTCCATCTACCGTTTTACCATTGACTTCAGGACCAAAAATCAGTTCTGGTTGATCATCTAGAACATTGACTGCATCCCTGTTCTCTGGTATCTGCAGTGACCTATTGATTTGCTGTCTGTAAACTTCATGTTTGGCCAATTCAGAGAGAGGAATAGCTATTTTCAGCTTACCTATTTCTGTTTCTAAGTTAAAAGGTTTTTCTATCTGCATTTTTGTATTGTGGACAGCAAACTTTTCCTTTTCAGCTGGATTTTCAGTGATCTTCTCTTGATTATGAGTGTTGTTTTGAGGTACATCTGATTTGAAATTATTTTCAGGAGAACAGTTTAGATTTTCTTTTGAAGAATGGGATGTGAATGACTGGTTCTTTGAAGGTTGTAAGTCTGATATATCTTCCACAGTGACTTCCTTTGAGTTTGAGTCTGTTTTAGTAGAGGGTTCTATCAGGACAGCTTTATCCTTTGTTTTCTTTGGCTGCTTGGTATCCTTCAACTTGGTAGGTTCAGGCACATCTATGGTTCTACTTCTTAATTTGTACTGTTTATGAACCTCATAGACTGCTGCATCATAGCCTTCCCTAAAATCAAATGACTCTCTGGATTTGGTTTGAAATTGATTGAGATTATGAGCTTCTTGATCATCTTGTGTTAGAAAAATTTGTTGCTCACTGTTTAACCCCATTAGGTTGATTTGGGTGTCCTCTATTGGCTCACTAGAGGTTGAGGCTTCGGCATAGTTCTCTTGAAATGGAGGTCTGATGTTCTGGTCAGGGCCAGCCCTTCCAACATTTGGATTTTGATTTTTTCTAAAGTTTGGGTTTCTTGCAGTGTTACTTGGTTGACCTTCCCATGATGATTTCCTTTCAATAGTTTCCACCCTATCCCCAAGTCTATCTATACCTTTGATGATTATGTCCAATTTTTGTTCAAATGCTGAAGATTCTTCTTTGAAAGTTGTCCTTCTTGCAGCTCTTGCCCGATTTCTTTTAGCAATCAGGTTTTCCTCCACACTAATAGCTATATTTTGCATGTCTGGTAAGCTTGGAGGGGCTCTTTCCCTCAATTGGTATGCCATATCAAAATCAAATCCATCAGGGAATTTGATCAAAGCTAAGTCAGGTGGAGGTCTAAGGTTTTGAGGAATAGCATTATAAACATTGTTGAACCTAGCACAACAGTCTTGGATAGTTTCTTGTGGGCCTCTTTTCAAATTGTCATATTCTGTCAAGATGTGTAAAGGGTCTTTCTTCTTTTCCCATCAGTTTAGGAAGGATTGATAAAGAGCTTCTGAATCAGCTATAGAATTTTCAGCAAGTGCTCTAAACCAAATCCTTACATCACCAATTAGACTTTGGACAAAAATCTTCATTCTCATATCATCATCATCTAGTTCATAATTCTCAAAATAATCTTGCATTTTCTTAGTTTGTTGTTGGGCTGTATAGGAGCCAGTACCATCAAAATATGTGATTTTACTCTGATAATCCTGAGGCATAGCCCCTGGATTTCCAAGCAACTGTAAAGGATCATGACGGTTTGCCATATTTACAGGCATAAATGGGGCAACAGGAAGAAATGGGACAGCTAAAACTGCAGGGATAGTGGCGGAAATATGTGCAGTGGATGGAGGTGCGGAGAAGGTGCTTTGAGAGGTGGATGAAGAACTAGGAGAAGCAACAGTAATGTGAGGACGGACTGACGCTTTAGAAGGAGTTGGGATATAGCTCTGCTGAACTGTTTCAAGGTCTAAACCAGCAGAATTTTCTTGAGCTTCTTGTTTCCTAAGGGTCTTAGGGATCAAGTTGGGATTTTCAAAAACAGCTGGAGGATCTGGGTCAGGGTTTGACCTGGTGTACCGGGTTTTCTTCTTTGGAGCCAGCTTCTAAATTAGTTTTTTAGTATTTTCTGGGAATGTTTTAAGATCACAGTTTTTCACAATATGGGTTTCTTTGAAATATAGGAGGCTTTGGGCTTTCCTTTGAATATGTGGAAATAGGAAACTGATCAAATCTTTGGAACAGTTGTTTATAGCCTAAAACTATACTGGAGATTGACTGAAGCAGTTTTTATTTACTCCTGTAAATGCAAAGCAAAGACAGTTTCAAAGGCTACCTGGCTAACTTCAGGCTCCATCTATAGCTTTAGAAAATAGACAACAGCTACAAATAGTCATTCAAAGATCCCCAGTGGAGTCACCAATGATGTTATCACTCAGGTTGTTCCCTGCCTCCTGAAGGGAATACGACCGAGGTAACCACTAACCAATCTTTTAGCTGCAGGTTCTAGCCTACTTGCAACCAGAGAGGGCTCTGACCACAATGCTTGCACAGGTTAAGATCAAAATAGTGATATTTCACATGGCCATCTCTGTCACAATGTTGGCATTTGATAATATGTGGCTTCTTTGGAAGAGGAGAAATAAATGAAACAAGTGAAGATAAACTTCCATGAAGAAAACCAACACTTTGAAATTGAATAGCTTGGAATAATCTGGAGTATTAAAGGACACCTCCTTATCATATCTAAGACTTTTTTTGTGCTTATTGTTGACAAGCTTTTCCTAAGGTATAATTATAGACTTAGGAAGTGCAAGTTGAATTTATGCTTCTGCATGAAAATATGTTCTTGAATCAACCTCAACTTTACTGTCTTGATTAGTTTCTAGATGTTGATGGGAGTGAACTTTAGATTCAAAATGGGATTGTTCTAAACAAAAACAATTTCAGAATGATAACTACGTTGATGTAGCTCCTCTTGTTGTAGTTGTGATTCAAGATGGAGAAATTTGATGTTTTATTTTTCATATTATAGATAGATCTGAATTTCAGAGACAGAGTCTTTGTTGATTTGGATTGTGTTATCAGCAGCATAATGTATCAAAGTATTGAGGAACTCTAACGCTTCACCAATTAAATTCATAATAAGTGCACAAATATTACAATCAACAATCAAAATGCAATAATTCTTAAGGAAGCCAATACAAATGTCTTCTCTCCTTTCAACATATAAATAAGTACTACAATAACAATCTTTGTAAATGTGCACCAAACAACCAGTGTGAAATAGCTCTTTTAGGCAAACAATACTAATGAATTCTCTCCTCCACAAACGACTTATTTTATATATAAAGTGTAGAGGATACACCAACAACAACTCTTTTTTATGAATATCCATAAAGACATATCTATAAATAATGTTGGTGCAACCATATAACTCAAGTTTCACCCATATATTTCAACTAATCTTCAATGCACACACATATAAACTTTATAGACTTCAACGCAGAGTAATATGTTCATAATGTTATCAACCAACCAATGTTCTTTCCAACCATATGAAAACATTGACATATGAATGAGTATGAATACTTACATTTATGCATTACTGTATTCCTGAGTTGAACATATGTGCTATTTTTGTTGGGAAACACACTACAAAAACACAATGTTTCTATCGACATAGATGTATCATATATATAGGTACAAGATCTCAGAATTTTCAGTACAAATCTCATAATTTTCATCTCTTCTCCTTATTTTTAAACACACACACCAAGATTTAACGAACATAAACTATGCATGCATGCCCACCAAGATTTCTCCGAGCAGTTCTTATGCCAAACCAGCATACATACAGTACTCAATTCCCAATGCACAGAGATTAACCAATGCTTATATAAAGAGTAGGTTTGGCATTCATATAAAGAGCATATATGAACCACATGATATAGACTAACGTATCATCTGAGCACATAATAAGAATTAGTTCAATCAACGCAAACATTTGTACTATTCAACATAGTTATATGCACCATGTAACCAGCAGTAACTACCATATTTTAATAAAGGAATGACCCTTTCAATGCAACAGTCAAACTTTTCAAGATTCATTCATCGCACGATCAAGTTTAAATGCTCCATCACTGGCAACATCAAACCATATGTATTGCATGGTTGCGTTCAACGTAGCATGGGCCAACCTTCATTGAATACTCAACATTTAATCATTAAATATATATTTTATAAAAAACACAAATGTTTTGTACTTCATTCAAAATGTGCATGCTGAAACTAGTCAAATTCCCATTTAATCTGTGATTTTATGATGAATAAACCAATTCGTTTCCATCATGTGTTGTTATGATAGTGTAGAATGCATGGAGTTATAAAGACATGTAGAATTAGTGCACATAGTATCATTTTGGTGGAATCAAGCTGAGTAGAGAGAGTTCACACCAAATACAAGATTCTTAAGAAACTTTGGTCATTTATTACTACACATAGGAGGATATGGAATATGGATGCCAAGGAAAACATGTGATAAAAGGTGACAGGAAGTGGAAGAGCCTAGGTTGGGGCATAATGCATAGACATACAAGTGATTGAGCATAGCAGATAGAGCAGATGAAACGATCAAGCATTACAACTAGCAGGTTAATGGAATTACTAGATGAGTATTCATCTCTATTTTTTATGAGATAAAATGTTAGGGATTGTAGATCTTACAGAAATAAGAGGCCCTTTCTCTGACATATACACGAGAAGACATGAATGGTAGGGAATGAGGGTTGTAGTAGTGCTAGAGGTAGAGAAAAATTCACAGGTGGAGGGATAATTTTAGGTCATGTGATCTTACTAGTGCAAATTTGGAAGATTCTATACAACACCTAGGTCTGATGACAGACACACAAAGAAAGGCCACAAGAAAATAATGGCTCAAATTGGAGTAGGATAGGAGAACACCTACTATGATACCATGTTAAACACACACATGGAATAGACAAGATATGAAAGATAAACGTGAATTACATTTCTATTCACAGATATGTACATTTATAATACATTGTTATGAATCTTGGATTCATATTTTAAGGTAACTTGGACTCCCTTTGACTGGTCAACTTCCACACCATAACCCTTAGTAGATTAGGTGTGCAACAACCTTAAATGGGGGGTTAATTTTCTTTCCTAGTATAGTGGGACCTCGTTTAATGGCCTATGGCTTTAGAAAGTGGCACTACTTGGAAAGCCATGATTGAGATAGTGTATCACCATCTATCCCTATTCTGTACTTACCACTTTCCATCGTACATTATGAGCTCTTATTCCACCTCCCTTCTTCGGGTCAATTGACCATTGGTTCATTGGGTTTTGGCACTCTCACATCCTCATGCCTTGGGTAGGGCCTGGAAATGCACTCTGGGAGGTTAATGAAGCTAAAAGAAATGAAAATAACATCTAATTTCCACAGTAAAAATAAAAGAAAAAATAAAATGCAAAAGATGGTCGAGACTTACAAATTAGCACATGGGTAAAAGTAAAGTATGAGCTCTACCTCTATCATATGGAAATCACTCGATTCCTAGGCTAATGTTTCCCTATATCATTAAAGACAAAGAACATTTTCATGTCATAGCCCCTAATGGGAGATGAACTTCCCCATCCTAAAGTGGGTAGTAACTATTACACATCATATAAAGTAAGCTCTCATTCTTCTAGATATAAACAGTTTTACAAAAAAAAATCAAGCAAAAATAAAAGGCAATATCGAGGGGTGGGAAAAAAATGCATAAGTAACTCATGCGTCCATGATTTCTCCCTTCCCACATATATACACCTAGGATGGGGTATTTTATCATAGTTATTCCCTTTGACAATGGCACTTGGCCATGGAGTTATTTCCCCACTCCATTCCCTCATTATTCACATGGCACCTATCAACTGAAGGGTCAACTCAGGACATGTCACTTTCCATTTAGAGTTAGGAACACCTAATAAGGTCATATATTAATAACTCCTACCAAGGGAGGTAACACCATGAGACTAAGGCACCAATTTTGGAAGAGAAGCCACATATGAAGTGTTATTATTCCCATTTCTTTCAAGCTTGGTTAATTTAGATGCAATAATTATTAATGTACTTGATGATGAAATTTGTAGCACTGGATATTGTGTGTGATTGGCAGACGATTCCATCTATAGGTATGGGAAACTTAATTGGGGTCCAAGTCCTCTAGAGGGACATATTGACACCCACAGGTGATGTGTTGAGAGCCATGGGACTCCGAACAGTTGTAGAGCATCATTCATAGCCATGGGCACCTTCAGCACCCACAACTTCTGCACTTTTCCCTATATTATTCATGGGATGATGCACTTGGACCTGCTTTCCCCCAACCATCTTAGCATATATATATATATATATATATATATATATATATATATATATATATATATATAGATATAGATATGGTGTGGAAGTTTATCTAGGGCCTAGATAAGGTTTGTCTCATTACTTGAGACATGGGAGTGCTACTACCATCTTCACTGCCCTCAATGTTGGAGAAAAGACAGACATTTTACCACTTGGAGACCTATGAGACCCTTTTTTGTGCCCCAAATCCACGTTTTGGGCGCCACAGGTTAATTTTCACCAAGATACAGGTGTCAACCCTTAGAGATTGATTTTACAAGCCTTCAACGCTTGGCATGGCACCAAATGGCCTCGATGTCAACCCTAAGGAAGTCAACACAAGCATGATGTCAGCATTTCATCTCAAATTTGTGGAGAGCAAGTTAATTTTGTAAAACCTACTAGGTTGGTTTGTGACCTGGGCCTTTTCTTGCACATTATTTTATTACTAGAGAGGCTTCTAGTCTAAAATAGGTTATATTAGAGCATATCTATATTGGAGAGACCTCATTTGATCTCTCAACATCATCACTCTTGGAATTTCAGCCTCATAGAGGAACTTGCACTTGATTTTTCGTGGATGAATTGGAATCTTTGGATGCATTTTTATATTTGGATTTAATCTTGGATATTATTTGGAGCTATTATTTGTAATAATGGAAGGAATTCTTGGATTTTGTCTTGTAAGTGCCATAATTTATTGAAGATTTATTTTTCTATTTCTAATGTTGTATAAATTCCTTGTAGATTCAAATTACTTATGTAATATGCTAAAACAAAATACTTGAATCTAATCAATCGAGATATCATAAAACACGAGACAAGATTCAATCACATATGCTTAGAGATTTATCTAAGGGGAAATATTTCTGCTCAAAACCATTCCTATGTGTATATTTCATTAGATCATAAAATAGAGAAGATTTGTAATACTTGCTCAAGCCTGAGCAACCAATACACTAGTACAGTATATCTGACTACCTCACAAGCTGACTCTGGCCAATACTTAGCCAATTATTCTGCTTTCTGAGCTCCTATTTCCTTGCTTTTTTTCTCAATTAATTATCCCCCTATTAATTAGGGAAATCCCCATCGTGAATTATGCAATCCCTATAGGCCCTCTTATGACTTCATGCACCACATGTACAACTCAGAAAATTATACAACTGATAGTACACTGTCCTTGAACTCCAATCTCAACTAGGTAACTCGAATTTCATGCATGCATGATTTAATTATGGTTTATTTACCAGTTAACTGGTTGAACACATGAAGTTGCACCACACTACTAGACCTCCTACTAGTTCCTCCAACAGTTGGAACTAGTTTAATTGATGTTAACTCAATTTAACTGAACTAAACTATTACAACTCAAATTAAAATCAACCTAAACTCCTAAAATTTAGTAACCACTCTACATGACTCAAGTTAGGCCCTCAACTCGAATTAACTAATCCAACTAAGTGGATTTATTGTATTTAACTCATTCTTGTTGTCTTGTGATGTGGAATTACAATTTTCTCCCATTTATTCAAGGGACAATTAAATCATGATTTTCTTGTTTCCATTTTCAATACTCCCTCTCAACAATAAAGGGATTATCTACTACCCTAATCCTACCTCTATGGAACTCAAATTTTCATCTTGTAATTCCTTTGTCAAAATATATGCATCCTATTCCTCTGTAGGAACGTACTTCAACAACATGATTCTCCTCTGCACACAATCTCATAAATGGTGATACCAGATGTCGATATGCTTAGATTGATCATGAAAAACTAGAGTTTCATAGAGTTTGATACAAATCTGATTATCACAGTGGGATCCATCATCTGACCAAATAACCCAACAAGAATATTATTCATCTAGATAGCTTCACAAGCTTCTTGACTAGTAGCCATGTACTCTGCTTCTACTAAACTGAGTGCAACTGGTCTCTGACTCTTGTTGTACCAAGAAACTGCTACTAACCCAATAATGAATATTCCTCCTAATGTGCTCTTCATGTCTGATGTGCTACCCGCCCTATTTGCATCTGTAAAGCCTTGCATCTTCGCTCCCTTTATCTATTTGTACCAAAGACCAAACTAAGTAGTTCCTTTGAGGTATCTCAACACATGTTTGGCTTCCTTCCAATATAGTTTGGTTGGCTTAACCATTTCTTGACTAATTTTGTTAACTTTATAACACATGTATGGTAGTGTGTTCACCAAATACATAAGGGAACCCACAAGTTGCATGTAAATAGTAGCCTCCACTACTTCACTTGAAGTAGCATATCCTTCCTCCAATTCCATGTTAGAGGAGGCTCCATGGGTTTGTTTATCTCCATGTGGAACTTCTTCAGTATCTCGTTGACATGCTTTCCCTGATAGACAAACAGTCCCCCATCTCCTTGCCATACTTCCATACCAAGGAAATAATGCATGAGCCCCAGGTCCTTCATCTTGATTTCTCTTGAAAGATCCTCTTTGCAAGATTTTACCAATTTCTCATCACCTATTAGAATTAAGTCATCGACATATAATACTATAATCAACCATTTACCTTCAACCAAAATATGGTAAAGGTTCACATCTACTTCACCTTTGGTGAAGCCCAACCTAGTGAAATAGTTGTCAATTGTGGTGTACCAAACATAGGGTGCTTGTTTCAATCCATACAGTGCTCACTTTAGTCTGCACACATGCGACTCTCTATCGAAGGTCTTAAATCATTTTGGTTTCTTAATGTACACCTCTATCGAAGGTATTCACATCCATCTGATGTATCTTCCATCCCAACTATGCTTCAAGAGCTAGAATTGATCTAATTGAAGAGTACCTTGCTACTGGAGCAAAGGTCTCCTTGTAATCAATTCCCTCCACCTAAGAGAACCCCTTGGCCAAAAAAACTTTCCTTTTGTTTCCTGATGCTTCCATCTACTACGTGCTTCACCTTGTACATCCACCTAGAACCTACCACTAACTTGTTCTCTTGTGTTGGGACAAATTCCCAAATACTATATCTGACTATATAATCATATTCCTCTACCATGGCATCAACCCATACCGGCTTTTGCATTTCTTCCTTGAATGAGGATGGTTTTGTCTCAACTAGCTCATGCATTAGAGCCATGTACCCAATGTATCGATTTGGTGACCTCCTCTGCTTGCACTGTGATGTGGTTTCTCCCACATTCTCTCTAGCATCATACATTAATCTATCAGCTTCCTTGGTTCACTTCCTTCCATCTTTGGATGTCTCTGCATGAGTGGGTGCTTCCACTCTCTACTCCTCTTCTTGTGGTTTCTCCACATCATCATGAGGTTCTTCCTTTGGAAACAAATCTCATCATATACATGCAATTGAAGCTCCCTCTCAAGGAAACATCTCACAGCCTTCTCTTCATCGAACTTCACATCTCTACGAAAAACTGTCATCCTGTGAGATCGCAGATACCCGATAGTTGCGGGGCATATCAATGTACTCCACAAATATGCCCAACTCAACTGTCGGCTCTATATTTTTCCTTGCATCTTTGGTAACATGATTTTAAATTGATTAACCAAAGATCCTAAAGTGTGACACATCTAGTTTCCTCACTGAAAAATATTCTTCTAATGTACTCATCCTGAGAATCCAATGAGGACTCTTATTATGCACATATACATCTGTGTTGCATGCTCCATCCCTCAAGTTCAACGATAGGCCCTGATCATGTAACATCGCTCGTGAAACTCCCACAATACTTATGTTATTCCTCTCAACCTCCCCATTATGTTGTGGTATGTGGGGTATTATTAACTCTCGTCGAATTCCTTTTGATGAACATAAGTTCTTGAACTCATTCAACACATATTCACCACCATTATCACTCCTGAGAGCCTTCACTTTCCTGCCAGTGTCTTTCTCAACAAATGCTTTCAATTCAAAAAAATTGGATAATGTATGGTCTTTCTTCTACATAACACAATACTTGTGCTTGGTCGTGGACACTGTCAAGAATGGTCCACACACATCTATGTGAACTCTTTCAAGGACTGCTTGCACTCTACTCTCTTTATCATGAAAGGTGGATTTGGTGTACTTCCCCAGTGTACACCCTTTTCATCTATCTCATTTCTCTAGTGCACCCTTGGGAAGTCCTGTAGAAATATGTTGCATGATCTTCAAGGATCCATGGTGAAAATGACCAAGTCTCCTATGCCATAATTCACCGATGTCTTGGTTCTGCACCTTCTCTTCTTTCGTACTCAAAGTAGCATAGTCTTCTACATCCAATTTGTAGAGGTTCTTCACCCGAACCCCGATCCACTTCACTTGTCCCGTGGAGATATGTATAAGGAAATCCTTTCCCTTGTTAAATATCACATCATAGCCATGGTCATCCAACATAGAAACTAATACTAAATTATTTTTCAGACCCAGAACATACATGACATATTTTAATGTGAGAGGAGAACCAAACTCCCTCTGAAAAGTAATTATATCAATATCGGTTGCGTTATACCTTCCATTAACTCCCATCTCAATGTGCATTTGGAGGTCCTTCTCCTCCAATTCACTGAAAATTTTGTGTTACCTGTCATATGGAATGAGGCTCCACTATCCAGATACCACACACTACCCATTGTCGATATCACCATGCATGCAATGAGTGTGAAATCCAACTCGAATTGTGAAGCTATAACTTCACCTGTTGCTCCTCCTGAGGGCTTATTGTCAGCCTTCTTGTGCAGATGCTTCCTGGCATAGTTTCCAAGCTCATAACAATGAAAACTTTTAATATTCAATAAGTCCTTCTTCTTTCATACCTTATCAGAATCCCCATTATATTGGGATTTCTTCCATTTCCATTTCTTTTCATTTCCATCCAAGGCATAGTTCTCTTCATTATCATGCTTGGATGAGTTTCCTCTCTGGTGTTGTACATTATCTCTTCTTGCACCAAATCGAACCACAATCCCTCCCAATTTGATAGCTTCTCCCTCCCATTTACCGAATCTTGGTAGTTGTGCCAGCTCCTAGGAAGGCCTAGAAGTGCTAGGCTTACTAAGTCATCTTCAACAATTGTAATACCAACACTCCCAAGTTCATCCCAACATTGGATGAACCTACTCGGGTACTGTGGTATTGTGTCACCCTTCTCCATCTTGATTTTCTGAATATTTTCCTTCAGTGCCATCTTCCTATGGTCACTGTTGTTCTGAAACAAGTCTATCAAGGCTTGCCACATTTCATATGGATATCCGTCCCATGGATATTCGAGACAATATTATCTTGAACTCCTTCTATTATGATCTCCCTCGCCTTTGCCACACGTTTCTTCCATTCCACCAGATCTTGAGCATCGGTTGTTGAAGTCTTTGGAATATCATTGTCTATGAATTCCTTCAGCCCTTTATCTTCCAACACTGCCTCCATCTTGTCCTTCCAAGAAATATAATTTGAGCTACCCTCAAGGGCATACTCAAGTCTCAAACCATTGAATGACATCCTACTGGCTCTAAAGAATGATACTATAAATTCAATTTTCCTGCAAATACAAATTCGAATTCTTCTCTTTTATTTTGATTCATGCTCTGATACCATGTAGAAATTCCTTGTAGATTCAAACTTATTATGTAATATGATAAAACAAAACACTTGAATCCACTCTACCCATCAACGGAAACAATTAATCGATCGAGAAATCACAAAACATGAGACAAGATTCAAACACATATGCTCATATATTTATCTAGGGGAAAATATTGCTATGCAAAACCCCTTCCTATCTATATATTGTATTAGATCAGAAAAATAGAGAACATTTACAATGCTTTCTCAAGCCTAAGAAACCTCTACACTAGTACAATCTATCTCATTGCCTCACAAGATGACTCTATCCAATACTTAGCCAATTTGGTTTCCTTCCAAACTCTTATTTCCTTGCATTGTTTCTCAATGAATTAGCCCCCTATTAATTAGAGAATTCCCAATCCTGAATTGCGCAATCCCTATAGGCCCTTCTCTAAATGCATGACCACCTATACAACTTGGAAAATTATACAAATGATAGTACACTACCCTTGAACTCCAATCTCAACTAGGTAACTCGAATTTCATGCATGCATGAGTTAAATATGGCTGATTTATCAATCAAGTGGTTGAACACATTAAGTTTCACCCCACTACTATAACTCCTACTAGTTCCTCCAACAGTTGGAACTATTTTAACTGACATTAACTTAGTTTAACTGAATTAAACTATTAAAACTCAAATTAAACTCAACCTAGGCTCCTAAAATTTGGGAACCACTCTACATGACTCAAGTTATGCCCTCAACTCAAATTAACTAAACCAACTAAGTGGAATTAACTTATTTAACTCATTCTCATTGCCTTGTGATGTGGAATTACAATTTTCTCCTAATTTAATTCAAGGGAAAATTAAATCAGGATTTTCTTGTTACCATTTTTAACACTCCCTCTCAACAAGAAAGGGATTATCTGCTACCCCAATCCTACCTCTATGAAACTCGAATTTTCATCTTGACAATTCCTTTGTCAAAATATTTGCATATTATTCCTCTATAGGAATGTACTCCAACAACATGATTCTCCTCTGCACACAATCTCATAGGTGGTGATATCGGATTTCGATATTCTTGGATTGATCATGAAAAAATGGATTTTCAGAGAGTTTGATACAACTCTGATTGTCTAAGTAAATAAAAGTGGGATCCATCATCTGACCAAATAACCCAACAAGAATCTTCCTCACCCAGATAGCTTCACAAGCTTCTTGACTAGCAGCCATGTACTCTGCTTCTATTGAACTGAGTGCAATTGATCTATGCTTCATGTTGTACCAAAAAACTGTTGCTAACCCAATATTGAAGATGCCTCCTAATGTGCTCTTCTTGTTTGATGGACTACCCACTGAACATGCATCTATGAATACTTGCAACTACACTTCCTCTATTTGTTTGTACCAAAGACCATACTAAGTAATTCCTCCGAGGTACCTCAACACATGTTTGGTTGCCTTCCAATAGATTTTGGTTCACTTAACTATTGCTTGACTAATTTGGATAACTTCATAACACGTGTATGGTCGTGTGTTCACCAAATACATAAGTGAACCCACAAGTTGCCTATAAATAGTAACCTCCACTACTTCGCTTGAAGTGGCATCTTCCTTCCTCCAATTCCCTGCCAGAGGAGTCTCCATCGATTTGCTGCTCTCCATGTGGAACTTCTTCAGTATCTCGTTGGAATACTTTCCCTGAGAGACAAACAGTTGCCCATCTCCTTTCCATACTTACATACCAAGGAAATAATGCATGAGCCCCAGGTCCTTCATCTCGAATTCTCTTGAAAGATCCTCTTTGCAAGATTTTACCAACTTCTCATCACCTGTTAGAATTAAATCATTGACATATAATACTATAATCAATAATTTACCTTCAACTACAATATGGTAAAGGTTAGCATCTGCTTCACTTTTGGTGAAGCCCAACCTAGTGAAAAAGTTGTCAATCATGGTGTACCAAGCACAAGGTTCTTGTTTCAATCCATACATCGCTCACTTGAGTATGTACACATGCAACTCTCTATCGAAGGTATTAAATCCTTTCAGCTACTCAATGTACACCTCTTCCTCAATCACTCCATTGAGGAATGTTGTCTTCACATCCATCTGATTTATCTTCCATCCCATATGTTCTTCAAGAGCTAGAATTGATCTGATTGAAGAGTGCCTTGCTATTGGAGCAAAGGTCTCCTCATAATCAATTCCCTCCACCTGAGAGAACCCCTTGGCCATAAATTTTTCCTTGTGTTTCTCGATGCTTCCATCTGCTACTTCACCTTGTAGATCCACCTAGAACCTACCACTAACTTGTTCTCTAGTCTTGGGACAACTTCCTAAACATTTTTTCTGACTATGGAATCATATTCCTCTACCATGGCATCAACCCATACTGGCTTCTACACTTCTTCCTTGAATAAGGATGGTTTTGTCTCAACTAGCTCACTCATTAGAGCCATGTACCTAGTGTACTAATCTGGTGACCTCCTATGCCTACATTGTGATGTGGGTGCTCCCAAATGCTCTCTAGCATCATGAAATAATTGTTCAGATTCTATGGTGCACTTCCTTCCATCTCTTGATGTCTCTGCATGAGTGGGTGCTTCCACTCTCAGCTCCTCTTCTTGTGGTTGCTCCACAACATCTTGAGGTTATTCCTTTGGAATCAAAAGCTCATTATCTAAATGCAACTAAATCTCCCTCTCAAGAGAACATCTCATGGAATTCTCTTCATAGAACTTCACATCTCTATGAACAATTGTCATCCGGTGAGATGGAAGGTACACTTGATAGTTGTGAGGTGTATCAATGTACAAATATTCCCAACTCAGTTATCGGCTCTAGCTTTTTCCTTGCATCCTTGGTAACATGATAGTAAATTGATAAACCAAATATCCTGAAGTGTGACACCTCTAGTTTCTTCACTAATATATCTTCTTCTGGTGTACTCATCCTGAGAATCCAATGAGGACTCCTATTCTGCACATATACAGTTGTGTTGCATACTTCAGCCCACAAGTTCAACGTCTGTTGAGACCAAATAATGGTCTATCGGACCTAAAGAAACAAATTATCTATTTTGATTTAAGATTTTATTCCTATGCTCAAAAAGCTTGGAGAGAAGCCTCCCGAACTCACTATAATTTTGACATTGTAAAACGCTAGGAAGGTCAGTATTGTAACAAAGATTGTGAAACTGAGATCTAATGTGGTTATACGTGGGGCACTCTAAGAGGAAGTGGTTTTCATCCTCGATGTTCCTATTCTTACATATATGGCAGATCCTTTCCGTCCATGGCATTTTAGGAACTGCCCAACGACCTGTTTCACTATGGAGCTCATGAGAATTCGTTCTAATCTTTGCTATATTAATTTTATTCTTTGAGCTAGTTAAAATAGAGAGATACTTTTGATCTTCTAGGGTGGGGTTGATGACCTTCTTATAATAACTTAATTTTCTTTTAGCCGCTAAGTCTTTCTCACACCACATTTTTTCTTTGAACTTAGAAGTAACAATATCTTTAATGTTATTTATGTTTTGCAATGCATCATTTTCGTTGATCTCCCAATAGTTTAACCAGGCCCTTGTGTCTTTATGCCACCCTCGATTGAGCCTTAGGTGGTTTTGGCTAGAATTTAAAGCTAGCTTAGGAAGTCTATGATCGTTTATGTTACTGATTTTGTGCTTGTACAACAGAAATCTAAGCATAGTTAGGCTCTCAATAGGGGAAAGACCTGCTTCTATAAGGAGAATAGGATAGGGTGTATTACTTTTAATTTTCAGGTTATAAGTTATAAAACGCTTCTGGATTTGCTCAATATTTCTCCATGATTATCTGGAGATGCTGCAACCCCAAACCTCACAGCCATATAAGATAACAGGAGTGACTAAAGTTTCAAAGAGGAACTTCTTTTTATCCCACATTACAAGTTTTGCAATTTTACAATTATTTTCAAGACCATAGTAAGCTTTCCACCCCCCATTAATCCTTTTCTCAATGCTATGGTTCCAGTTGAGCTTGTGATGAATATCAATTCCTAGGTACTTGTAAGAATACACTTCCTCCAAGTTATTATTGTCATACATAAAATTAGCGTAAGTATCCTTCTTGGATTTGATAATCATAACTTTTGTTTTGTCAGTGTTAACAGTCATACCCATGGTAGAGCAGAAATCCTTAAGAAGCTTGAGTTGCTTATTAATATCAGATGGGCACCTTGCCAAAAGAACAATATCGTCAACATAAAGAAGAAGGATGACGACTATCCCAGCTAAGATCGTGCCATCGCATCCTGCTTCCTCTAAATAGCCTTCGAGCTTATCGATGTAAATGCCAAATAGGGTAGGGGAGAGGGGGAAACCTTGTTTAACTCCGATGTTACACTTAATATCTTTCGACCACCCTTCATTGCTCTTTAGCTTGGCAATTACATTCTCGTATAACCTTATAGCGGCAGCTCTCAACTCGAGAGGAATCTTTAGCTCTTCTAACTATTCCAAAGGTTGGATCTAGGAACCGTATCGAAAGCCTTTCTAAAGTCCACAAAGCAACAAAATAAATTGGATTTATCATTACGACATTCCTCCGCAATGATCCTAAGTGTAACAAGGTGGTCTGTTGTTGAGTGATGCCTTCTGAAACCTGCTTGGCCTTTAGCTAGCTTACCTTCACTTTCAAGCCATATGCTTAACTTTTTTTCCAAAATACTACCATATAACTTGGCTAAGAGAGGGCTGATCATAATTGTTCAATAATTAGAGGGGTTATTTGTATCCCCACTTTTAAAAATAGGGATAATGAGGCTCTCAATCCAAGGTTTAGGGAACCCTTGCTTGACTTCTTGATTGAAAGGCTTGTGGATGTGGGGGATGAGGACAGGACCTCCAATTTTTAAGATTTCCGCTTGGTAACCTTCAATGTCCTTAGCTTTCCCATTAGCGAGGTGATTAACCCCAAACTTAATGTCTTCTAAAGAGAAAACTTCTTTCATTGTGAGAAGGGTTTCCAAATTATCCATGACATTTGGAGATTCATAAAGCTTTTTAAGATAGGAATTCCAATCGCAAAGAGCAATTTTATTATTATCCTTAGTCTTCCTAGTTAGAATCTGCCTCCAAAATTTCTTAGGAGCTACCTTAGAGAGGTGTAAGAGATTCTCCTGTCTTTGACGAATGTACTGCCTCTTTTTCCTTTTAGTTAGGGCTTTGTATATTTTTATCTTTTCCATTTTAAGAGATTCATCAACAGCTTCCTTAATTGCTCTCCTTTCACTTTTACAATCTTTGTCATACCATGGATTGGTTTTGCTATTTCTTTTATTATTTGAAACTTCAATTGAGAACTTGTTAATAGAATATGAGAGGGTTGTAGTAAAATTATGATAGAGGTCTTCTATGTTGTCTATATTAGATAAAGGAAGCAAATTAGTTTTTAATTCATTTAGAAAGAGATCATTTTTATTTCTATCAAATATTAAGTTCTTTTGGCTATAAGTATTATTTTCTATGGGAACTCTATGCATGACAAAATTGAGAGTTATAAGTAAAGGCCTATGATTAGAGTCAGGTTCATGGTCGTTTAAGATGTCAAAATTTATTATTTCGTTGTATAATGGGAGATCATAAATAACATAGTCTACCACGCTGCTACCAAGCCCATGGATGCAGGTCATCTTGCTAGAATTGGGCCACTTCTTTAGACCGTTGCAAATTATGAGATCCTGAGCACTACAGAGCTTGACTAGCTCCGACCCAAACAAATTTTCCCCGAGATCTTCAGAGTTCCTTTTGTACCTGCTAGCTAGAGTAGGGTCTTCATCTAACCAAAGAGGATTAGGGTTGGAATGATTGCTTAGAATAATAGCTTGGTTGTTTGAAGTTCGAGCATTAAAGTCACCTATTAAAAGGATATTACCGTCATTCCTTAGGCTAGAAATATCATTCTCTAAACCATTGTAAGGGTTAGTTTTATCTAGATTCTTCTTCTTATAGAAGTTAGAATTAATGGGGGGAAATAACATATTGCTATGTAGGACTTTTTATTATTAATGTCTTTGATCTCTATCCAACTATATTGGTTGTGAGGGTCGTTTTTATAAATCCTAACATGGGGGGAGATGTTCTTCTTAATGTAACAAGCTATTCCCCCAATGCCTCTACGGGAGGATCGCTTGTTCCAGGTAGACCATAGTGTAAAGCCATCTATGTTAGGGACCATATATATATATATATATATATATATATATATATATATATATATATATATATATATATATATATATATATATATATATATATATATATATATATATATATATATATATATTTCATTAGATCATAAAAATAGAGAAGATTTACAATGCTTTCTCAAGCCTAAGCAACCATTTCACTAGTACAATCTATCTCACTGCCTCGCAACCTAATTCTGGCCAATACTTAGCCAATTTTGTTACCTTCCAAACTCCTATTCCTTGCATTTTTTCTCAATGAATTAGCCTCATATTAATTAGGGAAGTCCCAATCCTGAACTGCGCAATCCCTATAGGCCCTTCTCTGGTTGCATGCACCACCTGTACAACTCAGAAAATTATACAATTGATATTGCGCTTCCCTTGAACTCCAATGTCAACTGGGTAACTCAAATTTCATGCATGCATGAGTTAATTATGGCTGATTTATCAGTCAAGTGGTTGAACACATGAAGTTGCACCCCACTGCTATACCTCCTACTTGTTCCTCCAACAATTGGAACTAGTTTAACTGACATTAACTTATTTTAACTGAATTAAACTATTACAACTCAAATTAAACTCAACCTAAGTTAATAAAATTTAGGAACCACTCTACATGACTCAAGTTATGCCCTCAACTTGAATTAACAGGGCCAAGTAAATGGAATTAACTTAGTTAACTCATTCACGTTGTCTTGTGATGTGGAATTACAATTTTCTCCTAATTTAATTCAAGGGAAAATTAAATCAAAATGTTATTGTTGCCATTTTCAACAAATGTATAGAATGTTGAAAATGGCAACAAGAAATGCTAAAAATAAAAGTGCTAAAAATATCACTGCTATAAGTAGCAGTTTGGGTACCAGTGCTAGATTGAGCAACAAGGAATGAAAAATGGAAGTGCTAAAAATAGCATTACTATTTTAAGCAGTTCAGGATGGATTCCAATTTTAGTCAGTCCCTTGACTAAAATAGAAGTAAAATTCGAATTTGAACTTAACAGTTGTTTGAAAATAAATTAATTAATTCACCATGAGTTAATTAGTTGTGAAAAATCAAACATGAAGTCTATGTGAGGACATGCAACAGTTTCTCTATTAATTGAGGAATTTATCCATTAGTTAAAGAGATAAGGATGAGTTCTAATTTGAGTTGTAATTAGTTGGCTCAGTTAACTGAGTCAAGTCTAGTTAGATTGATTTAAACAATTTGTTTAAATTAATGTGAGTTCAGTTAGTTAATGCATGCTTGCACATAACTGCTGCACTTCAGATAACTAGATATTCTCTCATGAATAACTCATGCATGTCAGTTCATATGGAGACCTAGTTGAGATCAGTGGAGGGACATTGTACTATCAGTTGGATGGATTTTTTCTTATAAAGGAAGCTCATCCATGGAGAAGGATTTATCTCCTTCAAGATTGCATAGTTGGATCAGAGGTTAGTGAGTGTGTGAAGAGGCCAATTCACACAAGTGGTTGCACTGGACCCCAAGGAAAATTGCACAAAGAAATAGGAGGCTTGGAGGCTAGAGGAGAAGGTTTGAGAGAGGCCTTTGACTGTCTATGAGTAGTAGAGGGATTGTAGAGAGAGTAGGATAGCTTGTGAGCTGATTCCTTTTGTAATCCAGACTATATTTCCACTTGTATGATAATATAGAGTTGGGGTTTTAGGCTGAGGCTTTCCCCGGGTTATTTCTTCTGTGTTATGTGTGATTGATTCCTTCTTATCAGTTATATGTGTTCAATTGATCTTTCTCAATTCGATTAAGCTTCCACATAATTGATTGTAGAAGTAGATCAAGTATTTTGCTTTAGTATATTGCATTACCAAGTGATCTACAGTTTGAGTTTCTACATGGTATCAAAGCAAAGGTGATTAAGGAAAAACAGTATACAAGAAGGGAGAAGTTTGAAGTTTGTGATTCTTGAATATAGAAATCGAGTTATTATCACATCTCTTTTTCACCT
The DNA here is from genome assembly GCA_031772625.1 of Pinus tabuliformis. Taxonomy (NCBI): domain Eukaryota; kingdom Viridiplantae; phylum Streptophyta; class Pinopsida; order Pinales; family Pinaceae; genus Pinus; species Pinus tabuliformis. The sequence goes on along the minus strand of CM062817.1, from coordinate 386,287,397 downwards.
ATGGTGTTCAATGGTTTAAGACTCGAATATGCCCTTGATGGAAGTTTGAATTATATAGCCTGGAAGGATTGCATGGAAGCAGTACTAGAGGATAATGGTCTAAAGGACTTCATTGATCAAGAAGTCCCCAAGCTGACTGGTGCTGCTGAATTGGCTAAATGGAATAAATGTGTGGCTAGAGCAAGGATAATCCTTCTGGAGTGAGTTCGAGATCACATAGTCTCGAGTCTCCATGGGAAGAAGACATTGTTTTCAATGTGGAAAAAATTGAAATATCTATATCATAATAGCAGCGATCAGAGGAAGCTGGCACTAAAAGACAAGCTTCAGAAGATCAAGTGTGAAAAGGGTGGCACGATCTCTACGTATCTGAAAAAGCTCACCACATGCAGGGATGAGCTTGGTAGTGTAGGGATCACAACATCTGATGATGACATGGTGAGTCTTGCACTCCTCGGTCTTCCTAAGAGCTGGCATAGCTACCAGGACTCGGTTAATGGAAGAGAGAAACTACCAGATTGGGAACGACTTTGGTCAGATTTGATGTAGGAGGAGATAAGAAGAAGCACCAGAGATGGTTCTTCATCCATGGAGGATGAAGAAAACTGCGCCTTAGCGAGTAAGGCAAAGAAGGGGAAGGATAAGGATTCTCTTTCCCAATCCAGTTCTTCCCATGGTGGGAAGAAGTTTGAAAAATCGAAAGTTTGATTCTTTCGTTGTCATGACATGGGCCATTTTGCTACAAATTTTCCACTAAGGAAATCCAAGAAGGGATCTATGGAAGGATCAGAAGGTGAGGCACTGGCCTCACAGTTCGAGTTGGATTTCACATTGGTCGCATGCATGCTTTCTTCCATGGTGGGAAGTGGTTGGTTTCTTAACAGTGGAGCTTATTTCCACATGACCAGCAACAAGCATTTATTCAATACCTTGGAGGAGAAAGATCTCTAGATACTCATAGCAATGGGTAATGATGAAAAGTATAGTGTCTCAAGTGTAGGCACAGTTATTTTCGAGAGGGAGCATGGAACCCACATTACCTTGACCGATGTCAAGTATGTACCAGGACTGAAGAGAAATTTGGTGTCAATCACGATGTTGGAAGACAGAGGCTATGATGTAGTCTTCAGTAAGAGAAAGGTTTTCCTTAGACACATCATCACTAGACAGGTGAAGCAGATTGGTTCACGGGTCAAGAACATGTATGCTCTTGAGGTACAAGATGCATGCAAAGCCTTGAGGAGCAAGGCAACTGATGGAGACTTGGTGCTTGAGAGGGAGAGTACATTACCTCTCAACATGCAGTGCTAGGAGAAGTCTCAGACAATTGTGGAGGAGCCACGATTGGTGAAGCAGCTTTAGGAGGTTGTGAAGCAGCCACAACTGGGGAAGTCAAGAGGAGACAGAGTGGAGGCATCCACTCATGCAGAGACCTCCAGTAGGGGGAAATTTCGAGCTAGGTGGGCAGATGGATCACATGCATCCATACCTCCAGGTCGGAGGTGAGGCGATGTGGAGTGATAGTCCCAAGAAGGCTAGAATAGGGGCATGATCATTGAGGTACCCAACCTCTTTGATTAGACCTTGCTACGGGAGCCCTGATTAGGAGTAGCATGACTAGCTGAGTGGGTAGATATAGATACGGATGGAGTAACAAAGAGAGCTATACTGCTAGAGTCCCAAGACAATGTAGAGCTAGCAGGCTGCAACAATGTGAGAAGCACAAGAGTGTTGCACCAGTGCAGGATGGCACAGAGATGTGTGAAACGATGTGAGATGCATGGAGTGTTGTAGCAACTCAGAGGTTAGAGAGGGAGAACTTGTTAGCAGTAGGTAGAGCTTCAGCATCAAAGTATGTTTCTAGCCCAACAGAGAGGTTAGTTGGGAGTTTTTTTCTTTCTAGAGTTGCTGGAGCAACCACACTTGGTAGAAGTGTTGCATGCAGAACATTCAAAGGTACAGGATCGGGTTCGAGTTGAATGCCTTTCTTGTTGAGATGGAGTGTTGAAAATGGAAACAAGAAATGCTAAAAATAGAAGTGTTAAAAATATCACTGTTATAAATAGTAGTTTGGATACTAATGCTGGATTGAGCAACAGGGAATGAAAAATGGAAGTGCTAAAAATAGCATTGCTATTTTTAGCAGTTTGGGATGGATTCCAATTTTAGTCAGTCCCTGGACTAAAATAGGAAGTAAAATTCGAATTTGAACTTAACAGTTGTTTGAAAATAAATTAATTAATTCACCATGAGTTAATTAGTTGTGAAAAATCAAACATGAAGTCTATGTGAGGACATGCAATAGTTTCTCTATTAATTAAGGAATTTATCCATCAGTTAAAGAGATAAGGATGAGTTCTATTTTGATTTGTAATTAGTTGGCTTAGTTAACTGAGTCAAGTCCAGTTAGATTGATTTAAACAGTTTGTTTAAATTAATGTGAGTTCAACTAGTTAATGCATGCTTGCATATAACTGCTGCACTTCAGATAACTGAATATTCTCTCATGAATAACTCATACATGTCAGTTTAGACAGAGACCCAGTTGAGATCAAAGGAGGGACATTGTACTATCAGTTGGATGGATTTTTTCCTATAAAGGAAGCTCATCCATGGAGAAGGATTTATCTCCTTCAAGATTGTGTAGTTGGATGAGAGGTTAGTGAGTGCATGAAGAGGCCAATTCACACAAGTGGTTGCACTAGACCCCAAGGGAAATTGCACAAAGAAATAGGAGGCTTGGAGGGCAGAGGAGAAGGTTTGAGAGGCCTTTGACTATCTATGAGCAACAGAGGGATTACAGAGAGAGCAAGATAGCTTGTGAGCTGACTCTTTTTGTAATCCAGACTATATTTCCACTTGTATGATAATACAGAGTTGGGGTTTTAGTCTAAGGCTTTCCCGGGTTATTTCTTCTGTGTTATGTGTGATTGATTCCTTCTGATCTTTCTCAATTCAATTAAGCTTCCGCATCATTGGTTGTAGAAGTAGATCAAGTATTTTGCTTTAGTATATTGCATTATCAGGTGATCTACAGTGGGAATTTCTACATAGAATTATTGATTCTAGGTCATGAAAAATTGTGCCCTAATTTTTTAAAAATGTCATGGACCTCCATTGCTCACTAGTTGGGAATTTTGTTTTTTAAATAACTTACTGCAAGGTTAAATATGGGTATAATATTATTTATTCAATAATATCATTTTCATCGTATTCCTAATCTAACCAATTAAAGTCTCACCAATTCTCAAGAGGACCACTGTAACCTCCTTGTCATTACCCTTTTAGCTTACCTATGTATCTTATAATGCGCCCTTCCCTAACATCATAGGTGTGATAAGGGTAACTTACCTCTACATACACTTAGGTCCCATGCAAGAAGGTGATGAATAAATAATTGTAGTTGAATCACTCTACCCATATCGTATTTATTTGTAAGGCTCATAATCTACAGTATTTTATCTATCCCATAGTTCCCCCTTGATTTACTACGCATATTACATACCTCTCTAAACTTGTACGAGCTATCCATGAAATTCATGTAGATGTATGGGAACTAGTCTCTTCTTTTTCCTTGCTTATTAAAATACTCCATGCTTACTTTTAATTCGGAGGTACAATAATTCTCTAAGCACGTCAGGGTGTTAACAAGTGTTGGAGTTTTGGTTTCATGACTAAAATGGGTTAATGTCTCACTTCTCAAAACAGAGGTGTGTTGAAAGAGCTCCACCTGTAGCACCTTGATCGGAACACTTAATTTTTGCCTTCAACATATTGTAAATCACATGGTATGCATGTTTTCCTCACATGGCCGCCATCATGATGATGTACCTTATTCATCAATGTCCAGAAAGACCCTGCTCCGATCAATGGTGAGGATTTAGTACTTGAAACCCTAGATCTTAACATGCCTCCCTCTCACATTTGGTTCACAATCCTTCTATGCGTGGTTTTTGAGCTGCAGCTATGGGCAGTGTCTTTTTGCAGGCCTTGCTACTGAGTCACCCACATTTTTTTCCTCATGGCTAGGTAAATGGTTCCTTTTTAATTTCTATAGCATTATTCTAGATTTCGTTGATCCTAACTCTATGGTTTGGGATCTCATATACTTGTATGTTGTTTTTTTTTTAGGTATAATTTTCCTTCTCCCGAACATGGGTCTTTTTTTATATATTCGCCTCATACTTTTCATGGGATAAATAAGACCTGCATTTTCAAAATGGCCTTATGTGCATATGTGTTATCTCTGGGGTTACTCTAGGCAGTATGAATTCTGCATGGGTTCTGATTTTTGGATTTTGGCAACCAAGTTTTTAGGCAAGTAAATTTTTCCCTACCCCTACAACTCGCATTTGGTCTGCCGTTATGGCGTGTGTGCTACCTAACAATTCCTACCCCATGTTGTCACTCCCAGAGACAGCCTGAGATTGCTTACAAGACCAGTGCCTGGACACATCTAGATTCTGTGTGTCTCATTTGATTCTTAGGAAATTAGAGACATCACATATACTTTATATATATATATATAATAAACAACATGAGTTGGTTCATTCATCTAAAGGCATAAGCCATGCATTTATGATACTTCTTCACATATACAACTCACAAAAATATATGCATAAAATAGTGGAGGCCGAGTAGTTCAATAACCTACAGTTTAATAAGATTTGACAGAGCAATGAGAGAGGATAAGGAGAAGGAGTAACTCATCACATAGATCTTGAAGCATCAATAATTATACACTTATAACATAGAGCTTGAAGCGTTAGGAATTTATACACTTATCTAAGTTACATGTAGACATAATGGATGAAAGAGGAGGGGTGCGATGATTCAAGGTAGTGCAATTTTAAAGATATAATATCAAAGATCCATATAGGCACATGCATTAATGAGTCAATACAAATCAATCTATACGAACATATGAAACATTTCTAGCAGCTACGATTACATGAATTCAAAGAGGAAACATGAACATATTGGAATTTAACAAAGGGATAACATACTGTAGTATTCGAAGGAGGAATCACCACAATTTCCTTAATATTATGAAAGATTCATATCATAAATTCATACAATGTTGAAAATAAAGTGTAATTCTTTCTTTGGAATCTGAACCTTTGTGAAGTGTTGATTCCCCATATTTATTTGGAGAGAGGAGCATTGAACAATGATTACAAAAAAATATCTCAGTCAAGCCTCAGCTGTCAGATCGACTAGTTGTCTCAGCCTGGGATGGCTGTATGGCCCAAAAATGACTACAAAAATTAATTGCTTCAATAAATGACGACACATCACAAGAAAAAAGAACCAGTCAATCGATCAGATGAACATGCCAACAAAAAGTTTCCATGCCTATCCTTGTGATTTCATTTTCTTCAAGTTTTTTGTTTCCCATGGTCTGGTCGCCTGTGTCACTCAGTCAGTTCCCACTATTTCTGCCTTTATTGCTCGGATCGTTAGTTCTTTGAAATTGGGAGCGGTCAACTATTAGTTTAATGAAATAGTACAGAATCAGAGGTCGCCAAGGTGGTACTTCGTCTTCCCTCTACATGGAGCACCATGCTGGATCATCAAGTCCTCCTAACCTTCCATGTCATCATTTACTCTGTATTCGTCGATGCTCATTTCAGGTCACAAAGGGCCTTTCTGGGTCAACCCATGCTGATTTTGAATGTTGCACCTCCTTTCTTAAATGCCTTAGTTTCCGACCCACCACGCTTTAAAGATTTGCATTACTTCATCATAGATCTATTGCATCAGGGTTTTCCATTAAAGGTCCTTACAGGACGAGATTTCCTCCCCTTGAAAATTTTGATCACCGACATGCGCGATTGGGCCCACCTAGAATATCATAATCTGCCATTACATAGTATTACCTTTGTTTGCCCTATTTGGTGACTGTGTTGCTGGATATATGCTGAAAAATACCCTCTCCATCCCATTGAGCGGAAGTGAAATAAACATCCTAATGCTCATTGACCTAGGCCATTGATTTGGGTTGATTCAATCTGGGTCATTGATTCGGGCCTGTTGGTATCGTAATCGCAACACAGGAGAGGGCCCTTTTACCACATTTCATAGTGATCGCATATTGTCCTGATGTGAAACTTAAATAAGGCATGATACATAAAATAGCATGTTCGGGAGGGTTCTCGCACATCGCAATCGCGAGCTAGAAGGGACTTTGGCGGAGGAGGGACTTTGGCTTGTGTGATGCCCGATTGTGATATCGCAATCGGGGGGGGGGGGGGAAGGATTATCGCAATCGACGAGAAGGAGTGGTGATATTCGGATATGGAAATTGGTGGGGAAACATTGCGATATGCGATATCGGTGGAGGAGGGATTCCATCACAATCGACGAGAAGGAGTGGTTACGGGCGGATATGTATCACTAAAAGGGAAGGGGCTGATAGCGATTATGGTTTGTGTGTCTCGATGCTTAAAAATGGTTTGATCATGATTTCTTATTGTTTTTAGAACCTTGCAAAGGGGAATGGGAAACACGCCTAGAGTTAAAAATGGGTTACTGCAGCTAGAGTTTAAAAAACAAAGGAAAAATACGATTTTTGAAAGAACTAATTTTTTAGAGAATGCGAAAATTTCTCCGAAAAAATTAAACTGGACCCGGTTTCCTACTTTCATCTCCAATTTTCAAAGCATAGCAACCTCCATGCACCATTAAGCATTCAATATTCATATTCCTCATTGTTTGTAGCCCAAGGAGTAATGCTTCATAATCTACCACATTGTTGGTTGCCTCAAACTCCAACTTGAATGAGAGGGGTATCAAGCTGTCCTCAAGCTCCTTCTAAGGATTGAAGCAGGTTGGACTTTTTCTATACCTCCTGGCTCTACTTCTATTTCCTTATCACTAGCGTCTTTTAGTAGAACAGTTGCCTTGTTTTCTGTGCGTTCCTTGGAGTTATTGCATTCCTTATTTAAGGAGACTTTTACCATGGATGAGTTTGGATTCAACTTGCCTTTCCCTTTATCATGCACTGGGGGAATATCTTGAGGGGTTCCCTCTTGTTGTTCATGTTCCCTCAACCTCTTTCTTGAAGATCTTAGATCATACCTTCAGTGTAATTGTGCTTGCACCACAAACTCTTTACAATAATCACCTATGTCCTTCTCATTTGTTGTTGCTTCTTTATCATGACTTGTCTCCTGGTGAGCCATATTTTCATGTTCTTCATCAAAGAAAGAGGAATACAAGTTTCCCTGCATCTCATGTGTATCCGATGATTGTTCATCGATATCATCTTCTAAATATAGAGGATGAGGGATCTGGTCAAGTTGTTCCTTTCTTTCCCTTGGAAGTATCTACAATGGTGCCTTCTGTATTGTGGGTTATAACCTCGGTTGTTACCTTAAGCATTCTTTTTCGGGAGACCCTTGTTCTTCAGCTCAAGTTTCACCACCTTATGTGATAAACTCTTGATGAGTTTATCAATTTCTTCCCACTTTAGATCTGATGATTATTTAGCATGACCTGAGGAGGATGTTTCTTCTTTGCCCCCTTTTCTTCTTAGTAGGTTCATCCTTACCTCTTGACTTCCCTGTCAAGGTGAAATTTGCTTCTACCTCAAGAGCCTCAACTTGGAGTTGATCCAAAGTGCAAGACTTCCTTTCTCTTAGGGTGAAACCAAAGTTGTATTCAAAGGCTCCTACAAAAATTACGTGAGAGGCGGCTTGAGGAGGCTTTATCTCACCAGGAAGGTTATTATACTGCTTATTGAACCTTTTTATGAATTCTGAAATATCCTCTTTTGGCTTATTTCGTATAACATTGAACTTTGTGAGGACATACTCATGATTTCTGTTTTCACCTCACTTTTGTGTGAAAGAGTTTTCGAGTTCCTCCCAAGTAGTGATGGAAGCATTAGGTAGGGATTTAAACCATTTTTTGGCTTCTCCATCAAGGGATTGTACAAAGAGTCTCAGATCCACATCACGTTGTTCTACATTTAGAATCTCAGCAAAAGCACAGAGGTTTTTCATCCTCCCATTGAACCTAGGAAAAATATTTAGGTAGTCATTAGGCATAGCACTTAGAGGTTAAGGTAAATCAATAGGGTTATATTTATTCAGTAAGAAACCCGAAACAACCATCTGGATTGATGGAGAGGGGTTGAGATTTTATGAACTAACTTGGTCAAAGACCACAGTGGTTGGAGTGGCTAGACTGAGAGCAGGGTCTGTAAGGATCTTAGGAGTAAATTATGAGCAGTGAATGGTAGCCGGTTGGGAGATGGATGAGGAAGCTTCAAATAATGATCAAACAGTAGTATAGGTAGTAGGAGTTTTCTCCTTCCAGACTCTCCTGAAAATTAATTTCTCCGGGTCAGACACAAATGGGGTTTTCTGTTGAGAGGTATCTACGCGAGTGTGAGGCTTTCTAAATTCCAGGATGATAAATTATAATGGGATTTGTGGACTCTCCAAGGTGATGAGGATGAAATCAGAACATCTTTTCTCGCCTACACAAAGAGTGCTTAACTTGTCATATCCGAGGGGGAAAATCCTTCAATACATTCCCTGGCAATGGCGCTAGAAGATGCTTTCACTCCTAAAGACAGCCTCGGATTGATTACAAGACAACTGCTTGGGCACATCTAGATTATGTGTGTCTCATATGATTCTCAGGAAATTGGAGACATCACATATACTTTATATATATCTATATATATATATATATATATATATATATATATATATATATATATATATATATATATATATATATATATATATATATATAATAAATAGCATGGGTTGGTTCATTCATCTAAAGGTGTAAGCCATGCATTTCTAGTACTTCTTCACATATAAAACTCACAGAAATATATGCATAAAATAGTGGAGGTCGAGTAGTTCAAGAACCTAAAATTTAAAAATATTTGACAGAGCAATGAGACAAGATAAGGAGAAGGAGTAACTCATCACATAGATCTTGAAGTCTCAAGAATTCTACACTTATCACATAGAACTTGAAGCGTTAGGAATTTCTACACTTATCTGAGATACAGGTAGACATAATGGATGAAAGAGGATGGGTGCGATGATTCAAGGGAGTGCAATTTCAAAGATATAATATCAAAGATCCATATAGGAACATGCATTAACGAGTCAATACAAATGAATCTATAAGAACATATTAAAAATTTCTAGCAACTACGATTACATGAATTCAGAAAGGAAACATGAACATAATGGAATTTAACAGAGGGATGACATACTATAGTACTCGAAGGAGGAATCACCACCATTTCCTTAATATTCTGAAATATGCATATCATAAAGTCATACAGTGCTGAAAATAACATGTAATTCTTTCTTTAGGATTCTAAACCTTTATGAAGTGTTGATTCCCCCTATTTATCTGGAGAGGGGAGAATTGAACAGTGATTACAACAAAATATCTTAATCGAGCCTCAGCTGTCAGATTGACTAGTTGTCTCGACCTGGGATGGCTCTGTGGCCCAAAAATGACTGCAAAAATTAATTGCTTCAATAAATGGCGACACATCACAAGAAAATAGAACCAGTCAATCGATCAGATGAACACACCAACAAAATATCTCCATGCCCATCCATGTGATAGCCTTTGCTTCAGGTTTTTTCTTGCCCACAGTCTAGTCACCTATGTCACTTAGTCAATTCCCATCGCTTCTGCCTTTAGTACTTGGATCATTGGTTCTTTGAAACTGGGAGTGGTCAACTATAAATTTAATGGCATAGTACAGAAGCACAGGTCACCTAGTTGGTAGTTCGTCTTCCCTCTGCATGGAGCGCCATGTTGGACCATCAAGTCCTTCTGAACTTCAGTGCCTTCATTTACTTTGTATTCATCGACCCTGGTTTCATGTCATAAGGGGCCTTTCTTGGTCAACCTATACCAATTTTGAATGTTGCACCTCCTTTCTTAAATGCCTCAATTGCTGACCCACCACACCTTTAAATCTTTGTGTTATTTCCTTGCAGAGTTATCACATCAGGGTTTTCCATTAAAGGTCCTTACGGGACAAGAGTGCCTCCCCTTGACAATTGCACATGCAGGATTGGGCCCACCCGGGATATCGCAATCGGCCATTACATAGTATTACCTCTATTTTCCATGCTTGGCTATAAAATTCTGAATTACTAGTAGGGTTGTTTCGGTAACTAATAGCAAAGGAAATTTTAGCAATTATAAGAACTCCACCTAGCATGCTAATTTATCACATGACTTATGTCATAATTGCGTTAATAATAACTAATATTCTAGCAATAATTTCACTTATAAAGCATTCATAAAATTAGTTCCTCCTACTAGATCCACAATCATATTGGACCTACATTTAATAATAATAGAACTTCACCTTTCAATCGTATCCAGCTCTGAATTTTTTGAACAATCCGCATACACCCTAGAGTTTAAATTTATCTCAAATTCTTTGTAGCCTTTCAAGTACAAAAATACAACTACTTAGATCTCTTCATTCTATATTAAATCACATATATATCTATTCTTATGCTAAGTAATGAAGAAACATAAAAAAACAAAAAACAAAAAAACAAAAAAAAAAACAAAAACAAAACAAAACAAAATAAAATTCCATGAAATCATGTAAAACATTTAATCAAACCAAACCAGCTGATAGGGAATCATTTGGAAAGCAGACACCTCTACCCACCCTAGAACTGACTTCCTCCAGTTCACCCCCAAGCTAAGATTTCCTACCCTCAGAATCAACAACCCCTTGTTGATCCCCTCAACACGTATTTAACACCTTTCTTTCATGATAAGGTTTCCTTTAGCGGCATCCCTCTTTTGTGGATTTTCTTATCTAATTTTCCTAGTGTTTTCCATAAAAGCCCGCCTTTCTCTCCCACGTTACTTTTAGGATTTTCTAAGCTTAGCATCCTTCCCCAACTAAGAAACTTAATGGATATTTCTCTCTCATCCATTAAGCTTATCTATAATTTTATTTTAGATTACTTATCATGAAAGAATTATCAAATATCATTTATCAATGAGATTTTATCTTTATTTTATTTTGGCAAGAATGTCGTCTCTATGTGTCTCATTTCCAAATACATACATCTCATTTATTTACTTATTACTATATAATCATTTTACATAATTAATTCAATATTCTTCTTTGGCTTTTCAGCCATTCTTTCTAACCCAATTCTGTCTAATCAGAGCAGTTTTACTGCGAAGGGGGGATATTACATTCTCCTCCCCTTTTATTAACACCATCTTCAGTGTTCGTGGTCCAGTTCATTTTCCCTGATCTTTGTTGGATAATTTCTCCTTTTTCGGCTTTCCTTATCCCTGATGCCCTGTATTCCTTTTGAGAGTAAGATACTTCCATTGTACTTAATCTAGAATTATTTTTTGATTGCGGAATCCAACCTCTTTCTCCTCTAGGATAATATAAAGGTCATGTTCACAAGTCCTCCTCAGGTTTCCCCTTCAACATTTATCAATCCCGTGTGTGAGATCCATTATGTACATATATTCTTAAGTACCAATGCATGAAATATTATAAGTACCATATGACTGGTAATGCTAACTAATATAGTTGATACCCTACAAATCATTCCACATGGTCCACAAATCCATGGTGCTACTTTGAACAGGTACCCATTTTCATGGTGCCAAACAAAAAAAATATGAATTTCCCTTTATAGTACTAAGAATTTCTCTATCATGTTTTTCAGTACCACCCATGTATCACTTGGTCTCAAGTGTTTCCACTTGATTTTCTTTGTGTGGCCTCTCCAATTTGAACACATATATATTATTTTCATTCATGCCATACTTATTTCTTGGTACATGTTTACACATTCTACTGGCATATGCTATGTGCATTTCATCTGCACTCATAAACTACTCATACACATTTGCACTAGATTAGTAACAGTATAACATTATAACAATACCATACCATATATGCTTTTCTGGAAATCCTTTACCCAGTTTTGTGACCATTGTGATATGTGACATTCAAAATATAGAATGGCATGTTCACATTTCTCACTTAAGGGTAACCATTATCAGGGTATCATTTATAGCATGTTTTAAAGTGGATATAATTGCATTATTTGTAGCCATACAATTTTAACCATTTTTTTTATAATTATTCCCAATCACCAAGAATAGTTTGTTTTTCACCAATTTTGATTTAACATGATTTAATTCACATGATATTAATAATTTCCTCTTTATTCATTCCATTATACCTATTTATAATCCTGAACTTACGTTCGGGATCGTTTCATTCTTATTATCACCACAATTTTCCATATTTTCTTAACCCTTGTTAAGAACTAATTCACTTTATCCTTGTTATTTCGATACACTCATATCACTATACGGATGCCTTGCACATTTATGTGAGGAATATTCTATATGTGCTTCTTATATTACATCCCCAAAATGACTCAACCCGCGTCTCTTCCTATAACACTTTGTTGATGGTGCTCGATCTGCCAACATGTCAAGGGATCTCCCTGGTAAGAAGCCCCAATTAGACCTCAGATTGTTTGGAGTAGGAGTCCCAGCATTGCGTAGTAAAGCAATGCATTGATTGTGGTAGTGCACAAAGGTAAGTGTGACAAATTTGTCAGAAGCAAGTGTGTGACCTTACAGTGAGTCAAGTGAGATGCATGACGGTTCTAACACACGAAGGGGAAAGGAAGTATGTCCCTTACAAGCCTGTAATAGTACACATCCTGAAAGGAACACATGAGTGGAATGGCATCACAAGCTAGAAAGTGGAATAGTCCACAAACCAAAGTGATGGGTTAACCAACAACACATCTGCAACAAGATTCATACAATTGTATACAAAATATTTCATACACAAATGCGTAAGTTAAATAACATACATTGCTGAAGCAACCAGAATAATCCAACTACAATAACAACATATGCATGAAAACATGTTGCCTTTGTTATATATTATTAAGTGAAAGTTCCACCCATACATACACCACTGGCAGCCACTAAACTCAATAGTGGAACATTACAATCAACATTGCCTACTCCTCCAAAGAGATGTAATCACTCTACGTTGTGGAGAAGCTTGGTCTCATCACAATACTCTCCAAGCCTCCTCTAAGCAATGCCTAGCCAAAAGCTTGGCTCCCAAAATCATTTACTATGAGTTATGAGGTTCTATTTATAACAACTGGTGAGGTGACCCTTGGCATTCCCCTTTGTGACCCTTGACTACCCTCATGACTATTCAACTTCTTTAAAAATAACTCTTTACACTATAGAGTGATTGTTCAGATTCCACTCATGACACTTGAAATTTCACTTACAACCCTATTAGAAACAATACACATTTTCCACATGTACCCATGTGAGAAAAATAGGCTAGAGGCAGCCTAACAAGAAAAAACATTGTGACTCCAAGAATTGGGGAAATACCAACTTAGAAACATCCACTTGATGCTTCCCAGTCATGTGTTGATGCCAAGCTTGGTATTGTGTTGTGATGTCCCAAAACTGCTTGATGCTGTCTTGTTGAAAGTGGACTCTTGCCTCCATGGCATCCGAGCATATGGTCTTGGAACCCATGTCTGTCTCATGCTAAAGCATGTATAACATGGTGTAAACCATGACAGGACCACCAATGTGCTTGGGCATGTTTGGTGCACTCAGCTCCAAGTCATCCCTAGTGGCCTCTCACCTTAGCTGCTCCATGTACCTTTTGACCTCTAACCAGACTTGGTTCTTATGCTTAACATTGGTGAGGGAACATGCATCTGTTCACACTCTTCCTCAACTGCTAGATATCCAGCTCATCAACCTATATTGGCGTTGTTTTCTCTATCATTACGCCTTGCCTTGTTTCTTCTTCATATTTTCGATTCTCTTCCTGTTCTTTCCTCCTCAACTCTTGTTCTTCCTTCAGTTCTTGTTCTTCTTGTTGTGATCCCAGTTATACTACCTACAATCTCTACTCTTCTCTCTTCGTATGCTCTATTGTATGTGTCCTCTGCTTCCTTTTTATTTTGTTGTCAAAGTTGCTTGCAGGAAGATTAAATGTGCTTTTGCTTTGCAACTTTGTTCTCTCTTTATTATGTCAGAAAATTCCTCTTTCCCTGATCTTGTACCAGATTGTTGCCTTCTTCCACCACTACTAGTCTCGTTTCCATGTTAGTGTTAATTCATTTTCTATAAACATTTGGGCATCTGCATATATTAGAAAGTAAAATAGCACTTGCTCAATTGCTTCCCCAATACTGCTTTTAGTGGTCACTCTTGAAACATCTCTATTTGGTTCCATGGTATAATGATTGTTGGAGAGAAGTGCTTCGCGAGTGTGGTACCTTATGGAACAGAATGAACACTCATGGAAAGCAAACATTAGCTCTTACAAATCTAACTTCACATCATGATCAAGTAGCAACCCTTTAGAAAAGGGTAAAGCATATGGGCTATAACGAAGCTTTTGTGTTGTTGATTTCCCATGGCATATAATGAGAGGAATTGCACAATTTTATCTAACAGGGGTGACTGATTGATTGTGGGAACTACTTATTGTGCAGTCCCAGTAGTCAGTGTGGAAGCTTGATGACTGGAACTACATAATGTGTAGTTCAGTCTGGGATAGTGAATGGAAGAGATGACCAAGCTGGGAGATTGGCTCCTGGATATGCATAGTGCACAATTGGATCCAGCCCAAGATAGACTCTATGTAATTCCAGAAGCCAATGCAGGGGCCTCGAGCTCCCAGATTGCATAGGGCATGTAGTGAAGTGTGAGATCTAGGTAGGGGGAGCCCAGATCTGTCCATGGGAAGTATTTAAACAAGTAGATCTAAAGGGTGATGTAAGAATGAGTGTAGATCTAAATAAGTGTAGATATATGCATGTAAAACAAGTGCAGCAATCGATTAAACTGAAGGAACACAAAGCATGTGAAGGGAGTCGCCACAATGGCGACCATTGGTGTAAAAATGGGAAAATGCATGTGACGCTTGGGGAAGGTAATGTATACAAGCTAAACAAGTTAAAACACTAGTGGTTGTTCAAAAAAATGAGTGAAACAACACTCTCACAAGCTAAAGAAATAAAAGCGACCAAAAAAGCAAAAAAAGGCGATAAAAGAAAAACTCACCCCGAAAAGCGATGGCAATTCTCTAAAGGCTCCTTGATATCCTAAGGAATCTAGTGCTTAAAGAGTGAATGGCTATGTGAGGTTTAGGGGTATCCATTACATAGATTTGAGAAAAATAGAGTTCATGGCGCATATGCTTGAGATTAAGAAAAACAACAACACTTTGGCAGAAGCTTCTAAAGATGGAAATGTGTCACCTTCGGGAAACTAATCATAGATTCCTACTTCCTAGGGATTATTTTCCTCTCAGCTTCTTTCTTTTCGAGAAAACTTCCATGAACTACCTGGAAATATTACACAGTTCTGGGAAGGATCAGGAAACTCTCCAGTTCATGCACCGTGTAGTTTTTTAGCATTGTAGGTTTTGTGCAATTTTTGGGTTGAGTGGCTCTAGGCTGCCTCTTAGGCTCTGCGTAATTTCCCAGCTAAAGGAAGCCTGTAATCTAGCTCTGCGCAATTATAGAGTTGAAGGCTCACTTGTTGGCTTGGACTACTCTGCATAGTTTCCCAGTTGAAGACAAGATGTCAACTGGGTCTGCACAATTCTAGAGCCGAAGCTCACTACTGGGTTGCACCGGGAATTTCCTTAGAGTAATGCTAGTTTCCCTTCCAGATTGCACAGATCACCAAGGCAAGCCCAGAACCAGATTGAAACCAAGTGAAGAGGTCATCTTGTGGTTAGAAAGCAAATCAATTAAGCAAACACAAGCTATAAATCAAAATATAAATCTCAATGAAATCACAAGCACTTGGGTCAGTGTCAGATAAGATGTTGTGATTTTACAAGGGAGGCTCCAAAATGAAGCATCGACAAAATTTTGGAGGGTGGTTGTAGCCACTACAACATTGGAGACACACTGGTAGAACTCCAACTCTCTATATGGATCTTGTCTCATGTAAATCGATTCTAACTCTTTCGGAAGTATTGTTTGATTCTTTGATCATCATGGTTCCTTCACTAGCTTGAGTTAAAGATATAGTCCATGCCATTCTCTTGATCGGTCAGCACACATACCAAGCCAAGTCAACTGAGTTGTTTCGATTGGGGATGAGGGGTATATTGATGCACAAGTAATATAGACTGTCAAAGTTTAAGTTTCATCTCTGGTGTTGCTCTGCTGCTAGTAGGCCTGGATGATACCCCAATGGAGTCACTTTAGGAACATAAGCATCGCTCCACTGCCAATGAGCCTGTACAGTACCCTAGCAGAGTTTCTTGTTTCACCTCTCTGTGCAGGAATCCTTTCTCTTCTTTCACCTTTATTTTATAGTTTCATTTTTTTCATTTTTCAAATAACTATGCATAGGCACTTATTTATTTCATGAGGTAGAAGAGGGATCCTCACTTATTGAGAGCAAAAGAGGTTGTCCCTTCAGATAAGGATGTTATATATACCTATGACATACTTGTTAAGGTTTTCCCCATCACCTTACTCTACTTAACTGAGTTGTCAAGGGTTAACTGAAAATACAAAACTGATTAGAGTAGGTGGTACTAGTTAAAAGTGCAAGCATTGTGTTTTCACCGGGACTCGCTCTGAACAGAACATATTTTCCATCAAGGTATCATCGACTGAAAGAATGCAAGATATTCATAAAGAGAGGAAAAAGACAGATAACCAAATTTTGATGGTTATACAAGTCCTCTTATATTTCACCTTGCTTGTCTCAAGAAACCAACCTGGTTTCATGGGAAACTAATCCTATGGGTGTCTAAACAAGAAAACAAATAATTGAGAAAAGGACAAAAGTAAAATGAAAGCAAAGCAAGTAAGAGAAAGCAAAACAAGAAAGAAAAAGAAAAAAGACCCTGTCCCAACAGGCCCCCAACACAAATATTGTGACTCACCCCCAAGTCACTCTATTGGCACGAAGATCTTCCTATGGAGACCTCCCAGCTTGAGTTGCAATACTGCTACCTCAGTCACACTCTGCGTGGTTGCCTGCTTGAGTTGCTCGACCAGCTACTTAGTCGTTGGTCCTGCACTGTCTTCTTTGACCTTTTGTTGTGTCCTATGTAGGCCTTCCAACTTCTCTTCAATGGCGGCAGAGATAACATATGCCTCATCCAACCAAGGCCCCAATCTGGCCTTGAGGACCGCCTCTTTCCATTGTGCTGCCTCCACCTGTTTGAGCAACTGCTTTGCCTCATGCAGCTTAGCTAGTCGTTGTGAGATAGCGACAGTGTGCGTCGTCACTCTTGCTTTGTAACATTTCTGATGTAATTCCCAGGCCTCTGTGTTCAACCTTTGTAGGTTAGGATCCTCCTACAAAGTTGTAACAACCTCCATCGAATATTCAAAGAGCGCGGTGCAATCCGCCACCGCGGCATCCACTATCTCTACTGCATCTTTTACAGCTTCCTCGTGTTGTTCTCTGACCTCCAGTGGAGTTGAAGGTTGTGTCTTCAACTCAAGCTCTATGATTTTAAGGTTCAGTTCAAACTGAACCTTGGCCATCTTTGTCTTTGCATCATGCACACCTACAACCAATTTCCTAATTTTGGCCTCCACCAGTGCTTCTTCTGGGATATGTAGTTCTAGAACGGTTTTGCATGCTTTAGCTACTACTGCTGTGGCGTGCTCATTCTTCTCCTGAACCTTCTTCCAGGCTTCTAGCATAGCTATCTTCTCAATGAATATATGTTCATTGTTCACTTTCCTCTCGCTAATCATGCTCAATGCCCGTTGCTCTGAGGCCTTAAGTTCTTCAATCACACATGCTTGTAGGGTGTGAAGGAATTCACTGGGGAGTGAAGCCAAGTTAAGGCCAACATTCCTCAGCACGTTGATAGTAGCCTTGTCATCTTCTGCCTCCGCGCTCATAGCACCATCCAGCAACACGACTTCCTGGAGATCCAAGGATCAAACCAACTCTGCAGCTTGAGTGGTCCCTAGCGCCAAACTAGTTGATGCTGTGTTGCCATGCCCTGCACTTGCCTACAGTCTAATTTGTTGGATCTGCAGCTCGCGTAGAGCCATATATATGGCACTTAATGCCTGCTTTTTTTACTGCTCAAACTGCTGCAGTAGTTCCATTGTCGTATCTCTTACCTTGTCTCCAATATAGTCCAAGTCACCCTCCATCAAGGTGATTGGATCTAGTGATGATTTGGAGGCTTTAGTCTTCTTCCCCTACCCCTCCTTTTCATGTTCCCTATGTTGCTCTAATTGAAAAGAGTGCTCTCTAGATCTCCGCCTCCCTATTCTGACTGTTCATTGTCCTCCATTTGGGGCAAAGGAAACTTCTAACTCCTATCAGAGCCGTGCTCTTCCTTCTCCTTTGCAACACGCTCTACTTTTGCTCAGACCTTCTCCTCAGTCTCCTTCTTCCTCTTCTTCACTAACTGCTACACCTTCATTCGGGCCACTTCCTTCTTTTGCTTCTCCACAAACTTGCTAGTCCCAGTGGCCAAATATGATGGTGTCTTCCAATTTTTTGGCCATCGCTTAAGGACTTCAACAATGGCATCATTTGTAGCCAAGTAAGGAAGATCATACCACTTCTGGTCTGGATCCTTTAGTGCCCAGATGTAAATTTGGTGGAATTCCTCTTTAAACTCCACATATCCAGGTAACTGCTCAAAATCGGTTGGTGACAACCATGGCTTGCGATTAATGGCTGTGTGGATGCTTGCCTCCATCAGCACCCAAAAAACTTTAGTTTCTCAAACCCGCACAGTGTCCTTTGTGGCCCATAACAAAGCAAAATTCGCAACTTCCGGTAAATCTGTCTAAATCGGAGGAAAATGGTTATCCACCGGTAACTCTCAAGCGACCAGCACAATTGATAAGACTATCCATGAATAATGAAATGTCTTGCTTTGGTCTTGTGCCTCCCTGCATTTCATGAGGAACTCGCTGCAAGGTAGCATACCTAGTTGAATTGTGCTACCTCCACGCATTGGGCCGCTAGCGAAACCACTAGTGTCGGTACCTCGTCACATGCACTTTCTCATTATTTTTCAGTGAAAATATGGCTAGCCACCTTCACTGCAGGGTCGGTAATACTAGAGATGGAATACCCGCGTGCTTTCTTGACAAGTTTGAACTTGTCCTTCATCTTCTTAGAAAGGTCGCGCTCACCTGTCTTGCCGCAGAATGCTTTTGCTAGATTCAGTCCAGAGTGAGGGAGTAATGTGATTCAGTGGATCAACATATCAATTTTTGGTATTGGCTCACCCAACACAAGCACCTACCATGCACAAGGCACAACAACTGGTTGATGACCATCAAGTTTATAGGTGTGTGGTGGTAGTGTGGCACCCATAGCAAATTCAGCAATCCTGCCTTGTTCACCCAACGAATCCACTCCACCGACTCCAATGCGGTGACACCAGACTCCTTGTAGAACATGTTTTTCATGAATGTATCGGTAGCCAGGTGGGGAACCGCTCAACATCTCCCAAATCCTAATATTCAAGCTTCAAATGTGGGATGCGCGTCAAGCGCGGACCATCAAACATTATGTTTTCCAACAAAAGAGGGGTGTTCAGGAGGAATTGTCCCTCATCTAGGTCCTAAAGGACCTTCACCTTGCCTAGCACAAAGTGATGTACTCTGGAAATTTTGAGATAGGGTCTACCCCCTCAATATTGATGTCTTCCACGCCCTCGTCGCCCTACAGGTCCACTACTTTTCCCTTTTCCTACGCAGTTATCTTTTCTTTTCTCTGGGCCTATGTAGCTGGATGTTTCTTGGGTGACTCGTGCATTGGCAACATCTTCTCCTGTTTATCTTTAATCGGCTTCGGGACCTCCCTTATTGGCGTAGGCTTCAACCTACGCGACCTTGGCGACTTAGGCACTGTTGCGGGAACCTCCATACTCACAACCTTAGGGGCAGCTCCCTCAGAGGCAATAGACCCTCCGGCACTAGCAGTCTTAGCTGGTGCAGACATGAAGTTGTTAATGAGTTGCTAGGTTTCCTCAGGTAACCTCTCAAATATAAAACTAGTGACCAAATCCTCAAAGAATGCACCATTCATGCATACTAGATAGTAGGACACATAAAATCTCAGAATGCAAAGTGTCTCTCATTGGGAAACCATTTGTAATTTATAGGAAAATTCAAATTCAAATTCTATCTTTCCCCCCAATATCTGCTCATAAATGCTAGATTGGCGGCATATTTTCAAAGATCTCGCTCTTAAATTCAGCCTTGAATGTCACCCCCCACTCCTCTTAGCCATTTTCTCACTATCAAATCATGAAAAATGACAGTAATGGTCACTTTCTGACTACGTTGCACGGTCTCTCGTCCTATAGTGCAACTCCCTTCACGTGTCTACTGATACTATGACATCCTTCTAATCCACGCAAACCCCTCATCGCGCAGTTCTACAACCCGGGCAGTGTATTTTAGAGTCTCACACCTCCTTGCAGCTGCCTGGAGTGCTAAGACTGTGTTATCGTCATATAGTCATCTCGCCAGATCCCCGATGTATGGATTCAAACGGCTACCATTTACCTTTCCGGGAAATGGATCTCCATTCAATTTTACAAGCTGAATTGTTCCCCATCGATAATCTCCTTGATCACATATGGCCACAGCTAATGCATCTGAAATTTTCCTGGAAATTTATCAAACTTTTTGTCATATAATAAAACTAAATCATTTACCTTGAAGGTGCGTAGTTTGATGTGTCGATCGTGCCATGTCTTCTCGCGCTCCTTCTGAACTTGTTGATGGAATTCAGCCAGGAATCTATCTTCCTCATTCTATGTCAACTATACGAGCCTTTCTTCTAAGGCTCTGCGGTCCGCCATTCCTGTGAACACCGCTATGTGTAGACTAGGTACAATATATTCCATCGGAATTACTACTTCCATGCCATAGACCATCCTAAACGGTGTCTGTCCAGACAACTTCTTACAAGTAGTTCTATAGGCCCATAACATTTCTGGTACACGCACTTCCCAATCATTCCTCTCCGTGTTGCAAACCTTTTTCAGCGCATTCTCCAGTATCTTATTAAATGCTTACACCGTCCCATTAGCCTGAGGATGATACAGCGTGCTCTTATGATGATAAACTTGGAATTCCTCTGTCAATGTGTTGATCGTTTCATTACGGAAATGTGTATCGCGATCACCCATAAAAATATTTGGGCAACCAAATTGGGTCAGCACATATTCAAACAGGAACTTCACTGTTGTTGCCCCTATACAATCCTTTATAGGTTGCGCCTCCACCCATCTGGTCAAATACTCAGTTGTAGGGATGATATACTATGCACCCGTCTTCTTTCCTAGAGGTTGAATCAGTCCTACAAAATCAATTGCCCACTTTTCAAATGGTTGCAGTGACACTTGTGGATTCAGAGGCAGCTCATCCCTTCCCGATGGCCTGCCCGTCCACTGACATTCATCGCATGCCCTATAGTATGCTTTTGAATCCTTATGCACTGTTGGCCACCACAACCCCGCGCATAAAATCTTCAGTGTTGTTGCTTTTCCTGCATAATGGCCTCCCGCATCTCCTCCATGAGCTTTAGCTAGGATACTGTTTTGTTCAAAATCAGGCACATAGCATCAAAGTATCTCGTCTGATCCCAATTTATACAATTGACTTGCAATCATAGAGAAGTTTGTTGCGTGCACCACTAATTCCTTCTTATGTTGACTAGTGTACCCCTCTGGAGTTGTTCCCGTAGTCAGGAAGTGGATGATGTCTGCAAAATTATTGTCTACTACATGCACCACAAAGAGTTGCGTGTCAGGCAGTCCTTCATCCAGAGTAGTGGGATCCTCACTTGTTTCAATGCACGACAGATGATCTGGTCTTGCATTCAATCGCCCTAGCTTCACAATTGTTGGGTTTTGTTAATTCTTTCCATGATTCATTGCACGGATTGTGCATCGGGGGGCTCACAGGGGGGGAAACAACCCCCCTATCTAGGGGGTTTGAGTGGGGTGGGCAGCACCCCTCTACGAATTTTTTGGGACCCTATATTAGGTGGGACAAACCTACCTATGCTTTTGTCCATGGTTTTGGGCACGATGGTTTTTCAGTCCATGGTATTGGATACTTTGGCATGTATATATATGTATTATAACATTGAAAGGAATATAATGAAAAAACACAAGCTGGTAGTCCCCGTTTTGGGATCCAGGGGAAAATCTCTGTGTATATGTTTTTTATGTGTTAAGCTCTCGCATTGTTTACTTTTTGTTCTTAAAGTTTGTATGCAGGTAATTTCTGTACAGGGTTAAAACCTACAACAATGACTTCAAAATCATACTCCTGAAACAACAGCATCCATTTGCATATTCCCCCCCCCAACATAGGCTTGTTGACCAGGTACTTTAACGCAGAATGGTCTGTATACATCTTAAAGTGTATGCCTAGCAAGTAATGCCTAAAATTCTGGAGTGTGTACACCATAGCCAACCCTTAGTGCTTTATCGTCAAATAGTCCCTTTCAGCCTTAGATAGCTTCCTACTTGTAAATTCTATCGGGTGATCCAGTTCTCCGTCACCGGCTTGTGTCAGTATTGCCCCCAACACAATACATGACGCATCCACATGCACATGAAATTCCTTCTTCCAATCCAGGAAGACTAGGATCGACGCAGTGACCATCTTTTCTTTTAACACATCCAGGCTCTGCTGACATTCCTCATTCCAACAAAATGTAGCGTCCTTTTTCAACAGTTTCTCCATCGGCGTGGTAATCTGGGCATAACTCTTGATGAACTTTCAGTAATAACCAATATGACCCAGTGTTGCGCGCAGTTGTTTAACACTTCTTGGTGCCTCCAAATTAATTATAACCGTGATCTTAGATGGATCCACCATTAATCCTTGTCTGCACACTACATGACCCAACAATATTTCGAAAGGGATGCAAAATAACACTTCTTCAAGTTTAGCACAATCTTATACCTCAGTCACGTATCTAGTATCAAGCGCAAACTAGCTACATGGAATTTTACAAGCCCAAAGACCGTCCAATCGTCAAAGTATACCTCCAAAAACTTGTGAATGAACTCTTTGAATGCCACAATGACTATGCACGAAAAGATTGTCGGTGCATTCTTCAGTCCAAAAGGCATTACTGTATACTGGAAGCATCCCCACTCAGTCACGAAGGTCATCTTACTCCTATCTTCCAGCGCGATCTTGATCTTATGGTACCTAGAGAACCCATCAGTGAATGAATATGCTTCCTATCCTCCTACATTATCCAGCACTTCATTGGTGAACGGAGTTGGAAAAGGATCATGCACACAAGCATCATTCAGCTTCCTAAGATCTACACAGATCCTTATCTCGTCCTTCTACTTCTTTTCCTGAACTAGCATAAGACTGACCCAATCGAATTCCTCCACTGGTTCAATGATTCCCACTGCCAACATTTTGTCCAATTCTAAGTGGACCCTTTCCTTATACTTATGATTAAGGTGATAAGGCTGCTGCTTCAGAGGCTTCACATCCAGTTTCAACGTTATCTTCATTACTCCTAAATCGCTTATTATCCCTTTCAGGTCTGAAAATTTTGTAGGGAACAAATCCTGGTACTTGTAGAGAAACTCAATGACCTTATCCACCATAGCATCATCCTAGTAGTCCCCTATCTTTGCAAACTTCGGCTCCGCCTCTGTTCCAATGTTCACTTGTCGAGTTTTCATTGTCACAGTGATATATGGATTCTCTATCTATGACCCTTCAACTATGCAGTGACCTTTTATCTCTGGGATATTAATTTTCCCTAGATCCTCCTCTTCTTCTTCAGCAATCACATTGTAACATTCCAATGCATGGCACATCTGGGTGGTCCAATCTAGTTGAATCAAATCTAAGGGATCCTACAGGATTCTAAAGATATATACCTTGACCTCTTGTATTTCTTCATCAATGCACTCAAATCCATCCTCAAAGCTGAATGTCATCAATAATCCATGTCTCAAAATATCCCATTTGTCCATGTCGTGGTGGAGATCTGTCTCTAAGTACCAATTCATTGGTATTACATCCAAGGTGTGACAAAATAGATGCACCCACTCCGATTGCGGTTCTGCTCCATAAGAATCAATCCATTTTTCTAAGTGATCACACGGATCACTCCTTCCATCATATTTCTTTGTCAATCATACCTTTGGGCAACCAAACCATACCCTCATTAGTCTTTTGTATTTGTGTCATCCATCGAAATTGTCTTTATGCGTACCCCACCATCTTGTAGGCATAGCGTGCAGTGCCAAGTCCAAATCTTTGAAGCTATGCTTCTCTGGCACTTCCCTTTCAAATGCATCCAAAAATTTATCAACATCAATTAAACCATCATAATAAGGCAGACTTCTTACCTCCAACGATATGCAGCACAGCGATTTGATCATCATGTTACAATGCAGCTTAGACACTTCGTGCAATCGGTTCTGCTAATGTTCTAATTCCTCATCTAAATCCGACATGCATGAGCTCTTTTTGTCCCATGCAATACTTCCATCAGCTGTCGGACTCACCCAATCTTGATCTCGCATCGTTATCTTATAAATTTGGTCCAAATCATCATCACTTTCATAATCGCGGACCGGTTCAGTATAGCGCAGTCCTTCTGCAGGGTCCAAAGGTACTACTATGTGGAGTGATTTTCTTTCAAATGACATCGTCCGCTTCTTCAAATTGATCACCTCATTCATGTTAATAGCCAATCGATCCCAAGGAGTGCAGGGTAGGGATTGTTGTCATCGACAATCTCTATTACTTTGAAATCTGCCAACGCACTCGTGCCTTCAATATCTACCATTACTCCCTGCAATCTTCCCATGGGGATAATCTTTTATTGATTCGCCATCCTCAATTGAATAGGAGACCACTGCAGCGCAGGTCTCCCCATTCTCTCCCATGTCTGTTTCAGCAAAACATTCGCATCTGCCCCAAGATCCAAATAACTTGTTCCATTTCATATTCTCCTATTTGCGCAGTGAGCCTCATCTTGCGCCCTATTCTTGCCTTATGCTTACCAATTGTTGGGCATGGAATCCCCCCAAGGCACGTTTTGGGGCTTAAAGCCCAAATTTGGACCGAATCTTGTTGTAAAATCTCTGTGAATTGTGGGCGTGGGGCACGAAAGTATAATAGAGTCACAGGGTTTTCCACCCTAGTTTTTATAATGTAATGTCAGTTGTATAAGACCTAGCCATGGTCCGCGGACCATGGGATTGTATAAATAGAGTGAGGCTCTAAGTGTAAAAGAGGATGAATAAAAAGGAAGAGAATAGAAGCATGAGAAGTCTAAGTGATTGAGTCGAAGTGTAAAGTGTGTATGTGGGTCGTAGAGTAGGAGAAGGCTTTGCAACTGAGTGCGTAGAGGCCTAGTAGTCCGCAGCTGAGTGTGTGGACCCCTGCAGCTGAGTGCGTAGGGTGGATCGAGTCTGTAACCATTGGAAGAATCAATAAAGAGAAGTTTTGCTATAATTCTATGTATATTTTCCTAGTTTAATGCATGATTGGATATAATTTGCAAGTATACTATTTATTTACTGCACGAACCTGTATGAATGTTTTATATTGTTAAGTATAACTTAAGAAATTTAAGTAGGAAAAGGTGCTTAATTAGTACTGGAAGATAAATAAGATCTCAGGTAATAGCGCAAAGTGCGGCACAGCCCTGGATTAGGGTTGCGCAAAGGCAGGGTATCAGGCCGTGAGGAACGAAAGGTGCACAAAGCCACCTATGCGTAGGAACAAAAAAAGGACTAGTCAAACCTCTCAGACATCTCAAGGGTGCAGAAACCTAGTTCTAGCACCCTCCCATACTACTTCGGGTGAGACCTCAGTTTTTGCCCTACAGACTTATGCCGAAAGGGCCAGTAGTACATGGATTTGTTTGGCTAATTAACTCCGAACCTGGGTCAGGCCCCAACAAGCCAACAAATGGTTCCATTTCCAGGACCAGGATCTGCATAGAGATGTCTGATGTCGTATCACTGGAATCCGACAAAGAAAGGAATTGAAGAGTGGTTGGACAGAAAGATTCACGAGTTCACGGCGCAGGAAAACAGGAACCTGTAACTGTCAAAGGAAGAGTGGTTAGATTGCTACTTTTATACAAAGATCCATGAAATTTTCTTTGCATCCTTCCCTACTGAGTTGTACAAGTGGATCGTGAAGCTAGCAGATAGCCAAGGAAGGTGTAAACTCAACAAACCTATTGTGTGGACTCCAGAAATGATGTGCAGACTTGAAGCATCAGAAGATAAGATCATGTGCACTGTCGATCACTAGCTCGATCAAATCATAGGAGGATTCATCACCAAATTCACAGTAGATACTTCAATCAGCTATAGTGAGGCATAATGATGTTTCCTCAAGGAACCGTGAGGTAAGTATGTTAAATCCTTGAACACTTGGATTAAAATGCTACTATGTGAAAAACGGGTTATGCGAATAAATTGATGTTTAGGGCTACGTGGAGTGGGAGAATCTACAGAAACGAAAGTAGCACAGACCTAGAAACTAGCCCCTTGATTTCACCTCCATGAGGGGGTAAAGAAGAGCTCGTGAAGGTTTCACCAAGAAGTGTGATCAATCTGATAAGGCAGAGAATTCCGTGCATACCACCCCCACCCACACCACCACCAGTTTCACCATCTTCACCCCCGACTTCGCCCATACCACCTCCGCCACCACCGCGAAGCAGTATGGCCAGCATGATAAAGCTACCAGAGTTCAAGGGAGTAAGGAATGAAGATCCTGACCAATTTTGGTTTGTGATAAAAGTTGTATGGGAAGCATAGGGTGTCACGGACGACAATATAAAGAAGGCAACGTTGGTTAGCGCTCTGCAGGATCACGCACTGACTTGGTATATTAAGCATTCCAATGACAATCTGAATGTGGGGATAGCGGATGTCCAAGTTGAGCTAAACAAATAATTTATCAGGCCAAAATCTGAGTCACAATCGATCATTGGATTCAAAAAAATCACAATCCTACCAGGTGAAACCCCATGGGAGTTGGATCAAAGACTGAAGTGCACAATTCGTGAAGCAAACATGAAATTAACAAATGGGCAACACCACAAATGGTTTGTAGCTTTGTTAATACCGCATCTACGGAATGCGTTGTCACTAAAAGGGTTAACCACTTAGGCTGAGGCTTTGGAGGTCGCGATGAGATTACATGAGACTCCGATATAGGATCCTAACCTGGGAGTTCAGCAGATTCACGCGTTGTTGAAAAACTTTTTCCTTGAGCTACAGAGTTTGAAACAAGACAGGATGGCTCACCCCAAAGTGTGCGATGAGGTATGGTGTGTAAAATGCAAGGGCCAGGGGCACGACAAGGACCATTGCCTGGTGTTCATGAATTACCTGGCAGGAGGAGGGCCAATGCCACTAAGACCGGAGGCACAAGCAGGACCAAGTGCAACACCTACGTTATGGTGCGTGATTTGTCAGATAGGAGGAAAGCATGCTATAGATAATTGCCATCTATTACAGAAGTATACGCAGAATTCACAGCAGTTGTTCTGTAATTTCTGCAGGTCAGTAGGACATGATGAGCGCACTTGTAGAAGTTATGAACTGATGATGGATCAAACTCCTACCTACAGATTTCAGGCTAAAACACGGGCCCTCGATCAAAACACATGAATGGCGCGCACCAGATTTCGGGGGCACGGATGAGGCCAAGGTGGAATGGGACCAGGAAATGGTCGCTGATAGCTGATATGTTAAAATTGCGGAGGGCCAGGAAATTATGCCCGCGATTGTACGAATCCAACGCAGCCATCATGCTTGTATTGTACATTGTTTGATCATGAGACAGAGGACTGTCCAACACTGATAGCGAGGTTGCACGATAAAGGAGAACTCCAACCTCCCCCAACTCAGAACCTACAAATGATGAGGTCTGAGCCACGCGAGGAAGACCCTAATGTAAATATCATGCTCCGGAGTGGTATTATGACAGGGGATGACAAAGGCAAGTAGCCTGAAGAAAGTACCTAGGTTTGCAAGGCCCCAACGAAGGAACCAGAATTTGATTTGGAGCGTGCTAAGGAGACCTTCATGGAAGCCAAGAGGAGCTTCACTGATGCCTCCACTTCAGGAAGTAAAGACAGATTGGAGCCGGAAATGGACCCATCGATGCTCACTACATTCTTCGAGACATGCATGAAGCTGCTGCATAACAACAAGGCTGTAAAGGGACTACAAGAACTCATAACTAGATCTACTGGGACCATGCCAGGAGAACCGCGCGTAGTACAGAAGCTTGGGAAGCACACGACGCGAGCAGGAAGGGAGATGAGATTAACCGTGCAGATCGAGGAATATGAGATGGATCAAGTGATTTTGAAACTAAGATCGGACATGAACGTCCTGCCGAAGCAAACATGGGAGCACATGGGGAGACCTGCGCCTCAATGATCTCCTATCCAACTGCAGATGGCGAACCAGAAAAAGATCCTACCTATGGGGAGATTGCAGGGAATCATAGTAGATATCGAAGGAGCGAGCGCGCTAGCAGATTTCGAAGTGATAGAGATTGTTGATGACAGCAATCCCTACCTCACGCTATTGGGAATAGATTGGGCCACTGACATGAATGGAGTAATAAATCTAAAGAAGTGTAAGATGATCTTTGAGAAAAAGTCACTATGCGTAGTGGTACCTTTAGACCCTGTAGAAGGATCGCGCTACACAGAGCCAGTGCGCGACTACGATAGTGATGATGATCTAGACTGCATCTACAAGATAACCGCGCAGGAGCAAGATTGGGTAAATCCAACCGTGGATGGCCGAATCTCTTGGGAGCGCGAAAGCTCTTGCACATCAAATTCTAATGAGGAGATAGAACGATGACAAAACTGGTTACACAAGGTAACCACGCTCAATTGTAACATGATGACAAGATCGTTGCGTTGCATAGCAACAGAGGTAAGATATCTGCCTACGTATGACAGGTTGAGCGAGGTGGATGACTTCCTGAACAAATTTGAAAGAGAAGTACCAGAACAGCAACGTTTCGATGCTTTGAAATTGGTACTGTGAGCTACGCCCACAAGATGGTGGGGTATGCACCAACAAAGTTTTGAGGACTGGTGGGAATGCAAAAGGATGATGTACATGTAGTTTGGGAAGCCTCCGATGCGATTAAAAAACAAAATTGTTAGACGAACTAGCCCACGCACCCACCTATCCAGGTGGATATAGGCATATGGTATGAAACTTGCATGAATGCACACCGTCCTCGCAGTAGGAGACACAATCGGTAAGCAGGTGCGGGTAAGGCAATGGCGCGAACAACCTCTCCAGTTGGGACCACGTAGTATGGAAAGACCAAGTGCGCAGAAGAATATCCACACAGAAGATTTTAACAAATTACGCGAAGCGCTAAACAAGGTCCACAATGTGAAGCGAACTAACTGGGACCTGTGCATACCAGTGGTTCTATGGGCTTATAGGACCGCGTGCAAGAACTTGACCGTGCAAGCACCACCAAGGCTGGACTATTGAGTAACCGTTGTAAGCCCTATAGTACTTGGAGAGCTTAGACTGCGCATGATAGCACCGGTAGATACGATGGTTCACAGAACCTTGGAAGCAGAAATCCAACAGGGAAATTTTAGACTCCAAGAACTTAAAGAAGAAAGGGTACAATTAAGAAAGAAAAGCGCTCTAGTGGACGCGGAAGTCAAGAAGCTGGAGGATGAGATAAAGGAAGATTTTCTCGGCAAAAAGACCAATGTGATAAGGTAGGATGCATACAATCACGATGGCAAGTTTAAGACCTATCGCCAGGAATTGATCAGTCTAATGCCTTGGCTTGGATCACACATTACTAAGCGAATTGACCAGGGTAGCACATTGCAGATGGTAAAGTGCGCGATGCTGAGCATAAAAAGAAAAGGTGGGTATTTTCTAGGCAACATGATGGATGACGGGATGAAACTTTACACAGATGGCGCGATCACCTGACTAGCCAAAGGAAGTACAATCTTAGCGCTCCAGGAAGTTGAAAGGAAGCACGGAACTATAAACTATTATGCCCGAGAGCTACGCGATGTTGGAGCTGCGCGTAGAAATAAAGAGTCACAAGGTCCGTGACCACACACGGGGGGTTGTGCTGCCGCGCGGGTTGACCAGAAAGTGACTGTTGAAGTCACTATTTATAATGGGATGCTCGACTTGAGACTAAAAAGAGCGGGCAGCGGGAATTTAAGACATGATTTATGAGCAAGATTTGGGAAAATCTGTCGCCAAGGGAGCATTAATGAACCGAATTTGGGGGGAACGGTCAAATTCAAATTCAAAAAGCGTTATAAAATACAAAGGGCTGCCCAACAAACAACACTTGGTCATTTGTGAATTGAGCTATTGAGCAGAGCCCCAATTGTTGTGTGTTGAGCATTGATTGAGCCCCTGAGTTCGCAAGTGCTAGATTTCTATATTTAAGTTTGTGTGATCCATAATGAATTAAACAAAGTCTTTTGATAGAAATCACATGAGAGAATTTTTTTGGCCAACGCGTTTCAGACCAATAAGTGTGGTTCATCATCAGGACCAAATGAAGAGGCAAACCATGGAAAAGGCTTAAATAGAGAGCAATGTAGAGACATAATTTCAAGTAATGACTATATTTGAACAATAATGTTTAAATTATAATATTAATTTATTAATATATTAAAAACAAATATTATTAAGTAACAGTTATATTAAACGGCTAGTTTTTGAAAAAAGAAATTAATAATGATATTATTTCATTAATTTATTAAAAATGTTAATAGGTAACGACTATATTAAACGACTAATTTTTGAAAAGTAATATTTAAATTAATTTATTAAAACCAAATATTACTAGTTCTTGAAAAATAATATTTAAATAATGATATTAGTTTATTAATTTATTAAAATATTAATATGTAATGGTTATATTAAACAGCTAGTTTTTGAAAAAATATTTAAATAATGATATTATTTCATTAATTTATTAAAAATATTAATAGGTAATGGCTAGTTTTTGAAAAATAATATTTAAATTGATTTATTAAAACCAAATATTACTAGTTCTTGAAAAATAATATTTAAATAATGATATTAGTTTATTAATTTATTAAAATATTAATACGTAACGGCTATATTAAACGGCTAGTTTTTGAAAAATAATATTTAAATTAATTTATTAAAACCAAATATTACTAGTTTTTGGAAAATAATATTTAAACTGTGATATTAGTTTATTAATTTATTAAAAACAAATATTAATAAGTAACCACTATATTAAACAGCTAGTTTTTTAAATAAATAAATAAAGCACAGAAGGTTTTCATCCTCCCATTGAACTTAGGAAAAATATTTAGGTAGTCATAAGGCATAGCACTTAGAGGTTGAGGTAAATCAAGAGGGGCGTATTTATTCAGTAAGAAACCCAGAATAGCCATCTCAAGTGATGGAGAGGGGTTGAGATTTTATGAATGAACTTGGGCCAAGACCACGGTGGTTGGAGTGGCTAAACTGAGAGTAGGGTATGTAAGGATCTTAGGAGTAAATTATGAGCAGTGAATGACAACGGGTTGGAAGATGGATGAGGAAGATTTAAAGAATGATGAGATAGTAGTATAGGTAGTAGGAGTTTTCTACTTCCAAACTCTCCGGAAAATTAATTTCTATAAGTCAGATATAAATGGGGTTTTCTACTGAGAGTTATCTGAGTGAGTGTGAGGTTTTCTCAATTCCAGGATGATAAATGATAATATGATTTGTGGACTCTCCAAGGTGATGAGGATGCAATCAAAACGTCTTTTCTCACCTACACAAAGAGTGCTTAACTTGTCTTATCCCAAGGGGAAAATCCTTCAATACATTCCCCGGAAATGGCACCAGAAGATGTTGTCACTCCCAAAGACAGCCTCAGATTGCTTACACAAGACCAGTGCTTGGGCACATCTAGATTCTATGTGTCTATATATGTGATGTCTCCAATTTCTTGAGAATCTCCAATTTCTTGAGAATCATATGAGACACATAGAATCTAGATGTGCCCAAGCACTGGTCTTGTAAGCAATCTGAGGTTGTCTTTGGGAGTGACAACATCTTCTGGTGCCATTTCCGGGGAACGTATCTATATATATATATATATATATATATATATATATATATATATATAATAAACAATATGGGTTGGTTCATTCATCTAAAGGCGTAAGCCATTCATTTCTAGTACTTCTTCACATATACAACTCACGGAAATATATGAATAAAATAATGGAGGCTGAGTAGTTCAAGAACCTACAGTTTAATAAGATTTGACAGAGCAAGGAGACAAGATAAGGAGAAGGAGTAACTCATCACATAGAGCTTGAAGTGTCAAGAATTCTACACTTATCACATAGAGCTTGAAGTGTCAAGAATTCTACACTTATCACATAGAGCTTGAAGTGTCAAGAATTCTACACTTATCACATAGAGCTTGAAGCATCAGGAATTTCTACACTTATCTGAGATACAGGTAGACATAATAGATGAAAGAGGATGAATGCGATGATTTAAGGGAGTGAAACCTTAAAGATATAATTAAATATCCATACAAGCACATGCATTAACGAGTCAATACAAATGAATCTATAAGAACATATGAAACATTTCTTGCAACTATGATTACATGAATTCAGAGAGGAAACATGAACATGATGGAATTTAACATAGGGATAACATACTGTAGTACTCGAAGGAGGAATCACCACCATTTCCTTAATATTCTAAAATATGCATATCATACAGCCATACAATGTTGAAAATAAAAGGTAATTATTTCTTTAGGATTTTGAACCTTTGTGAAGTGTTTCTTCCCCCTATCTATCTGGAGAGGGGAGCATTGAACACTGATTACAAAAAAATATCTTAATCGAGCCTCAACTGTCAGATTGACTAGTTGTCTCAACTCGAGATGGCTCTCTGGCCCAAAAATGACTACAAAAGTTAATCGCTTCAATAAATGGAGACACATCACAGGAAAACAGAACCAGCCAATCGATTGAATGAACACGCCAACAAAATATCTCCATGCCCATCCCTATGATCGCCTTTGCTTTAGGTTTTTTCTTTCCCACAGTCTAGTCACCTGTGTCACTCAGCCGGTTCCCATCGCTTCTGCCTTTACTACTCAGATCATTAGTTCTTTGAAACTAGGAGCGGTCAACTATCAATTTAATGCCACAGTACAGAAGAAGAGGTTGCATGGGTGGTAGTCCATCTCCCTCTGTGTGGAGCACCATGTTGGATCATCAAGTCCTCCTAAACTTCCATGTCTTCATTTACTTTGTATTCGTTGACCCTGGTTTTGTGTCATAAGGGGCCTTTCTGGGTCAACCCATGCCAATTTTGAATGTTGCACCTCCTTTCTTAAATGCCTCAGTTGTCGACCCACCACACCTTTAAATCTTTGTGTTATTTCATTGCAAAGCTATCACATCGGGGTTTTCCATTAAAGTTCCTTATGGGACGGGAGTGCCTCCACTTGACAATTGCACATGCGGGATTGGGCCCACTCGAGATATCACAGTCGACCATTACATAGTATTACCTATGTTTTCCCTGTTTGGTGACCGTGTTGCTGGATATATGCCAAAAAATACCCTCGTCATCCCACTGAGTGGAAGCGAAATAGACATCTTAATGTTCGTTGACCTGGGCCATTGATCTGGGCCGATTCAATCTAGGTCATTGATATGGGCCGATTCAATCTAGGTCATTGATCTGGGCCTGTTGGTATTGCAATCATAATACAGGAGAGGATCCTTTTACCACATTTCATAGTGCTTGTTGATTTTCCGAACGCAAAACTTCAATAAGGCATGATACATAAAATATCGTGTCTGGGATGGTTCTCGCACATTGCAATCGCGAGCTAGAAGGGACCTCGGTAGAGGAGGGACTTTGACTTGTGCAATCCCCGATTGTGATATCGCAATCAGGGGGGGGATTTTCACAATCGGTGAGAAGGAGTGGTGACGGGCAGATATGGAAATCGGCGAGGAAACATTGCGATATGCGATATCGACAAAGGAGGGGTTCCATCGCAATCAGTGAGAAGGAGTGGTGACAGGTGGATATGTATCACAAGAAGGGAAGGGGCCAATAACGATTATGGTTTGTGGGTCCCAATGCTTAAAAAGGGTTTTTTCATGATTTCTTAGTTTTTTTAGAACCATTCAAAGGGGAATGGGAAACATGGCTATGTTTAAAAATGCGTTACTACGGCTAGAATTTAAATAACAAAGAAAAAATAGGATTTGTGAAAGAACTAGTTTTTTAGAGAATATGGAAATTTCTCGGAAACAATTTAAACTGGACCTATTCTTCTTCCTTTAATCTCCAATTTTCAAATCACAACAACCTCTTTGTACAACTGGAACTCTCTTTTCATAAGGTGACAACACCCAGAATCATGGTATCACTCAATCACTTATAGGCTAATAAATTATTAGACCGTAATGTGGAGTGATTGAGTGATACCATCCACATTTGGGGTAAATGCTACCAATCCATCACATAAGTGTCGCCGACATGTTCAAGAGAAGTCATCCAGAGAAGTCACCTGTGTCCCATCCACTACCATACATTATACTTCATTGCATTTTCCAATTGCAGAATTGGAAAATGCAATTAACAACCTTCACAAACCTACAACTGAAGGTGTCCAACAAGAAGCAGATTTAATTAAGCAATACAAGTGCAAGGTAACAGAAGTTGCTCTTAAAAAGCAGAACGAAATGCTACAGAAGGAGTTAGAGAGTACCAAGTGTTTGTTGGAAAAGCAAAATCAGAGAGCTGAAAAATCTATGGCTGAAAATGTTAGACTTAACAAACAAGTTGAAGAGCTGAGCATAAAATTTGGAAAGCTGCAGGAAACCCATGATAAAATATTGCATGAAAAGGAAGAACAGAAGATGGAGTTCGAATCACTACACGCAGATTTACAAGATCAACTTTCATCACTTGCTGCTGCAAAAAAGTTTCTGGAAGAAAAAACGAAGTCCTTACAATGTGAAGTTTCATTATTTGCTGCTGCAAAAATGTCTCTGGAAAACGAAAGGAATTCCTTACAATGTGAAGTTTCGTCAATCGCAGCTGCAAAATTGTCTCTGGAAAAAGAAACGAACTCTTTACAAAGTGAAGTTTCATCACTTGCTGCTGCAAAAATGTCTCTAGAAAAGGAAAAGAACTCCTTACAAAGTGAAATGGATAGAAGATTTTTGGCTTCAGAAGAAGAAAAGGTAAATCTTAAGGCCACAGTGGGAGAGTTGGAAACAGCTCTAGATTCTGCAAGAAAGGATCTCGAATCTTCCAGGGCTGTGGAAGCGAAGAAAGAGGGCCAGATATTTGATTTACGACATCAGCTGGTTGATTTACGAAATGAGCTTTTGGACAATGCAGAGGCCAACACGGGCCTCAAGCAAAAAAACAATTCTTTGATGATCGAAATGAACAAATGTACAGAAGAAAATGGGCATCTTCGAGAGAGAATTAGGGAATTGGAAAGTGCCCTGAATTGCCTGAAAAAGGATCTTGAATCTAAAGATGTTGAGATTCTAGAGTTGAGAGAACGTCAAAAGCCAAAAGCAAATGTGGTGAGTGACAGGAAATCACCATTGAATGTTGCGAGTGAATGTAAAACGCAACGGAAGTCGACGTGTGAAAGGCGAGGATGTAAGCAAGTGGTTAAGGAGCGATCACCAAAGTAGGTGGCTGCAAAGCAATCACCAAATTCTGGACGGTGAAGAAGGCTGTGTTTTCAGAATGAGGAGTTTTGTGATTCATCTCAATATAAAAGTCAATGAGTAATTTTGTGATTCATCTCAATATAAAAGTCAATGAGTAAGATAATAGAAGTCTCATTTTCAAGATTACAGATGAAGTTTCGTTGAAACATTATATTATTAATATAGTTTTATGTTAAATCAGGATCTAATATGAATGGATAGAGATTTAATTTAATTTAATTTAGTCACCGGTAAATGTTGTGAAGGTACATATTATTTAAATGTTTTCTATAGTTTTTTTTTAAGATTTTTTAAAATTTTATTTTAATTAATATAAAGATTTTTTAAAATTTTATTTTAATTAATATAAATAAAATTAATTGCGATGAAAGATATATAAGTTTACATATCATACTTATCATATTAAAATGTAAAATAAACCTCTAGAGTGGAATAATAGTAAAATTTGAAATTTAAATTTTCTAAAAACACAAATAATAAAAATCAAATCTAATCTTTGTTTTATAACCAAATAACATTAATATTTAGATAAATTAAATTAAATTAAAACTATATACCCTCAATTTTCTAAAAAAATAAATATTAAAAATCAAATCTTTGTTCTATATAAAAACAAAATATAATTTTTCTTATAGAAAAAAAATACCAAAAGCTAAATATATTTTTTTAGGAAATAAAAAAATACTAAAACTAAATATATATTAAAAAAAAGCTAAAACATAAGCAAACTAGAATTTGAATTTGACACTCTTGTTCACTTTCGGAAACTCATATGGTGGAATGTGATCCCTTTATCCTTATCTTTAGTTTTTTCCTAAAAAATAAAAGAATACAAAAGCAGGAAATAGCCATAAAGCATCAGGGAGCTTTTTTCTAAGCACAAAAGCATCTAAAAAGTGGAAAAGGCTATTTTTATATGAAGAAACATTATTCACCCAAAATATTTTTCCCAAATTGAGCTAATGAGGAATTTGGGAAATCTGATTGTTGTAACTTTCCTCCAACTCCTTTATTCATATAGATCAGTTGTTCTTCCTTCCATATGTTTCTATTCATTCTTTACTTCTTCTATTTAACTAATGGATGTATGGAATTTTCGTTTGTATTTATTTATTCAATAATATTTATGTGTTTTTGATAGTTTCGATTATCAAGGTATTATGCTTTGAATGTTGATTTATTCTCTCTCTTATGTGTAGGACCAAGCTTTGGAGCTAGCTAGGAGCACTTCCTAGCTATACTAAAAACTCCAAGAAGACATGCATGCGAGGACTCACAAGAATTCATTCTCTTTTTCTTAATCTATACTCTACATCTTGATCTACTAAGAATCCTAAGCCTTAGAACAACCTTTCTCTTAATTGGTTTGTCCTAATTTTCTGGGATAAACTGAGAGGGTTTTGTTTTCATCTAACTATGCATTAAATTCTACAGTAAAATGATATTTAGAAACTTTAATATATTTCACTATATAAATGAACTTACTGAAATGAACCCATAGAGGGGGTCATAAATGGAAATAAAAGTAAAACTCTAAATAAGAAGCCAAAAGTGGATTTAACAATGGATGCAAAATTGGGAGTAGAATTGGATGTTAAACTAGCCATCAAAACAAGATGCAAACAATGACACAAAAAGGGTTTTAAAGTAAAATTAAAAAATGGTGCAACACTAGACACAAAGAAAGGAACAAAATAGGGCATATGAAAGGATATCGAATTGGGCACAAATAAGGATGAAAAAATGGACACCAAAATGAGTATTCCAAGAATGGTGTCAAATTAGGATGAAAAAAGGATGTAAGAAAAGACACAAAACAAGAAGCAAAATGGGACTAAAAAAGGGTGAAACCAAGGATGTCAAAAATGATGCATAACTAGATGAAAATTCAAACTAAAATCTAGGTGCAAAATGAGATGCAAATGTGGACACAAATGTGGCAGAAAAAATGATGAAAAATTAGATACCAAAAAGGATGCAAATTTGGACATAAAAAATGGTGCAAAATTGGACACAAAAGAAGAAAAATAGTGCAAAATGGGCATAAAAATGGCTCAAATTTGGATGCAAATTGAGATGCAACATTGGATGTAAAATGAGGTGCAACAAATCATTCAAAAATTGGTGCAAAAACAAATGCAAAAGCAGACGAAAAAAATGGCTCAAAATTGAACGTAACAATAGACACAAAATGGGATGCAAAGGTGGATGCAACATATGGTTCAACATAGGATGCAAATTTAGATGCTCAAAAGGATGCAAAATTGGATGCAAGAAATGGTGTTAAGAAATAATGCTAAATTGGATAAAACAAATGATGGAAAATTAAATGCAAAATATGGTGCAAAAGAGGATGCAAAAAAGGGAGATAAATAAAATGAAAAAGTAGATGCAAAAAATGGTGTAAAAATGCACGTAAAATTTGGCACTAAATCAGTTTCAAAATATGGTGCAAAATTGGATGGAAAAAATGGTGTAAAAAAAGGCAAAAAAACTAGCACAAAAATATATGTAAAAATAAGTACAAAATTAGAAGCAAAAAATGGCATAAGACCAGATGCAAAAATTGGCACAAACTAGATGTAAAAAAAGGCACTAAATCAGATGCCAAAGATGGTGTAAAAATCGATGCAAATTATGACACAAAACTAGAAGCAAAGAATTCCACAAAAGAGGAAGCAAAAAATGATGCAAAAATAGATACAAAAAATGGCACAAAACTAGAAGCAAAACCTATTGTAAAACCAAATGAAAATCTTGGTGCAAAATATGATGCAAAAAATGATGGAAAATTTGGCATAAAAAGGATGCAAAATTTGGTGCAAAAAAGGACGCTTTAAAAATTGTACAATAGAGCCAAATTTAGTGCCAGGCTGCTCATCCCAATTGAGAAAAAAATGCACTAAAATTTGGTGCTAAATCTGGCGCAAATTGCCTGTTTTGTTGTAGTGTTGGTATGTCACCATTCTATGCCTTATACGGGTATCATCCTTTAACTTTTTTCGATGTGATGTCTAGTGATAGCAGGGCTCCTAGAGCCAAGATTTGGATCCAAGAGAGTCAGGATATCCTCCAAGCTCTCAAGGATAACATGGCTACAACGCAAAACCAACAGAAGTTGTATGCTGACAGGGGTCAGATGGAGAGGCAGTTCAAGGTAGGGGACATGGTCTACCTACGATTACAGCCATACCGACATTCATCGCTGAAGCAGAAGGGGGCTGAGAAACTCAAGCCCCGCTTTTATGGGCCATACAGGGTGATACGCAGGATTGGACAGGTTGCATATGAGTTGGAGCTACCCCAAGGCATCAAGATTCATAACATTTTTCATGTATCATGCTTAAAGAAGGCATTGGGGCATCAAGTTACCGTGACAGATGAGCTACCACCCATGGATGATGAGGGGCATTTGGTATTGCAGCTAGAGGTTATCATTGACTCTAGGGAAAGATGGTTGCAGAGCAGGATGGTCCGAGAATTCTTGGTGAGGTGGAAGAATTTGCCGCATGAGGATGACACTTTGGAGAGTGAGGATATCTTACAGCATCCATCACTTTAGTTCTTGAGCACAAGAAACATTTTTCCGGGGGAGACTATAATATTCCTAATTAGCTATGGCTAATTGGAATATTTGATTTTGTTTGATTTTTGCCTTCTATAGTTATTTGTAAATGAAAAGTGAGGAAAGGGGGACATAACTCACTTTAGAATAAAAAGTCACTTCCTAGGTAGCACAACGTTGTGACTTAAGAGGGAAACAAGGGAGCCAAAGGGGGATGTAGAAATGGGGCCCACGCAGACACATGGAGGGACTGCGCAAGAGGGAAGGAACACATGGCAAGAAGGGGATCACGCAGGAGAAAGTGAGCCTAGGGATTGCGAGAGGAAGAGGCTATAAAATAGAGAGGAACCCCCTCATTTGGATCATTCTGGTTATAAGCATTTTTGATAGTCATTTCGACTTAGAGCACATGGTTGTTTAGCTAATCTACAACACTGTTTAGTGCATTGAGTGTTTCCATTCGGAGATCTCACCCTTAGCCCTGGGGGACTTCGAGTGCCTACTCAGGCAAGGTATTTCCATTGGCATTCCAGCAGTAGATTCATCAGCATTTCAACAGTAGTTTCATCAGCATTTCAGCAGCATTTTCATCAACTTCTTTAAGGAACTACACAGAACCCCAAGGGGGTGATTTTCAGGGGTCGGCCATTTCAAAAATCCTTCTCGGTTTTTCTGGGTTTTTTTAGTAGAGTTCGATTCCAAAGTTTCAGCCTTTTCTGAGGAGGGGTGTAGCCCCAAATCCTCATTCGATTTTCAGTAGTAGCAGCATCACAGCAGTTTTCCAGCAGCTAGGATGCAGATCAGTGTGAGGTCGTTCCAAGAAAGCTTTCTGGGTTTTTCTGGGTTTCATGAGTAGAGCCGAATCCAGAGTTTTAGCTTTTTCCGAGGAGGGGAGTAGCCCCAAATCATCATTTGTTTTCTAGCAGCAACAGCAACACAACAACAACATCCATGCAGAGAGGCCATTCTTGTCATTTTGAGAATATTTATTCACTTTCCTTGTGCAAGTCGAGGTGCCATCTATCTAATCACCTCTTGTACTCATTTATTGCTCAGTATAATAAAATGGCTTAGCATTTCTCGTTGAATTTCTTCTGTATCACTTATATTTCCCGTTTACATTATTATATGATATTCCACTGTTATTTTATCACTTTTGGGTTATTATATCATTTGCACATATTTGGTTGGAGTTTTTGCTGGGGTTTGAGGAATATTTTGGGTTAGGAATATTACATCACTGGACTACAGGGGGAGGAATAATTCAGCTACTGAGAGAACTAATCCAGCTCTCAATCTACAAGATATAAGGGTCTTTTCACACATAGCTGATCAGATGAACACTACCATTTTTGCACAGGGTTGGAAATCAGTCCAATAGCTCAACATTCCTCCTCAATGGCACCAAACATGGCAAGATTATACAAATTCTCTGAGTGAATCTCACATCAGGATTAAGGAGGGACCTGATGAACTTGTTTGGTGTCTAGCGGAGAACAAAGTATATAACCCAAAGGATGGCTACCTCGGTCTCATATCACACAAACAACCTGAGCAGGCTCTTGAGTGGTGGAAGAGCATATGGAAGCTTGGTTATCCCCTGAGAACTAAAATTTTCTTTTGGTGTGTTCTCAGTAACAAGGTTCCCACAAGGAAATCCCTTTCACATCATGCCTTCCAAGGCCCTCACTAGTGTGTCTTATGTAAACAATCATCAGAATCGACTGAACATTTATTTCTTCATTGTGAAATTCTGAACAATCTTTGGCAGATTGTCTTCTCCTCAATTCAACTGCCTGGTAAATGGGAGGGTGAAAACATTTGCCGCGCCTGGGAAATTTGGAGTAATTTGAATCGAGGAACAAAGCAGTTATGCCTCCCTCTCCTCATATGCTGGCACATCTGGCTGGCTCGAAATTGGATTACTTTTTAAAACATTGTAGCTAGATGGTTGCATATCTCAACCCAGATCATATCTTCTTTCCATGAACTTCCCGAGCCCATCAGACCTCGGCCTAGGAGACCACATGCCCCCGTCCCCATAGACAAAAATACACCCTAGGCTTTCTTTGACAGTGTTGCACAGAACCAAGGATGTGGAGTTGGATTTACTCTATACCTTACTGAACAACACTACTTTAAGGTTAAGATGGGGCTTGGAAACGGGACAAATAATTATGCAGAACTTATCACACTTCGTCATTTGCTGCACTTCTCACTTGGTCATGATTGCATGGATCTAAACATTTATGGAGACTCAAAAATCATTGTAAATTGGTTCAATAATATTATTGTTTGTCATGCACACACTCTCAGTAATATTTTGGATGAAGTGAACATGTTCAAAGCTCAGTTTAATTCTATTTCTTGTCAACACATTTACAGGGAACATAACTGCAGTGCTGATGGGCTTTCCAAGGAGGCCACGCTACTTCCCCGAGGACAGTGGATGATACAGGAACAAAGGGGTACAAATGAGTACTGATACTATCACAGGCCATATACTGATCAGACACATCATAGGGCAGAGAGTCCCTAATTTTGTTTTTTTTTTATCATCCATAAACTATACATATGTATATATTTTCAGTATGTTTATTTCATAGCTTATAGTAAGGACATCACCCTGCGTGGTGAATGTTTTATATTGTAGATATCAGATATGTTTTTAAATTATCAGACTCTTTATGAACAACATGTGTGCCGTAAAGAAAGAAAGATATATGCACCATTTTTTATAAATCAAAGCTCCATTTTTTACTATGGATCACAGAGATGGCCAAGGGCCAACGAAGCATATGCTGAAAGGCATCTACTACATGTAATTTTTCAAATATAATGAAAGATTACGATTTTTCCAGTGGAAAAAAAAATTGAGATCCCCGGGCTTGGTGGAGATTCCAAGGTAGTGTAACATCAGTTGTAGACTAGTGTTGAGTGTACATGTGTTGCATGTAGTCAGATGATTAATGTAAGAAATTGCACAATTAAATTTGAGGAATTTCCTAAATAAT
Source organism: Pinus tabuliformis (assembly GCA_031772625.1). Classification (NCBI taxonomy): domain Eukaryota; kingdom Viridiplantae; phylum Streptophyta; class Pinopsida; order Pinales; family Pinaceae; genus Pinus; species Pinus tabuliformis. The sequence continues at coordinate 386,244,959 of CM062817.1, read as the reverse complement.
AGGGACCTAATTCCTCAAGGAACAACACAAGGAAATAAGAGCTCAAGCTGAGGACAAAATTGATGAGGTTTGGGTGTGGGGCCTTCAATGAGCAGAGAGATAGGCTATGCACTTACAGGGTGTGCTCAGTTGAGAAAATAAATTGTAATACATCTCTATTCATTTGATTAATGCAAGTAGGAATTGGGGTTTTTAGTATATTTCTTTCCCTAGATAAAAATACTTGTTGCATGTGTGTTATTTCTTCTTGCATGTTTCAGATTTTTGTTCTAACTTGTGAATTAATGTCTACAGAGAAGTAGAGTAGGTTTGTGTCTTGTGGTTTTGATTAAAACTTCATGAGAAATTGCAAATATATTGCCTAATTTCTACATGGTATTAAAGAAGGATTCACATTAGAGTAGGAAATTCAAAGTTTTTTCTCAGAGGTTTGAATTTCAAGATCAGTGTAGCAGGATTTCTTTAAAGCTGAGAAGATGGCCTTCAATGGACTAAGGCTAGAATATGCCTTGGAAGCCACCTCGAATTTTGTTTCATAGAAGGACCACATGGAGGAAGTATTGGATGACAATGGATTGCTTGAATATGTCAAGACATATATTCCAAGACCAACAACAACTAATGTTTAGGACCTTGCACAATGGAAGAAATATGTGGCCAAGGTGAGGATAATAATATTGGAGGGACCACAATATCATATCATCTCGAATCTCCACGAAAAAGAAACTTTGTTCGCGACGTAGAAAGAACTGACAAAATTGTTCAAGAATAATAGTGACCACGGGAAGCTGGCACTAAGGGATAAACTTCAAAGTATCAAGATGCAAAAGAATGACACTATACCATAGTATCTGAGTAGGTTCACATAATGTTGTGATGAACTGGGTGGGGTTAGTGTTACTGCCCCTGAAGATGACTTGGTAAGCCTAGCCCTTATGGGCCTTCCGAAGAGTTGGAATAACTACCAAGATTTGATGAATGGGGAGGGGAAACTACCAAATTGGGAGCACTTATGGTCCGATTTGGTACATGATGAAATAAGGAGGAATACTAGAGATGGGACTTCATCCAAGGGCAAGGACGAAGAAAAATTTACATTGGCTAGAAAGGAAAAGAAGAAAAAAGGGAAGAAATCCCAATCCAAACCAGAAGTCTGAAATGTTGGGTTTAACAAAACTCTGAACAGGTTATTCCAAATTTTAAAAAAAAAAATACAATTTGGATGATGTTAGCTTGTGTGACATGACTTGTGTCACCCAGTTTACTAAGTAAATTCAAGTTGGAGGAGTTAAAGTTTAGTTAAGCATGTGTGGTTTCTAATTTGTAGCAATCAAGTTAACTTATCTAAGTCTGTCTTCAATTAAACTAGTTCCAACTATTAGAGAAACTAGTGGAGGGTCAAGTTGTGTAGTGGGACTTTATTCAAACTCAGTGATCATCCAGTTAACTGGTCAATCAACCTAAAGTAGCTAGTGTATGCATAGACTTCGACTTACCCAGGATTGGTGGAGATTCTAAGGTAGTGTAACATGAGTTGTAGACTAGTCTTTTGTGTACGGGTGTTGCCTGCCATAAGATGATCAACCTAAGGAATTGCGCGATTCAATTTGAGGATTTTCCTAAATAATAGGGGCCTAATTTCTCAATGAACAATGCAAGGAAATAGGAGCTCAAGTTGAGAAATTTTTGACTAAGTCTAGGTCAGAGCCTTTAGTTAGCAGAGAGATAGGTTATGCATGTGTAAGGTGTGCTCAATTAAGAAAATAAATTGTAATACATCTTTATTCATTTTATTAATGCAAGTAGGCATTGGGGTTTTTAGCATATTCTTTCCCTAGATAAAAATACTTATTACATGTGTGTTATTTCTTCTTGCATGTTTGAGAATTTTGTTCTAAATTGTGAATTAATGTCCATAGAGTAGTAGAGTAGGTTTGTGTCTTATGATTTTGATTAAAAATTCATGAGAAGTTGCAAATATACAACTTAATTACTATATGAATATTAGTGAATAACAAAATTCTAAACCAAGGCATTCAACAAGGTATTGATTTTATTGGTGGAAAATCCACAATGTTGTATGTAGAATTATAGTAGCAAACATGAGCACCACTGGGGGGCATGGAAGTCAAAACCAACTACTTGTGACTATGTATCCTGAATAAAAAAGATAAATTAAAGAATATAGCAAGGTATCCATGTCATTAGTGCAAATTCAACCGATGGAATTGCATAGCAAATTTTAGTGATGAATATGCACCATGAGGGGATTGAAGTCCAACATTTCTCCTGGATATTGGTCATTAACCATTGAAACATTCAATAATGTACCCATATAATTGATATAAACTCAACCAATGTTGTTGTATTTGAAGTTATAGAGGTACACAAGAACCATGGGTATGATCAAATTAAAGAGAAAATACCTATGGATATGGGTTCTTAACCAAACTATTGAAGTATAATATTTATCAAGGTAGCCTCATCATTTGTACTAAATTAAATCTTGGAGTCATATGTGGAGTTGTAACAATGCACTAACATTGTCACGTGATAAAATGTAAGACCAACTACTAAAGGATAAGGGTCCTTAACTAATCCACGAGTGGATTATTTTTTAAGAGAATTGGTCCTTAACCATTGGTTTTCAACATCTCAAATAGAAGCATATAATAATTATCTAATATTTGTCAAATATCTTTTATTATCAACAACACTCTTAAGGCCTAGCATGGCAATAATATTTCCTTCTTACTTCAATATCCAAATTAATATTACTCTTAATACCTTCTCAAATTATACCATGAATCTATCCAAGTTAAAATAGTTCCAATAATAACAACGCATACCTCTTTTACCATGGTAATTCGCAAAAAATGTTTTCAAAATCATCTTCAACAACAGAACGCACTAAATAAAAAAGGGACCTTGGTTGTTCCACCTTACTCTAGTTTTTGTATAAAATACTCATTAGGAAATGCATAATTCCACCACACTCACCTGCATTGATTTGATAACCTTGTCATCTAAATTGATTCATACATATATGGATAAAAGTCCTTTGTAGTAAGGAGATAATGTTTTAGCATTTTATGTGAGTACTTTTAGATTTTCATTGAGAATATGTAATATTCTTGATTTGTTTCAGAAGCTTTATGTCTTACGAAAGTATCTATTGGATTATCCTATACACAATGTAAAAATGTTCAATATATCACCAAAGTTTATTTTTTTATATTTCAAGTATTTTATTTGTTGTGAAAAATGGTTCTTTCATATCTCCCTAACTTTTGATTTTTTTCCACCATATCTACTCGCTATACCTTTGATTCTAATCACTTAGCTATCCAGAAATTGACTCCACTTTTTAGCTAGGTTTGACAAAGAGGTTTGGCACTACCTTCTAGCTATCCAATTTTTTACTCCACTTCCTTTTTGGCTAGTGTTGACAAATAGATTTAGCACCACCTCAAGATAAGCTCCTTTCCTTAACATATGAAGCACCAAAGTACTAGTAGCATATGTATCAATAATTTTAGAGGATGTATATTATAATCACCTGAATTAATTTCAATTTTTATTGGGGATTCTTTGTTTTTTCTCCCTTAGTATGCACCCCATGTAATGGGAAAGCCCCGCCCAACAACAAAAGAGTGAACTCGACAACCCCTCAAGCATCAACAGTTATGAGGATTCGAATACCGCACAACATAAATCTTCATTTAACAGCAAAGCAGATCTCCTAGACCAAACTTATTCTCCGACTATCTTCAAAAGGATGAACACAATAGATTGTGAAGCTAAGACGCCAATGTCCCAATAACCAAAAGAGATGAAGGAGATGCAAGATAAAGAAAGTTGGAAGACCTTAGAGAAGAAAAGAAAGCTACAACACCAATCTCGCCAAGAAAGACGAGGAGCCAAACAATTAGAAACTAAGAAAATCATACATCTGATAGACCAATTTGGTCTCAGTGGACGTTAACCACCATCATCAATTGTCATTTGTTATTGCTAATTAAACTTACATTTATATTACAAGCCCTAAAATCCAAAGAAATAATGTACAACCTTATGAATGCATCATTATGAAGATTTAACACTATACAAAACCATATTATTCTAATGGTTCTATTATGCCAAAAATAAGAGGGTGAACCAAAAAAACAAAATGAATTAATATTAAGTTTTAAATAGATTAGCTTAATACAAGAACTAATGAATGAGAATAAGATTTACTTAGGTGTGATCAAACACAATTTAAGAATTGTTTTCTAATGAATTGGAGCACATTTTGGGAACCCTTAATTAATACTCTTGCAATATAGTTTCCAATTCAACATTTCACCATGATTCCTACATAAAGCTACATGTTTGTAAGCATTAGTTTGTTTTCTAGAACTAAACGTGAAGGTGGATTTCTAGGATGTCAAACAAAAAGTTAAAGGGTAAGAGTTAAAATCTCCACATAAACCTATGCTAATACCATAATACAATTATATATAATCTTATTAACAAAGAAACCCTTTCATAATTTGGTTTAGAATCAACTTGTGTCATCACTTATTGTCAATTACACCTTGAGAATAAGAAAGAGTACACTAGAATTCTCTAATTATATGTGCCGTGGAAAACAATAGAATACATTATTTATAATATATTTCTTAGTATGAGGTGAATAATGGTAAGATGAAATGCTAGAACTTGGTATCTCTTTCTCAAACTCTTCTTTATCTTCTAGTTTCCTTTTACAACAAATGCCCATATTGGACCCATCAAATTCCCTCAAAAATACAAATTTTCTTAGTGTAGTTGAGATTAGTATCTTCATATTAGGAGAAACCATAGATTTGTAATTCCAATATTGAAAATATCTCCCAATCCATCCTTTGAGTTTCTACCATACTCACTTCCCATTACTAGGGTTTGAGACTTCTTAATTACACAAATTTTTGGATCCTACAAGTCATAGGGTGGCATGCATGCTCTTGCATGTTGGGGGCAATTTGTGCCCTCTTAACATAAATGTACATCATGTCTAAGGGTGGTGTGATCAACCACGAAGGCACCCTCATTAAGACCCTTAACACCCCGATTAGGGAAATGAAGTGTGTACTTGTTTACACTTCAATTAAAATACATGTTTTTTGAAAATTTTCATCATGGAAGAGATGGATGGATCTAAACTTTTTAAATTGAAACTAAACATGTGTTTCAAATTTGATCATTGATGGTGGGAAAAGGAAGGTAAAAGTATTTAGGACATAATTTAACCAAACAATAATTTCCATGGTACTTTTGGATAATGTGATGGATCGAATTAACCTTTGTACCATGGAGTCTTTCATCATGATCTCAAATATAGAAATTTGAGAAATTCTATGAGGCATCCAAACTCAATTTTGGCTACTTGTAGATATGGGTATTTAACCAAAATATGAGCCTAACACATTAAAAAAGGTACTCACATCATTTGTATAGATTCAACTCATGCAATTATAACAATGCATTAACACTATGAGTTAGATTGAACTTAAAGAAAAATACATGTGAATATTAGTAAATAACAAAATTTTAAACCAAGCCATTCAATAAGGTACCCACTACCTATCGATATGGGTTCTTGACCAAACTATTGAACTATAGTATTTAGCAAGGTACCCACAACATTTGTACCAAATCAACTCTTGGAGTTGTATGTGGATTTGTAACAATCCACTAACATTGTCAAGTGATAAAATGTAAGATCAACTACTAAAGGATAAGGGTCCTTAACGAAAATCCCAAACTATAGCTTTTGCTAAGGTACCCACATCAACACTCAAAATTCAACCCATGGAGCTATATGTGTAGTTGTAATGACGCATGAAAACCATGACATGATTACTAAGTCCTAAAGATATGGGTCCTTTTAACCAAAATCCTAGTTCAAGGCATTTGACAAAGTACCTGTGGCATTTGTTGAAATTCAGCCATGGAGTTGTATTTTGAATTGTAACAAAGCATAGGTACCATGGGTGGATCAAACTCAAGGCCAGCTCCCTCCAGGCATTGGTCCTTAACCAATGTATCCAACAATTGTCATTCATAAAAATAACCCATGAAGTTGTATTGATGTAGAAGCACCAAAAAGCAATATATTTATGACCAACTCCCTAACTCGTGGATATGATCCCTTAATCAAAATATCAAACTAAACAATCAACAGAATACCCACATCATTTAAACATATTCAACCTATAAAATTATATGTGAAATAGTAACAATGCCATATGAAAAAATAAAACTAAAAATCAACTATGTATAAATACAAATCTTTAATAAAAATTTTAATTAATATATTTTAAAAAATACCCATATTATCCATAAAAATTCAATCATAAAAATCAACTCTATATAAATACAAATCTTTAATAAATTTCTTAAATTAATACATTTAAAAAAATATCCCTATTATCAATAAAAATTCAATCATAAAATTATATGTAAAATTTAGCAATATATAAAATTTTCCTTTTAAAAAAAATCCAATTCAAAATCAAGCATATATAAATATAAAATTTTAACTATAATTTAAGCAATAATTTTATGATTCCAAAGGAATCAAAACCGAGATTGGGTTGGGAACCATGAGTGGAGCATAGGGAAGTACCCCACCAAATCTACAATGAACGATGTAACGTTGATTTAGTCGGCCGATCTTTGTTCGAAATGATTAATTGATTTGAACGTATGAGTATTTATTTATTGCAATCCGATGCCTCTAATTTCACTTACAACGCGTTTGTCATTCACTTCATACATAGTGTCAGCCAAGGAAAAGCGTGTAGATAATTTTAAATTGTCTATCAATTTTTTTTTCATTTAGCTTGTGTCTGTTCAAGGTTTTTAAGCTTTCACCACTTCTGGAACGAGACGATGGAAGCAAGAGGTATAGGCAGAGAGGGTGGGCGAAGATTTTCCCAACCAGAAAGTGGTGGTGGGCCGAGAGTTTCCAATGCAGAGAGTGGTTTGGCGATTAAAGATGAAGAAAAAGTAAAATTCAATTCCAGCAAATTCAGAGTTTATGATAAAATCTTCCTGCCGAACAAAGTCTCCCCGCTTATGAAAATTGCAGAATTGGAAAATGCAATTAACAACCTTCAGCAACCTGCAACTGAAGGTGTCCAACAAGAAGCAGATTTAATTAAGCAATACAAGTGCAAGATAACAGAAGTTGCTCTTAAAAAGCAGAACGAAATGCTACAGAAGGAGTTAGAGAGTACCAAGTGCTTGTTGGAAAAGCAAAATCAGAGAGCTGAAAAATCTATCGCCGTTAGACTTAAGAAACAAGTTGAAGAGCTGAGCATAAAATTTGGAAAGATACAGGAAACCCATGATAAAATATTGCATGAAAAGGAAGAACAGAAGATGGAGTTCGAATCACTACACGCAGATTTAGAAGATCAACTTTCATCACTTGCTGCTGCAAAAAAGTTTCTGGAAGAAAAAACGAAGTCCTTACAATGTGAAGTTTCATTATTTGCTGCTGCAAAAATCTCTCTGGAAAACGAAAGGAATTCCTTACAATGTGAAGTTTCGTCAATCACAGCTGCAAAATTTTCTCTGGAAAAAGAAACGAACTCTTTACAAAGTGAAGTTTCATCGCTTGCTGCTGCAAAAATGTCTCTAGAAAAGGAAAGGAACTCCTTACAAAGTGAAATGGATAGAAGATTTTTGGCTTCAGAAGAAGAAAAGATAAATCTTAAGGCCACAGTGGGAGAGTTGGAAACAGCTCTAGATTCTGCAAGAAAGGATCTTGAATCTTCGAGGGCTGTGGAAGCGAAGAAAGAGGGCCAGATCTTTGATTTACGACATCAGCTGGTTGATTTACGAAATGAGCTTTTGGACAATGCAGAGGCCAACACGGGCCTCAAGCAAAAAAAACAATTCTTTGACGACCGAAATGGACAAATGTACAGAAGAAAATGGAGGGGAGAGGATTTGTATCTCTAGTTTTTAGAGTGTAAAATTAATTTATTGATTTTAACAAATTTAGAGGTAGATATAATTTTTTCGGATTAATCACATCATTTCATGGATTTTTCAAACTTATTAATATGATTCATTCTGAAAACAAATCCAGACGAAAGCTTCCAGATTTGGCAGGATTCATGCGAATCCTTTATGTAGTACAAAGCCAATCCATTAACTTTATATTATTGCTTTAAACAGTTTTAAGTCAGTACAAAATTTTGAAACCTGATATCAACACAAAAGTTTCCTTGAACTTAACAAGAGGTTTGGTGGCAGGATCCATCGATTACAGAAGCTTGATGTTAACACATAAGCTTCAAGCTTTGGCAGGATTCATACAAGTTCTTTCTGCTGTGGAAAACTAAACCAGTACCATTGTATTATCACTTTAAACTTTAAAGCAATTTAATACAATACACGTGCAAAAATTTACTATCAAAAAGGAGAAAAAACTTCTTGCAGAGATTGATACCCATTGTAACAAGGGAGGCTGCGAAGCAGCGAGTCCCTGCACTAAGTTCATCCTGCATAATACGTGATGTGTCAGTGTCATAGCTATCTTGGCAAGCTCTTAGTTCATGCTAATCGTAATAGCTTACAAAAATGCAGGAGATCTAGTGGAGTACATCTCCACCACCATTATAGGTGTAAGTATGCACACTAAGTTCAGCCTTCATAATCTTGGCAAGCTCTTAGTTCATGCTAATCGTAATAGCTTACAAAAATGCAGGAGATCTAGTGGAGTACATCTCCACCACCACTTTGAATAGGCAACCCCTGTTGACATGAAAGGATAATAAAAGTAACACAAATCAATTTTGGAAAAGACACAATGCTTGTGCAACAGCTTTCAACATGTGCATCATACATACAGTGCAAGTTGAACAAAAAATCCAAACTAGAACTCTCATATGGACAGCACAAATTATGTTTATAGCTGTATCTTCCTAATAAATATCTTCCTAATAAATACATGATATGAGTTCTATTCGCATTCAGTAAGCTTGATACGGATAGATAAGCATGACACAGAAGCTTAACCCTACAGAAACCTAGTCTTTATCATAGTGCAACAGCTTTCAACATGTAACTTCTTACCAAACAAATTGCCATCTGGACTTCTTATTCTTTCTTTTGTATTATGATAACTTGGGTAGGAAGTCTTTGTCATAGTTGAAATAAAGGTTTGCATGGAAGCTAAAAATTTACATTCTGTTTCACATTATTCAAAGAATGTATAAATACCTTACCTTTGGAAATGTCATATGATACAATCCCAGGAAAATTTAGAATATTTTAGGGAAACAACAACGATATTTTGACATGTTATTAGCTAGTGACGCTGGCATTCACTGTTTTGTGGAGTTTCGACAGTCAAAATTATGCCGATTTTCCACTGCAAATACCTGAATTTTCAACGTGAAAATAAACATAGTATATACAAGTATGACAATCTTATACAAACTTTAGAAGCAATGACATTCTTATGAGAATCATTGTACTAGAAGCAATGCACTTTTCGGTCTAATGCCAAAATGAAAGTTACATGAATGATATTTCAATATAGGTTCTGAACCAGATAAAAAAACAAAGATATCTGTAATCTATGGACAAACGTGGCAGACAAACGTGCCGCTGCCGCATTCATTATGGTGAAGAAGCTTACAGAGATAAATCTTTGTTTGTCTTTAGCAGGTATTGAGAGGGATCTATCTGCTGAAAGACTCAATGCAAATACCCTTTTTAACAGTTTCAAAAGGCAAGTTCAAGAACAGTTTGAAGATGTGCACGTTCTAAAGAAGGACCTCCTTTATAGGATCAGTGATCAAACAAAAGAGATAGAGAGAGCTGGGGAAAATCTAAAAGGTAATCAGGAGAAAGAAAACACATTGGTCATTGCCTTTGTAGATGCAATCCTTGTGGCCAAAAAAATGCAACAAATAAATGACAGGATTATGTCAAATCCAACACCAGATAACAGATGAAGTTTCTAAGACAGTGAGTTACTGAGATTGTAACTCTGCTATCCTTGTGGCCAAAAAAATGCAACAAAGAAATGACAGGATTATGTCAAATCCAACACCAGATAACAGATGAAGTTTCTAAGACAGTGAGTTACTGAGATTGTAACTCTGCTAGGGACGTGGCATTCAGAGTAATAGAGACACCTCGCTATGCAAACGAAGACAGAGCTTTATATGAAATATGCAAAACAACCGCATGGAATTATGGACCACACAGTCTAATAGCAATAATAGTTACAATTTAAATAATTGTTGAAACTATAATATAAAGTGGAAAACTGGAGTATTTAGAATAGTTGAAAATCTCACAATCCTAATGGTGTGCAAAAAGATATCATAGAAAATTATTTAAAACCAAGAAGAAAATATCAGTATAAGAAGTCATGACGTGTCGTCCGAAAGGGGTGTTTTAAAATCTGAGCAACTGATATCTCTAAATTTTGTTTTAGAATTAAAGAGCCTATTAATATAGATTCCAAGTAAAAGCCTCACAAAAGGTAATACATAAGGTTCAACATCGATTCGGGGGACCGGGGGCAACAATTTCACGAGGAAGAGACAGGCGCTTCGAAGGAACCATTTGGTATGCCACGTTTCCGTGCGTACAACATACGTGTTAATAGCCAGACCACTCAATTACAGGAACCTGAACCGGGGGCAACAATTTCCGGTCTTGAAGAAACTGGTAAGGACCTTGAAACTTTGAAGCAAATTCTCGAAGCTATGCAACTTAAGAGCTTTCTACAGTCTGCAAAAGATAGGGACTTGAATCAAGATCAACAATCCAACTTTCCTCAGCACAATAGACTGAATGATGTTGACGATGCATCGAGAATGAGGATCTTCAATGAAGCAAAATTGTTGTCCAGACAAAGAGAAATGCAACGTAATCTTACAAGAGCTTTTGAAGCTCCTATCGTTGTAATGAAGCCTGCAAAACTTCTCAGCAATCTAAAGCCTACAAGAACTTCAGAGATTCTCGGTAATAATCGTGAGAAAGTGCGCTATGGCTCATCGCAGATTGGCTACAAAAGCAACGGCAATAGAGTTTCCAGTCCTAGTAACAACAAATCTTTAAATCATTTTGGCAATGAGATTTCTCCGACTATAAGGCAAAGATGACAGCGCATGGCAAATGAGGCTTTACAAAGGGAATCTAACTTGAGGAGATCTCGGACCTCATTGTCTCCTCAAACTGCTGCTAGAACAACACAGTCTTCTTCTCCATTGAGCACTGTAAAAAGTCCAAGTTCTTCAAGCCCAAGCAACCAAAGAGTTACAAAACCTGAAATGGAAAAGAAGGCTAGGAATTCAGGAAGCCCAATGAAGGAAAGGGATAATGGCAGAAGTTCTCCAGGGACACAGTCTCCAAAGCCTGCAAGACAAGTTGCTAGCAGAAAGATTGCATCGGACAAAGAACACAGGTCTCCTTGCAATAAAGCGAAGATGAAGGAAGTTTCTGCACTGGAACCTGATGAAAGTGAACTGAATCCAAGCTTGGATAATCCGCTGGTAGATGAGACCTCCCAGCGTTCAGACAGTAACAGAAGTATAATATCTATTTTAGATTTGGAGGTAATTTTTTTCCCTTATAGTATACAATGAATTAGGCATTTTCAACCTTCGAGAAAGAGATTCTTGTTAAGTATTCAGAAATAATTTTCTAACAATTTTTCCTTGATTTGTATACACATGCACATGCAGAAACTATCTTCTGCAAAAATCAGACAAGATGATAACTGTGACGCAGAAAGTGATTATCTCGGAGGAAAAGATTTAGATCGCTGCGAAAAATCATTGGTACCTCCAGAGATTCCTGAGCAGCCAAGCCCAGTGTCCGTTCTTGATCCATCGCTCTATAAGGAAGATTGTTCTCCACCTCCAATTGTGAAGCGTTCCATCACTTTCACAGGTAACATAATGAAGCTTTAATCATTCTGTTAATCATGTTATCTTCAAATAAGCAACATCTGATAAAAGCGCATTATGTTTTAGAATTCCCAGTTTATATGGCTCGAAAAAATTCAGCTTTCATGCTTCAATAAGTAATAAACAGATTTTGAATACCAAGATGATAACTGTGACGCAGAAAGTGAATATCTCAGAGGAAAAGATTTAGATCGCTGCGATAGAAATTTGTGACATAGTAAATTACCTGTGAGACAGATTGAATAGCGGACCCATCTGAAAAGGCGAAAGGAGATGAGGACTCGGGCTGCGGGATGTTGTCGAGCGCACGACATCGAGTCATGGGAGCCAACACAACCCTGCAGGTACGTGAACATGAGTTAGTACCTGAAGCTCACTAGCTTTGCAGAAAAATTATATAAATTACTTGCTCTGAAACTAGACTAGAAATTTGTGACATAGTAAATTACCTGTGAGACAGATTGAATAGCGGACCCATCTGAAAAGGCGAAAGGAGATGAGGACTCGAGGTGCCATTGAGGATACACTGTCTTCGTGATTTTTCCCTCTACTGAACTATGATTGCTAGCAGAAGCTATTGCAAAGCATAAACAATGAAACACTAGATTTGGGTCCTTTTGGCCACATCGAGTTTTTCAATCCAAATGGTAACACTACAAACTAATAGTGCCCATATCTTCATCTTTCATTCTTATTTGATGACATCTTGACCTTAAATCAATTTTTAAAAAAGATTAATTTTCCTTGAACTTATCAAACAAATCATTAATCTGAGGTAGGGGATATTTGTTTTTAATTGTCATTTTATTCAACTATTTGTAATCAATACAAAGCTTCATTGTCCTATCATTCTTTTTGGAAAACAACACTAGTGCATCCCAAGGAGACACATTAGGCCTTATATGCTTTTTTATCTAGCAGCTCTTGTAAATAAATATTCATTTCCATTAATTGAGGAGCACTCATTCTATAGGAAGCTTCAGACAATAAAATAACTCTAGGGATGAGATCAATAGCAAAATCTATATCTCTTGTTGGTGGTAGTCCTAGTATCTCCTTAGGAAAAAACATCTTTGAATTGTTGTAACACACGGTAGTCTTTTAAAGATGTTTTTTGTTTTTTGTTTGTTTTTTATTTTTGTTTTTGTTTTGTTTTGTTTTGTTTTGTTTTGTTTGTTTGTTTGTTATTGTTTTTGTTTTTGTTTTTGTTTTTGTTTTTGTTTTTGTTTTTGTTTTGTTTTGTTTTGTTTCTTTGTTTGTTTGTTTTTTTTTCTTTAGCTAAGTCTTTATTTTGAAAAACAAACATTTGACAACATTTATGAACAAATTTCTTCAATTGTAAGGAAGAAATTTGCCTTACTAAAACAACTCTTCGTACTCCTCTAACCATGCAGTCTTCTCCCTCATCATTAACAAAAGTACAGGATTTCTCTAGCAAATTTAGAATTACTTTATAAGACTCAAGCTAGTCCATCCCAACTAGCCTGTCATATGACCATAGCCAGTCCATCGAGTTGAGTGTTCTTTCCATTCAAATTTACTATAGATTTTTTGTTGTTCTCAATTACTTTTCTTTTTGTCCCTATGGCCAGCTATACTAACCAAGGTTTGCTTTGTTTTTCCTTCCTAAGTTCACATTTTTCAATTCTAGTAGGGGAAATGTAACTTAGAGAAGATCCAAGATCTATTAAAACTGAAACTTTCTATTCAAAAATTGTACCTTGGACTTCCACCATTGTTGACTAGTGGTCTTCTTTCCTTCCATCTAATGTTGCATCGATCCTTGGAATGTTGCAGGCAATGTCATTAACAGTTGAAGCTTCTTGCAGATTATTCACTATCTCCCTTTTGATTGCTCAATTTTGTGGCCAGTCTCTCCACAAGCGATTCTCACTGCATCCCTATCATTTAACTACAAGTATGGTTGCTTCTGCAACATTTTATTCCCAATTCCAACTCCCTATCCTATTTTTTGTCCAAAATTCCTTGGCTGGTTTTTTGAAACATGTAACTAGGTTTGATATTCATAATGACATATGTAATGCTGATTTTATTTATTCAATGAAAAGAGAAAAATAAAATTATTATTATTATTCTTGAGGCATAGGTTTCATGATCAAGGAAAATTTATTTTAGGTCAATCTCCCACTGAGAGCTTCTACGATTCGTCATTGAGTTTATAAAGTCAAAAGAGTCATTATCTTGTATGAACAACAATTCTTGGGCATGTTACATATTGTAAGAAAATTATTTGAGTCAAATTAGAGTCTGAATACCATCCAAGACCATGTCAAACTTGCAAGCATGAAGTTGGCCTAAGGACATGTCAAGTCAACCTAATAGGAGGCTCAAGGAAGCATATATATAGGGCACTTATCCTCATTTGGAGACATTTCACTCTCACACTCAAGTTTGATGATAAGGACAAGAAGAAGTGTGAAGAAGAGGAAGACAAAGGAAGGAGGAAAAGCTAAGCTAATTTCTATTTATTTTTGGGCTACTTCTCCCCACACATGTGAAGGAATTAGGGCACATATTGCTACAGTGAAGCTTATTTGCAGAAGTGAATCTAGGTCACCAAGAAGAGTTGTTCTGGAAGATGATTTCTCTAGGAGAGATAATCTACCCAAGAAAAGAAGAGAAGTTACATTTTCTGGGCAAGTCAAAGTTGCAGTTGTAGAGTAGGTCGAAGTTGCTGGAAGGAGAATCTATTCAAAGAGTAAGCATTGAATCTGTCTTGGATGGGTTCTTGGTGAAGGGTTTAGGTCTTGGAATTTGTCAATTGAAGATTCTATAAGAAGAAGAATTATGGTGTATTTTCCTCTCAAGTTGGAGAGATTTTGGCCCTAGCTAATCACCTACATCTTGTGTCCTTTGTCTCATTGTTTTTTATGGTTTGGTGGTCATTTGATGAAGAAAACACTAATAAGTAAAGAAGAATCTAATTAAGAAAAATTAAAAAAAAATACATCACAAGAAATTATCATTGTTAGAGAAATCATCTCATCTCTCTGCCCTAGATTTCTCAACATGGTATCAGAGCTAAGGTAACAAGGCAAGGAAGGAAATCTTAATAAGGGACACTCAAGCACTCAGGGAATGAAGTTCTAGAAGGAAATAAAGGGAATAAAGAATGTACTCTCCAAGGAATTTTAAAGACAAGGGCTACATCATCATCTTGAAGGAAGTGTGAAAACCCTAGATCGATGAAAGAAGAAGTCTACAGTTAAAGCATTCTATTGTTCATCGCTCAAATCATCATCACAAGGAAGGAGACCTAAAAATACCCTATCTCTACTCAAATTGAAGAAATCGAAAAATCAAATCATCTTGAAGTATACTCATCCAAGGGAAGTAAGAAGAAAGGAGTTGTTGACATCATCAAAGGATTCAAGGTGATCTCCCTCTTTGGAGTCAAGGATCACTTTCGAAGAAAACCATCTTCATCAAGAATCCATTTTTTATTATCTGTATCATCATCAAATTCAAGAAGGAAACAAATTTTAGGAGGATCTTCACAATTATATTTATGTCTACATATGAATCTGTCAAAATGCCTTTTTGCAAGGAAAGCAACAAACTGGTTGGGGCTTCAAATTTTCTTGCATGGAAGAAAATGAAAATTTGAACCTCATAGAAAATTAGGTCATGGAACATGTTAATGGCTCAATCACCAAACCTCCAAAAGAATATTCTCAAGAACTTGCAAGGTATATGAAAGGGGAAGTAAGGGCTCAAAGGGTTCTCATAGAATGCATTAAGGATCACCTCGTTCCCTATGTATCTAAACTAGAAACATCGAAAGAAATATATGAAAAACTTGTAGAATTGTTCTCCGTAAGAACTAAAGGAGAAGTAATCTCATTAAGACAAGAACTATACAAGATGAAGATATCAAAGGAAGAAGGAATAGCCTCATACTTTATGAGGGTGTGTGAAATGAGGGACCAAATACAAGATTTGGAAGAAATAATATCTAACAAGGAGATGACTACCATAGTACTAAATGCACTACTAGAGGAATGGGGTAAATTTACATCAATAATTTATGGGAAGAAGGAAGCTAATGTTGGGTGTGGGATCCCCCAAGGGAAGTTTTGGGGTTTAAAGTCGAGATTTTGACCAAATCTGATGTAAAGACTCCACGTTTTGTGGGCACAGAGCGCGAACTTGTAAATGAGTCATAGGGTTGTCCTCCCTTATTTTTGTAAATGTAATGTTGGCTTTAGAGATCCACCCATGGTCCGCGTACCATGGGATTGTATAAATAGAGCGAGGCTCTAAGTTGTAAATAGAAAAGGGAGAGGAAAGCAATAGATGGAGAATTAAGTTTATCTAAGTGTAGATTCGAGTCTTTGGGTTGTAGAATAGGAGAAGGCTCTGTTGTTGAGTGTGTAGAGGCCTAGTAGTCTGCAACTAAGTACACGGACCCCTGCAGCTTAGTTCGCAGGGTGAGTCGAGTCTGTAACCGTTGGAGAAGTAATAAAGAGAAGTTTTACATTATTTCTGTGTATATTTTTCCTGTTTTTTGCATTGAATGTATCATATATAAATTGCATTTCTATTGTTTATATGACACGCAAACTTATATGAATGTGTGGATAAAGTGAATATAAGATAAAGTATTTGTTTACATGAAGATAACTAATTGTTATAAGAATATAAGTAAGATACGCGGTGTAACTTGGGGAAGTAGCATAGATCGCTGCTAGGGCAGCATGAAATCACCTCAGCCCTTGGTTAGGGTTGCGAGAAGGTGATTATAACAGATCGCAAAGGTCTCACAAACTAGGATAGTGTGCGAAGTAACCTGTGCGAAGGTATTCATAGTTGGACTAAACTAACCCCTCAGACATCTCAAGGGTGCAGAAATTTGGTTCCAGAATCCCCCCATACTGCTTCGAGTGAGACCTCAGTCTGTGCTCAGTGAGCTATTGCCGAAAGCGCCAGTAGTATATGGATTTTTTTGGCTAATTAACTCTGAACCTGGGTCAGGCCCCCTCAAGCCAACAAAGGGTTCCGTTGTCAGGACCAGAATCTTCATAGAGATGTCTGAAGTCATATAATTGGAATGCAACTAAGGAGGAAATCAAAGGTTGTTTGGATAGGAGAATTCACGAGTTCATGGCGCAGGAGAATAGGAATACATGACTATCAAAGGATGTTATATATCTGATATGAAAATATATGATAATATAAATAAACCCAAGAAATAACAAGATCTGAAAATAGAAATTCTTCTTTATTGATCAAAACCCTTCAGGTAGGGCAACACCATATATTCGCTCGGTAAGGAAGGAGAACACTCCACAAGCCATATGCATGTTCATACAATAATCCTTGACATCTCTGAATGGGGAGTCTCTAGCCTCTATATAGGCCTCATACATTCAATACCATGGGTCATTACCATGGTTCCCTCAATACCACATATCTAATACCATGGGCTTATTACATTATTGCTAACTACTTTTGGTCCCTTACATGATACGGGTTAACCACCTTATTTATTTCTATGGCCCATCCCATTATTACATTATTCCCTTGGGTACCTCCCTTTGTACCCCATATTACCCCCCCAGGTATACTACAAAGGAAGAGTGGTTAGATTGCTACCTGTACACAGAGATCCAAAAAATCTTCTTCGCATCTTTCCCTACTGAGCTGTAAGAGTGGATCACGAAACTAGCAGATAGCCAAGGGAAGGTGTAAACTCGACAATCCTATTGTGTGGACCCCAGATTTGGTGTGCAAATTGGAAGCATCAAAAGATGAGATCATGCACGCTGTTGATCACTGGCTCGATTAGATTATAGGAGGATTCATTACTGAGTTCATAGTAGATACTTCAATCAGCTATAGCGAGGTAGAGCGTTGCTTCCTCAAAGGATCGCGAGGTAAGTACGTAAAGTCTCTGAATACTTGGATTAAAATGATATTGTGTGAAAAGAAGGTTATGCAATTACCTTAATGTCCGTAGGCTACGTGAAGTGGAAAAACCTATAGAAACGAAGGAAGTAAGGGACCAGAGAACAACCCTTTGATTTCACCTCTGCGAGGGGACAAGGAAGAGCTCGCGAAGTGCGATCCATTTGATAAGGCAAAGGATTTTGTGCATACCATCCCCACCCACACCACCACTAACTTCACCACCTTCACCTCCGTCTTCACCCACACCACCTCCGCCACCATGGCGAGTCAACATGGCAAGCGCGATAAAGTTGTCTGTGTTCAAGGGAGTAGGAAATGAAGATCTGGACCAGTTTTGGTTCGTGATAATAGCCGTATGGGAAGCACGGGGAGTTATAGATGACAATATAAAGAAAGCGACACTAGTTAGCACCTTGTAGGACCACACGCTAACCTGGTATATTAAGCATTCTAATGAAAATACGAATGCAGGTATCGCAGATATCCAAACTACGCTAAATAAGGAATTTAGCAGGCCAAAGTCAAAAGCGTAGTCGATCACTGTGTTCAAAGAGATCACAACACTACCAGGCAAGACTCCTTGGGAGTTGGACTAAAGGCTGAAGTGCATAATTCTCAAAGCTAATATGACTTTGATGGATGGATAGCACTGCGAATGGTTTGTAGCATCGCTAACGCTGCATTTAATGAACACACTATCACAACAAAGGTTAACAACTCAGGCGGAGGCCTTGGAGATCGCGATGAGGCTGTATGAGACCCTAATACATGATCCTAACATGGGAGTTCAGCAGATCCACGTGTAGTTGAAAAACTTATGCCTTGAAATGCAAAGTCTGAAATATGACAGGATAGCTTGACCAGAAGTCCACGAAGAGGTATGGTGCGTTAAATGTAAGGGTCGAGGTCATGATAAGGACCACTGCTCGATGTTCACAAATCACCTCACGGAAGGAGGATCGATGCCATTGAGGCCGGAAGCGCAAGCAGGACCTAGTGCGGCACCTACTTTGTGGTGCGTAATTTGTCAAATAGGGGAAAGCATGCTATGAAAAACTGCCATTTGTTACAGAAGTATACGCAGAATTTGCAATAGTTGCTTTGTAATTTTTGTAGATCGGTTGGACATGATTAGCGCACTTTTAGAAGTTATGAGCTGATGGTGGATAGAACTCCCACCTATAGAGTTCAGGCCGAAACGCGTCCCTTAGACTAGAACACAGGAATGGTGCGAAGGGATTTCAGGGGCGTGGACAAGGCTGAGGTGGAGGAGGACCTGGAAGAGGCTGTGGACAGTTGATATGCTACAGTTGCGGAGGGTCAAGACATTATTCTCACAATTGTACAAACCAAACGCATCCATCATGCCTGTATTGCACCTTGTTTGATCATGAGACTAAAGATTGTCCTACACTGATAGCTAGGATACACAACAAGGGAGCACTACCACCTCCCCCAACTCAGAAACTATAGATGATGACGTCTGAGCCACACGAGGAAAATCTGAATGTGAGTATTGTGCTTCGAAGTGGAATTACGACGAGAGATGATAAAGGAAAATAGCTTGAAGATAACACTTGGGTTCACAAAGCTCCAGCAATGGAAGCGGAGCTTGATTTGGAGAATGCTAAGGAAACCTTCATGGAAGCTAAGAAGAGCTTTGTTGATGACTCCACTTCAGGAAGAAAAGATAGACTAAAGGTGGAAATGGACCCATCTATGCTTACGACATTCTTGGAAACATGCATGAAGCTACTGCATGACAATAAGGCTGTATAGGGACTACAAGAACTCATTAACAGATGCGTTGGGACCATGCCAGGAGAACCGCGTGGAGCCCAGAAGATTGGAAAGAATAATACAAGGACGGGGAGAGAAATGAGGCTAACTGTGCAGATTGGAGAATATGAGATGGACCAAGTAATTCTAGACTTAGGATTGGACACGAACGTTCTATTGAAGCAGAAATGGGAGCGCATGGGGAGGCCTACGCTGTAGTGGTCTCCTACTCAACTGTGAATGGCGAACAAACACAAGATAATAACTATGGGGCGATTGTAGGGAATCACCATGGATATTGAGGGAGCGAGTGTGCTAGCAGACTTTGAGGTGATAGAGATTGTTGATGACAACAATCCCTACCCCATGCTCTTAGGAATTGATTGGGCCACTGACATGAATGGGGTGATTAATCTAAAGAAGCACAAGAAGATTTTTGATAAGAAGTCTCTACACTTAGTTATATCCTTAGACCCTACTGAGGGATCATGCTACATAGAGCTGGTGCACGACTCTGAAAGCGACGACGCTTTGGACTGCATCTACAAGAGAAAGAATGGGTAAATCCCACCACGGATGGATGAATATCATGGGAGTGCGAAAGCTCCTGCACTTCAGATTTGGATGAGGAGATAGAACGATGTTAGAACCGTTACACGAGGTAACCACGCTTAATTGTAACATGATGACAAGGTCACTGCACTGCATATCAACAGAAGTGAGAGATCTCCCTACTTATGATGGATTAGGTGAGGTAGATGCTTTCTTGGATAGATTTGAAAGGGAGGTGTCGGAAAAGAAATGTTTCTAGGCCTTGAATTGGGTACTGCATGCTATGTCCGCAAGGTGGTGGGGTACGCATAGAGGAAGCTCTGAAGACTGGCGCACATGTAGAAAAATGTTGCGCTCATGGTTTTGGAAACCTATAGTGCGATTGGCGGATAAATACAATGGACGAGATGGTCCGTGTACGCATCTGTCCATGTGGGTACAGGCATATGGTAAACAACCTGTGCAGATACATGTGAACTACACGATGGGAAATATGGTCAATAAGAATGTGTTGGGGGGGAAAATGTGTGAATGGATCCTCAATATGGAATGACAAACTGTGGAGAGAACGAGCACGCAGAAGGTTATCCATGCAGAATAATTTAACAAAGTGTGTGAAGCACTAAACAAGGTATGTAATGTGTAGCGAAGTGATTGGGACCTGTGCGTACCAACAATCTTATGGGTTTATAGGACAACGTCCAAGAAATTGATAGAACAGACGTCTTCTAGGATGACCTATGGAGCGAACTCTGTAATGCCAATGGAGTATATCATGCCTAGTCCAGGTGTAGTAGTGCCCCCAGATATGATGGTTCACGAAGCCTTGGTAGAAGGGATCGCACTGTTGGAAGAGCTCGAAGAAGAATGCTAGGGACCTGATGAAGAGATCTAGCAGGGTAATCTTAGGCTCCAAGAACTCATGAATGAAAGAGTTCGGTTGAGAAGAAAAGCACCATGGCAGAAGAAGAATTCAAGAAGCTTGATGAAGGAATAAACAAGGACTTTCTTGATAAGAAAACTGTGGTGATAAAAAGGATGCGCATGATTACGTTGACAAATTTGGGGACTACCGTCGAGAGTTGATCAAATTAATTCCTTGGATTGGACCATATGTTACTAAGGGGATCACAGATGGTGGCACGATGTAGATGGTAAAGTGTGCGATGTAGATAGTAAAGTTAAAAGGTGGACTTTTCCCAAGAAAAGTGAGTGAGAGCTGGTTGAAGCCATATACATGTGGCCCAGTCACCTGACTAGTTGTAGGAAGTACAGTCTTAGCACCCCAGGAAGTTGAAAGGAGGCGTGGGACTATAAACTACTATGCTCGGGAGATGCGCGATGTCAGGGCTGCGCGCAGGAGTGAAGTGTCACAGGGTCCGCAACAACGCAAGCATAGCTGCGCTGCCACACGAGTTGGCTGGAAAGTGACCATTATTGTCACTATTCACGATGTGATGCTTTGTTTGAGACCAAATGGAGAAGGCGACATGCATTTAAGGCAGGCTTTATGGGCTAGATTTGGGAAAATCTATCGCCAAGGGAGCATTAATGAACTGGATTTCTGGGGAGCGGTCGAATTCGAATTCAAAAGGCGTTATAAATTATAAATCACTGCCCAACAAACAACACTTAGCTATTTGAGAATTGAGCCATTGCATGCCCATAGATCTATGAACACAGATTTGTTTGATTTTTTGAAGTCAAAGGCATTGTTTGAGCACTTACCTAATCCATTGAGAGATTTGTGGAACAATAATATGACCCACTAGAGGAAGCCATGGATATCAGCGAAATGATTGCTGAAGAAGTTGCATAGGCCATGATAATAGGAGATGCCTGTGAGAGCACCGAGATAGTCACAGAAATCCCTAAATCACTGTGCACGCCGAGACCCAAGATAGATAAGTAGCCCATGGTTCCCGTGTGCATGTCCCCTAGAAACCCACTGCGAAATAAACTGACCATGGAAGAAAAGGGGAAAGAAATTAATGTGGAAACCAATGAGGAGGAGGAAGACCTTGAGGAAATCCTCGTTGAAGAGGAGGAGGGCGAAGAAATGTAGGTGGAAATCAAGGGCATGGACCCTCTAACCAAGCTTCCCGTGTATGTTCCTTCGAGGAAGGGAAAGGCAAGAATTCCCAAGGACCTAGATGAGAGCAAGAGCTCTCTACAGACTTTGTTGCTACCTCATGATATCATTTTTGAAGGAGTGCACTCGGGATGGGTGTTGAGCCTAAATTTTGAAGACTGGGATCTCATGGACCATGAGAAATTCCCACACTTGGAGACCTCATAGCTCATGAGGCTGAAGAAAAACACCGTGGCAAGATTCAGAGTTGGAGTTGCACAAGTGGTTGCGCGGAGTCAAGAAAGTAGGGTTGTTAAACCCGCTCTAGGTACCACATTACCATCGTGCCCTAATAACTATCTTTTTCATCAGGCAGCTGCTTTGCCTAGTGCATGATGGGTGTTTTTGGCTGGAGGAGCCCATCCCCATCACGAACCACCTCATTAATAAAATTACCTGACTCCCTTGTATGGGGCAAGACCCCGTAGATATTTCGGAGGATAAGAGAAACGACTTGGCCATCGCAGAGGCCATGAAGGAAAAATTCAAGCTGGAGAAAAAGAAGAGAGGGTATGCGATCTCCCATATCAACAATAAGGCAGTTAGAGCTGCCACTCAAATACTAGCTAGCAAGGTTATGCAGATGTGTCGAATGGATGAGGTGACCGCACCAGTGATTGCACTTGCCACGCAGTGCGTGGAGGGGGTCCAATTTAATTGGTCTTAGTAGTTGTGCAAGGATTTCCTGTAGAATTTCTGTGAGGCACAAGAATAAGGGAAGATCTTCCACCATGCATGGCTTCTACTATCCATAGTGCTAGTGGCTTGGGAATTGCCTGAGGACAACCAGTTCTCCACAATTGTGTGGGATCTTTCGGAGGTAGGGAAGTACACTTCATTATGGGCCCCTAAATCCATGCAAAGCATCCAAGACAGTAATATATTTTGGGTGTTCATGGAGATGAACATCAGAATGGGGATTAACCGCAAGCCACAATTATCACCCACTGTCTACAATAGCCTACAAATCTTCGTGAAATTCAAGGCAGACTTCCACCACGTGTATGTCAAGGCATGCAATGACCTTGCGAAGAAGTGGAATGAACTCCCGTACCTGACCACGGATGTTGTTATATTCACCATACTTCAGTCATGGCCACCGAAGTGGTATGCTCCATCCATCTCCCTGAGGGAAACAGAAAAGTTTACTGCACAATAGAAGGAGGAGGAAAAATTGCAAATGGTGGAGTTGGAAGAAAAGAGAAGAAAAGAGGCAGCAACAGCAAAGGCACAGGAGGTGAGGGATGTTGCAAAGGCAATAGTAGAACAACAACAAGCAACATAGAAGGAGCATGAAGGCCATAAGTTGCCCTCAACTGAGGAAGAGCACAAGACAGAGGAAGGTAGCGCAGACCCATAAACAATATTTACATAGTTGAACTGTTAGTGCCCAAGAGAGCAGGTGGGGCCGTGAAAGAAGTCAAAAGCTTCTAAGACTTCTTTCGACCTGATCACCCTCATAAAAGGAGATCTCCGTGATATAGGGGAGACGGTGCGTGACGTCACCGCAAAGGTCCTCCAGTAGTTAGTGGAGGAGAATCAAATTGTGTTGGGCACCCTTCGGGCATAGATACAAGAGTTGTAGGCATGCACTCCTTGGGATGGTACTCCCTCAACCAGCGTTGCGGTAGGAATAGCCGTGGCTGAGGAAATGTTGCGCGCCCGCATGACCAACACCATAGTGTTGTTAGAGGGGGCACTAGTTATAGAGAATGAGGCCAACAGACCTATGGTTAGTGTGTTGAAAGGAGTAGGGATCAACATGGTTGTGCTCCCTCAGGAGACACTCTATGTCCTGCAAGACAGAGTGACTGCAAAACTACGGTCTAGGGAGGGTCGCGGACTATAGGTGTTGAGAGAGAAAAAAATTAATATGGAACAACTGAGTGTGCATCACGTTGAGATTGTGGCGTAGAACCAGTAGATGGTGCAAGTGATTGAGGAGGCTTGCCAGATGGTCCCTAAGTTGGCCAACCCAGCAGAGGCGCGCATCCAAAGGTTAGCAACAGGGTGCGCGAAGCACAAGAAGAGATGGCTAAGGTTCAACAAGAGCTGAACCTTCAGATAGCAGCGTTGCAGTTGAAGGTGCAGCCTTAAAATCCTCCAGAGGTGAGAGAATAGCACGCGAGCACTATTACATCCAGGATGGAGGAGCTCAGCAGTGCAGTGAAGGACTGCACCAAAATGCTGGAAGAGTCATTCGAGGTCCTCACCACTCTGTAGGAGGATCTGAACATGCAGTGCTTAGAAACAAAGGTGCGTGAGATGTATCAATAGTATGATGATATAAAAGGGACTGCGCACACGATGGCCCTTATACATAGGCTCGCGCGAATGCAACAGGCAAAATTTCTTAAGGAGCAGGTAGATGCGGCACGACATAAAGAAGCGGTTTTGAAGGCGCGCATCCAACCTTGGATCAATGAGGCATTCATCATTACAACCTCGATCGAAGACAATCTTGCGCAGATGCAAGGAACATAGGAGCAGATGCAAGGAAGTGGTTCAGATACCGTGGTCTCTGAACAACGCGTGTAGGAGGTACAAAAGGCAGTTGCTCAGTGCACTGCCGATCTTGCAGTAGTTTGGGTAGAGTTGGGAGGTCTTTGCGTGAAGATCTCCACACTGAAAAAATGACTCAAGGGAAAGTCACGATGTTTGTGTTGGGGGCCTTTTGGATGCGGGATCCCCCAAGGGAAGCTTTGGGGCTTAAGCCAAGATTCTGACCAAATTTGATGTAAAGACTCTACATTTTGTGGGGGCAGATCGTGAACTTGTAAATGAGTCATAGGGTTTTCTGCCCTCATTTTTGTAAATGTAATGTCGGCTTTAGAGATCCACCCATGGTCTGCGAACCATGGGATTATATAAATAGAGCAAGGCTCTAAGTTGTAAATATAAAATGGAGAAGAAAGCAATAGATGGAGAATTAAGTCTTATCTACTTGTAGAGTCGAGTCTTTGGGTCGTAGAGTAGGAGAAGGCTTTGTAGCTGAGCGCATAGGCCTAGTAGTCTGCAGCTAAGTGCGCTGACCCCTGCAGCTGATTGCATAGGGTGAGTCGAGTCTATAATAGTTGGAGAAGTAATAAAGAGAAGTTTTACATCATTTTTGTGTATCTTTTTCCTGTTTTGTGCATTGAATGGATTAGATATAAATTGCATTTCTATTGGTTATATGACACACGAACTTATATGAACGTGTGGAAAAAGTGAATATAAGATAAAGTATCTTTTTACACGAAGATAACTAATTGTTATAAGAAGATAAGTAAGATATGTGGTGTAACTTGGGCAAGTAGCCCAAATCATTGCTAGGGCAGGGTGAAATCACCTTAGCCCCTAGTTAGGGCAGGAAGGGAATTATAATAGATTATGAAGGTCTCACAGGTTAGGATAGCACATAAAGTAACCTACGTGAAGGTATTCACGGTTGGACTAAATCGACCCCTCAGACATCTCAAGGGTGCGGAACCTTGGTTCTAGCATCCCCCATACTGCTTCGGGTGAGACCTCAATCCGTGATCCACGGGCTATCGTCAAAAGAGCCAGTAGCACAGGGACTTGTCTGGCTAATTAACTCCAAACCTAGGTCAGTCCCGCTCAAGTGAACAACTACTCCATTCAAAGATATATGATTACTAATGAGGCTCATCAATAGGTACATTATAAGGGTCATGATGCCATCCTCTAGCTTGAGAACTATATCTTTCTTACATTTATTTACATTTTTTGTTATATTATGCTTAGTGAGAAGGATAAAAGATGTGTGTTATTTCATGTGTATTAATATGGTTTTATTGGAGGAAATGAAGCAATTTTTGAGATGATTTCTATGCAGGGCTTCGAGTATACAACAAGGAGATAATATAGGGGGTTTTCCACCTCTTTAACTCCCTCAATAAACCCAATATTACAACTCTCTCTCTTTCTCTCTATCATCAGCTCGAGGTCATTGGCATCCAACCAAGTGCAATTAATGAGGAACAAGATCCACCATTCTCGAGTTGTGGGAGAAAAATATTCCCATTTTCTAGGGATATTCTAGTAGCTAACCTCTTGTATAAATAAGCATGTAGAAGATCTCATTAGGATTTGATTTTTTTTGCTAGCTAGGTAGTTATTGAACTCAATAACTTGGCACTGATATTTTTGACTACTACGTGATTTATTAAACATGTCTTCAATGGTAATGAGAAGTTTCTTATTGATTCATCTCTGAGTTAGTTCAAGAGGGTTGATGTTTTTGGGTTTGGACCCAACCCCAGTGGCTTAGGTCCCTCTTATGTATTTGTATCTCTTTTAGTTCATTGAAATTATAGTTTCTTGCATTTTGGTAGAGAATAATCCATCAAAATATGTGATTGCAACCTCTACCTCATGTCTCTCATGGGAGCATGAATAGAAGGATTTACAAACATAGTCCAAAAGTATTATGTTTATGATTTCTTGGAAGAATATTTGTGTTAGTTATGTTATTTTGCATGTGCTTGTTGTAACTTAGGAGTTGGTTTATTGATTAGATTATATTTTTGGCATATATTAGATATCATTTAAATTCATCTCATTTTTTCCACTACTAGTTGTTTCATTTTGTCAATGATAAATGGGCATATGCATGTGATGATTGCAGGGCTGTTTGGGCCTATAGGCAAAAGAACCTTCGCCACCTCCAGCTTGGACTTCCTTACCTTCTCTTGTGAACCCTAAATTTTGTCCTAAAAATCTTGTTCATGAGATCATTTTCCTAGGATGACCGAGAGCATCCCTCCTAGTACAAAACAAGCCTTCAAAAGGCTATGAGATGGGCTAAGGGCTTTGGACACCCTTCACTCATCTACCTCAACCTCCATCCACATTTTCATACCCTGAAACCATCATTTCCACCTCTTAAACCTTCTTGGTAGCCCTCCTGTAGCATTACTGGCCTTCTTGTAGCAATACAAGGCACCTATAGTAACCTCCTCTAGCACATTTGTAGCATCCTATTTCTTCACCAGTTTTTATCCTTGGTGCAATTTGGACTTAGTTTAGAAGGATTTTGACCCACAATTGTGACTTCATGATCAAGGGAAGTTCTTAGGCCACTCCAAACCCTCCTTTTCCTTCACTGCAAAAACAAAATAGTGTTAGTTTCCTTATCAAATATTTGACACAAATAGAACATTGATTTACATGCATGTGTGAGCTAGTTAGATGGTACATAAGATCTTGGATTATGGTTTGGTAGGTTAGCTTCATTTTTACAAGTAGATCTGATAACTAGATGGATGATTTCAAGATAATGTAGTTTCCTTTCTAAAAGTAGTTTAGCTCTTGCCTTTATGTGAATTGCTTCTATCATATTTGCAAGTTGGAGTTAATAACATTTTCCTTTTCATAGTTAGAGGTAGCTTCTAAATTTCACCTTAGCTTTCATTCTAATTCAGTAGAAGGAGCTAGTCTTGGAAAATTATTGATGTTATGTACTAGTGGAGGGTGGCATGATTAGAATCCCATCTACTGTGCATATAACATTCTCACCTCGAAGTTTGTATGAACCCTGGGTTGATAAATATAGTT
Source organism: Pinus tabuliformis (assembly GCA_031772625.1). NCBI lineage: Eukaryota > Viridiplantae > Streptophyta > Pinopsida > Pinales > Pinaceae > Pinus > Pinus tabuliformis. Next base: position 386,217,038 of record CM062817.1, on the reverse strand, counting down.
GAGGAGCCCTTGGGATTTGAAACACTCTCAATGCAATACCAAGGCTCATTGGTCGCTATGAAAAATTGAAGAAACCCATTTGAAGGAAAAATATGATGTAGGATCAAATGAGCAAACTCAAGCATATGTAGCTATGGCAAAGAGAAAAGGGAAGTCTGGGAAATTTGGTCTATGAAAATAAGTAAGACTATGGAAAAGGTTCAATGCTATGGATGTTAAGAATATGGGCACTACAAGAGAGATTGTACTAATCTCGAGAAGGAAGCCAACAAAAGAGGAAGAGAAGAAGCCCATATCACTGAAGAAGTGGAGGAAGATGAAAAGAACAAATCCAAGGAAGAGGAAGTAAAATATCTCTACTACAATTGAGATAGTCTTCCTCACCTAGTTCTTTTTATGTTTCTATTTTCATGTTTTCTGTTGTATAAATATCATGGTAGGAATCACTAGGTATCATGATAGGATGCATCATGGCATCATAGAAGCATATGATTGAAAGAAAGAGCTCGTGACATCATCATCGAGAAGCATGAAAGATAGCTGAAATATAAGTCTATGGAAGTCACCTATAGAAGGATATAGCTCTTCGTAACCTCATTAGAAGCATAAGTAGTACTTATGAGAAGTAGAAAGTAATCTAGTATAAAAATCATCATACATCATTCAAGAAGAGAATTTTCTGGATGAGGATGTTCAAGATCCTCTATTGGAATCTTCATTGGAAGGTTCACCTACTAGAAGAAGAAAGTGTCTCATAGAGAATTCCACCTTTTATGGGATTCATGGGCTCAAGGCATAATGTCATAAGAAGTAAAGTAGGTCAAGGTGATTGAAGTTATTTCAATCAAGGAAGTTTCTGAAGGAAGTCTAGATGACCTAAAGGAAGAGACGAGGTATGTGTGCATATATTTAATTGAGTCATGTCATATGGTTGCAGATATCATAGATGAATGCTCCACCTCAAGAGCATGATCAAAAGAAAGGATCTCCTCCTTTGGAAGGATACATGAAGGAATGGTTCACACATTGACTAGATTAAATCAACATAATATGTCTTCATATGAAATATGAGGTGGTTGAAAAAATTGAAGGAACTATGATTGGAACCTCCTGGGAGGAAATGTGTAAACAAAGAAAGGAAGAGATTTGGAAAAATGAAACTATGAAGAAGAAAATCAACATCCAAGCACTAAAATATTTGATTATGATATATCCATGTGAAAGATATAAAGATCCTCATAAAAACTGAAAAGGAAATAGACCCTTGACATTGTATATCTTTCGGAGACATGTCAATATGTATGCAGGATGTTGATGTGACAACAAGGAGATGCCATGATGAAAGACCATCACAAATGTAATTTTGATTTAATCTTCATTTTCTACTTTTGAATGATATTTGGATGGGCTAATGTAGGGATTCCAATGGAAAAGTTGTAGATGTCATCTAAAACTAATGTTCATGTGGTAGGATGAAATATCTTGAAGGAAACATGACATGAAGAAGGTATCGAGGCATGGAGGAAGGCCATATATGGACTAATGGATCAATTTTCATTGAAAAGAATGATGACATATTCATAAATGAAATTGATGGATGGTTTGTGCCCTACAAGAAGTCCCAAAAGATGTAAGCTTGATAACAAAGAAGAAATTCGTGACATCAAAGCAGGGAGTCCTACAAGAAGTTATTTGTCTCATGATCTACACATAAAGAGTGGTTGAAAGAAAGTCTCTAGTCAAGAAGGAGCTTGGTCAACTCCCTGATTAAGAGGGGGCTTGGGTACATTCCTTCATTGGAATGGGTATATCCTCCCTATTTTAGAGGGAGATATAGACACATCATTCTTGTCTTCACTTGTTGGGTAAGAATTTGGCATCCGATACTCTTTGAGGATGTGATATGGAGTCCAAGATAAGAGTATTCATAGAGGACCGATATTCTTTGAGGATTGGGAATCCAAGATAAGAATAGTACTGGTGGAACATACTATTAGAGAACATGGGTGGGGTATGTATCAAGAGAGACAATGATGAGGGTGTCCATAAATAATTTGTATCTCTAACATTACGCTATGATCCGATGGAGAGATAGAGCGGTTAGTCAAGTCCTCACTATGTGATAATGTTGGATGATATGATGTTGAACATATGGGTTACCAATCTGACTCTTCTTATGAGAATTCTTCAGATTTAGAAGGTCCAGGTACCTTGTATGGATTATGAATGCCTCCCTAGTTAAGAGGAAGTGTTGAAATATGTAACTAGGTTCGGTCTTCATAACGACATATGTAATGTTGATTTTATGTATTCAATGAAAAGAGAAAAAAATATTATTATTTTTCTTGAGCCATGGATTTCATGCTCAAGGAAAAATTATTTTAGGTCAAGCTCCCATTGAGAGCTTCAAGTATTTTTCATTGAGTCTATAAAGTCAAAAGAGTCATTTTCATGTATGAATAACCATTCTTGGGCATGTTACATATTGTAAGAAAATTATTTAAGTCAAATTAGAGTCAAAAGACCCTCCAAGACCATGTCAAACTTGCAAGCATCAAATCAGCCTAAGGACATGTCAAGTCAACCTAATAGGAGGCTCAAGGAAGCATATATATAGGGCACTCAGCCTCATTTGGAGACATTTCACTCTCACACTCAAGTTCGATGATAAGGACAAGAAGAAGTGCGAAAAGAGGAAGACAAAGGAAGGAGGAAAATTCAAGCTAATTTGGATTTGTTTTTGGGCTACTTCTCCCCACACGTGTGATGGAATTAGGGCACATATTGTTGTAGTGAAGATGAGTTGCAGAAGTAAAGTTAGGTCACCAAGAAGAGTTGTTTTGGAAGCCGAGTTTTATAGGAGAGATAATCTAGCCAAGAGAAGAAGATAAGTTGTTTATGGGCAAGTCGAAGTTGCATTTTCTGGGCAAGTTGAAGTTGCAGCTTCTAAAGTTTCAATTGCAAAGTAGGTCGAAGTTGTTAGGAGGAGAATATATTCAAAGAGGAAGCATTGACTTGGTCTTGGATAGACTCTTGGTCAAGGGTTTAGGTCTCGGAATTCATCAATTTAATATTCTAAATGAAGAATAATTCTGGTGGGTTTTCCTCTCCAATTAGAGAGGTTTTGGCCCTAGATGATTGCCTACATCTTGTGTCCTTTGTCTCATTGTTCTTTATGGTTTGACATCTGTTTGATGAAGAAAATACTCATAAGTAAAGAAGAATCTAAATAAGAAAAATAAAAATACATCACAAGCAGTGATCATTGCTAGAGATATCATTTCATTTCTATGCCCTAGATTTCTCAACATGATTTACACTTTTGCTATAGTTTCCTCCATGATTATCGTTATAACCTTATTTCCCACTCTGTTATAGTGAGAGAAACCCAATATCAACTTACATCAATTGTTTGGCTAAATTGAATCCCTTTTCACCTTTTCTTTTACTTAGAGATTTATCCCATGATAAAATGGTCGAATTACATGATTGAGTTATTTCTCATAATTAATTTTTCAAAAATATTATAATTATGAGATAATAATTATTTCATAATTGAGATAATTGAGAAAAATCTCATTATTGTGGTAAAGGCTTCTATAGTTTTCCATTTTGAAGGAGATCAACTTGACCCACTTGTGTATGAGTTGGCTAGGGTTCCATTATTGTAGAAGTTTCTTAAATCCTCAAGCCCCTAGGTGTCTAGATACATTCTCCCAAAGGATATAATGAGGCTATATAATCTCACCAAGACGAAAGGAGGTTAGATGAAGTATCGACATTATAGCACGAGAGCTCTGTTGTATTGGGAGAAGAGATCATACTACAAGCTTGAGGAGAGGATCTTCTTTGCTGGAAGGTATACATTTGTTGTAGTTTCATTTTGGATTAATAGAAGTTCATGTTCCTTCATGTTATCGGGAAAACTAGTGTCCATTCGGAGCTGCTAGTCCCACTAAGATGGGTAGCTATCTTAGAAACAAACAAACTAGAGTCACTTGTGTTTCCATTTATGAGAGATAGATGAGAGAGAAGCAGAGGGTACCAACCTTAGTCTTTCACTAGTCTCCTTGCTCATTTCCTCTCTCCCTTGATAGAGCTTTTGCCACTCCTTTCTCACTTGTCCCACTTCAAAGAACACCTGTAGAGTCAAGGTAGCAAAATAGCATCAAAGCATAGAGATCTATAACCATAAATAATGTAGGATCAGATGTACATTAACCATATAAATGCATATACAAATACAAGATTCAAAGATATACAAGCATATGGAGGAAAACTCAAATAGCTTTATTGATAGAAGTAGTAGAAGAGAGGATTACAGCCAAGCTATCTAATCCAGCATCATCCTCCCAGCATGAAAGCCCTCTTCACCTCATACAAAGCAAGAACACCCAACAATGTCTTCAAAGAGTAACCAACAACGCTTCCTTGCAAATTACAAAATTCCAAACTTTGGATCTCTAGGATGAGGGATCCATATATAGATGTTTACAGGAGAGTGAGTCAGCTTTTGGGATTTTGATTAGTGTCATTTCACTGATAGTTCTTGGTTCCACTTGGAGATTTCAGATCTCTTCCTCATCCCTGGGTGAATTCAGAGAGGAAAGCGTCATATGAGCAGTTTCTAAAAGATTCTCTGGGTTTGCACCTAGAAAACTGCATCTGCCATTTGTCTTCTCTTGCTCATTGTACCCCCCATGAGATGCATCGCACCCTATGCATGGAGCAGTTTGTATGGTCCAGTTTTGACCAGTTCTGAGTAGTTTTGCATGGAGAACTTCTAGGAGATGATGTAATCAGCTGACCTTGTTCCTTTAGGGTATGAAACAACACTTTTAGGGGTTTATAAGCCTTTGGTTTATGGACATATGTGATTGGAGTTGTAGTGCCCAAATATGTCTATACCAGTTGCCCGCTAAAGCATGAGGTCGTAAATATTTTGATGTCGGGTGAAATGCTTTATTATGAGGATCCAAGGTTTTTCAAACTAGAAGGTGACCTGTAATAAGATACAATACAATACATTATTTTCATAATATTTTCATGATCTAGCTGAGGTGGGCATTCCCATGATCAGCTTTATAAATTCATATCCATGTACATAAGACAGACAATCATCTATGTGGCAGACCAATGATTCTAGTAGAGCCATCATCCTTTAGTTTGGATGATTACCTATGCAGCTGTGATGTACATTTGATGTCTTTATTTCCCTGAATATATCACAGCCCAGATGGATGAAGCTAGATTCGAGGTCTTCAAACTCGTTCAATCTTTGCCCGAAGTACAAGTTGATCCATGTGAAAAGACGTTATGATGTCAAACATGGAAAGATATCGGCTGATTACCAGCCAATGATGTAAGTGGTTAACAGGCGCGAGAGGAATCATCGATAATGATGATGACCCTCAAGGTACTGCAGTACAATTCACGTGGTGTGAATACATGAGTTGATGTCGAACACCACGTAAAATCTTTCGGTCGAAGGCCATTGATGTAAACTTGTCGTCGGAAGTGAGAAACTTTCCATTAAGGCATGCAAGCTTCAAAGTACTGAAAGGGTTGCTCCTAAGTCAACTTATTGGATAATGAGCTGATGTCGACAAGAAGTGAGCTGTCGTAGGAAGGCCTTAATAAATCCCACATCTACGACATGGAACAGAGCAAATGATTTTTTGGAGGTGAAAATGATCTGATGATATAAGGTTCAGGGTGGCGGTCATGAAAAATGGAGAGTGAAGGTATTGCAGAATGAGGCATTAGCTAGGTTGGTGAATTCTCTGAGCGACTTCTCTTGAACATACTAGCGACACTGAAATTGATTGGTAGCATTAACCCCAAGGTTGATGGTAAGGTGGACCAATGGTGATATGACCGGTGTATAGAATAACCCAACCCGACTCAATCATGGTGACAGAGTGAAAGTGTTATGTTCAAGAACGACCTACTACCAATGAAGCTATTCAAGTTTTCTTCCCTTTTTCCCCAGTCATTGCTGACCAGTACCTCTTTATTTTTATCAAGCTTGAGGAGGATAACATATGCTTGTTCTATAATTCTCCCTTCGGGCAAACCTGTCGCTATGTTTTAATGAGCCTAGCGATAGTGAGACTCGCTCTTGTCTACATGGACAAGTTTGTCGCTATTGTTTTAATGAGTTTAACGACAAAGATAACTCGGTCCTTTTCAATTTTAGAGAGTCTAAAAAGGGACGAAAAGGCAACTCCAGTGGTCCTTTTTTGTAATGTAATCCCTTAAGTCTGAAAAAGTATAAAATAATACGAAAGGGATGACTTTTCGATAGTTTTAATGAGCCGAACAAGACAAACGCTCGATCTTTTTGTGTAATGATCCCTCAGGTCCAAAAAGATTAAAATCTAGAGGATGGATGGCACTTCCGATTGCTTTAACAAGCTGGAGAGGCCAATTGCTCGGCAATCTTTTCATATTTTACGAGTAAAATGAAAAGAGCTTAAAGGAGACTCGTTTTTTGAGGAACGAGTGATGTTTTTGGATAGCAACTGGTTCCAGGTAAGGTTTGGAACTTTTTAATCACGACAGTGTAAAGAAGGTGGCTAATAGAATCACTCGTCGCAGCTATTCCTCAAAAAGGTAAACAATCAAATGGAGGCGTATGATTGGCTAAAAAAGAGTGGAGGTGATGGTGAGAACACGACCAAGGTTCAAAAGTTGATAATTATGCGATCGCAATGGTTATTTACCAAAGGTGGGGTTCATTTTTTAATGAGCTTGAACTCTATGGGAACACTTGCTCATTGCTAGGTTTATTTTTTAACGAGCTTGAACTTCACGTAAAACTGCTCATGGCGAGGTTTATTTTTTAACAAGCTTGAACTTTGCGTAAAACTACTCGTGCCAGTCATATAATAAGGATGTCTCATCGATAGGTTCATTTTTTAGGGTGAAACTTTGCTCCGGAGCCTTTCTTTATGCAAGCTAGGAACGACCAACCTACGAGTTTAAAGGGTTAAGAGCCTACAAGCTAAGAAAATAAATGGTCACTTTTCACTCGTATGCAAAAAGGTTTGCATGCCCCCAGGTATAAAGTAGAGTTTCCAGGTCACCATATGGAATTTCTTGCATTAGTAAGATTGTTCCATCCGAGTTGCAAACAAAACACTTCCTTGGCGATGTCCATCGAAATGGACAAAGGTGAATGTTGTTAGTACCAATCACATAACCTTTGATGGGGGAATCTTTTTCCAGTCTGATCCATTTTCCTAAATGGACAGGATTGTCAAATTAGTCATATTCCTACACGGAAATGTACCTTATATCCGGGGTTTTCCTGCCGAAGCAGACCAGGGCGCATGCCTCTTGGGTTTCAGTCACAATCACTGAATCACTCACGCTCATCAGGTGGATAGACTGGAGATTGATGAGACATTCCTTGTGAAAAAGGACTAGTTAGGGATGGCATTTGACTAATAGTTGTGTCTAAACTAGGGAATGAAAGCTAGTCAACTAAGTGGACCACTCTGCCTTCATGTGGAAAACACATCACTTGGAAGAGTGAGGAAACAATAGCTCCCATGCTATAAATGTAGTCACTCCCAAGGAGTAGATTGTAATCTAGAGGTCCTTGGACTACCGTCACGTTTAGATGAACAATTTTCCTTCTCAAAGTTATAGGAAAATTTGGAAGGATCCCTAACAGTCGACTAGTTCCTTTGTTGAAGCCTGTCAGATTTCGAATCTCAGGAAAAAGCGATGGCGAACCAAGTGCTTTCCAAGCAGTTGAGGAAAGGATACTCACAGAAGCCCCTTCATCTATAATAGTATGAACCATGATCATTCTGTAAGCTTGTACTATGATTTGGAATGGTAAATTATATGGTAAGCGGGGTCTGCCTAGTAGATTCCAATCGAAGGAAACAACTAGATTGCTTGGAGGTGGGACCGAATAAACGACTGGATAAATCTCTGACGAACTTCCTTCATACGGTAAAGGAATGCGTAGATTTCCCCCATGTTCATCAAAGTTTGTGTTTACGAAGAGAATTTGAACGATGTCATTCTCATTCTCTTTGGTGATAGTATCATCTGAAGGTGGGACCTCTGAAGACAAGATTGGGTCAACCGCCATCTCGACATGTTGAATTTGGTCCGGTGTGGACTCGAAGGGTTTATCTTCAATGATAGGTGCTTCGGCTGACAACAATGGTGTTTCAGTCGGATTTTCAACTAGCGATGGACTCAACAAGAGTTTCTTGTATCTAGGAGGAAGTCGTTGCGGTGACACAGGACGGTTATCCAAAACTCTTTTAGCTTCATCTAGGAAGGGACAACGGTGGAGAGCATGATTGCCTTCACAAACTCTGCAAGGAAATTTGGATCTTCCTTTTTGTCCATTGACTTCGTTTTCACTAGTTAATGGTGTGCTCTCAACATGATCGTCAGCGGTTGAAGACACCAGATTGTGCAAGCAGGGAGACCAGTCCCTCAAGATCCGTGGGATGCAGGGACAATCTCGATGATAGTGGTCTCCCTTGCAAATGACACATGGAGATTTAGGTTTGGAAGGTGTAGTGTGTGGATTTTCGCCAGATGATGTACAGTTGCCCCCTTTTGCTGTTGGATTCTTCTTCTTCTTCTCCTTCCCTTTCTTCTTCTTCTCAGTTACTTGGTTTTTAGCGTGACTAGCTTCACCAAGCGAAGAGGAAGAAGGAGAGGGAGAGACAAACGAAGTAGAAGGTTGGGGAGAAAATTCATCTGGTTGCTAATTTGAATGCTAAGGAATTACAGTGTTTTGAACGACAGAGGTCGAGAAAAGCCAAACTGGCAGGCCAATTGTGAGTCCTGGAAGGGACAATGTAACCATATGTGGAGCACCAACACCTCCCAAAGAAGAGAAGGGACTAGGATTTCCTCCAAGGGGAAATCCTTTATTGGTAGACTCCATTTATCAACCTAAAGACCAACGACGGAACAATGACGCTATTCCGATTAAAATAAATTTTATGATGCTTTGACACAACTTGCTTTTTCAATTTTTAAGAGTCGAGAAAAAGCTAAAGATGACTCTAATCGCCTTCAATTTTTAATGAGCCTAAAGTGATAAGTGCTCAAATGGACCTTTTCTTTTAAGGAGTCTAAAAAGGAATGAAAGTGACTACTCCGGAAATCTAGACAGAGGGATTACCAAACCAATCGCAAAACTGCAGAATAATTTTACGGTACGACAGTCAATCTTGCCGAATGCTGTGTTCAGTGCATTGCGATCGATTGGGTGGTAGACACGGCTTCCTAAGGATAAAGGATGTAGTCTATTGTGGTCTCCCAATATATACTCGACGGTACGTGGGAGCATAAGTCTGTACTAGCACTTGTCGTCTCAAAAAAGAGGAATCTCCCAACCTACGATGAAAGCGATAGTTACCAGGCTTTACGACATCGGAACACGTCTCTAGGCTAGACTTCTAGATGTTGTGTGTTAGGTTCCAAAGTGCTTTTATGTTCATTGAAGTTTATTTTACAGTTGATCTTTCTTAAGAAGTTTTCCTTTAAGTTTCTCCGCGTTATGTAGATATACAATTCCTAAATATGCAATCTAAGATGATAAACAGTCATTTACTTTCTTTTTGTAATGAAAATCCTAGTTACTGAGGAAAGAGAGATGAAATTCTTTCAACATAGAGCAGAGAGCACACACCAGATGCACTTTTCCTAAATCAACTTCAGCATGTAGTCTAAATGCAAATGCACATGCAGGTATTGTTTTTCAGTTTCCTTAATGTGAGAATGACAAAAAGAAAACTAAGTATAGATCTGAACTATTTTCTTTGAAAGCGACAATACTAACAATTTTCTTTTCAAAAAACGAAAGTAAGGTCAAGATGACACTTTGCAATTTTGAATTTAAAACTGCTTTCGACACTTTAAATGCTAATGATTCAAATCAAATATAATGGCAAAAGTGTAATCGACTATCTAAAACAGGAATGCTTTGTAACACTCTTTTCTTGACTGAAAACAACACTTGCGACACTTTCAAATCAAAGGACGATAGTTCGATTAAGCTACTATTTCCAAAGGAGAACTATAAATGATGAAAAATACATAAAAAACATTCACAATTCCTTTTGATGGAGGCTGAATAATGCAAAGGAAGATGGTTTCAATAGAGATATAGTAATCATAAACAGAAAAACTACTGAATAAAGCTGAAGACAATGAAGAGAAAACCAAAATCTGGAGGCAGAAACAGTCTTAGTCAACCGTCGCACCTGTAACAAAGGGAAACAGTGATGCATCTCACCTGCAACACATGAGAGGTGCGATGCATCCAGGTTGACAAGAAGAGATAGTGCGATGGACCAGGGATGAGACTGAGCTTGGTTTTCATTCACAGTTTGCAGCTAAGTTCAGGGATTTAGGTTGAGCTAATGATTATCAGTAAACACAAAATATAGGGGCTGATCTAATGAGGTTATTTGAGCTACCACCATGGCACTTAGGATGTTTGCAAGCTAGATGTTCAGTTCATAAACCAACCCAGAGATTGATTGAAGCAGTGTTGATCTACTTTGCAGTTGCATAGCAAAATCAGTTCGAAGGCTAGCTGGCTTAACTTCACGCTCCGTCTAGGAGGACGGGCGCATGTTTTTTAGTTATAGCATCTAAAACTATTTGTATGTTACATGTGTGAGAATTGGTTCGGTATTGATCTATCTATCCATTAGCCTTTTTCCCTTTTACTATCTGGTGATATTATTCGAGCACAAGATCATGGAGAAATAAATCCTTGCATGTAAAATTCATTGCAACAATTACTCTTGGAAGTATTCAGAAAAGCTATTTTCTTGAACCCTTTCTTCTTAATGATGAATTTTCCATGCTTTTTAGTCATCCAAATTTTGGAATTATCACCTTTCTTCTGATTTTTAGCCAAACACAATTTTTCCTTTCTTATGGTTTCTTCCATAGCCTTTGGGTTATCAAACTTAATTCTTTCTTTGTATAAGAAAGATAAACAACTCAAAAATATTTGTATTTTTTCTTTCTCTTTCTTTAAGTAGGGCACATAACTTAGCAAGCTCATAAATTTACTAAAAAACTCATCCACAGTAAACTGTCCCAATCTTAACTCATGAAACTCTCTAGTTTTTTCATCGAAATATGTCTTAGTTAGATATTTATTTTAGAATTATTTTCTAAATAGTTTCCAAGTTAAATTTTTAGTTGTGATTCTCTTGACAACTTTGTTCTCTTCCCACCATAAGGTAACCTTACCAGTTAGTTAGTACGTTGCCAATATTTCCTTCAAATTACTTGCATAGTTTTACACCTCAAAATAACTGGACATATTGAGGAGTCATGCCTCCACTCCTTCATATTCACCATCAAAATTAGGAGGCCTAATTTTCTTAAATTCTCCTTTCCATTGAGATGTGGTCCTCTTATTTCTAGATGTGGAGGTGCTACTTTCTGATTTTTTCTCTTCTTTCTCTTCAAATTCATGAGACTCATTTCCACTAGAAGTTATAGAATCTGTAGTATCTATTGATTCACCTATAGCTCTCTTCTTATGATCCTTTTTCACCTTTTTTATTTTACTTTTTCTTCTTCTAGTTTCCTCAACATGTAGCCATTAATTTCTTGTCCTTCTTTGACTTTAGACAACCTTTTTTTATTCACCTTAATGTTTTCTAAGCCTATCTTCAAGCTTCGTAACTAAGATTCTTGTTTTTCTACACTATTGGTTCCACTATGCATCATTCCTAATTCAATATCAGGTTCCTCACCACCCCTTGGTGATCCCATGGAAGTTTTTCCATTAAATTCTTCAACCATACTTCAAACTCTTAATAGTTTTTTGAACAATCTTTTCATAACATATATAATTGTTTTAGTTTCAGGACCCATAAAAAGCCCAATGTCATAACCTACAACTTTGCTACCACTTATAATGTACCTCATCTACAACACAAAATTCTTTATTTATTTATGTACACATATATTATTACTATAAAATCCACAATTTTTTATATATAAACTACTTGTTTTTTTAATACTATTAATATAAATACTTTAAAACAATACTCAAGAATTTACTTTCTTGAAATACCCTTTTCAAAATATCTTTAAAAATTTTACTTTCCCTTCTCTTTTTTCTATTAAATTTACTCCTCAAGAAAATATTATTATTTCATTCTATTGATAGATTCATCATTTCCCTCACACGTTTCCATTTTTATCTTCTCTTTTTTCTATTAAATTTACTCCTACTCAAGAAAATATTATTATTTCATTCTATTGATAGATTCATCATTTCCCTCACACGTTTCCATTTTTATCTTTACATTTCTACAATAGAAACTTACTTATATCTTATTAATAATATGTTCATTCTAATATCAAAATATATGTTTTCCTTATTCCTCATTATATTTTATGTCATGTCCTTGTATTTTCTACTAATATATTTGTTGGAAAAAAATCCATTCCCAACTACAAAATATGATCTTTATACCCTCCAATGGTTTCAATGCATGAATATGCTTACGATGGTGTCATGGTATTGATTCTATGGATTATAATAATATTGGTAGTGCTTATATTAAAACCATATCGTCATTTATCTATATCATTTTTAGGGTCACTCTGTTTAATTTATGTGGTTTTAATGATATTATGCAACATTATCTTTGGTGTTGATATTTTAGTTACAATATGCATGTCGTGGAGCTGACAACTCTTCTAGAGTTTTGTATATGTATACATGTTGTCTTATAGTGGTTCCACGATAGCACCTTTGACCTACCACATCAACGGTGTAGATCGGTCCTCCTAATTCAATGATTAAGATCTATAAAACATCGTGTTAAACCCATTAAGGTCTATTCTGACATCGTGTTAAACCCATTTGATACCTTGCGGTGTTCTAAGAGACATTTCCTTTGCAACTCCTGTTATCATTGTGCTTAATTCAATATTAGAGAGTTTTATGGAAAATCTGTCTTGCTAATTCCATAGATTAAAAGTCACCAAGTGCATTCGAATCTCATCAAATCATTCTTGAGGTAACATCGCATTTGGTATTAAGAATTTATTCGATTTAATACTTATTCTTCTGGTACGTTTTTTGTTTTGTTGTTGGGGTTTTCACTCATATTCCGGTGTTATTTAATATATATGTAATTTGTTGTTTTAAGGGTTCTTAGGTGTTTTTTGGGAACATTTTGTTTTTTTGCAATTGGTCGTTGACCACAGGGTTTATTCTAGGTTTAACTACTAGTTAATGATGGTCATATGCTAAGGGCATTCCTTATCTCATATCTTGCCAATCAATAGGGAAAAACCCTTATCCCCTTACATTCATTTCTAGATTTAGTTTTAGTGTTTAATTAACATAGGTATGGAACTGGTTTATTGTTTCCTCTTGTTGAAAGTAGTATAGTTGGCAGTATTAAATAAAGGGATTCTTCAAGGGTTTCGTAACCCTTTTCCCAGTTTTTATGTAATCACTCTACGAATTCACTGCCAAAACCTTTATAACCTTGTAATTAATTTTAGGAAGGGTTTTAATAACCATTTATGTCTACTGTCTCAAATTATTTTTCAAATCTCTCAACCACCCATTTAAAATTTAGTCTCCTTATTAAATATGCACATTTTTCTTTTGTGCGCTATGGATTTATTTTCAGTTTGGAGTTTCTCAAACCCTGGTCACCAATTATTAGTTTCAATTCTCGAATCGTAGTTACAGTCATTTACAATGCACATTTGTAATTTGGGTTTTGGAATCGAGTTTACCATTTACATTCTCGAAAATCTATTAATTTGGTCTTCATTTGTGTTAAACACAACAATGGTGAAGACATAATAGTAATCATTAGATGCATCTATTATTCACATGATATACATTTATAATACATTGGAGTGATTGTTGGATTCATATTACAACATCTCTTTGACTCCCTTTCACTATTCAAGTCCCACACCTTGACCCTTAGCGGATTAGGTGTCCAACATTCCCCCCTTAATCCGAATGGGTATATATGAGTCCAAGAAGAGAGCTATAATACAAAATACAATAATTGATGACAACAATAAGATGAATGAGCTCTCTGAAATGAAAATATAAGGTGGTAGTTTAAGGATGACGATCAACACTGAAACGCTTAGTGTAGTTCTCAATTTGATTTTGCCTTGATTAAATTGAGAAAATTAGAATTTCCACATCAATAGACAACTTGGATATCAACTTCTGTGACATGGCTTGTGTCACCCAATTTACTCAGTAAATTTGAGTTGGAGGAGTTAGAGTTTAGTTAAACATGTGTGATTTCTAATTTGTAGCAATCAAGGTCACTTATCTAAGGTTGTTTTCAGTTATAATAGTTCCAACTATTGGGGAACTACTGGAGGGTCAAGTTGTGCAGTGGCACTTCAATCAAACTCGATGATCATCTAGTTAACTGATCAATCAACTCAAAATAGCTAATGTATGCAGAGAATTTGAGTTCCCTAGGATTGGTGGAGATTCTAAGGCAGTGTAACATATGTTGTAGACTAGTCTTAAGTGTACATGTGTTGCATGGAGTTAGATGATCAACCTATGTAATTTCACAATTAAATTTGGGGAATTTCCTAAATAATAGGGGCCTAATTCCTTAAGGAAAAACATAAGGAAATAAGAGCTCAACCCAAGGGAAAATTTTACTAAGTCTGGGTCATAGGCCTTCAATGAGAAGAGAGATATGTTATGCACTTGTAGGGTGTGCTTAATTGAGAAAAGAAATTGTAATACATCTATATTCATTTTATTAATGCAAGCAAAGATTGTGGTTTTTAACATGATTCTTTCCCCAGATAAAAATACTTGTTGCATGTGTGTTATTTCTTCTTCGATGTCTGAGATTTTTGTTATAAATTGTGAATTAATGTCTAAAGAGCAGTAGAGTAGGTTTCTGTCTTCTGATTTTGATTAAAACTTCATGAGTAGTTGCAAATATACAACAAAATTTCTACATGGTATCAGAGGAGGATTCACATTAGACTAGGAAATTCAAATTTGTTTCTTAGAGGTTCAAATTTGCAGATCAGTGTGGCAGGGTTTCTTCAGAGCTGAGAATATGGCCTTCAATGGACTAATGCTAGAATAATGCTGGGAAGGCACCTCAAATTTCGTTGAATGGAAGGACCGCATGGAGGTAGTATTGGATGACAATGGATTTCTTGAATATGTCAAGATAGATATTCCAAGACCACCAACAACTAATGTTTGGTACCTTGCACAGTGGAAGAAAGATTTAGCCAAGGCCAAGAGAATAACCTTAGAGTGATTACGAGATCATATTATCTCAAATATCCACATAAAATAAACCCCATTCATGATGTGGAAAGAAATGACAAAATTGTTTGAGAATAGTAGTGACCACAGGAAGTTGGTGCTCAAGGATAAACTTGAATGTATGAAGATGCAAAAGAATGTCACTATGTCATAGTATTGGAGGAGGTTCACAGAATTTCTTGATGAAATGGGTGGGGTCAATGTTACTACCCTTGAATATGACTTGGTAAGCCTAGCTCTTATGGGCCTTCACAAGAGATGGAATAACTATCAAGATTCAATAAACATGAGGGAGAAACTATCGAATTGGGAGCACTTATTATCTAATTTGGTACATGAGGAAATAAGGTGGAATAACAGAGATGAGATTTCATCCAAGGGTGAGGATGAAGAAAAATTTGGTTGGAAAGGAAAAGAAGGGAAAAGGGAATAAATCCCAATCCAAACCAAAATCTAGTCAAGGGGGCAAGAAGAAAGATTTTCCAAAAATTAAATGCTTCAATTGTCATGAATTCAGGCACTATGCCATGAAGTGTACACACAAGAAGACTTCAAGAAGAGAAGTAGGTGAAGCCTTGGATTCATAGTTCAAGCCTGACTTTACCCTCATTGCATGCATGAACAACACAATGATGGGGAACGTGTGGTACTTGCACTCAGGTGCATTATTTAACATGACAGGGTGTAGAGATTTTTTCAGTGACCTCGAAGAAAAATATTTGCAGATGCACATAGAGATGGGGGACGACATAAGGTATAGTGTGACTGGGATTGGTACAGTCACCTTTCATAGGAAGTTGGGTTGCCCCCTCAAGCTCAAGGATGTCATTTTCATTCTAGGCCTAAAGAAAAATCTCATCTTCGTTGCAGTTTTAGAAGATCATGGTTATGATGTGATCTTAAACAAAGGAAAGGCATTCCTGAGATGCATAGCCATGGGACAGGTGAAGCAAATCGGGGTTTGTATGAAGAACCCGTATAATCTAGATGTGGAGGAGTGTGTTGCATTAAGAACAAAGGCGGAGAAGGTGCAAAGATGCAATGTCGATGAAATTTTTCGTAGAATATTTGGTCATTTGCATCATGGCACTTTGAATATCATGCAACAAATAACCACAGGCTGCGATAAAGAACCACTTGAGCAACATGATGTATGCAAAGGGTGTACTTTGAGGAAGTACACAAAATCCAAAGTCCATGATCGGGACAATAAAGCACATGTAGTCCTGAAAAGGATCTACTTTGATGTCTGTGGATCTTTTTCGATAACCTCCACTGCAAGGCACAAATATTTTGTCATTTTTAATGATGAATTCTCACAAAAGTGTTAGATCTTCTTCATGCAAAAGAAGGATGAGACATTCTCCAAATTTGTAGAAATCAAGGAACTAGTTGAGAAAGAAACAGGCAAGAAGGAAAAGGCTCTCAGGAGTGATAATGGAGGTGAGTATGTGTCGAATGAATTTTAAAATTTATGTGCAAAAGAAGGAATTCGATAGGAGTTGACAACACCACACAACGATCAACAAAATGGGGTGGCTGAGAGAAAGAATCATAGCATTGTGGGTGCAACGAGCGTGATGTTGCATGACCAAGGCCTACCTCTGCATTTGTGGGCTGAGGTATGCAACACAATAGTATATTTGTAGAACTAGAGTCCTGTCAATTTTTTAGTATAATTACACCAAATGAGGCTTTCTCGAGGAGAAAGCAAGATGTGTCTCACTTCAAGATTTTTGGAGACCCTGTCTACTGCTATGTCTCCAAAGAATCGAGGAATAATTTGTAACCTACATCAGAATTGGCGTATTTGTGGGTTACATAGAAACCCCCCACAACTATCGTGTGTACTTTCCATCCCTGAGAATGACAATTGTGGGAAGGGATGTAAATTTTGATGAAGATAAAGTGATGTGGTTCTCTCTTGAGAGGGAGCTTCAGATCCCATTAGAAGAGGAGATTTTAGCTCCAAAGGGGGAGCCTCAAGAGGTCATGGAGGAGCCACAAATTGAGGAGTAGAGAGTGGAGACATCCAATCAAGTAGAACCATCCAGAGAAGGTAGGAAAAGGACCAAGGAAGCTGAGATACTTGTGCATGATGCGAGGGAGAATGTGGGTGCTCCTTCAAATCAGCGTAGGTAGAGAAAGTCACAAGATTAGTACACTGGCTACATGGCTCTAATGACTGATATTGTAAAGACTAATCCATCCTCTTTTGAGGAATAAGTAGAGCAACCAATATGGGTTGATGCAATGGTGGAGGACTATGAATCCATTGTAAAAAAAATGTTTGGGAAGTGGTCCCAAGACCAACAGACAAATTAGTTGTGGTTCAAGATGGATCTTCAAGGTAAATCATGCAACAAACGAAAGCATATAAAAGTACAAGGCCATATTTGTGGCTAAGGGGTACTCTCAAGTTGAGGGGATTGATTATGAGGAGACCTTTTCTCCTGTATCAAGGTACTCATCCATTAGATCAATTCATTCTCTAGCTGCACAGGTGGGGTGGAAGATCCACCAGATGGATGTAGAAACAACATTCCTCAATGGAATTATTGTGGAGGAGGTGTATATTGAGAAAACAAAAGGCTTCAAGACTTTTGATAAGGAGTCTCATGTGTGAAAACTCAAGTGAGCATTGTATGGTCTCAAGCAAGCACCCTGTGCTTGGTACACCAGGATCGTTAGTTATCTCACTGGTTTGGGCTTCACCAAAAGTGAAGCTGACACAAACCCATATCATATCTTGGTCGAATGTAAATTGTTGATTATTGTCTTATATGTTGATGGTTTGATTTTAACTGGTAATTAGCAATTGATCAAATCTTGCAAGGAGGATCTTGCAAGAGGGTTTTAAATGAATGACATGGGTCTCATGCACTACTTCCTCGGATTGGAAGTATGGAAAGGTGGTGGGGAAATGTTTGCCTCTCAAGGAAAGTATACCAATGTGACACTTAAAATATTCCACATGGATAGTTGCAAAACCATGGAGACACCTCTTGTTATTGGGAAAATTAGTGTCCATTTAGAGCTGCTAGTCCCACTAAGACGGGTAGCTATCTTAGAAAAAAAAAACTAAATTCACTTGTGTTTTCCTTTATGAGAGATAGATGAGAAAGAAGCAGAGAGTACCAACCTCAGTCTTTAGCTTGGCTCCTTGCTTATTTCCCTTCCCCTTTGACAGAAATTTGCCACTCCTTCCTTACTTGTCCCGCTTCAAAGAGCACCTGTAGGGTTAAAGCAACATAATACCATCAAAGCATAGAGATGTATAACCATAAACAATATAGGATCAGATGTATATTAACCATACAAATGCATATATCAATACAAGATTCAGAGATATACAAGAACATGGAGGAAAACTCAAATAGCTTTATTGATAGAATTAGTAGAAGAGAGGATTACAACCCATTGGTCTGACCTAGCGCCATCCTCCCAGCATGAAAGCCCCCTTCACCTCATGAAAATCTTAGATCACCCAACACTACAATGTTGCACAAAGAAACCGACAACACTTCCTTACAAAATACAAGATTCCAGCCTCTGGAACTCTGGGATGAGGGATCCATATATAGATGTTTGCAGGGGGGTGAGTCAGCTTCTGGGATTTTGATTAGTGTCATCTCTCTAATAGTTCTTGTTTCCACTTGGACATTTCATGATATCTTACTCATCCCTAGGCGAATTCATAGAGACAAGTGTCAAATGAGCAGCTTCTAGAAGATTCTCAGGGTCTCCACCTAGCAAAATGCTTCTACCATTTGTCTGCTCTCACTCATCGCACCATATAGAAGGGCTTTCCAGTAAGAATCACACTTTTTGCATGTGGCAGGTGAGATGCATCGCACCCTTAGCACTGAACAATCTGTATGGTCTAGTTTTGACCAGTTATGAGTAGTTTTTCAGGGAAAACTTCTGGGAGACAATGCAATTAGCTGACTTTGCTCTTTTAGGGTATGAAACAACACTTTTAGGGACTTAGAAGACCTTGGTTTATGGACATATGTGATTGGGGTTGCAGTGCCCAAATATGTCTATAACAGTTTCCCCCTAAAGCATGAGGTCGTAAATCTTTTTGATGTCGGGTGAAATGCTTTATCATGAGGATCCGAGGTTTTTCGAACTGGAAGGTGACCTATAATAAGATACAATACAATACATTATCTTCACAATATTTTCATGATCTAGCTGAGGCGGGCATTCCCATGCTTAGCTTTATAAATTCATTTTCATGTACATAGGACAGACAACCGTCTGTGTGGCAGACTGATGATTCTAGTAGAGCCATCATCCTTTGGTTTGGATGATTATCTATGCAGTAATGATGTACATTTGATGTTTTTATTTTCCTAAATATATCGCAGCCCAGATGGATGAAACTAGATCCGTGGTCTTCAAAACTCATTCAATCTTCGCCCAAAGTACAAGTCGATCCATGTGAAAAGATGTTCTGGCATTGAACATGGAAAGACATTGTCTGATTACCAGCCAATGATGTAAGTTGTTAACAGGTGCGAGAGGAATCACCGATAATGATAATGACCCTCAAGGCACTGCAGTACAATTCACGTGGTGTGAATACATGAGTCGATGTCGAACACCACGCAAAATATTTTGATTGAAGGCCATTAATGTAAACCTGTCGCCGGAAGTGAGAAACCTGCCATTGAGGCATGCAAGCTTCAAAGTACTGAAAGGGTCGTTCCTAGGTCGAATTCATGGATAATGAGCTAATGTCGACAAGAAGTGACGCGTTGTAGGAGGGAATTAATGAATCCCACATATACGACATGGAATGGAGCAAATGATTTTGTGGAGGTGAAAACGATCCGATGATACAAGGTTCAGGGTGGTGGTCATGAAAGAATGAAGTGTGAAGGTATTATAGGGGATGAGACACAAGCTGGGTTGGTGAATTCTCTGAGCAACTTCTCTTGAACATATCGACGACACTGAAATGGATTAGTAGCGTTAACCCCAAAAGTGGATGGTATGATGGACCAATGGTGATATGACCGATGAATGAAATAACCCAACCTGACTCAATCATGGTGATGGAGTGAAAGTGTCATGTTCAAGAGTGACCTGCTACCAATAAGGTTTATTCAAGTTTTCTTCCCAATTTTCACCAGTCATTTCTAACCAGTACCTCTTTATTTTTGTCAAGCTTGAGGAGGATAACATATGCTTGTTCTATAATTTTCCCTTCGGGCAAACCTGTCGCTATGTTTTAACGAGCCTAGCGACAGTGAGACTCGCTCTTGTCTGCATGGACAAGTTTTTCACTATTGTTTTAACGAGTTTAATGACAAGGATAACTTGGTTCTTTTCAATTTTAGAGAGTCTGAAAAGAGACGGAAAGGAAACTCCAATATTCCTTTTTCGTAATATAATCCCTTAATTCCAAAAAAAGTATAAAACAATGCGAAAGGGATGACTTTTCGATAGTTTTAACGAGCCGAACAAGACAAACGCTCAATCTTTTTGTTAATAATCCCTCAGGTCCAAAAATATTAAATTCTAGAGGAGGGATGGCACTTCCAATCACTTTAATAAGCTAGAGAGGCCAATTTCTTGACAATCTTTTCATATTTTACGAGTCAGATGAAAAGAGCTTAAAGGAGACTTGTTTTTTGAGGAACGAGTGATGTTTTTGGATAGTAGCTGGTTCTAGATAAGGTTTGGAACTTTTTCAATCATAGCAGTGTAGAGAAAGTGGCTAATAGGATCACTCGTCGCAATTGTTCCTCAAAAGGGGTAAGCAATCAAATGGAGGCGTATGATCGGCTAAAAAAGAGTGGAGGTGATGGTAAGAACACAACCAAGGTTTAAAAGTTAATAATTATGCGATCGCAATGGTTATTTACTGAAGGTGGGTTTATTTTTTAATGATCTTAAACTCCGGTGGAACATATGATCATTGCTAGGTTTATTTTTTAACGAGCTTGAACTTCGCGTAAAACTGCTCGTGGCGAGGTTTATTTTTTAATGAGCTTGAACTTTGCGTAAAACTACTCGTGTCAGTCATATAATAAGGATGTCTCATTGGTAGGTTCATTTTTTAGGGAGCTTGCCCCATTCGAAACTTTGCTCCGGATCCTTTCATTATGTAAGATAGGAACAACCAATCCTACGAGTTTAAAGTGTTAAGAACCTACAAACTAAGAAAATAAATGGTCACTTTTCACTTGCATGCAAAAAGGTTTGCATGCCCCCAGGTATAATGAAGTAGAGTTTCCAGGTTACCATTCAATTTGCAGTCAAAACACTTGCTTTGTCAGGAAAGGCATACCTTCTGACGGAGGTATCTTATTCTAGTCTAATCCCATTTTCCTAAATGGGCAGATGTGTTAGACTAGTCATATTCCTACGCGGAAACCCACCTTATAGCTGGGGTTTTCCTGCCAAAGCAGAACAGGGCGCATGCCCCTTGGGTTTCAGTCACAATCACCGAATCACTCGCGCTCATCAGGTGGATGGATCAGAGATTGATGAGACATTCCTTGCGCAAAATGACCAGTTAGGGATGGCAATTGACTATTAGCCATCTGTGACTCGGGGAATGAAAGTTGGACCATTCTACCTTCATGCAGAAAACACATCACTCAAAAGAGTGAGGAAACAATAGCTCCCATGCTATAAATGTAGTCACACCCAAGGAGTAGATTGTAATCTAAAGGTCCTTGGACTACCATCACATTCAGATAAATGGTTTTCCTTCTCAAAGTTATAGGCAAATTTGGAAGGATCCCTAACAGTCGACTAGTTCCTTTGTCGAAGCGTGTCAGATTTCGCATCTCAAGCAGAAGCGATGGCAAACCAAGCGCTTTCCAAGTAGTTGAGGAAAGGACACTCACAGAAGCCCCTTCATCTATGATAGTACTGACCATGACCATTCTGTAAGCTTGTACAATGATCCAAAATGGTACATTACATGGTAGACGGGGTCTGCCTAGTAGATTCCAGTCGAAGGAAATGACTAGGTTGCTTGGAGGTGGGACCGAATGAACGGCTAGATAAATCTCTGATGAAATTCCTTCCTGCGGTAAAGGAACAAGTATATTTCCCCCATGTTCATCATGTGTTTACAAAGAGAATTTGAACGGTGTTTTTCTCATTCTCTTTGGTGACAGTATCATCTCAAGGTGGGTCCTCTGAAGACAAGATTGGGTCAACTGCCATTTCGACCTGTTGACTTTGGTCCAGTGTGGAATCAAAGGGTTTATCTTTAATGATAGGTGCTTCAACCGACAACAACGGTGTGTTAGTCGGATTTTCAACTAGTGATGGATTCGGCAAGAGTTTCTTATATCCAAGAGGAAGTCACTGTGGTGATGTAGGACGGTTATCCAAGACTCTTTTAGCTTTGTCTAGGAAGGGACAACTGTGGAGGGCATGATTGCCTTCACACGGTCTGCAAGTAAATTTAGATCTTCCTTTTTGTCCATTGACTTCGTTTTAACTAGTTGACGGTGTACTTTCAACATGATCGTCAGAGGTTAAGGACACCGAATTATGCAAGCGGGGAGTCCAGTCCCTCAAGATCCATGGGATGCAGGGACAATCTCGATGATAGTGGTCTCCCTTGCAAATGACACATGGAGATTCAAGTTTGGATTGTGCAGTGTGTGGATTTTCGCCAGACGATGCATGGTTGCCCCCTTTTGTCGTTGGCTTCTTCTTCTTCTTCTCCTTCTCTTTCTTCTTCTTCTCAATTACTTGGTTTTTAGCTTTACTAGCTTCACCAAGCGAAGAGGGAGAAGGAGAGGGAGAAACAAACGAAGTGGAAGGTTGGGGGTTAACTCTAGCATCATCCGGTTGCTGATTTGATTGCTCAGGAATCACGGTGTTTTGAATGACAGAGGTCGAGAAGAGCCATACTGGCAGGCCAATTGTCAGTCCTGGAAGGGACAATGTGGCCATATGAGGGGCACCAACATCCTCCCAAAAGGAGAAAGGACTAGGATTTCCCCCAAGGGGAAATCCTTGATTGGTGGAATCCATTTTCTCAACCTAAGACCAATGAGGGAACAGTGACGTGATTCCGATTAAAATAAATTTTATGATGCTTTGACACAACTTTCTTTCTCAATTTCTAAGAGTCGAGAAAAAGCTAAATATGACTCTAGTCACCTTCGATTTTTAATGAGCCTGAAGTGACAAGTGCTCAAATGGAACTTTTCTTTTAAGGAGTCTGAAAAGGAATGAAAGTGACTACTCTGGAAATCTAGACAGAGGGATTACCAAACCAATCGCAAAACTACAGAATACTTTTTATGGTACGATAGTCAATCTTCCCGAATGCTGTGTTCAGTGCATTGCGATCGATAGGGTGGCAGACACGGCTTCCTAAGGATAAAGGATATAGCCTATTGTGGTATCACAATATATACTTGATGGTATGTGGGAGCACAAGTCCGTATTAGCACTTGTCGTTTCAAAGAGGAGGAATCACCCAACCTACGATGAAAGCGACAGTTACCAGGCTTTACGACGTCGGAATATGTCTCTAGCCTAGACTTCTAGATGTTGTGCATTAGGTTCCAAAGCATTTTTATGTTCATTGAATTTATTTTACAGTTGATCTTTCTTAAGAAGTTTGCCTTTAAGGTTCACCGCATGATGTAGATATACAACAACTAAATATGCAATCTAAGATGATAAATAGCCGTTTACTCTTCTTTTTGCAATGAAAATACTAGCTACTAAGGAAAGAGAAGCGAAATTCTTTCAACATAGAGGAGAGAGCACACACTAGATGCATTGTCCTAAATCAAAATCAACAAGCAGTCTAAATGCAAATGCACATGCATGTATTTGTTTTCTGCTTTCTTAATGTGTGAATGACAAAAATAATGCTAAGTACAAATTTGAACTATCTTTTCTTTCAAGGCGACAATACTAACAATTTTCTCTTCAAAAGATGAAAGGAAGACAAGACGACACTTTGCGATTTCAAATTCAAAAAACGAAAGGAAGACTAAGACGACACTTTCAACTTCAATTTGAAAACTGATTCTGACACTTGAAATACTATTAATTCAAATGAAATACAAGAGTAACAGTGTAGTCGGCCATCAAAAAGAGTAGGATTCTTTTCTTTGACTGAAAACGACACTTGCGACACTTTCAAATAAAAGAACGACAGTTCGATTAAGCTACTTTTTTGTAAATGAGAACTGTAAATGGAGAAAAATACATAAAAACATCCACAATTCTTTGTATAATGGAGGCTGAATAATGCAAAGGAAGGGAGTTTCAATAGTGTTATACTGATCACAGACAGCAAAACTCCTGAATAAAGCTGAAGACAATGAAGAAAAAACCAAAATTTGGACGCAGAAACAGTCTTATTTGATCATCGCACCTGTAACACAGGGAAATAGGAATCCATCCCACCTACTACACATGGAAGGTGCGATGCATCCAGAATGTCAAAAGGAGATAGTGCGATGATCCAGGGACGAGACTTTCACTTGGTCTTTGGTCACAGTTTGTAGCTTAGTTTAGGGATTTAGGCTGAGCTAATGATAGGTAGTAAATACAAAGTATAGGGGCTAATCTAATGAGGTTTCTTGAGCTACCACCAGGGCACTTAGGATGTTTGCAAATTAGTTGTTCAATTCATAAACAAACCCGGAGATTGACTAAAGCAGCATTGATCTACTTTGCACTTGCATAGCAAATGCAGTTCGAAGGCTAGATGGCTTAACTTCAGGCTTCATCTGTAGTTTATGAAGCAAAGAAATAGAGATAAGCAATCAAACTATTCGTTCCCCAGTGGAGTCGCCATTTTTTTATCGGGAAAACTAGTGTCCATTCAGAGCTGCTAGTCCCACTAAGACGAGTAGCTATCTTAGAAACAAACAAACTCAATTCACTTGTGTTTTCTTTTATGAGATATATATGAGAAAAAAGCAGAGAGTACCAACCTCAGTCTTTCGCTTGACTCCTTGCTTTTTTCCTTTCCCCTTTGACAGAAATTCACCACTCCTTCCTTACTTGTCCCGCTTCAAAGAGCACCTGTAGAGTCAAAGTAGCATAATACAATCAAGGCATAGGCATAGAGATCTATAACCATAAACAATATAGGATTAGATGTATATTAACCATACAAATGCACATATCAATACAAGATTCATAGATATACAAGAATATGGAGGAAACCTCAAATAACTTTATTGATTGAAGTAGTAGAAGAGAGGATTACAACCCATTGGTCTAACCCAACACCATCCTCCCAGCATGAAAGCCATCTTCACCTCACGAAAAGCTTAGATCACCTAACAATACAATATTGCACAGAGAAACCAATAGCACTTCCTTACAAAATACAAGATTTCAGTCTCTGGATCTCTGGGATGAGGGATCCATATATAGATGTTTGTAGGGGGTGAGTAAGCTTTTTGGATTTTGATTAGTGCCATCTCTTTGATAGTTCTTAGTTCCACTTGGAGATTTGATGATATCTTACTCATCCCTGGGAAAATTCAGAGAGGCAACTGTCAAATGAGCAGCTTCTAGAAGATTCTTAGGGTCTCCACCTAGCAAACTGCTTCTGCCATTTGTCTGCTCTTGCTCATCGGACCCTACAAAAGGGCTTTCCAGTATGTATCGCACTTTTTGCATGTGGCAGGTGAGACGCATCGCACCCTTAGCACTGAGCAGTCTGAATGGTCCAGTTTTGACCAGTTCTGAGTAGTTTTTCAGGGAGAACTTCTGGGAGATGATGTAATCAGCTGACCTTGCTCTTTAAGGGTATGAAATAACACTTTTAGGGACTTAGAAGCCCTTGGTTTATGGAAATATGTGATTGGGGTTGTAGTGCCAAAATATGTCTATAACACCTCTAGCGATTAACTAGAGGAAAGAGGATGCCACTTCAGGTGAGGAAGTAGATGCTACTGTTTACTGACAATTAGTTGGTTCACTAATGTATCTTGTGAACACGCAACTAGATATGTGCTATGTAGCTAACCAGCTAGGCCAAGCTATGGTTAGGCCAATCAAATAATTTTGGAAGGCAACTAAGCATGTTCTATGATACCTCAAAGGCACTACCCAGTTTGGACTATGGTATAGACAAACATAGGGAGTGAAGCTATGTGACTTCACAAATGTAGATTGGGATGGGATTCCATCAGACCGAAAGAGTACATCAGGTGGGTTTTTTTAGTGTTGGGTCCATAACGGTTTCTTGGTACAATAGGAAGCAAAGATCTGTGGTACTTAGCTCAAGAAAAACAGAATACATGGTTGCTAGTCAAGCAACATGTGAATCGATTTGGATGAGAAAGATACTTGTTGGATTGTTTTGTCAGATGATGGATGCAACTATGATCTACTATGATAATCATAGTTGCATCAATCTCTCCAAAAATCTTATTTTTCACGATTGATCCAAGCATATGGATATCTGGTATCACCATTTGCAGGATTATGTGCAGGGGAAAATAATGTTGTTGCAATACATTCTGAGAAAGGAACAAGATGTTGACATTTTGACAAAGTCCTTTTCAAGAGGGAAGTTCAATTTCCACATGTGCATGATAGGGGTGGTTGATAATTCCTTTCTTGTTGAAAGGGAGTGTTGAAAAATGCAGCAAGAAATTCTCAGTTTTATTTTTCCTTGATTAAATTGAGAAAATTCAAATTTCCACATCAACACACAACTTGGATGATGTTAACTTGTGTGACATGGCTTGTGTCACCCAGTTTACTCAGTAAATTTGAGTTGGAGGATTTAAAGTTCAGTTAAGCATGTGTTATTTCTAATTTGTAGCAGTCAAGGTCAGTTATCTAAGGTTGTTTTTAGTTAAACTAGTTCCAACTGTTGGAGGAACTAGTGGAGGGTCATGTTGTGTAGTGGCACTTCAGTCAAGCTCAGTGATCATATAATTAACTGATCAATCAACCTAAAATAACTAGTGAATGCAGAGAATTCGATCTTAGTGGAGATTCTAAGGTAGTGTAACATCAATTGTAGACTAGTCTTGAGTGTACAAGTGTAACATTCAGTCAGATGATCAATCTAAGGAATTGCACAATTCAATTTAAAAAATTTCCTAAATAATAGGGGTCTAATTCGTCAAGTAACAATGCAAGGAAACAGGAACTCAAGCGGAAGAAAAATTTGACTAAGTTTGGGTCAGAGTCCTTTAGTGAGAAGAGAGATAGGTTATGCATTTACAAGGCGTGCTCAGTTGTGGAAAGAAATTGTAATACATCTCTATTTATTTCATTCATGCAAGCAAACATTGGGGTTTTTAAAAGATTTTTTTCCCGAGAAAAAAATAATTGTTGCATGTGTGTTATTTCTTCTTTCATGTCTGACATTTTTATTCTAAATTACGAATTGATGTCCACAGATAAATAGATTAGGTTTGTGTCTTGTGATTTTGATTAAAACTTCATTTGAAGTTGAAAATCTATAACCTAATTTCTACGTGAATATTAGTAAATAAGAAAATTCTAAATCAAGGCTTTCAACAAGGTATTGATTTTATTGGTGGACAACGCACAATGTTGTATGTAGAATTGTAGCAGAAAACATGAGCACCACTGGGGGGTATGAAACTCAAAACCAACTAATCATGACTATGGATCCTCAAGCATATAGAAAGGTGTCCATGCCATTAGTGAAAATTCAACTGATGGTGTTGCATATCAAATTTTAGTGATGCATATGCACCATGAGGGGATTGAACTCCAACATTTCTCATGGATATGGGTCATTAACTATTAAACATTCAATAAGGTACCCATATCGTTGATATAAATTCAACCAATGTTGTTGTATTTGAAGTTATAGAGATGTAC
Organism: Pinus tabuliformis; assembly: GCA_031772625.1. Classification (NCBI taxonomy): domain Eukaryota; kingdom Viridiplantae; phylum Streptophyta; class Pinopsida; order Pinales; family Pinaceae; genus Pinus; species Pinus tabuliformis. The sequence continues at coordinate 386,188,891 of CM062817.1, read as the reverse complement.
ACGAACCATGGGGGTGATCAAACTAAAGAGAAACTACCTATGGATATGGGTTCTTAACCAAAATATTGAACTATACTATTTAGCAAGTTACCCACATCATTTGTACTAAATCAACTCTTGGAGTTGTAAAAATGAATTAACAGTGTCAAGTGATAAAATGTAAGACCAACTACTGAAGGATAAGTGTTGGACATGGAATCCCCTAGAGGCATGTTTTGGGGCTTAAAGCCCAAGTTTTGACCCAATATCGTTGTAAAGACTTCGCGAGTTATGGGCGCAAAGCGCAAAATGTATGATAGAGTCACAGGGTTGTTCACCCTAGTCTTGTAACGTAATGTTGGCCTACACATGGTTCACGGACCATGGGATTGTATAAATAGAGCGAGGCTCTAAGTGCAAAAGAAAACCAATGAAGGAAGTAGAAGCTAAGAGCAAGAGTCTAAGTGTGTCTTGGGTCGTAGAGTAGGAGAAAGCTCTGCAGCTAAGTGCGCAGAGGCCTAGTCGTCCGTAGCTGAGTGCTCGGACCCTTGCAGCTGAGTGTGCAGGGCGAAGTTGAGTCTGTAATAGAAGAAGAGATTAATAAAGAAAGGTTTTGTTACCAATTAGTGTATTAGTTCTTGGATTAATGCATGGTTAATGTAAATCACAAATATCTTGTTTATTTACTGCACGCACATGTATGAATGGTTTATATTGCTAAGTATAACTTAACACATACAAATAAGCTAAGTTAATCACCTAACAATGGGATACTAGTAAAGACTTGGGTAATAACAACGTTCGGCCCCCGAGTAGGGCTGCAAAAAGACAGCATCTCAGGTTGCAAGGTACGGGTAAGTGCGTGTAGCAACGTGTGCGCAGGGTTGAACCATGAACCACTGAAATGATCAGACATCTCTAGGGTGTGGAAACCTAGTTCTAGCACCCTCCCATACTACTTCAGGTGAGACCTTAGTCTACGCTCTGAGGACTGTTGCTGAAAGGGCCAGTAGTACCAAGATTTGTTTGACTAAATCACCTCTGAACCTGGGTCAGGCCCTAACAAGCCAACAATAAGGGTCCTTAACTAAAATCCCAAACTATATCTTTTGCTAAGGTACCCATTAATACTTGAAATTCAACCCATGGAGCTATATGTGTAGTTGTAATGACGCATGAACATGACATGATTACTAAGTCCTAAAGATATGGGTCCTTTTAACCAAAATAATAGTTCAAGGCATTTGACAAAGTACCCATGTCATTTGTTGAAATCCAGCCATGGAGTTGTATGTTGAGTTTTAACAATGCACAGGGACCATGGGTGGATCAAACTCAAGGCCAACTCCCTTTAGGTATGGATCCTTAACCGAAGTATCCAACAATTGTCAATCATAGAAATCAACTCATGTAATTGTATTGATATAGAAGCATAAAAAAGGAACCATACTTAAGACCAACTCATTGACTCCTTGTGGATATGATACCTTAATCAAAATATCATATTAAGCAATCAGCAAAATACCCACATCATTCACACAAACTCAACCCATAAAATTATATGTAAAATAATAACAATGCCACATTACCATGAAAAAATAAAACTAAAAATCAACTCTATATAAATACAAATATTTAATAATTTTTTAAAATTAATACATTTCAAAAAATATCCCTAACATTAATAAAAATCCAATCATAAAATTATATGTAAAATTTAGTGCCTTTTTTCAAAATCGAACATGTATAAATATTAACTATAATTTTATGATTCCAAAGGAATCCGAACCGAGATTGGGTCGAGAACCATGTGTGTAGCATAGGGAAGTCACTGCCTTTTCACCCCCACCAAATATACAATGAACGATGTGACGTTAATTTACTCGGCCAATTTTTATTTGAAATGATTAATTAATTTGAACGTATGATTTATGTAATTTATGTTCTCTAATTATTTGATTTATCTCTTCTGCTTTGATTTATCTATCTGTCTCTGAGATTATTCTCTACTGTGTGCCCTGAACTAACAACTGGTATCGGAGCCAGTGATATTCATAGTGTCGTGGATGTGTCATAGATTTTTAACTGCTAATTGTTGAAATCCTGAACACGCTCACCAGATCCGAGTTGAAGTTCATTCCTCGTGAGCAGCACTGCAAGAAGCCATTATTGAGCAGCAACAAGTCGCCTCTGCAATTGTTCTCTGCAAGTAGTCGTTACGGAGTAGCAACAAGTGGCCTGTTCTCTGCAAGAAGAAGTTGTTAGATTTCTTTGTTCTGAAAATACGCTGGATTGGATAGAGGTCCTGGCTTGAAAGGACCATCAAAAATTGGATGAGAACAGAAGGGAAGGGAGGATCGCTGTTGAAGGAAAAACAAAATCGCAATAAAAGGGATTGGTGTTGAAGAAAAAATGAGATTGCAGGAAGAGAGGACGGTTGTTGATGTTGGAGTGCCAAACGTGGAGTTCGAAGCCATGTTGTAAGCTTTTCAAATAGACATACAGGCCACTTGTTTTTGAAGTGTGAAGGCTTTATGTTTTTTTTTAAAGTGTTATGCCTTAATTTTTCAAAAATACCATTTACGTGTGAACGTGAGTGGAAAGTTTTTTTTTATTTTATTTTATTATTATGGCCTCACACATGTTTAATTTTGGATTTATGTTTTTTTTTTTTAAATAAAAGTATAGTTTATTAGAAGGAGGTTTATTGCTTTAAAATGTTTTAAAGGAGTAATCAAGTGTTTTTTTAAGTGGCAAGAGAATTATAAAAAAAAGAGTTGAAAGGAGATTGATTTTGGCAAAAGGGGTAATAATTGCTCAAATGCATTTACGGAATATTGTAACAAATTTGGAATAAAGCATGAGAAGATTGTGCCTGGTACTCCACAAAGACATGGTGTTGCAGAAAGGAGTAATTGCACCATTATGGAAAAGGTGCGAAGTATGTTGTCCAATTCTGGTTTGGAGAATAATTTTTGGGCTGAAGCAGTCAAGACCGCTTGCTACCTCATAAATAGATCTCCAACTACAACCTTGGATGGAGGTATCCTTGAGGAAGTTTGGACTGGTAAGAAGTTGAATTATTTTCACTTGAAAATCTTTGGATGTGAAGCATTTGTACATATTCCCAAAGAAAATAGAACTAAGCTAGATGATAAATCTATGAAATGCATTTTTTTGGGATATGCGAATGAATATTTTGGTTATCGTCTATGGGATCCAGTCAAACATAAAATTATTAGAAGTGGGGATGTTATATGTAATGAGTTAGAAATGTTTAAAAATACTGGAGGTGAGCTGGAGATCAAGAAGGTTATTGACAAGTTTGAAGAGCAGCATGAAAACATCCCACCAATGCAAGAAAATGAACAACAAATTCAGGAGCCAGAAGAAAAACAAGCGGAAAATGATGAAGAACAAGAAGAAGGTATCTTGCAAGAACCTTTATATGAGATTCAACCTAATAATGCACCACCACAGTTGCTTCACAGATCTTCTAGGCCTTATAAGCCTTCACAAAGGTATCCTCCAAACTATATTTTGTTGACTGATGAAGGTGAGCCTAATTGTTTTCAAGAAGCTTATAAAGTTGAGCACAATAAATAATGAAAGAAGAAATGAACTCTTTGCAGGAAAATAAAACTTGAGAGTTGGTAAACCTCCCCAAAGTAAGAAAGGCTCTACAAAACAAATGGGTGTATAGGATTAAGCATTAAGGTGACAAAAAGAAGGAGAGGTATAAAGCAAGGCTGGTGGTGAAAGGATTTTCCCAAAAACAAGGTATTGACTTCACTGAAATTTTCTCGTCTACTGTTAAAATGTCATCCATTAGAGTCATTCCTGGTCATGGTGAATTGGAGGAAGAAATTTATATGGAGAAGCGAGAAGGCTTCATAGAAAAAGGCAAAGAAGACCTTGTTTGCAGGATGAAGAAGAGTCTATATGGGTTAAAACAAGCACCTCAAAATTGGTACAAGAAATTTGATTCATTCATGTTGGAACATGGTTTTCAAAGGTTGGAAGCTGACAATTGTGTCTATATCAAGAGGTATGATCAAGGAAAGTATATCATATTATTGTTATATGTGGATGACATGTTGATTGTTGGGCATGATAAGAATAAGATCAATAGGATGCAGAAAGATTTGGGTAGCAAATTTGCAATGAAGGATTTGGGACCAGCACAACAGATATTAGGCATGCGGATTTTGTGTGATAGAAAAAACAAAAGGTTATGGCTATCACAAGAAAAATATATCAAGAAGGTGCTTGATAGGTTTAATATGAAGGATGCCAAGCCAGTTGGTACACCCCTTGCAGCCCACTTCAAGTTGAGTTCTGAATTATGTCCTAGTGATGATAAGGAGAAGGAAGAGATGAGCAAGATTCCTTATGCTTCAATAGTTTGCAGCTTGATGTATGCCATGGTATATACATGACCAAACATTGCATATTCAGTGGGAGTAGTGAGCAAGTTCCTTGCCAATCCAGGCAAACAACATTGGCAAGCAGTAAAATGGATTTCGAGGTATCTCAAGGGTACTAGTCATTATTGTTTATGTTTTGGTCATAATGAGACCGTGGTTGAAGGATTTACAGATGTGGATATGGCTGGAGATATGGACACCAGAAAGTCCACTACAGGTTATTTGTATACATTTGTAGGTGTAGCAATATCTTGGGTGTCAAGGCTACAAAGAATAGCAGCGCTCTCCACAACAGAAGCATGGTACATAGCTGCAATAGAAGCTTGTAAAGAGATGTTGTGGATGCAACGATTCCTAGGAGAGATAGGAATAAAGCAAGACAAGTATGTGCTATATTGTGATAGTCAAAGTGTCATTTGCTTGGCGAAAAACTCGGCATTTCATTCAAAAACCAAGAACATTGAATTAAGGTACCATTGGATCTCGCATGTGTTGGAGGAAGAAAAATTATCCTTGGAAAACATCCATACATATAGGAACCCTGCTGATATGCTCACTAAGATTCTACCAAGAAATAAACATGAGTTATGTAGAGGTATGGTAGGACTCGGTGTGACTTGATTCATGACTCTTATTTGGCTTCAAGTGGGAGAATGTTAAGTGTGAAGCCAAACTATGGTACATTGTGCAAATGACAGCGAGGACTCCCTGACACTCTGCTGTCCCAGCCGTCACTGCCACACCTACGCCAAACCTACCATACCACCATTAACTTCTAAATATTCATCTAAAACACATGGAGGATTCTAAATCCTCCTTCAGCCTCTATAAATTTGTAATTTCTCTCACCAAGAATGGCAAGCTAAGGCCCAGGCCTGTTGTATAATCAAAAGTGATTTCTATTCTCTAGTTATTTGATTTATGTTCTCCTGTTATTTAATTTATCTCTCTGTCTCTGAGATTATTCTCTACTCTGTGCCTTGAACTAACAAGCATAGGGAAGTCACTACCTTTTTACCCCCACAAAGTATACAATGAACGATGTGACATTGATTTAGTTGACCAATTTTTATTCGAAATGATTAATTAATTTGAACGTATAGGTATTTATTTATGGAAACCAGATGCCTATAATTTCACTTACATCACATTTGCCATTCACTTAAAACTGAGTGCTAGCGAAGAAAAGCGTGCAGATAATTTTCAATTGTCTACCAATTTTTATTTTTATTTTTTTCGCTTGTGTCTATTCAAGGTTATTAAGTGTTCACGACTTCTAGAATAAGACGATGGAAGCAAGAGGTATAGGCAGAGATAGAGGCAATGAGCGAATATTTTCCCAACTAGAAAGTGTTGGTGGACTGAGAGTTTCCAATGCAGAAAGTGGTTTGGCAATTAAAGATGAAGAAAAAGTAAAATTCAATTCCAGAAAATTCAGAGTTTATGATAAAATCTCCCTGCCAAACAAAGTCTCCCCGCTTATGAAAATTGCAAAATTGGAAAATGCAATTAACAAGCTTCAACAACCCACAACTGAACTGAATGTGTCCAACAAGAAGAAGATTTAATTAAGCAATACAAATGCAAGATAACAAAAGTTGCTCTTAAAAAGCAGAATGAAATGCTCTAGAAGGAATTAGAGAGTACCAAGTGTTGGTTGGAAAAGCAAAATCAGAGAGCTGAAAAATCAATGACTGAAAATGTTAGACTTAACAAACAAGTTGAGGAGGTGAGCATCAAGTTTGGAAACCTGCAGGAAACCCATGATAAAATATTGCATGAAAAGAAGAATGGAAGATGGAGTTCGAATCACTAAAATGCATATTTACAAAGTCAACTTTCATCATTTGCTCCTGCAGAAAAGTTTCTGAAAGAAAAAATGAAGTCCTTACAACGTGAAGTTTCATTATTTGCTACTGCAAAAATGTCTCTGGAAAACAAAAGGAATTCCTTACAATGTGAATTTTCGTCAATCATAGCTGCAAAATTGTCTCTAGAAAAGGAAACAAACTCCTTACAAGGTGAAGTTTCATCACTTACTGTAGCTAAAATGTCTCTAGAAAAGGAAAGGAACTCCTTACAAAGTCAAATGGATAGAAGATTTTTGGCTTCAGAAGAAGAAAAGGTAAATCTTAAGGCCACAGTGGGAAAGTTGGAAATAACTCTAGATTCTGCAAGACAGGATCTCGAATCTTTGAGGGTTGTGGAAGCGAAGAAAGAGGGCCAGATATTTGATTTACGACATCAGGTAGTTGATTTATGAAATGAGCTTTTGGACAATGCACAGACAAACACATGCCTCAAGTAGAAAAATAATTGTTTGATGAGCGAAATGAACAAATGTACAGAAGAAAATGGGCATCTTCAAGAGAGAATTAGGGAATTGGAAAGGGCCCTGAGTCGCCTGAAAAAGGATCTTGAATCTAAATATGTTGAGATGAGAGTTGAATGTTGCGAGTGAATGTAAAAGGCAACCGAATTTTACGTGTGAAAGGAAACCAAAGTCGACGTATGTAAGCAAGTGGTTAAGGAGTGAACACCAAAGCAATCAACAAATTCTCGGCCAGAAATAGCATGGCGGTGAAGAATGCTATGTTTTTAGAATTATGAGTTTTGTGATTGTAAATTTTAGTTATTTTCCTCGTCATTGTAATTCATCTCAATATAAAAGTCAATGAGTAAGATAATAGAAGTCTTATTTTCAAGATTGCAAATGAAGTTTAGTTGCAACATAATATTAATATTTTTTATTATTAGTATAGATTTATTTTAAATACCCATCTAATATGAGTGGATAGGGATCCAATTTCTTCACTTGTAAATATTTTTTATGATTTTTAATTCAATTTTTATTACATTTATTTTTAATCTTAATTTTCATTGCTTGAATTAGTAATGCACTTCAATCACATTAGTAATAATCTTCACATTTGTTTATGTATTAAGAAAATGGACACATCGTGATAGTGGTCCCCACAAATCCGATAATTAAGAAGAAATGTGGATAGAAATGTCCATGGGTTTAACCCAATCTCAACACCTACATGTAACTTTGTTCCTCTAATTTCTCCATTTTGTCGGGTTTTTTTAATAAATATAATACAAATTTGAAATTTTAAAGAAATATTTTCTTTTAACTGTACTTGGAAACCTAAATACAATCAACAAAAAAACCACAATAAAGTCACAAGAGAATACAAACATGGATGTAAATCCCAATCCAAAAACACATATTACTACTTATTTAAATGAATTAAGAATATTAATTAAAGAGATTAAACACACAAGGCAATCAACATAACTCTCATTAGCCACATTCCTTGAGAGTGTCAATCGTTTCTCAAGTGTCAAACCAATCGCTTGATATGAACAAATTCAGAAATTTGGCAAGATATATTGATTACAAAAGCTTGATGTTAATGCAGATGCTTATAGATTTAGTAGGATTCATGTCAGGCGTTTCTTAAGTGTAAAACCAATTCCTTGGTTAAGGTGCAAGTTTGAAGACTTACCCATTTGGAATCGATTTGGAGGGGAGGGTATTATATTAATATTTTTTTTTTACATATTTTAACAAGTTAAGAGGTAGATATAAATCTTTTGGGTTAATTACATTATTTCGATTTGGTCCATTTTTGAACCAATTAATTGTTAGGGTTCAAGAGAAATAAATATAACAATCAAGAAATACACATTCAAACCATGTACACCATGATTATCTGGAAAACCCCAATTGGGGGAAAAACCAACCAACAATAGATCTATTATTGTCTTTGGCTAAAACACAGCCAAGCCGACCAACAACGTGAGCTTTCACCGCTCAACCATAGTTGCCTACAATGGATAATACACAATCCTTTTAAGGGCTTCAACTACATGTAATACCATGAGTCACCAATACTAAGTGCCCAAAACCACAACTGTTAACCATAATTGTTGACATAACCTCAACTCCACCATAAGGTCAAGTTTATTTAACAATCCCCCCTTTAAACTTGACTTTGGGTTTTCCTTGGCCAAATCTGCCAAGTGAGCCAGCCACCACGCACTTCCAAGCCCTACCCAGTCAATGTTAGGGTATTTGATAATCTCACAGGCTGTCCTAGTTCAGCATGCTTCATCATACCACCACATGCATCCCCATATCACCCAAGTGGACATTCAGACTTTACCAGTGATTTACTGGGTACGCATGCCTTACCAGGTCTTACAGTCGTATACCCATTTACATGAAAATTTCCACTTTATTTTTATTTTGTTGCTATCTTGACCCACACACAACTTGAATTGCTACAAGTTTAACCATGAATTTCACCCTGTAAGACTCCTATCCCACTATTTAACCCTTCTCTTGTAATTGAATTCTTATTTAAAAATTTTGTTACTATTTGAGAATAGAAATTTTTCTTTAACCATAAAAGCCCTTCAAAAAATTTCTCTGGAAAAAAAAAAAATTACCCAACTTTCTTGATTTTATGAAAACAATGCTCTGTTCTTTTGTTTTGATCTCTCAGCTTCAGTAGATCAGACAGGTTTTTGACTCAGACAGGCTTTCTAGTAATCCTTTGCATCCTCCTTCCTCTTCGATAGTAGCAGCATGGTCAACGATGGAGGGGTTTCACCCTCAGGGGCAACACTTCACACGTAGGGCAGCATTCTCCAATGCACCTCTGATGGGCACGCAACAGTGGTGCCCTCCTTGACACAGATGTCAAGGCTCCTCGATGCATGCAAAGACTCCTCTCTCCACGCCAGTGCCTCCTCGCTCCACGCCAATTCTGGACGCAGAGTATGCAGGTTCCTGCGTCCTCCTTTCTCTTTACACAGGCTGGTGCCTCCTCTTCACGCTGGGCAAAAGGTTTTTCTCTAGCCTCCACTCTTCATGGTTTACAAACCAAACCGGACCTCAGAGTATACACACAGGTGGCAAGCGGCTCTGGTCTTCATGGGACTGCAGAGAATACACGCAGCAGATAGCACACGGCTTTGGTCTTCACGCACTTAGACTAACTCAACTCAATCTAATTTAAACTTTCAAAATTTAATTTAAATTTCCAAAAAAATATTCCCAGGGCTTGGCAAAGGCTCGAGATTTCATTTTCTTCTTGCTCCTCATCGAACCATCACTCAACGGACATTGCTAGTTTGTGCAATGAGCTATTGCTTAAACCAGCGCCACCACTTCGTCGATGAGAACATTTCGAACAACTATCCAATGCCCTTACCAACAAGAGCTCTAATACCACTTGTTAGGGTTCAAGAGAAATAAATATAACAATCAAGAAATACACATTCAAACTATGTACACCATGATTATCTGGAAAACCCCAATTGAGAGAAAAACCAACCAACAATAGATCTATTATTGTCCTTGGCTAAAACACAGCCAAGCCAGCCAACAACCTGAGCTTTCACCGCTCAACCATGGCTGCCTACAATGGAGAATACACAAGCCTTTTAAAGGCTTCAACTACATGTGATACCATAAGCTCAATACCATGAGTCACCAATACTAGTGCCCAAAACCACAACTATTAACCATAACTGTTGACATAACCCCAACTCCACCATAGGGTCAAGTTTTTCTAACATTAATATAGTTTATTCTGAAAACAAAAATCCACAAAAAACTTCAACAAGATTTAACATGATTCATGCAAAATTTAGCAGGATTCATGCAAATCCTTTCTATGATGCAAAGCTAATTCATTAGCTTTATATTATTGCTTGAAACAGTTGTAAGTCAATACAAAATTTTGAAACCTGATGTCAACACAAAAGTTTCCTTGACCTTAACAAGAGGTTTGGCAGGATCCATCGATTACGGAAGCGTGATGTTAACACATAAGCTTCAAGCTTTGGCAGGATTGATACAAGTTCTTCCTGCAGTGGAAAACTAAACCAGTACCTTTGTATTATCACTTGAAAGCAATTTAATGCAATACACGTGAAAATTTTACTATCAAAAAGGGGAAAAAACTTCTTGCAGAGATCAATACCCATTGTAATAAACGTGAAAATCCAAATTTTCCACACAACCAAGTTAACTCGACAACATTAGCAATTCATCCCAGAAAATCAGCCGGGCAAAGATAAATTAAAAGCTACACTCACAATAAAATGGCTTTCATCTCTATTTCTGCGCAATCTAATCAAGCATAAGGGATCCCTCCACGTTGAACACGCTTTAGCTTCTCTCCCACATTAGTCATTGATATTCGTGACAGTGACCACAAATGCATAAATTTGGAGAGAGATATGCGAAAATAAGACACCATTAGATTCAATATATAGAAGCTCAATGCAGATGGAGCTCTTCTCTGCAGTTTGCAAAGTAGTAGATAGAAATGCATACTGTATATATTCATCTCATAACATGCCAATTTCTTGCATTGTTTGCGATTCTTTTATATTTATCGTACCATAGAAAATCCAAAACCCAACGAATTGAGAGAAAGCTTTCGGTTTTCGGTCAAAGGCAAAGGCAATGCAACATATAAATATATAGAATATGAAATTGAAATTATTCCAAACTTTTGCAGTCTTAGCCACAAATGAATCCAGGTATTCATGAATACCATCACAATAGATAAATAGTCCACCTAAGCTCTACAACCTTTTATATTTATATTCACTGGTGGCACAGATTCTCAGGCAGGAGAACCCATGAGAAATAGTAGCAGGGCTCAGCCAAAATCCATAACAGAAAGAGGCGATGAAAACCCGAAAACCGACACAAACGCATGTAGAGGCAATAAAACCTAGTCAGAGTCATTATATATGTTATATTCTGCCAACACAGCCTGACAAGCAGGGTCGTTTGTGGTAGATCTGAAGGCAAAAGGCCCAGTCTTTCTTTCGTCCGAATTGATCCCATTGTTGTGAGTTAGGTAAACTGGACCTCGGCTGCTATCAGTTTTAAGGTTGCATGAGGTTGGGCTGCTCACTGTAAATGCCTCACAGGCTTCGTGCTCGTGCTCACCCTTAACAGCGATACTGAAAAGCCCATCGTTGTCGGTGTGCTGTTCATTATAGAACAATCTCTTACCAGCAGGATCCTTGCACTCAACAGCTACAGTGGCACCTGCACAGCACTCATACTCAAAATATCAGAACCAAACATAGGGCTGCCCTGTGCATTCTATGCTTCAGACAGAAACCCGCATTTCTCTTAAAAACAAGAGTGTAGAAAATGAAAGCAATGTGAACACAATAGCAAAAGGGAAGAATAGATCTATTCAGAAAAGCACAAATAGCATTCCACATGGAGAATCTTAAAACCAGATCTATTCTTCAGCACCAGATCTTTTCAATAAGAAAATGCAGTGGCCCAAATGAAAACAATCTACAAAAACTGCAAAACAAATTGAAAAACTATCCAAGATGGGTGGTTGCTGGCTTACCAGAGATGGCAGGTGAAATCCTGGTGGGGAATCCAGCAGCACAGTTATCGCAGTAAACCTTGCCCGTAACATAAAAGTTATGGCCAGCATGAGCATTGGCAACACCCAACAAGGCAAAAAGGGCGATCAAGCCACAGAAAGCGGATAGCTTGGCCATTGTTGAGATACCCACCTCGCCGAAAGAAGCAACAAAGATCAAAATACTTGGATTAGGAATGGAAGAAGCAACAACACAAAGCACCTATATATGTATGTATGAATGATTCTTTGTCTGAGTGTGGAATAGCGAAGAGAATGGTGTAATATAGATATATATATATATAGGTAGGTTTTGGCCCCAACATGTAAGCCGGTGATTATGAACAGATTTTCCGAGTAAGATATAACTGTCACAGTGTCCCTGCTCCGCGTGAGCCTGGCTGGAAACATTTTTTTTCGAAATCATAAACATAATTTTTTGGATCCTACAAGTCGTATGGTGGCCTGCTCCGCGTGAGCCTGGCTGTAAACATTTTTTTCCGGAGCCATAAACATAAATTTTTGGTTCCTACAAGTCATATGGTGGCATGGGGAGCCATAAACATAAATTTTTGGATCCTGCATGCATGCATGTCGGTGGCGAGTTGTGCCCTCTTAATATAATTCTCCATCATGTCTATGGTGGTCCGCCCGAGTTTGGAAGTAAACATTTTTTCCGGAGTCGTAAACATAAATTTTTGGATTTTACGAGTGATGTGCCAATGAGTGATGTGGTGGTATGCATGGAAATTTTAGGGGTTAATGTTAGTTCAGGGGTTATTTTTCCATGATTTTTTCACAAAAAAGTTTTCTCAGTTTTCAATTTTACAAAAAATGATTCGCTTAAATTTTAGAATATAAAATTATTTTACCTTTAAAATCACCAACATTATATAGAGACTATATATAAAATCATTATAAATTTGAATAATTTTAAGAACATATCAATAAACATTTTTTAGTTTTCGTATTAAGGATTACTAAGATTCGCCAATGTTTTTAAACTTCAAAAAAAATTTGCATCCTTAAAATTGTTCTTGGTGGCATGCATGTTCTTGCATATATTAGGGCGAGTTGTGCCCTCTTAACATAAATGCCCATTATGTTTAAGGGTGGTGGGCTTACGTCTCAAGGCACTTTTATTAACACTCCCATTAGGGAAATGGAGTGTTTACTTGTTGATATTTCAATTAAAATACATTTTAAATTGAAACTAAACATGTGCTTCAAATTTGATCATTAATGGTGGGAAAAGGAAGGTGAAAGTATTTAGGACATAAAGTAACTAAATAATAATTTCCATGGTACTACTATTGGATAATGTGATGGATTGAATTAACCTTTGTATAATGGAGTATTTCATCATGATATCAAATATAGAAATTTGGGAAATTCAATGAGGTAACCGAACTCAATTTTGGCTACTTGTGGATATGGGTCTTTAACCAAATTTCAGTCTAACACTTTAAAAAATGTACTCACATCATTTGTATAAATTCAACTTGTGGAGTTATAACAATGCATTGGCACTATGAGTTAGATTGAATTTAAAGAAAAATACATGTGAATGTTAGTAGATAAGAAAATTTTAAACCATGGCTTTCAAAAGGTATTGATTCCATTGATGGAAAGTCAACCTACAAAGTTGTATGTAGAACTGTAGTAGCAAATATGAGCACCATTGAGCGACATGGAACTCAAATCCAATTACTTGTGACTGTGGATCCTGATAAAAAATGCTAAATTAAAGCATATAGCAAGGTATCCATGTCATTAGTGCAAATTCAACCGATGGAGTTGCATATTGTATTTTAGTGATGGATATGCACCATGAGGGGATTGAACTCCAACATTTCTCATGGATATGGGTCATTAACCATTGAAACATTCATACAAGCGTCCCATGCCATTGATATAAATTTAGCCAATGTTGTTGTATTTGAAGTTATAGAGATGCACAAGAACTATGCCAGGGTTAATCAAGCTAAAGAGAAACTACCTATGGATATGGGTTCTTAACCAAACTATTGAACTATACCATTTAGCAAGGTAGCCACATCATTTGTACTAAAATAACTCTTGGAGTTGTATGTGGAGTTGTAAAAATGCACTAACATTGTCAAGTGATAAAATGTAAGACCAACCACTAAAAGATAAGGGTCCTTAACTATATGTGTAGTTGTAATGACGCATGAACACCATGATATGATTACTAAGTCCTAAATATATGTGTCATTTTAACCAAAATCCTGGTTAAAGGCATTTGACAAAGTACTTGTGTCATTTGTTGAAATCCAGCCATAGAGTTGTATGTTGAATTGTAACAATGCATAGGTATTATGGGTGGATCAAACTCAAGGCCAACTACCTCTAGGTATGTGTCCTTAACCAATGTATCCCATGGAGTTGTATTGATGTAGAGGCACCAAAAATAGATTATACTTATGACCAATTAAGTGACTACTTGTGGATATGTTCCCTTAATCAAAACATCAAACTAGGCAATCTGCAAAATACTTACATCATTAGACATATTCAACTCATAAAATTATATATATAATAGTAACCAAATCTCATTACCATGAAAGATGAAACTAAAAGTCAATTTCATATGAATGTAAATCTTTAATAAATTTTTTAAATTAATACATTTTAAAAAATATCCATAACATTAATAAAAATTCAACCATAAAATTATATGTAAAATATATTTAATTTCCTCATCACCTAGATGATGGATATCAAAACTATGATGATGTTCAGAATATCATATATATGTATTGTCTTAATATAATTCAAAACAGATGATTTCTTCCTGCTGGAAAAAAAAAATACATTTAAAATATAGCAATATGAAAATTTATCTTTTAAAAAAAATCCAATTCAAAATCAAGCATATATAAATATAAATTTTTAACTATAATTTAAGCATAATTGTATGATTCCAAAGGAATCAAAACCGAGATAGGGTTGGGAACCATGAGTAGTTGGCCTCTTCAAGAGAGGATAAGCGAATTGGAGAGTGCCCTGAATTGTGCGAGGAGGATCTGGAATTAGTGATAGTTGAGATCTGAGGGTTGACACAACGTCGAAACCCGCCAAATGCAAATGGTGGCGTGAGTGACAGGAAATCACCATCAAAGTCGACTTGTGAACGACGAGCATGAAAGCAGGTGGCTGCAAAGCAAAGGGTTTAAATTATTTAGTAATTCATGTCAACCTAAATATGAATGTGAAAGATAATAGGAGTCGTCTCCTCGTCAACATTAGTTTTCAGTGCCCCTGTAGATGAATATATGAATACTTTATACTGTGTATATTGAGTTCAGGCAAAAATATAAGATGCGAATCTAATTAATTAACTTGAAGAATATAAGAATTATATTTTAATTTGTTAATTTTAGTATAACATAAAACTATATATAAAAATAAGTTACAAGAAAAATGGTGTCATTATTGTTAGAATTTTAAGTTTAATAGTACACAATGATAACATTTTATAAATATTATATATTTTATAGCTTTTACCTATATTGATTGTGATAAAATATTTAATGGATTTATGTATAAATAATAATTTTATTATTAAATTGTTTATTCGACATGGCATAGAATAAATAACGATAGATGCATTATTAAATCATTCTGTATTTCGATATCAATATGATATATAAAGATTGGGATGGAAACCCAGTAATAAGAGAGCATGGCAAGGAGAGCCACTGGGGAGAGCATGTAGCCTTAGCTGTTGCCGCAGTAACCAGGGCGAAGCAACATTCGTTGCGCCTTAGTGGCCCTCGCTGCTGAGGTCAGAACGACATAAAGAAGTAGAGATCGCAATTGCAGTTTTCGATAGGCAGATACTGCCTCATATTGTAGTGGCCCTCAGCGGCCTCCAGCTGCTGAGGTTTGAACAATATGGATCCACCGGGAGAGGAAGAGCTTCATCCCACAGATCACCAGCAAGATTCAGAAGTAATAGAAAAAGCCTTTACTTCCCTCATCTCTGCAATGGGTTCAGCAAAGAATAGACCGTCAGTGTCAAAGTTCGTGAAAAGAATGGAAGAAATACCAGAAATATCGCTCCCCCTAGCACTTCCAAGAAAAGCAACACTCTCTCTCTCAGAACGAGGGTTAGTAGGGCAGTTTATTGGGTTGTGGCCATCACCTAAGATTGTGCAAAAGTGGGTAGAAAAAAATTGGGCTGTTGCAATATCCGGGAAGATCTCAATCAGATTCTGTGGCAGAGGGTATTACACTTTTCATTTCGAAACCAAAGAGGATCGTGATCTGATATTCAGGAACGACTCATATTTTATGGATACAAGGGGGTTGTATTTGAATAGATGGACACTGGACTTTGACCTAGAAATGGACGTCCCAAATGCTATTCTAGTATGAGTAAAACTGCCGCATCTACCTCTCCACTGCTGGGGAGATGATTTAGTTAAAGCAATAGGAAATGCGGTTGGTAAATACATAGACAGATGTGAGCCCAAAGAGAACATGCATGCATGCGTCCGAATCTGTGTGGAAGTAGATCTAGTCAAAGGCCTCCCTAAAGCAATCAAAATAAAAGTGGATCAGTGGACGCATATACAACAACTGGACAACGAGCAAATCCCTTTCAAATGCAAAGGATGTCATGAATATGGTCATTTTTCAAATAGATGTACACAAAATAGAGAAAATGAAAATGAAAAGATTGAGGATCCAGAAAATAAATGGGAACAGGTCAATCGAAAGAAGACAGCCAATAAACAACCAGCACAGACTGCCTCTCAGCCCTCACATTCTGCTGAAGCCCTCACCCTCTCACCAAAAGTAACTTTAGATGGTCAAAACCCCTTTAACCCTCTGCTCACATCAAACCACCCATCTCCTAGAGCCGCCAGATCTAGATCTAGATCTAGAACCCCGCACTCTCCATCTCAGCGGTCCCCCCTTTCCCCTAGAGACTCATTTCACCTCTCCCCCCCTAGTAGACAGGATATTAACCAGAAAGCAAGTGAAAGGAGCATACCCGAATGCAGAAAACCAAAAAAAAGTTGGAAGAAAGACAAATAAAGAAGTAAGGGATGAAGCAGCAGCAAAAGAAATGGCCCGAGGAAGACAACAGCCCATGGACACTTATCTAGGGAAAAGTACAGGAAACATGGAGAAAAGCCAGCACAAGGGGAAAGGAGCCATGCATCACCCAATAAGTAAATAATGATAATAGTCTCCTAGAACTGCAGAGGAATGGGCTCACCTATTAAGGAAAATGCAACAAGAGACATTTTGACAAATGAGAACCCAGATATACTTATGATCCAGGAGACAAAAGTAAACAATCAAGAATTGGAAAATCTGATTAAAAAAAAGGGGGGGGGGGAAGCAATTCAGGCAACTGGAGCAACAGGAGGCATATGTACAATCTGGAAAAAAGAAAGATGGGAATTAATGGGGAAGAAAGCAGGACAGCACTGGATTCTAATGGATCTGAGGAGGATCAACACAGAAGAGAAATACAGGGTGACAAACATATACGCCCCCAATCACTATAAGGAGAAAGAACAGTGTTGGGCAACAATAAAGGAAGTACTACAAGAAACCCAAGATGGAAAAATAATTTTAGGAGGAGACTTAAATCTGGTTAGAAGCACAGAGGACAAGTTTGGAGGAAACTTTCATGTGGATCCATCCAGAAACTCTTTAGAAGGAATAATGGAACAACATAGCCTTCTGGATATTCCTCCAAGAAATGGAAAATATACATGGAATAACAAGAGAGTGGGTAAAAGTAACATAAAAGAAAGACTAGACAGAATACTGATTCAAGAAGACATAATAGCCCTGTACAGCTCTATCAAATCCAAAATCATCCACACCATAGTCTCTGATGAAAAAACTCGTTGTAATAACAACGGGCAAAATGGAAAACCAAGGCCCACTCTTGTTCACGTACAACTCAATCTGGGACAGTAGCACACAAACTAGCGAGGTAGTGAAAGTAGCATGGGCACTAAGAATATCAGGCTCACCACAATACATATGGGAGACAAAACTAGAAAATGTGAGAATCAACCTAAAGGAGTGGGCAAGGGCAAATGAAATAAATAAAAGAAAAGAAAAGAAAAAAGAGTTACAAAGTAAAATGGACAGCTTGCAGGCGGAAAAAGAGAGTAAAGAAGAAAACAAGCAAGACTACCTTAAAGAGAAAGAAATTTTTTGGGAGATATACAAAGAAAATAGGAAAGAGGAGGAAGAAGCAAGAATGAAATCTAGAAACCTTTGGCTTAAGGCAGGGGATAAGAATACAACCTTTTTTCATAACAACATGAAAGTCAGAAGAGGTAAAAATCAGATAGAAAAAATACAAGTGGAAAATCAAAAAATTAAAGGAGTGGAAGAAATAAAAAAAGCAGCCCACAAGCACTTCAAAAAGTTATTGTCAGCAACGGAGGAAACAGATGAATATGAAGAAATTCTGTAGCATAAAAAGAAGCAAATAAAAAAAGAACAAAACAAAGATATGTGTAAGGACCTCACAAAAGAAGAAATTGTGGAGGCCATTTGGAGCCTGCATCCGAACAAAGCGCTCGGGCCTGATGGATTCACAATAGCCTTCTACAAAAATCATTGGAATACAATAAGAAAGGATTTTTTAAGAATGGAAAATAATGTTTAAAAAAAGAAAAGAAAATGGGAGGCCACACAAGATCATCCTATGTGGTTTTGGTTCCAAAGGAAGCAAATCCATCCACCTTTAATAGGTTCAAGCCCATTTCACTGTGAAATTTCTCCTACAAGATAATAACAAAAATAGTGGCAAACAGAATAAAGAAAGTTTTGTACTTAATCATCTTAGAAAATCAAGGAGGATTTGTCCCAAATAGACAAATCATTGACAATGTCATCATAGTACAGGAGGCTGTCCACTCCAGTATCTTGAAGGAAGAAAAAGGTATGATAATCAAACTAGATATTGCAAACGCTTTCGATAGAGCCAACCACTCATATTTACTGGTTGTACTTCAAAAACTGGGCTTCTCAAAAGAAATAACAAAAGTGATGAAAGAATTCATATGCACCCCTTGGATAGCCCCTCTCATCAATGGAAGACCCAGTGAATTTTTTCAAAGCACAAGAGGCCTCAGGCAAGGTTGCCCTCTATCACCATTTCTATATATAATAATGGCAAAAAATCTAAGTAGAGCATTGGAAACTCAGAGGAAAGAAAGAACAATCACAAGATTGAGGATAACAAAAGGATTAAGGACTATAAATCATTCCTTGTTTGCAGATGATACATTGTTGATGGGAGGAGCATCAACAATAATAGAAAGAAGGTTCAAAAAAATAATGGATGCATTTCTCCAGGTGTCAAGAGGACTTTTGAATAATACAAAATGCAGGATCTATGGGTGGAACATTCCAGCACGAACTATGCAAAGAATTTCCCAAATCATGGAAATCCCAGCACAGGAAAACTAGAGTCACTTCCTCTATTTGGGATTACCAATATCAAAAGAGGTAATGAAGGCAAAAATATGGACAAAACAAATTGAGAAAATGCAAGATAGGATGAAGAACTGGGGAATGATGTGGTTAAATATGGCTGGAAGGGTGATATTAATTAAGGCCCTCCTTGTTGCACTACCAATATACCAATATGCCCTAATCATGGCCCCAACTAGTGCTCACAAGCAGATGGAATTAATCCTAAGAAGTTTTCTCTGGTAAGGAGGGAAGCAGGAAAACAAAATATTTACTCTGGTAAGGTGGGAACAGGTAGTGCTACTGTACGAACAAGGGGGATTGTCTATTTGACTACTTGGGCTCATGAATGCAGCCCTGGGAATGAAAATTGTTTGGAGACTTATAACAAGTAATGAGAGCTGGTTGAAAAAAGCCCTCATAAACAAATATCTAAATGGTTCCAAGGAGAATCTGCTGAATGGGAACATCCCAATAAGACAACGCACCCAAGTATGGAAGCTAGCCAAAAGAGTCATTCCAATAATGGGCAGCCATATATCCAAAAATCCTCGGAATGGACAAAGAACCTCGATTTGGGAAGACAAAATCATGGGAAAAGATCCTTTAAAGTATCACATGGAAATGGAAAACATTCAGGGGTGGATGAGTGAGAAAGGCCTTAATACCTTATATTCAATCTCTATATGGAACCAGAAGGAGTGGAAGGAATGGAAAAGGCCAACAATTCCAACAAACATGGAAGGACAATGGAAGAAACTCAAGCAGCATCTAAAGGGGGTAGCACCAATGCATACTGACGAGGAAGAAAATTACCTCTGGGACCCAAGTAATGGGCAATATACAGTCAAATCTGGATACAAAATTCTTCAAGACTAAATCAATCAACAAGAATGGGAACCATGGAAAATAGCATGGAAATAAGAAAGTTTGCCTAAAATAAAAGTCTTAATTTGGACCTTATTAAAAGGAAAGATCCTTACTGGCGAAAATATGAAAAAAAGAGGAATCCATGGGCCATCAAGATGCCCATTGTGCCAACAGGCAGAAGAAACCATCCAACACTTGTTTCAGGATTGTAAATCCTCAAGAGAATGTTGGGAGCATCTCTTGAGCCCGCTGGAAGTAAACATAGAATATGGTAAACCAATGCTAGAATTCCTCAATCTTCCGGGGAAAGCCTACCCATATGCTGCAAAAAAGAAAAACAAAATTATAAGAATCTGGAAATGTATTCCAACAGTCCTATGTTGGCAAATTTGGTTGACCTGGAACAGGTGCATCTTTAAAAACCAAAACCCCAAAATTGGAAAAACATTATCAAAATCATGGGGATTAATGTCAGAAATATTCAATTAAAAAGGAACTACTCCAACGGACTTTAGCATTCTTCAACAAGGAGAAAGATAATGGCTTAAAAAATCCATAATAGACAACAATGGTAAAAAGGGACAGAGAAAAGAAAGGTCAGGGGAAAACTGGAAGTTGAGAATGAATGAGGAAGAAATTGAAAGCTGGGAAAGACAACAAAATAGATTTTGTTTGCAATTTGATGGACCCTCCAAGAATAATCCTGGAAAGGTAGGAGCAGGTGGGATAATTCTTTACCCAAGTGGAAAAAAATTGTCACATATGAATGGGGATTGGGACAGATATCAAATAATAAGGCCGAAGCTTATAGTTTGCTCTTGGGGACAAAAATAATTAAAAAAAGAGGAATTCAAAATCCAATAATCCTGGGAGATTCAGCGATCATAATTGAGACAATGACCCAAGGCAAAAGTCCAAGCAATGAATATATGAGAATAATTATCAAAAGAATAAGAAGGAATTTAGAAGTGTTTAGTACCGTAACTTTTAAACATATAATGAGGTGCCACAATCAGCAAGCAGATTACTATGCAAATCAAGCAGTGGAGAGGAATGAAGGAAAAGTCCGGGAAAATAATGAGGAATATCACCACTCTGTGCCTTAAGTTCAAAATGAATTTGGGAATTTTAATGCATTGGGGAAAAAAATGGACAAAGCAGGAAAACTTATGGAAAAAATAAAAAAACAAAATACTCAAAAAATCAAAAAACAAACAGTCAAAAGATACCTCAGAAAATCATGGAAAGACAAAAAGAAAAGTGAGGAAAAAAGGAGGAAAAAACAAACATTGCCAGAAAAAGCAACATAAATCATCAAGAATATGAGCAAGCAAAAAAATGCCTAGAAGGAAAGTGGGCTATAGAAGGGAAAAACGAAAAAAAATTAGCACACAACTCCAATGAATGGGGAGTAAAGTATGGAGTCAAGCTGTCAAATCAGAAGCACCCTCACAATAAAGCAGCCAGCAGGGAGGAGCGATCCACAGGTCAACGCTTCCCAAAGGAGCCCTCAGGTCTACACGTAGGAAGCCCAGCTCATTGGACAGCAAGATCACTAGCTCTATGTGCAGCAATCAAGCAGGCCTCTGCGTGGACTGAAGACCAACAAAATTCTTGTTACCATACAATCTCTTCTGAGCACTCCATACATCGTTTTCCAGCTCTAGCATTTCAGGTGGCGACTATTGGCAAAGAATATCAATGCTCAAGGCTTGGGACTTGCCATCACCCCATCGCAGTACCTGCAGCTACTAAACGCAGTACGGAAAGGTTGTTTAGCCCCCCTCTCATCTCCCAGCTATTTCTTTCCCCGCTACATATCATTCTTTAGCCCATGCGATTATGCTGGAAACCAATCCTTCAACTGCTGCACCTCTCCCCAATCCTACACATAGATGCGTTTCCACATCCTCTTTGCTAGCTTCTCATCCGCCCTCTACTGATCTTACCTCATCTCTTCCAGACTATAACGCTCAGCATTACATTCCTATCTCCCCCCCCCATTCGCAGGCCCTTAATAAAGAAATTCTTCTCTCTCTTAAAGGCTTCACCCATAGCTCATAAAAAAGTCCTCAATAGAGCCCATTAAAACGAAGCAAGGATGGAGCAAGGAAATGCACACAGCTACAAAAATGCAGATGGAAAAATAGTCAGGCGGAGTCTCACCAAATCGAGAAGGCAGCTAGAAATGAAGCATGCTCAGCGTGCAAAGGAAACAAGGTAATGATAAATTGGCTACAATAGTCTCTTAAAGACTTAAGAAATGAGATGAGAATGGAGTCTAGCATCCAGAAGCAAAATATGGCAGCACAATTCCACGAAATAAAGGAACTGAAAGTCAAGTACGAGAAGCTAAAGGAGGCAGTAAAATACTGTGGGAGCAACAACAACGAAGGAGAAAATCCACCCAACAACAACAACAGAGCTGATGCACTCCAAGAACACTCAGTAAATAAGCCATAATCTCATTGGGAACTTATGTTATGTAAATATGTTTTTTTAGTAGGTCAATTCGTCTAACATTATTCTAGAATAAATAAAAGAATATATGAAGTATGGAAATTAAGCACAGGAGAAGGGACTGCGTTCTCCTCTCGTTGCTTAATCTGCCATTGCAAAAAAGATGATTGTAACTGGAGCTTGCTCTAAAACCCTTTTTTGAAATATATCTTATAACCGATCTTGTCAAATATGATATATAAATTATTTTAGAGATTATATTTGAAAAATTATAATAATAAATATTACAAATTATTATAGAATACTATAAAATGATTTTCTTTTATACCATATTTATTTTTGATTAAAATTATAATATTAGAAAGATAACACTCAAAATACTAAAATAAACTAAAAATATATGATAAAAAAACTATAGTAATAAATAAAGTACATCATCAACATTAAAAACACACCAAATGTGCTCTATGAAGCTCAACGTATTATATTTTGTTTTTTGTATAGATATAAAATGAAAGAATTTGAGAAATTTAATTTCCCTATAAATTTACAACAAATATTATGACCTAAATTATTATTAAAATGTCTTATACTTCCTCTCCTCTACTCAAAATACCCCACTTCTTTGGTCATCCATTGAGAAATAGATAAATACAATAAAAATGGAACTCTTTTCATTCGTTTGACTTAGTATTAATCATGTCTTCATAGTCACTTAGGACTTGAAGTTACAAATTTCATTGTTGTATGTTTTTCTAAATAAATATATCAATGTTTTGTTGTAGTATTTTGTAGTATTTTTTAACTTATTAGAATTGAAATTAGTTGGGAAATATGTGGATCATTCCTCTTACTGGGAAACCACTTGACTTATCAAATTAATCCAAATTAAAATTTATACCTATTTTCATTTTAATTTGTATTAATTTCAATGGAAAATAAAATAATGCACGCTAATTTACATATACAAAAATGTAAATGTATTTACAAATTTCAATGGAAAATAAAATAATGCACTTTAATTTACATATATAAAAATGTAAATGGGTTTATATGTAAATGGGCGTAAACGAGTTAAAAATGATGTTATTATTGTTGTGAATTTTAATTTTATATTTTTAATTTAAATATAATGTGTTGTAAAGATTTATTTATAATTAAATTTATTAAATATTATATTAATATATATTTATTATAAAATTTAAATTTAAATGAACGAGAATAAAATTTTTACAATTACGTATTAAATGATTTTAAATTAAAATTGTTTTATTACACTATCATTCATATATATATATATATCACATAAATTAAAAGGAGTTTTGGGTTTTATGGTTTATAAAATTATTTATAATTTTTATTTTTGAAATATATTTTTATGTGAAAATTAAAATTAATTATATATATATATATAATTTAATTTCAATTTCAATTTACAGACATACTATATTTAACAAGAACAGATAATGTATTTAACATCACTCAATAATAATAAGAATGTTACACCGACACATATCGATATCAACCTAATAACAACACAAACATGATCCAAAAAAGAGTTATACAATTGAGGACATATGCACTTATCCTTTTGACAAGTCCATTTAGATGGTTCCCTTCCCTAATAACTTTGAATGCCAAAATTTGACAAATATATAGGAATGGTTGACCCAAGAAAACATATCAAAGAATTATATATTTTCTATCTAGAGGTATCATACAGTGACACTCATTTGATGCATTTATTCCCTTTGATCTTTAGAAGGAAAAACATTTCTAGAACTTGTGGAAAAAATCATCAACCATTTTTCATACAAAATTAAACATAATATTTCCATGATTGATCTTTGCAATAATAAAGAAAAGAATGGAGAAAATTTTGTTTCCTTCCTCGAGAGATCAAGAAACGTGGCTAACAAATTCCCATACCCTATTCCAAAAAAATAATTAGTTAGCATATTTGTACAAAACTTAAACCAAGAAATGACATTTCATTTACAAGTATAATGTGCTAATAATTTTAATGAAATCGTTGAAAAGGGTATACGATAGAGAAGGTTGTTATTGCTAAGGGCCTAGTTAAAATTTCTATAGAAAAAAATACCAACCATTGACAAATAATGACAAACCATATAATTTGGATAAGAATAAAAATGTAGTTAATGATCGAGTTGTAGATTCTAAGTCTATTTAAAACATCCAAGCTCCATCACAAGGACAAACTCATCAAAATTCTAACACCTTAAGAGGATAACAAAGCCCTTGAAGAAAATATACTTCCTTAGCTGAGCCTAGAGAAATAGCAAAAAAGAAACTAATATAATCAAGCTTAATTAAGCTACCAAAACTAAGACAACATGACAAACTACAATTTAAACCATCTTGGTGTAAACACAATGAATATCGTAAGTACCATTAAGTCAAAGGACATGGAGTACCTAATTGCATGAAACTCAAAAGCCTCATCCAAGACTTGATTGATAAGTGTGAGGTTAACATAGATAATAAGTCCAACAAATCAAACGTTGTTTTGAGGTTAACATAGATAAGAAATCCAACAAATCAAACCTTGATTTAAAGATCTTTACGGATCAAATACCTGATCAAGGGAAGAAGAATGACTCAGGGAAGGGAAAGAGTTGTAACATAATCAATTTTCCTATTATTCCATTGCAGGACAATTTGAAGAAGTTGAATACCATATAAATACCATTTACATCCCTCATAGAAACAATGATTGTGTAGTTATCATTAGACGAGGCAATGTAACCCTCCACAGGGCATCATCCTCTACCTCTCGACCCTCTACCGAGTACTGTCAATTAGTTAACTTAAAGAAGAAACCTACACAAATATCCATCGTAGAACTTCTTCGTATATCTCTCAAACACAAGAAATCTTGGATCAAGCTTTACATACATGTTTTATTTCCACAAATATTGAGATTAATACATTCCAAGCTATGGTAGGACATCCTTCTTTCTTAATTTACCATTTTGTAGAATTTCCCATTGTATATCACCTGATAATGCAATATACTAAAGCAAAATACTTGATCTACTTCTACAAACAAACTTGCGGAAGCTTAATCAATTATGAGAAAGATCAAATAGAACACATATAACAGAGAATGAGAAATCAATCAAACATGAACACAGAAGAATACTTTGTGGAAAGCCTCAGCTAAAAACCCTAATCTCTGTATTATCATACAAGTGGAAATATGTCCGGATTACACAAAACTTTAGCTCACAAGCTATCCAGCTCTCAGTACAATCCCTCAATACAACTCACAAACTAAATAGACACAACATATGTCTTCCTCCAATCCTCCAAGCCTCTTATTTCCTTGCAGTTTCTCCTAGGGTCCAATGCTGCCACCTGTGTGAATTGGCCTCATCACACACTCATCAAACTCAGAAGTAACTGCGCAATATCCAAGGAATGAATTCCTTATGCATGCAAGAGATATCCTCAATGGAATATTCCTACAACTGATAGTAGATTGTCCCATCATCTGATCTCAATTGGGTCTCTGACTGAACTAACATGCATGAGTTATTTATGAGAGAACATTCAGTTATCTGAAGTGCAAGAGTTACATGCATGCATACATTAACTAACTGAACTCACAATCAATTCAACAAACTGTTTGAACTAATCTAACTGGTCTTAACTCAATTAACTAAGCTAACTAATTAGAACTCAAAGTACAACTCATCCTGATCTCCTTTAATCAAGGGATAACTTCCTCAATCAAAGTAGAAACTGTTGCATGTCTTCACATAGACTTCATGTTTGATTTTCTATAACTAATTAACTCAAGATGAATTAATTAATTATTCTTCAAACAGTTTCTTAGATCAAATTCGAATTTTAATTCTCAATTTTAGTTTAGGGACTAAATAAAATTGGAATGTATCCTAAAATGCTATTTATAACAGTGCTATTTTTATTAGTTCTATTTTTAGCATTTCTTGTTGCTATTTTCAACACTCCCTCTCAACAAGAAAGGGATTATTAGTCACCCCAATCCTATCTCTGTGGAACTTGAACTTGCATTTTGACAATGCCTTAGTCAAAATATCTGCATCCTATTCTTCGATCGAAACATACAACAACAACATGATCCTCTTCACCACACAGTCTCGAAGATGATGGTATTGGATATCAATGTACTTGGACTTGTCATGAAATACTGGATTCTCGGAGAGTTTGATACAACTTTGATTATCACAGTATATCACAGTTGGATCCATCCTGTAACCAAACAATCCCACTAGAATCTTCTGCATCCAAATGGCCTCAAATGCTGCCTGAATGGTAGCCATGTATTCAGCGTCTGCTGAGCTAAGTGCAACTGACCTCTATTTCCTACTATACTAGGAAACTGCAGCTGAACCAAGGTTGAAGATTCCTCCAGAAGTGCTCTTCCGGTCTGATGGACTCCCTGCCCAATCTACATCTATGAAGCCCTAAAGCTTCACTCCCTCTATCTGTCTATACCACAATCCATACTGAGATGTGCCTCTGAGGTATCTTAGCACATGCTTCACTACCTTCCAAAATATCTTGGTAAGCTGAACCATAGCTTGACTCAGTTGGTTCACCACAAAGCATAAGTTTGGTCGTGTGTTAACTACATACATCAATGAACCCAGAAGCTGCAGATAAATAGTAGCAGCTACTACCTCACCTGAAGTAGCATCCTTCTTCCTCCAGTTACTAGCTAGAGGAGTTTGCATGGACTTGCACTTCTTCATGTGGAATTGCTTGAGTATCTCATTGGCATACTTGCCTTCAAACACAAACACTTCCCCATCCTTCTGCCACACTTCCATGCCTAGAAAGTAGTACATAAGACCCATGTCTTTCATCTCGAACTCTATTGCAAGGTCCTCCTTGCAAGACTTGATCAACTGATCATCACCTATCAAAATCAGATCATCCACACAAAGAAAAATTATCAATGGCTTACCTTCTACCTTGATGTGGTAAAGGTTTGCATCTGCTTCACTCTTGGTGAAGCCCAACCCAGTGAAATAGATGTCGATCCTGGTGTACCAAGCATGAGGTGTTTGCCTCATCCTGTACAAAGCCTCTTGAGTCGACACACATGCAACTCACGATCGAAGGTCTCAAAACCTTCCGGTTGTTCAATGTACACCTCTTCCTCAATCTTCCCATTGAGGAACGCAGTCATCACATCCATCTAATGGTTCTTCCAACCCATCTATATTGATAGTGACAACATCGATTTGATAGATGAGTACCTTGATACAGGAGCCAAGGACTCATCGTAGTCAATCCCTTCGACCTGTGAGAAACCACGAGCAACAAACCTTGCCTTATATTTCTCAACACTGCCATCAACTGCCTGGTTTACCTTGTATAGCCATCGGGAACTCACCATTGACCTGTCTTGAGGTCTTGGGACAACATCCCAAACACAATTCTGAACGATGGAGTCATACTCCTCCACCATAGCATCGACCCAGAGTAGTTGTTGCACTAATTCCTCGAATGAAGAAGGTTCAGTCTCTACACACTCCCAAACTAGGGTCATGTAACCAGTGTACTACTCAGGTGATCCCCTCTATCTGCGCTGAGAAGATGGTTTTCCCACATTCTCTTGTGCATCCATCATCAACCTGTCATATTCCCTTGATTGTTTCCACCCATCTCTGGAAGACTCAACATGAGTGGATGTCTCCACTGTCGGATCCTCTACATGCGTCTGCTCCGCATTAGTCTGAGGGTCCTCCTCCTTAGGAACTGAAAGTTCCTCCTTTGCATGCAACTTGAGCTGCCTCTCAAGTGATACTCGCATGGCTTTCTGCTTGTCGAACTTCAGATCTCTGTGTACCACTATCCTCTAACTGGTAGGTTGGAACACCCGATAGTTGTGGGGTGTATCAAGGTACCCCACAAGTATCCCCAACTCAGCTCTTGGATCTAGCTTCTTCCAGGCATCTTTCGTCACATGGAAATAAATCGATGATCCAAATATCTTGAAGTGACTCACATCTGGTCGCTTCCTGGAAAAGGGTTCCATTGATGTCTTCATCCCTATTATACGGTGTGGGCTTCTGTTCTGCAAGTATACTGTTGTATTGCATGCCTTAGCCCACAAATGAAGTGGTAGGCTTTGGTCATGCAACATTGCTTGAGTTGCTCCCACAATCGATCTATTCTTCCTTTCAGCCACCTCATTCTGTTGTGGATTATGGGGTGCCGTCAACTCCCATTTAATTCCTTCTGCTGTGCAGAAGTCCTTAAACTATTGGGAGACATACTCTCCACCATTGTCACTATGCAAGGCCCTTACTTTCTTTCCAGATTATTTCTCTGCCAAGGCTTTAAACTCAAAAACCTTGAGAAGGTATGATCCTTCTTCTGCATAAAGTAGATCCAACATCTACGAGAAAAATCATCAATAAAAATAACATAGTACCTTTGGTTAGCGGTGGATGTTGTAGAGAATGGTCCACACACATCTATGTGAACTCACTCCAGGATTGCTCCAGCTCTACTGTCTCAATCCTAAAAGGAAGATTTCACGTACTTACCCAAGGTACAACCTTTGCATGTATCTGTCTTCTCCAGTTTTCGGTAGAAATCTACTGCATGATCTTCAAGGCCCCATGGTGCAAGTGGCCCAATTTTCTATTCCATAGCTCACCAACATCTTGGCTCTGCACCAACTCTGCTTTGAAAATCAATGCAGCACAGTCGTCTATGTCCAACTTGTAGAGATTCTTAACTCGAATCCCAATCCTCTTGGTCTGTCCAGTGCCGATATGCCTTAGGAATACCTTTCCTTTACTAAAGACTACATCATATCTTCTGTCTTCTAGCATAGCAACGAACACAAGATTATTACTCAGATCCGATACATACTTTACATCAGTCAAGGTGAGAGGAGATCCATGCTCCATCTAAAACACAACCGTACCTTCACCTAAAACATGGTACTTTCCATCATCGCCCATCTCGATCCGCATCTCGAGATCCTTCTCCTCCAAGGTACTGAAAAGATTCTTGTCGCCATACATGTGGAAAGAGACTCGACTGTCTAGGTACCAAACACATCCCACGATGGATGAAACCATGCATGCGATGAGAGAGAAATCCAATTCGAACTATGAGGCCAGTACCTCACCATCTAATCCCTTCGAGGATCCCTTCTTGGATTTCTTCTGTGGACAATTCGTAGCATAATGGCCCACCTCGTGACAATGAAAGCATCACAGTTTCGATTTGTCAAACTTCTTCCCACAATGGGAAGGACTAGATTTGGGATGGGACGCCTTGCCTTTCCCTTTCCTCACCTTACTCGATAAGGCTAGATTTTCTCCATCATCTTGCTTTGATGAAGATCCATCTCTGGTGCTTCTTCTTATCTCCTCCTGCATTAGATCTGACCAAAGTCGTTCCCAATCTGGCAATTTCTCTCTTCCATTTACCGAGTCTTGGTAGCTAATGCGAGCTCTTAGGAAGAGCAAGGAGAGCAAGACTCACCATGTCATCATCGGCTATCGTGATCCTTACACTTCCAAGCTCATCCTTGCAGGTGGTGAGCTTGTTCAAATATGTAGAGATCGTGTCGCCGTTTTCACACTTGATTTTCCGAAGCTTGTCTTTCAGCGCGAGCTTCCTCTGATCATCGTTGTTCTGATATAAATCTTTCAATGCTTTCCACATTGAAAACAGTGTCTCCTTCCCATGGAGACTCAAGACTATGTGGCCTTGAATTCCCTCCAGAAGGATTCTCCTCGTTCTAGCCACACATTTCTTCCATTACAACAATTCTGTAGCATTAGCTGCTGCTGGCTTGGGGACTTCTTGATCAATGAAGTCCTTCAAACCGTTGTCATCTAATGAAGTCCTTCAAGGGCATACTCGAGTCTTAAACCGTTGAACGCTATTGGTGAAATATGAGATGTGATAAGAATTCGAATTCTATAATCAGGAACTTCAAACTTCGAACTTCTCCCTTTTTTGTATATTGTTCTTCGCTTTGATCACCTTTGCTTGGATAACATGTAGAATTTCCCACTTTAGATCACCTGATAATGCAATGTAATAAAGCAAAATACTTGATCTACTTCTACAAACAAACTTGCGGAAGCTTAATTGATTATGAGCAAGATCAAATAGAACACATATAATAGAGAATGAGAAATCAATCACACATGAACACAAAAGAATACTCTGGGGAAAGCCTCAGCTAAAAACCCCGATCTCTGTATTATCATACAAGTGGAAATATGTCTGTATTACACAAAGATTTCGCTCACAAGCTATCCAGCTCTTAGTACAATCCCTCAATACAGCTCACAGACTGAATAGACACAACATATGTCTTCGTCCAATCCTCCAAGCCTCCTATTTCCTTGCGCAGTTTCTCCTGGGTCCAATGCTGCCACTTGTGTGAATTGGCCTCATCATACACTCATCAAACTCATAAGTAATTGCGCAATATCCAAGGAATGAATTCCTTCTTCATGCAAGATATATATTCAATGGAATATTCCTACAACTGATAGTAGACTATCCCATCATCTGATCTCAACTGGGTCTCTGACTGAATTGACATGCATGAGTTATTTATGAGAGAATATTCAGTTATCTGAAGTGCAGCAGTTACATGCGTGCATGCATTAACTAACTGAACACAATCAGTTCAACAAATTGTTTGAACTAATCTAACTAGACTTAACTCAGTTAACTGAACTAACTAATTACAACTCAAAGTACAACTCATCCTGATCTCTTTTAATCAAGGTATAACTTCCTCAATCAAAGGAGAAACTATTGCATGTCTTCACATAGACTTCATATTTGATTTTATACAACTAATTAGCTCAAGATGAATTAATTAATTATTTTACAAACACCTGCTAAGATCAAATTCGAATTTTAATTCTCAATTTAGTTTAGGGACTAACTAAAATTGGAATGTATCTCGAAATGCTATTTATAGCAGTGCTATTTTTAGCACTTCTATTTTTAGCATTTCTTGTTGCTATTTTCAACACATTTTTCTATGCTATTACAATCACTTTAGCCCAATTATTATCTTCCATTAGTAATCTTTCAAAACAATTTAATATTCCAATGATCAATAGAAATTGTAGATAGAACTAAAAAGGAAATGAACAATAAGAGACAAATAAGAAACACGAGAATTGGTCAAAGACTACGGGAAAACCCTTTCCAATTCTTCTTCTTATTATATTTTCATAAAAAATTTCAACAAAGAGAGAGTACAATATTCCAATTCTTCAATCACAGGACTATCTAGCAAAGCCAACCAAACAATATATAAAAGATGTTCCCAACAAAAGTACTTATTAGTGTTAAAATCCAAGCCCACAATCAATTGTCAAGACCTATGGTCAACTGTCAACAAAAACCCTAGGTCTTGGCCGCACAAAGCTATAAATCATGCGGGTGGATGAAAGGCTCTAGCCAGAGGGAGCACCCACTATGATGGTGGTTACAACTGAAATTTTCCTATTCCAACACTACGACTACAGAAAAAATCCCTAATTCACACGTGCAAGTTTAGACCTTGCAATTTTGGGCCTATACAAATCAATTTTCATGAACCAACTTTAGACCCGTGTGAGCCAAACGAAAGAAGAGAGAAGAATAAGATGCTTGAGATGATGTCTAAATGAGGGTCACTAGGCTTATATTTATATGCTTCCAAGGGTGTACAATTTCTCTTTTGGGTTGACCTAACCTTTTGTGCACATGTGGGTTTCCATAATAAAAGAATATTTTTCCTCAACCAATTTAAATTCTTCAAA
Source organism: Pinus tabuliformis (assembly GCA_031772625.1). Taxonomy (NCBI): domain Eukaryota; kingdom Viridiplantae; phylum Streptophyta; class Pinopsida; order Pinales; family Pinaceae; genus Pinus; species Pinus tabuliformis. The sequence continues at coordinate 386,156,437 of CM062817.1, read as the reverse complement.
GGGATAGGAGGGGTCTTTCTTCATGAGGAAGGTTGTCCAAAGGATGGAATTTGTATGTGAGCTTCCAAATTAACACTCTCTCTCAACAAGAGAGAAATTACAGGCTGTAACATATGTCACATCTCCAATATTTTGTCATCATGAAATCAACTATCGTTAATGATCATCTTTTCTTTGTTGAATAGTCTTGAATCTAAAATAAGAGGAATTTGACATCATATGGACAATGAGCCCCAATATTGAAACAAGAATGTTGCAACTCCCAAGGCTACCAACTTTAATTATCAATATGGGGTTTGTACAAAATTAAGAGGGGTCAACATTGTATGTGCAACAAACACCTTCTTCCTAGCCTGACTCCGTGAGCAAATATCTAAGTAATCCGTCAATCCTATGTAGCAAAAGGTAAATAGAACTAAGCCAACATATTCTACTTTTGCTAGAAAGTAAATGACAAAAAGGAAATATATTCTATTTGAAAAAGTGTACAACACAATGAAAACTATTATATATGCACATTTAGATTCTCATAGTTCGGGTTTTTACAAAAACTTCGCATAATCTTCCATCAGATAAATGAGCAAATATTTAGTACTTAATATTATCTGTTTTTCTGTTGTTCCTTCGACAGATATTTAAATTTGATCGATCCAAATTTTTTCTGATCATATAGCGGAAGAATAGATTGGCTCATCACTTGACTGAAAGGCATTGAATGAAGTAAATGACAGAGTCATTTTATTTGTACGAATCTTCTCTTCTAATTCAGATTAATATAGAAAGAATCTCAAAAAGAGATTTCGATAAGGCCTTACCCTTCAAAGAAGGGTAAGGCCTTATCGATTTTTCACTTTCGCATGTATACTATTTCCCACAGTAAGTGCATTTCCCCTACTATAGGGATGACCCTAATCCGGAATATGAACCATAGAAAAAGACACCCAGTAGACCAATCACGATAATACCAGTTACAGTACCTATCAACCAAAGAGGGATCCTTCCAGTGGTATTGACCATTTCTCTTACTCCCTTTCACATTTTCTTAAGTGGTCATACACGACACATAAACAGTCATAGCATAGATAATTATGTGTATTGGATCTCTTCGAATGGAGTGAGAATATTATCATTGTTCCTAATTGAAAAAATAATTGGAGAATGGAACAACAAGTACAAAAATTAGTAGCAACCCCCAGTAGAGACTGGTACGATTCAATTCAACATTTTGGTCGTTTGGGTTCGGTTGTGTCATATCTACATACTTCCTCTTCCTTTAGTATAGAGTTTATCGTTGGATGAACTGCGTTGTTGATATTGATCCCAAGAAAAAAACTGTAGGGATAGCTAGCCCATGAACGGCCAACCATCTAACTGTAAAAATTGGATAAGTTCTATCTATAGTCATTAGTGCATCCTAAAAAGATCTAGTAAATTCATCAAGTTGCTCTAATGGATCGAAACGACCAGTTACTAATGGAATCTCTTGTCAACTTTCTGTGAAATACTCATTTGGTCGGGGGCTCCTGAACACATCATAAGCCAAACCCGTGCTTACAAATAACCAACCTGCAATGAATAGAGAAGGTATGGTAATGCTATGGATAACATATTATCTAATACTAGTAATAATGTCAGTAAAGGAGCGTTCTCCCATATTCCCAGACATGCTCAACTCCATATATTATTGTAAAGTCAGTCAAGGGGGAATTGATCCAATGAAAGATAGAGATCAGGAAATGTAAAACTACTGATATCTTCTCCAATCCTTGTTCGATTGTCAATGTTATACCAAGGGTATCTTTAAATTTTACTGGACCAGTATAGCTAGCTTTCTTCTGACACGGCAATACAATTTTGATGAGTATCGAGAAGGAACAGGATAGAATGATTCTGTTCCTGCCAACAGTTATTCTATCTCTATTTGGTCGACTAAATCCCAATAGAAAGAAGAGAATATTGCATGTTCCTAGGTCCGTCCGGGCGTAATGAATCTCTTCTTTATAATACTCTATTCGAGAGTTATCAATATTTATCAAATCTGTTCCTATCTAACAGAATGTTATTGGATCAAATTACAAAGACAATGTTGGAGAAGAAATGGCTTTTTCCCAATGAAAGTGAACACTCAATTCATACAACAGGATTAAGATTTGATATCAGCTGGGAGAATATGGAATGAAGTAAAAGAAAATTGACCAGGCAGTAGGATCGTGGGAATCAATGAGAGGTTCTACATATGCTCCAATTTAAGATCCTATAAAGACTTGATAGATCTTTAATTTGAGGTTCCTAAAAAAATCTAATTTATATTTTGGGAAAGGAAATTGAATTAAAGGAAATATATTCTATTTTTTAGTAAACAAAATTCCTATATTACTATTGGAGGAAGGAAATAACACTTTTCTTTAAGTCAATTGCAAAAATGAAATTAAACTAATTGCAAAAATCAACATTCAAGAAGAAAGCAATGTAAAAGCCAATTGGATACATGAACAAGCCTAAACTAAAAAAAAGTCGTTTCAAATCATTCATAGGCTATAAATCTACTTCTACCATGAATTTGGAGTGAATATGGGCAAGGAAGATCTCAAAAACAAACTGCTACACGATTTCTACAAGATGTATGTTTCTTGAGTTAACATGCCAAATTACTAAGAAAATCAAATGAAAATGAGATGACGTGAATTTTTTTACTAAGTAGGATGTTCTAAGACTCCAATACAAGTGGAATCTCTCAAAATTACCCTTGTTAACATGTGTTAAACGTTAGTAGAAAATTACTACTCTAAAAACCAGAAATTCCAAAATCAATGGGTTAGTTAACGTACCAAATGCCTTAACTTGATCAAATGAAAATGATATGGGGTAAATTTTTTATTATGTAGAATTTTTTGAGGAATCAATTCAAGTGGAATCAACTCAAAAGAGCTTCATTAACATGTGCTAACAAATTACTAACAAAAACCAGAAAGTTTAGAGCAACAAACTAGTAAGTTGATCTAAGTACCCAAATGCTTAAGTTAATCAAGTGCAAATGTTGTGGGGTAAATTTTGTTATTAATTTGTATTTTTTATTAAGCTTCAATAGAAGTGGAATAAACTTGAAATAATCTCATTAATATGTGTTATAATTTAGCAGAAAATTACTACTATTTTGCTACACGATACTTCCAAAAATTCCAAAATTGTGAACTAATAAACCAATCCAAGTAGCTCAATGATGAATATGACTTTTCAAATATATCCTAAGGATGAATTATACTTGAAACTATATGAATGACCTGTAAAAGCATTTATTTCAATCATTTAACCAATATAACCTACAACAAATGAAACATGAATATTGAGTGCAAAAATAGGAAATGCAAGGATAATAAATGCAAGTGAACAAAACATTCAAAGAAGATAAAGAAATTGTATAGTAGGGACCTTAGGCTCTAGGGAGGGCCAAGCCCAAGGATACTTAGATTCCTATGAAGGAAACCAAGCCCTAGAAGCTAAAAATGACACCAAACTTCATTATTTGAATGAATACAAGTACATCCCTACTAGAAATGAAAGTAGAGTTATTAAACAACACGTTTTCTTCACAAGAAGAATAAGAAATACCATCCCCTAGAGGCTAATTCAAATTTATACTTATAAAAACTAATGAGAAATCATCCTCCTTGAAATGAGGCAGGTTTCCCCTCCAAAATCCCTCAATAAGTGGATATGGTTCCCAACAATAGGAATCTTCATTAAATACTGAGTTCTCGCTTCTCTTGTAGCAGGGAACACATCCCTAGATTTTATCAATCAGTGGAGGTCCAAAATATGTCAATGATTTTATGATATTTTATTCATTCATTATTCCATATTGTGCCATCTTGTGGAAGGGAGCAAGACCCTAAATTATCTCACCTTCCAAATCTTCAATATCTACCCAATATTCTCACAATATTCTACAAAAACAAATAATATTAAGCACATAATATGAAATTATGTGTAAACCTTCGTAAGAACTTATTCAATCTAAGAAAACATTAATAATTGTATAAGGAGAGATTTAATATAGGCTTTATGTGCCTAATAAAGGTTAGGCCCTTACCTTAGTTTGTATCTAATTTAGAGGCCCATTAAGGGGAGCTCAACTTACCAACCTTTATCCACCGAGGAGCCATTTCTACTACCTGAAATCATCGCCAGTGGGGAGCTAATGCTACTACCCAGGAATCATCTATTGGTGGGAAGCCAATGCTACTACCCGATAATCATCTGCCAGTAGGGAGCCAATTATACTATCTAGGAATCATCTACTAGTGGGGAACCAATGCTACTACCTAAGAATCCACAAATAATAGGAGGTATTCCACTTACCTTATGAGGCAAGGATCATGCCTATCCCACTTCCTAGCGATAGTATGTGGGATACCGCCTACCATAAATGGTAAGGATCATGCCTATCATATTATTTGTTGATCTTCCCAACTTGACCCTCAAGATTTAGTGGTAGAACACCTACATTTCTAGCTTGAGTGGGATGGCACTTACCATAAATGTTAAGGATCACTCCTAACTCAAGTAGCCAACACCCATTCGCTAGATGGGTGGGAAAGCTAGATGCCAACTAGAGTATACTCAGTAGGGGGACATACACACTTACCGTGAGGTAAGGATTAGACAAACCATCGGATAATAATAGGGGAGATACGTACATACTGTGAGGTATAGATAAAAAACACTTATTGTCCACAAGTTCCCTCAAACGAGGAGCTCTTCTGCTCAATTCCTCACCCTGGGAGATCAGATAGGGGGGAAGAGCTATATTAGTGTCCTTGATCAACTGTGACCCTTACCTAGGAGGGTCAGATCCATCCATCCAAGTTGCTATATATCTGCAATCTATTCATCAGACAAAGTATGGCAAAGTCTCCCAACTCTTCTCTGAACCATGTCATGTATGTAATGATATCTTATCTCAATTTTCTTAGACTTCTCATGAAAAATAGGACTTTCTACCAATCGAATTCCACTCTTGTTGTCACAATATATCATTGTTGTATCTAAGACCAACTCAAATAGTGCTTTAAAGAGCTTCCTTAACCAAGTTACCTCATAGCTAACATTGTATTTCGCCTTGTCCATTCTTAAAGAAAAAACTTCTATTTCCTAATCATCCATGATATCATCATAGATCCCAAGCTAAAGCAACACCTAGATGTGTTCTTCTTGTCAATAATGTTTCCATCCCAATCATTTGAGGCAACACCCAGATGTGTTCTTCTTGTCCATAATGTTTCCAACCCAATCATCATCGATGAATCCATGCAATTTCATATCTATGGAAGTATATCTCAAACCAAGATCTTTCATCTCGAACTCAAAGTTCGGGTCCTTACACTTGATCATTAGAGGCTCACTACCTGTCAAGAATAGATCATCAACATATAAAACCAAAACCAAAGGCATACCTTGGACCAGTTTGAAGTAGCGGTTTAGATCGACATTGCTTCTTGTGAATCCAAGATTCACCAAGTAATTGTCAATTCGGGCATACCAGGCTTAGGGAAAATCCTTCACACCACATAATTCTTTCTTCAATCTACAAATGTGAGTCTTCAATCCTATACATCAAATGTGAGTCTTCTTATCCTACACATACTTCTTCCTATAGCATACCATAGGTACCATGGGTGGCTCAAACTCAAGGCCAACTCCCTCTAGGCATTGGTCCTTAACCAATATATCCAACAATTGTCATTCATAGAAATCAACCCATGAAGTTGTATTGATGTAGAAGCACCAAAAAGAAATATACTTATGACCAACTCAGTGACTCGTGGATATGATCCCTTAATCAAAGTATCAAACTAGACAATCGTCAAAATACCCACATCATTTATACATATTCAACCCATAAAATTATATATAAAATAGTACCACTGCCATATGAAAAAATAAAACTAAAAATCAACTCCATAGGAATACAAACCTTTAATAATTTTTTAAATTAGTATGTTTAAAAAAATATCCATAACATTAATAAAAATTATCATAAAATTATATATAAAATTTAGCAATATAAAAAATGGTCATTTAAAAAAAATCCAATTCAAAATCAAACATATATAAATATAAAATTTTAACTATAATTTAAACATAATTTTATGATTCCAAAGGAATCAAAACCGAGATGGGGTTGGGAACCATGAGTGGAAGAGAGGGAAGTCACTGCCTTTTTACCCCATCAAATATACAATGAATGATGTAACATTGATTTAGTCGGCCCATCTTTGTTCAAAATGATTAATTAATTTGAACGTATGAGTATTTTTTTTATAGCAATCAGATGCCTCTAATTTCACTTACATCGTATTTGTCATTCACTTAATACAGTGTTAGGAAGGGAAAGTGTGAAGATAATTTTAAATTGTCGATCAAATTTTTTTCATTTAGCTTGTGTTTGTTCAAATTTGTTAAGCTTTCACAAATTCTTGAATGAGGCGATGGAAGCAAGAGGTATAGGCAGAGGCAGTGGGCGAAGATTTTCCCAACTAAAAAGTAGTGGTGGGCTGAGAGTTTCCAGTGCAGAAAGTGGTTTGGGGATTAAAGATGAAGAAAAAGTAAAATTCAATTTCGGAAAATTCAGAGTTTATGATAAAATGTCCCTGCCGAACAAAGTCTCCCTGCTTATGAAAATTGCAGAATTAGAAAATGCAATTAACAACCTTCAACAACCTGTAACTGAAGGTTTCCAACAAGAAACAAATATAATTAAGCAATACAAGTGCAAGATAACAGAAGCTACTCTTAAAAATTAGAATGAAATGCTACAGAAGGAGTTAGAGAGTACCAAGTGTTTGTTGGAACAGCAAAATCGGAGAGTTAAAAAATGTATGGCTAAAAATGTTAGACTTAACAAACAAGTTTAGGAGGTGAGCATAAAGTTTGGAAAGCTGCAGGAAAGCCATGATAAAATATTTCATGAAAAGGAAGAACAGAAGATGGAGTTCGAATCACTACGCGCAGATTTACAAGATCAAGTTTCATCACTTGCTGCTGCAAAAACGTTTCTGGAAGAAAAAACGAAGTCCTTCCAATGTGAAGTTTCATAATTTGCTGTTGCAAAAATGTCTCTGGAAAACGTAAGGAATTCCTTACAATGTGAATTTTCATCAATCATAGCTGCAAAATTGTCTCTGGAAAAGGAAACAAACTCCTTACAAAGTGAAGTTTCATCACTTACTGCTGCAAAAATGTCTATAGAAAAGGAAAGAGACTCCTTACAAAGTGAAATGGATAGAATATTTTTGGCTTCAGAAGAAGAAAAGGTAAATCTTAAGGCCACAGTAGGAGAGTTGGAAACAACCCTAGATTTTGCAAGAAAGGATCTCGAATCTTCTAGGGCTGTGGAAGCAAAGAAAGAGGGCCATATATTTGATTTACGACATCAGCAGGTTGATTTACGAGATGAGACTTTGGACAATGCAGAGGCAAATACGTGCCTCAAGCAGAAAAACAATTGTTTGATGACCAAAATGAACAAATGCACAGAAGAAAATGGGAATCTTCAAGAGAGAATTAGGGAATTGGAAAGTGCCCTGAATTACCTGAAAAAGGATCTTGAATCTAAAGACGCTGAGATTTGAGAGTTGACAGAACGTCAAAAGCCAAAAGAAAATGTTGTGAGCGAGAGAAAATCACGATTGAATGTTGTGAGTGAATGTAAAACGCAACCGAAGTTGACATGTGAAAAGCAAGGATGTAATCAAGTGGTTAAGGAGCGAACACCAAAGCAGGTGGCCACAAAGAAATCACCAAATTCTGGACCAGAAATAACATGGCGATGAAGAAGGCTATGTTTTCAGAATTAGGAGTTTTGCCTTGAGCTTAAGTCGATTGCTGATACCTTGAATATTTAAGAATTCGACGGACATGGGAGCCGTAAAAAATTGACGCGTCTATGTCCGTCTCATTGCCGAATATTTGGGGAATCTGCAATTGAATTAAGGGTGCCCTGATTTTTGTCATCGTTATTCATGACAATATAAATGTCAATGAGGAAGCTAATACAAGTCTCATTTTCAAGATTACAGATGATGAAGTTTAGTTGAGACATAATAATATTAATATTTTAAATATCCATTTCATAATATGAGTGGGATCTAATTTTTTCACTTATAATTTATCAGCAGGGCAAAGATAAATTAAAAGCTACACTCACAATAATGTTAGAAATATTTGGCGAATTTAATTTTCGTTTTCGCAGAGGGGAGAGGCAGAGAGTTATGACTTTCGCGAAACTAGGTTCACGTAGTGCGAAGCAGATTTCGCGGAGCTACCTTCGCGCACTGCGAGGCTAATTTCCCAGACTTGAATTTCGTGCACCTCGGAACTATTCCAGAGACTTAATGAATACTCATAGCAAAAATAACAAGATAGGTTTGGAGCAACACTCTAAAACTTAGTATTCATTTCTTAAACATGAAAATCACATTTACATGAGATTGTGACTCATTCACCTAGTAAAATAAAATTTTACAAAGATTTAAACTTATGTAGAGTAACACACAGTAAAACAGAGTAACTGTTGTTTTCAAGTGCCCACCAAAAATTTCTCCACCATTTTCTCCACAGAGACTTGCACTCTTTTCTTACTTCTTACTCTCTAACCTCTCTACATAGTCTAACACTACAAAATGAATTTTACATTCATATATAACTCAACATACAATTTTACATTTAATTCATGATAAAGCCAAATTAATTTTGATATTGTTTTTTACTGTGATCAGAGTCGCGCAGCTGTTAGGCAAGGTTGTTGAATTAATTCTTGCCCATATCTGTTTACCTAAGTACATAAATCATTTAAATGCCTTTGTTGGGCTTTTGAATGGTTCACGTCTGACCTAAGACCTTGTATCTCCACGCTGAGAAGCAACCTGCAAAAATGTCTTCAAGCAGAGATGCAACCTGCAAAAGTGTCTGACATGTATGGCTACAAAAGTGTCTAACATGTATGGTTGTTGTCAGGCTGTTTATTGTTGTGGTTGGGATTATTATTTCCAACACTCCCCCTTAATCACAACTGCTACCATTGACAATTCCCAAATAGTGTCTGAGATAAACAAAATTTTCTCCTGCCAATGGCTTTGTCAAAATATCAGCAAGTTGTTCCTGTGACCTGCAGTACTGCAACACAATTTCATCATTGTTAATCAACTCTCTAGTAAAATGATATTTAGCATCAATATGCTTGGTCCTTTTGTGGAAGACAAAATCCTTTGATAATGTAGTTTCTGAGATGTTGTCGTAGAAAATAGTTATTACACCCTCTTGTTCATGACGAAGATCCCTCAACATCCTTCTCATCCAAATTTCATGGCATGCTGCTGCTATTGCTGCGACATATTCAGCTTCTATTATTGACAGTGACACTATTGGTTGCTTCTTGGAGGCCCATGAAATGGCTCCGGAACCCAAATGAAAAAAACATCCTGACGTGTTGTTTCTGCCATCGACACTGCCTACCCAATCACTGTCAGTGTAACCAACCAGCCTGAAATCACTGGTTGCCATGTACAAAACGCCATACTGTTTTGTCCCATTGACATACCTCAAAATTCTTTTCACTGCTTGCCAATGTGTCTCCTTGGGTGTCTCCATGAACCTTGACACCAAACTTATTGCATACATTATATCTCGCCTAGAGGCGGTCAAATAAATCAGGCTACCTATCATGCTTTTGTATAATGTCAGATTGACATTACTGTTGCAATCTTCTTTGCTCAAATTCAACCCTATGACAGTTGGAGTTGGGGCGGACTTGCTGTTCTGCATTTTAAACCTCTCCAAAATTTCTGCCACATACTTTGCTTGAGAGATAAAAAAGCCATTTTCTGTTTGCTTCACTTCTATGCCCAAAAAATATCTTAACAATCCCAAGTCAGTCATTTCAAACTTACTTTTCATTACTTGTCTAAAATCACCGATGAGAAAATCATCACTATGTGTAAAGATCAAATCATCTACATATAAGACGACAATGAGAATCTTACCTTCACTCTCTTTGATGTAGAGAGTAGGCTCACTATCACATTTGTCGAAACCATTGTTCAACAAGTAAGCATCTATCCTGATGTACCATGCGCGCGGTGCTTGCTTCAATCCATAAAGAGCTTTCTTCAACCGATATACTTTGTCTTCTTTTCCTTCAATCTCATAACCAGGCGGTTGCGTGACATACACTTCCTCTTTCAACACTCCATTCAAGAACATTGACTTTATGTCCATCTGATACACTGTCCATTTATGCTGCGTGGCAATCACCACAACTGCGCGCACTGTCTCCATCTGCGCGACTGGTGCGAACGTCTCCGCGTAATCTCTTCCATGCTGCTGCTTGTATCCTTTGACAACAAGCCTTGCTTTGTACCTTTCAATCTTTCCCTCAATGTTTTTTTTGGTCTTATAGACCCACTTTACCCCAATAACATGTTTTCCTTTCGGAAGGCTCACTAACTCCCATGTGTCATTCCTTTCTATTGCTTCTATTTCTTCCTCCATTGTCGCAACCCATTTTTCTTCTTTGACTGCATCTTCAAAGTGGATTAGGTCATCTACATGACAAAATAATGAAAATAAAGAATTCAGACTTGCGCTACTATCAACTTCATCTTGCTCATAAATTTCATTTAAATTTCTGAACTTCGGCCTTCTTGTGGTTATTGAAGATGGGCTTGACATGTCACTTGGTGTTGCGCTCCACGGTGTGCTAGGAGAAGCACTTTCTTGGTTGCGCGAGATTGTCCTATTATTTGTTGATGGCGTTGCTCGCTTCCTGCTTTGCTTCGCTTGAATAGGAGTAGAGGGAGTCACTATTGAGGAATTACTTGTTGTTGTTAATTCCTCTCTGTCCTCATGTGGTATGCATGCTTTGACATTGATTGTCTTTTCTAAACTTCCATCCCATGCTTCCTCTTCTATGAACTGAACATCTCTGTTGATTATGACCTTCTTGGTTGATGGATTGTAGAGTTTGTATGCTTTGGATTCATCACTGTATCCAACAAATATGCATTCCCCCCCTTGCTGTCCAAATTCTTTCTCAACTCATTCGGGACATGTGCATAAGCCACACATCCAAAAACTCTCATGTGAGTGACATTTTGTTTTCTTCCAGTCCATGCCTCTTCAGGAACAATGTTCTGGACACTTTTGTTTGGACATCTATTCAAGATATATGCTGCACAAGCGACAGCTTTAGCCCAATAGTCATTTGGAAAATGCTTTGCCTTCAACATACTCCTTGCCATCTCCATAATGGTCCTATTATTCCTTTCTGCCACACCATTTTGTTGTGGTGTATATCTTGTTGTAAATTGCTTGTGAATTCCATGATCCCTACAAAGTTTAAGAAAGTTATTTGAGAGGTATTCTCCACCCTTGTTTGTCATAAGGACTTTGATATAGTGTCCACTTTGATTTTCAACAAGAGCGCTGTATTGGCGAAAGCGCTCAGACACTTCACTTTTCTGTTTTAGGAGAAAGACCCATGTATTCCTTGTGTATTCATCTATGAAGGTCAATACATAGTGACTGCCACCAATTGATGGTGTCTGCATTGGTCCACATAAATCTGAGTGGACAATCTCCAAAGGTGCCTTTTCCCTCACTGACTTTCCTGTTGGAAATGTCTCTCTTTGTGCTTGCCCAAGATACATCCTTCACATATGCTATTTGGTTTTTCTATGAATGGTAAACCCTTCACCATGCCTTTCCTATGCAGCAAATTCAAACCTCCAAAGTTGAGATGTCCAAATCTCATGTGCCATAACCAGTTTTCATCTTTTACCTTTGCTTGAAAGTTTACTTGTCTGACGGCTGCCCCTTTTCTTCCATTTTCTTGTGAGTTCATAGATAGTTGTGCTTTTGCACCTTATTTCTACAAATCTGATATTATTTTTAGGGGAAACATTCTATTGTTTGTCATCTAAAACTTTGCAATCAACTGTTTGCTTGGAGGCCTATCCAAAATTGTGCACACATCATTTTTGAAGAAGACATTGTAGCCTTCCTGCATGAGCTTTCCAACACTCATGAGATTATATTTCAGACCGGGGACAAAGTAATCATCAGAGATGTATTTCTTCTGCCCCTTCTTTGTTAGGATATTAACTCTTCCTTTTCCCATGACAGAAACTTTGCTATCAGTCCCTAATGTCACTTCAGATTTCACACTTTCACCTAGATCAGAAAACATTTCTGTGTTTCTTGACATGTGGTTGCTACACCCTCAATCTAGATACCATATATCACTTTGTTTTTCTTGTGCTACATTACAAGCTGGAAGCCGATGATTATGAACAGATTTTCCGAGTAAGACATAACCATCACAGTGTCCCTGCTTTGCGTGAGCCTAGCTATAAACATTTTTCTTGGAACCATAAACATAAATTTTTGGAGCGTACAAGTCGTATGGTGGCCTGCTCCACGTGAGCCTGGCTGTAAACATCTTTTTTCTGAGCCATAAACATAAATTTTTGGATCTTACTAGTCATATGGTGGCATGCATGCATGTTTGGGGTGATTTGTGCCCTCTTAACTGTTAACGGGAAAAGTGTCTATTCAAAACGACCCTATCCCACTGAGGTGTGACAGTGACCTCAGAAACAAACAGGGAAAACTACTTTCGTATTCTCCTTTATGAACTATAAACGAAGAGGAATAGGATGAACCAACCTGTGTCTTGCGCTAGTCCTTTGATCCAATCTCTCTCCTCTTTGACAGCTTCCAGCTACCTGCTCCCTTACTTGCCCAGCTTCACCAAGTCCCTGTAAGATCACAGAAGAAGGAAACTACACAAAGACATGGATTTATATTCATAAATAGCTTAGGATCAGATTTAAGCTAAACATACAAATGTAAACAACATCAATGATATACAAGCATGTAGGAGAAACTCAAATAGTTTTATTGATAAAACAAGAAGATCCAGGAGGAGTTACAACCGATGATTCCTGATCCAGCATCAACCTCCCAGCATAGAATCCCCTCTTCACCTCCAACAAAGCATAAATCACCCAATACTCTGATATCTATCTCAAAACCAACAGCAATTCTCTGCAATGTACAAAATTCCAGCCTCCGGATCTCTTGGATGAGGGATCCATATATAGATGTATGCAAAGAGGATGAGTCAGCTCATGAATTGATTAGTGGCTTCTCTCTGTCAGTTCTTGCTTCCACTTGGAGACTGAGAGCCTCTTACTCATCACTGGTCGAATTCAGTGAGGCAAGTGTCATTGGGGAAGATTCTGGAAGCTTCCATTGTCTCTCCACCTCGTGGAATGACTCTGCCACTTGTCATTTCCCGCTCAACGCACCCTGGTAGTGCATTTAGGTGCGTTGCAACGCACCTAGCTAGTGTATTTGGGTGCTTTGCAACGCAGCTAGCTAGTGGAGCAGCTGAAATGATCCTGATTTGACTAGTTCTGAGCAGTTTCTGGTGGAGAACTTCTGGGAGAAGCTGTAATTTGTTGACCTTGTTCCTTTAGGGGCCGGAACAACACTTTTAGGGACTTAGGATCCCTTGGTTTATGGACATTTCATGCTTAGAGCTGTAAGGCACAAAAATGTCTATAACAGTTTCCCCCTAAAGTATGAGGCCGTTTATCGGGTGAAATGCTTTATTAGGAGGATCCGAAGTTCTTTCAATGCTGGGAGGAGACCTGTAATAAGATACAATACAATACATTATCTTCATACTGTTTTCATGATCTAGCTGAGGCGGGCATTCCCATGCTCAGCTTTATAAATTCATTTTCATGTACATAGGACAGACAATCGTCTGATGGTAGACTGATGATTCTGATGGAGTCATCATCCTTTTGGTAGGATGATTATCTGTGCTGCAATGCTGTACATTTCAATGTCTTTATTTTTCCTGAATATATATCGCAGCCCGGATGGATGAAACTAGATCCGGGGTCTTCAATCTCGTCCGATCTTCACTCAAAGTACAAGTCGATCCATGTGAGAAATGTTTTGAAGTCGAACATGGAAAGACATCGCTTGATTACCAGTCAATGATGTAAATTGTTAACAAGCGCGAGAGGAATCACCGATAATGATAATGACCCTCAAGGTACTGCAGTACAATTCACGTGGTGTGAATAAAGGACTTGGCGTCGAACACCACGCAAAATCTTTTGGTCGAAGGTCATTGATGTATACCTGTTGCCGGAAGTGAGAAACTTGCCATTGAGGCATGCAAGCTTCAAAGTACTGAAGGGGTTGTTCCTAGATCAACTTCTTGGATAATGAGCTGATGTCAACAAGAAGCGATCCGTCACAGGAGGGCCTTAATGAATCCCACATCAATGACACAGAACAGAGCAAATGATTTTGATGGAGGTGAAAATGATCTGATGATATATGGTTCAGGGTGGTGGTCATGAAGGAATGAAGTATAATGTATGGTAGTGGATGGGACACAGGTGACTTCTCTGGATGACTTCTCTTGAACATGTCGGCGACACTTATGTGATGGATTGGTAGCATTTACCCCAAATGTGGATGGTATCACTCAATCACTCCACATTACGGTCTAATAATTTATTTTTTATTATTATTTATATGTGGGATTCCTATCTACTTGGCCCTAATTATAGACAATAACCTGATTCTCTTCAATGCTTCTCAATTCGTTTTTCTTCCACTATTTTGACTCTCGTAGAGAAAGAGTTTTTATTTAGCATATGTTTTGATCGGAGGGTTGTCTCAGATAATGCAAAATAACTGATTTTCCCCCTTTCCTTTCCAATATTTTTCACTATCACCTCTTAATTAGTTTAAGGTTAATATAAAATTGAATTATGTGGTGTGGTTCACAAAATCTGGACCTCACCACTCTGTCAGCAACCTTACAGCCTGTTATGCTCGGTAAAGCTAATTACTTAATTAGTGTCTTCTATTTTTTTCATTGTAAGGAGGTCACAGTTGTCTCTATTTTCCAATGCAAAAATAGATATTTCATGGAGAATCCATCCAAGGCGAAATCGAGCTACTCCGCTACCCTATGCTAGATAACTCCTTCCTCGACACATCATACATAGGACTATGATGTTTTGGTTCTAATTCCCAATGAATTTATTTTCTGGGTTAAACGTTTTTCACCCTTGGGTTACTACTAATGATTTTGGTTCAAGGTATTATTTTTTTCCCGACTGATGGCACTAAACCTTACTATGTAAAGGTAATCCCATTCGGGATTCTCCAATTACAATCTCTTAAGTTATATCCGCTCATTTTAATTACTCATAGATTCACTTCTTTATGCCAGAACTAATGCATGTCTTGTGTTATTTTTATTATTGCAGGTATAGCAAAATTCCCCCTAGCCTACATAGAACTATTATGAATTGAATGGATCATGTCGGGGTCAATCCATTTTCTAATCGTTCGTCTTTTCCACAAGGTTGGTTGTTACATTTATGCTCCTTCCCTACTCTGGAGAGGATGTTGTCCTACTTTGGCTCCCACTGTCCCAATTCGTGTGGCTTTTCTGGTCTGGACTAGGGGTTAAACCCTTCATACCATTGTATAGTTATAATTTGTTCTCTCTCTCCTTTTTTGTTTAAAAATAGTTGACTTAACTGTTACTATGCAACGGACATAGGGATGATTTAACTCCAACTATTGTAAAGTTATTATTTTTTTCTTGAATCTTGTATATGTAATTTAATTGTGGCACTATAGTTATTGATCTATTATCTCTCTAGTGCTTACTAGTTGTGTTTTACTTTCAGTAATAGAATACTTGTAAACTGGGTTTATTCAAGAAATCAATATTCCCTTGTGATGTAACCAATGTATTTATTGATGAGCCTCATCATTGGGTAATTATATGGGCCTTAATTCACTTCCTAGCTTAGTCAAACCAACTATTCTCATAACTTATTGCATACTTTTGATTATATCTTGTTTATGAGATAAGTTAGAGTTGGATATTTTGCTTTGTGATCTAATGTGCATTTAATACAGGATTAAAGGATAAAATCAAGGAATTTTGGCAAAGACCATGGTCAAAAATAGAATGGGACAAGGGAGAGAGATTATAGGAGGTAAATCATCATCATTTACTACCCCTCCATTCGAATATTCCTCTATCAGCTCGAAGTGCAAACAGCCAAATCATAAAGACTAGAAGGCAGCCAAGCAATTGAAAGACAAAGCACCACTTTATCTCTAGTTTGGGAGCCGAGCCTCCATAATTTTAAGGAAGTTATTGGAAAAATCAGATGTATAAGTAGAGAGGCCTGGGACCTTAGTAGATTTTGGCTTTTTTATTGTAAAACTCTACTCTATTTTCAAGCTGCAAGGCTTGTGACAGTTTTTGATGTAATATATTATTTTGGTAATAAGAATGAGTTTTGTCTTGAGCCAGCACTGAGTTAACTCAGAGGGCTGAAGCTCTTGGTTTGGGCCCAACCCTAGAAGCCAAGGCTCCTCTTTATTGTACATGTATGCTAGTATAGATTCATAGTTTAACTTTTCATTTGCTTAGTAGATGCATTTCCATTAAAACATTGTAGAATAGATTGGTTGTGTGATAGTTTGTGTTAGAGTCGGTCTGGTCATCCCTCCATCAGAGATCAAAAATCTTTTTGCATTTCATGTTTAGGTGTCCCATCTCTCTCGATCAGTTGCATTTCGTTAGGAGCATGCCATAAATCTTACGGAAGGGATTTTTTCATTCATTCCCCTCATGCTTTGCACTGCTGGCTCAGGTCTATCCAGTTGCAGTTTCTAGGTCATTACAGTCATTTTAGTCATTTGGTCTAGGGTTAGTCAAGTTGTGTCTTCAACAAGGTCTAATAAAGCCAGCAGGCCGGAGGGAGGTTCTTGATAAGTTTTTATTTCAAAGATTTTTATCGTCATATAGATGGATTATGACTTTTCTTCAAAACTCTGTTTTGAAGACAAGTCGACATTTCGTTTTTTGTAATAATTTTCCAAAATTTTCAGTTCTTGAATTCTTCAGGCGCAACCCTGGTCTCCTTTTCCAAATCCCATGTCAGCTATCCTTGTAAAAAATTGCCAAGAAATTCATCATTTCAACCAAAAATCAAGGAGGAAACAAAAAGTCAGAGTTCTATTAATTGTGAAAAGTGTCAATTGCAAAACATTACAAAATGGGTTTTGAAGAAGTAAAAATCAAAACCATCTCTTGTCAAGATATTTCTGAAATCTATTTATTCCTTTGCAGTAAGTGTCTTTTAGAATCCAAGGGAGAAATCGTGTTTTGAAAGTGTAAGAGCAAAACAGTGTTTGAAAGAGGTCGATTGTGTGAGTTTAAGGTAGCGCGGCGCATATAACAGGTGGCGCGACACACATAGAGCGCGCGGCGCACTGGGGATTTCTGCCCAGTGTTAATTTAAATGGGCGCGACGCACATAGAGAACGCGGCGCACTAGGTTCTTGGCACGGCGCACACAGTTCAGAGCCCGAAATTGTGTCAAATCTCTTCAAATTGCTCATCCCTTGCGTGGAGTTGTCAGGTAGGGCCTTCTATTTTGACATTGCATCAACTTTTATGATAAGAGATGGTGTTGTAGGGGTGATAAAGGTTGAAACAACAATTCAAACCCAACACAAACAAATTTGCTGCCAGGGTTTCAGAATTCACAGTTTTGCCACCAAAATCTTTTCTCCTTCCCCTTGTTCCCTTATCTTCACCAATACCTAATTCCCTATCACTTAAATTCATTACTCCCTTCTCCTACATACTCTATCCCCAAATCCTCCAACCTCACACCTCAAAACCTATACAATAATCCTAACCCTAAAACCCTATTCCCATACATCAATCCCTCAAACCCTCTCCCATATTTCCCTATTAAATTTCTCCCAACAATTCCCATTTCTCAATATTGTTTCCCCTTCCTAACAATCCCTAACAGTCCCTGTTGCATTTGTTTTTTCCCTTGGTGGCAGAAATTGAAATACAACACCAAAAAGAGCAGTCCAAGTACAGTTTATATACAGCAATAGTCTTGTCTTCAAGGTATTTTGTCCAGCAGTCATGGCATCTGAGCATTCATCGGACTATGAGGTAGAAACTCAAAGTGACTCTCCCTTGGAAGAACAGGCACCCCGGAGGCCTCATAAAAGTGGCAGACATGTTAGGGAAGAACCGACCACCCTTACAGAATTGCAGGCCTGCCCTCTTGCTATGCAATGTTTTCAGCATCAGTCATGCTACGAGTTTTTTCAAAAGGTGGCTAGTGTCCAATTTCATCATGAGTTGGCTCGTCTTTTTGTGCTGCACTTGCACAGAGATGAAGCTATCTTGGCTGGTGTCACCTTCACACTTACACCAGAATCTATCTCATTAGTAACCGGTATACTAAACATTGGTGAACCATGGCACAAGAAACAAAAGATTGACCGGCAGCATTATGAGCCATACATCAAAACCAATTTCTTGAGGCAGCTTAAGAGAGTGTTCCCGTTCCGATATCTAAAAGACAAATATGCTCCACTAATGAGATTGATTATGAAATATTTCAGCTGTGAGGGACGGTTCTCTCGTCTTTATGCTTATCACATTAGGTTGCTCATGCATTTCACCAGGGTACGGATGATGAACGTTCTGTATTTCATTTGCCGAAACATAGAGAGGATGACCACCTTTATACAGCGTAAAACCCCTCAGCAGCAACTTAACAGTGTATATCATTTTTCTCTTATTAATATTTTGGTGGTTCATCAGCTTGGACTGCAGGGCACTTCTTCAGAGCTTCACGGGAATTATCAGAGGTTAAGCATGAGGGTGAACTTTCTCATCAGTATGAGTGCCATGAGACTCCTAGTGTGTCGTTTTTCATCACATATCAGAAAGGCACCAGACGTTTGTTTTCAACGACAAAGCGAGTGTTATCTCCACCTGGGGTGGAAGGGGCCTCGCTTTCTCCATCAACACCATAGGTACAGGACAAAGGCAAGGGGCCAATGCAGGATGAGGGGTCTTCAGGTGAGCCATCAGGTGAACAAGAGACCGACTTCATTCTCCTTCATGATACAGATATAGATACAGGTCCACAAAGCCCCAAACTTAGAGAGATCATCCAGGAGCAACAAACAGAGATCGAAGCCTTATCCCTTGACTTGGAAAGGGCTAAGTGGACCATGAAGTACTTTTAGCAGAGGAACAAAGAGCTTGAGGATCAGCAAGCGATCATGGAGCTACAAAACATTCATGAGCATCGCCAAGCTGCACAAAGGAGAAGAGTTGAGCTCACATCATTGGAGCAAGAAATTAATGAGGATCGGGAGGCCAATCTCGAGAGAGTTAACATGCACCTAGAAAGGCTGTTGGACAAGGCCGACAAAGACCATGCATTGCTGAGACACATGGCTTTCCACTACATGGCGCAAAACAAAGTGTGCAAGGCCCGAATCAGGAATTTGAAGGCGAAATTGAGGAAGGCAATCAAGAAGCAAAAGAGGCAAAGGGAGCTCGATCGTCTTCAGATATTGGCCGAGGCCTCTTTAGCCCAGCATAACACTTGATAAGGAAGCTCCAGCCCAAATTTCAAGAAATTTGGGGTATTTTTGGTATTTTTGTAAATTTTTGTGCAAAAAAAAGGTTTTTCTCCCTGTGCGCCACGCCACGTGGCCCACACTTATGATTGGAAGCTCCAAATGGAAAAAAGTTTATAGTTTTGGATTTTTCATGAAAAATCATGAATGTTGGTGCATGGCCAAGAAGTTTGGGCAAGTTTTGAGTCCTCAGGAGGTCAAAAACACCCTAAAAATGACCTCTCTGCCCCTAATTTCACACACATGAAGCAGTCTTGGGAGATTGATGTTTTGGAGGGGACAATGGGCACCAAATTTAGAAATTCCACTTGGGTTGGAAAATATACAGGCAAGGCTTTCCAAAACGCACACTTGGGCACAATTTGGACTTCAGAAAGTGCCTCAAAATCAGCTCCAAAGTGGCGCGACACATACAGAAATTGGCGCGGTGCACAGAGGTTTTTTGCCCAATTTTTCACCTTCCAGCTCAGAAATTCAGCCAGTTTGACTAGTTTTGCTTTGTGATGTTATTTTTGACCTATCTTGATTTAATTGAGTAAAAATGATGTAATTTTGGCACTTATTTACTTTTTCTAGAAGATTCATTCTCTAAAAGGTGATAATTTAATGAATGAATCAGTTTCCTACCTTATAGAGGTAAGTTGTTTGACTACCTAGTTTTCAGTTCCTTGTTTAGAATTGGTTCAAACAACTCCTAGAATGATGAGCTCGACCCCTAGAGGCAAGGGAATAGGTTTGGCTTTCCTATATTATGTAATTTCTAAGTCATTCTCACGGTTGGACTCTTGGGAAAAGCTTGGCACTCTATTGTACATTGTATCTCTGCATTTTTGGCTAAGGAAAGACCAGGGTTTTGCAGTACTGCTTGGGATCCATGTGGCTTTATGTTTTGATGGTCTGCTTCTCTGAGTAATTGTAAGTTTATCTAGTGTTATGTGTATCATTTTCATGCTTGTTCTTCTGAATTTGAAACAAATGAGTGATTAAGGTGGAATCCATAATTTTTATGCTCTACCGTTGAATTTGTTTAAATTTTCATGTTTTCTTCAATTTAAGGAGAATTCTTGAGACTCTCTTGCTCTCCTTAGCTCCTTACATGTTTGATCTATCCATATCACTTGCTTTAAAGCATCAAAATGATTGCCTTCCTTGCCCCAATCAGACCTCTGCAGAAACTGTGCCTCATCCCCGAGCCCAAATTTGCCTTTCCCATTTTTTCAACAAAACCCTCAAAAAACCAAATCAAATCCCTGCACTTAATACCTAGCCTAAAATCAGTTGCTAAATCAGTCATCTCAAGCCCCATCGCTTGTCTTTTGCCGAGATTGACCCAGAGAGAGCCCTCTCCTGTCCTTGTAGGGCTAGCTACGAGGCTGAGCGTGGTTTGATGTGGACCTAGAACCTTGTCTTTTCAGCCTGAGACAAATCTAGGCTCTAACATAGTGGTGACCATACTGGGGAAGAAAATGGTTTGCTTGTTGATGTCATTGGTTTTCTAAGCTACAGACGGAGCCTGAAGTTATGCCAGGTAGCCTTCGAAATTCTTTTGCTTTGCATTAGTGGAAGTAGATAAACGCTGATTCAGTCAATCTCCGGTCTAACTTGTAAACGTGACATCTAACTTGTTAATTGCCCCAGTACATATATCAAGTTCAGATCTGATTGTTGATGGTGGACAACGATCAGACACTGGAAAGGCTGAAATCATTCACCTGGCGACTTCATTCACTGAAAAATCCAGAAAACAATCCTTCATGGTGATTCCACTGCAGGAAGATCAGTAGCTTTAAGGTTTTCAAGATGGATCGGGTTGCAAGAAGATACGCTCCCATGAGCCGAGATCACATTCCAGGCTTTCCAAATAAGATTCTGAAGGTAGATTGGTCAAGGAATTTGCCTACATTTAAAGATGATGGTAGGAAGGATGCTGCTTTACATCTAGTTAGATTTCACATGCATATTTGCAAGTTGAAGGTTGATTTTCCTGAAGATTGCTTGATGAAAATATTCTTGGCCACTCTGGAAGGTGAAGCCCAATCTTGGTATGAAAGTTTGTCGCCTGCTTGTATTTACTGTTTGAAAGATTTTCATACCATGTTCTTTGAAAGGTATAAAGAATCTTATCCATCATTAAATTTAATTCAAGATTGTTGCAAGCATGCTTATGGTTTTATTGAAATCCTTGAGAAATATTATGAAGATGATAATTTCATGGATGATGAGATCATGGAAGCCTTGTATGAAAATCCGTTTCAGCAGCACACAGAACTCTTAGAGGAAACTTTGCAGCAGGATCAAAATCAGCAGGTTGAAGATTTCCATATGGCTGAAAATGATGAAAGAAGAAGTTTTATTTCAGATCTGGTTGAAATAAAAGAGGATACGCAGGAAAATGATGTTCCAATCTCAGAAAATGATGATGATAAATCAGATCGAGAGACAGATTGTGATGAGGAAAAACATGTTGTTCCGGATCTCATAGAAGAGAATTGCATTGTTGGAGCCGCCTCAAATGAAGAAGACAGAGTTATAGACCTAACTGCCCTCATCTCATCAGAACACAGGCTTCATAACGAGGTAATCCAGTCAGTTCATGAAAAACAAGATGAAATCTTTGTTCAAGTAAGTGAAAAAGTTTCTTTGGATGCATCGTTGGTAGATGATATAAATGATAGTGTTGGGTTTCACGAAACATCTGAAGTTTCTTTTCTTATGATTGATGAATGTAATGAGAATCCGGTTGTCATATCATATGAAGATGATCTACAATATATTCAGACTGCCGAAGATCAGACCATTCAGGATTCCCTTTCAACTTTTTCTTCATATGTCTCATGTTTTGAAATGTTCTTTCAAGAGGAGATCTGCTCATCTACTTGTTCAAAATTTTTTGAGGACCAGGACCATACTTTTTCTGAAGTACATTATGAAGGAAGATCAGAATCAAAAGAAAAAGACATCTTGTTTTCTCAGCAGGAGGTGGCAATGGCAAATCTTCATGTTTTTCAGGATCCAATGGCAAATCTGCTGCAGTCAGCAGTGAAGGTGATTATTGCAGTGTTCAGTGATGAAGGAGATCATGGTCAATTATGTTTCTGGATGCCCAGTTACAAGTATCTATTGTTGACCAGAAGATCTGATCAGGAGAATCAATCAAGAAGGCATCTGTTGGATTGGTTACATTGGAAAGCTCATTACACATGATTGTACATATTTCATTAGTACGCAGGTGGTTGTCATCATGATTTGAAATCTTGATGGACTGCTGCCCTTCAATAAGCTTTGTAAGTTCTTGTTTTAGTTAAGTCAGTCATGAGTCATTTGTGAGTCAGTTTTCAGTCATGTTGGTTTCATAATTGAGTCGGTTTGAATCAAGTTTCAGTCAATAAATGAGTAAAAGAATTGTATTGTTTGTCGAAATAATGACTCCATAGCCCAATGGACGAAGGCACTGTCTAGCTCTTCCAGAGATCTGTCGTTCTTGGCACCTCCAAGGAGTTCCATCCCCATTGGAGCCAATGTTAGAGTCGGTCTGGTCATCCCTCCGTCAGAGATCAAAACTCTTTTTTCGTTTCATGTTTAGGTGTCCCATCTCTCTCGATCAGTTGCATTTCATTAGGAGCATGCCATAAATCTTACGGAAGGGATTTTGTCATTCATTCCCCTCATGCTTTGCACTGTTGGCTCAGGTCTTTCCAGTTGCAGTTTCTAGGTCATTACAGTCATTTTAGTCATTAGGTCTAGGGTTAGTCAAGCTATGTCTTTGACAAGGTCTAATAAAGCCAGCAGGCTGGAGGGAGGTTCTCGATAAGTTGTTATTTTAAATATTTTTATCGTCATATAGATGGATTATGACTTTTCTTCAAAACTCTGTTTTGAAGACAAGTTGACATTTCGTTTTTTGTAATAATTTTCCAAAATTTTCAGTTCTTGAATTCTTCAGGCACAGCCTTGGTCTCCTTTGCCAAATCCCATGTCAGCTATCCCTATAAAAAATTGCCAAGAAATTCATCATTTCAACCAAAAATCAAGGAGGAAACAAAAAGTCAGAGTTCTATTAATTGTGAAAAGTGTCAATTGCAAAACATTACAAAATGGGTTTTGAAGAAGTAAAAATCAAAACCATCTCTTGTCAAGATATTTCTCAAAGCTATTTATCCCTTTGCAACAAGTGTCTTTCAGAATCCAAGGGAGAAATCGTGTTTTGAAAGTGTAAGAGAAAAACAGTGTTTGAAAGAGGCCGACTGTGTGAGTTTAAGGTAGCGCGGCGCATATAACAGGTGGCGCGACGCACATAGAGCGTGTAGTACACTGGGGATTTCTTCCCAATGTTAATTTAAACAGGCGCAATGCACATAGAGAGCGCGGCGCACTGGGTTCTTGGCGCAGCACACACAGTTCAGAGCCCGAAATTGTGTCAAATCTCTTCAAATTGCTCATCCCTTGCGTGGAGTTGTCAGGTAGGGCCTTCTATTTTGACATTGCATCAACTTTTATGATAAGAGATGGTGTTGTAGGGGTGATAAAGGTTGAAACAACAATTCAAACCCAACACAAACAAATTTGCTGCCAGGGTTTCAGAATTCACAGTTTTGCCACCAAAATATTTTCTCCTTCCCCTTGTTCCCTTATCTTCACCAATACCTAATTCCCTATCACTTAGATTCATTACTCCCTTCTCCTACATACTCTATCCCCAAATCCTCCAACTTCATACCTCAAAACCTATACAATAATCCGAACCCTAAAACCCTATTCCCATACATCAATCCCTCAAACCCTCTCCCATATTTCCTTATTAAATTTCTCCCAACAATTCCCATTTCTCAATATTGTTTCCCTTTCCTAACAATCCCTAATATTCCCTGTTTCTTTTTTTTTTCCCTTGGTGGCAGAAATTGAAATACAACACCAGAAAGAGCAGTCCAAGTATAGTTTATATACAACAGTAGTCTTGTCTTCAAGGTATTTTTTCCGGCAGTCATGGCATCTGAGCATTCATCGGACTATGAGGTAGAAACTCAAAGTGACTCTCCTATGGAAGAATAGGCACCCCGAAGGCCTCATAAAAGTGGCAAACATATCAGGGAAGAACCGACCACCCTTACAGAATTGCAGGCCTGCCCTCTTGCTATGCAGTGTTTTTAGCATCAGTCATGCTACGAGTTTTTTCAAAAGGTGGCTAGTGTCCAATTTCATCATGAGTTGACTCATCTTTTTGTGCTGCACTTGCACGGAGATCAAGCTATCTTGAATGGTGTCACCTTCACACTTACACCAGAATCTGTCTCATTAGCAACCGGTATACCGAACATTGGTGAACCATGGCACAAGAAACAAAAGATTGACCGGCAGCATTATGAGCCATACATCAAAACCAGTTTCTTGAGGCAGCTTAAGAGAGTGTTCCCGTTCCAATATCTGAAAGACGAATATGCTCCACTAATGAGATTGATTATGAAATATTTCAGCTGTGAGGGACGGTTCTCTCGTCTTTATGCTTATCACATCAGGTTGCTCATGCATTTCACCAGGGTACGGATGATGAACATTCTGTATTTCATTTGCCGGAACATAGAGAGGATGACCACCTTTATACAGCGTAAAACCCCTCAGCAGCAACTTAACAGTGTATATCATTTTGCTCTTATTAAGATTTTTGTGGTTCATCAGCTTGGACTGCAGGGCATCACTTGGGATGACTTCATCTCTCGTGACTTCTTTAGAGCTTCATAGGGATTATCAGAGGTTAAGCATGAGGGTGAACCTTCTCATCAGTATGAGTGCCATGAGACTCCTAGTGTGCCTGTTTTCATCACATATCATAAAGGCACCAGACGTTTGTTTGCAGTGGCAAAGCGAGTGTTATCTCCACCCGGGGTGGAAGGGGCCTCGCTTTCTCCATCAACACCAAAAGTACAGGACAAAGGCAAGGGGCCAATGCAGGATGAGGGGCCTTCAGGTGATCCATCAGGTGAACGAGAGACCGACTTCATTCTCCTTCATGATACAGATACAGATACAGGTCCACAAAGCGCCAAACTTAGAGAGATCATCCAGGAGCAGCAAACAGAGATGGAAGCCTTATCCCTTGACTTGGAAAGGGCTAAGTGGACCATGAAGTACTTGGAGCAGAGGAACAAAGAGCTTGAGGATCAGCAAGCGATCATGGAGCTACAAAACATTCGTGAGAATCGCCAAGCTGCCAAAGGAGAATAGTTGATCTCACATCATTGGAGCAAGAAATTAATGAGGATCGGGAGGCCAATCTCGAGAGAGTTAACATGCACCTAGAAAGGCTATTGGACAAGGCCGACAAAGACCATGCATTGCTGAGACACATGGCTTTCCACTACATGGCGCGAAACAAAGTGTGCAAGGCCCGAATCAGGAATTTGAAGGTGAAATTGAGGAAGGCAATCAAGAAGCAAAAGAGGCAAAGGGAGCTCGATCATCTTCAGATATTGGCCGAGGCCTCTTTAGCCCAACATAACACTTGATAAGGAAGCTCCAACCCAAATTTCAAGAAATTTGGGGCATTTTTGGTATTTTTGTAAATTTTTGTGCAAAAAACAGGGTTTTTCTCCCTGTGCGTCGCGCCACGTGGCGCATGCTTATGATTGGAAGCTCCAAATGCAAAAAAGTTTATAGTTTTGGATTTTTCATGAAAAATCATGACTGTTGGTGCATGGCCAAGAAGTTTGGGAAAGTTTTGAGTCCTCAGGAGGTCAAAAACACCCTAAAAATGACCTCTTTGCCCCTAATTTCACACACAGGAAGCAGTCTTGGGAGATTGAGGTTTTGGAGGGGAAAATGGGCACCAAATTCAGAAATTCCACTTGGGTTGGAAATTAGACAGATAGGGATTTCCAACAATCACACTTGGGCTCAATTTGGACTTCAGAAAGTTCCTCAAAATCAGCTCCAAAGTTGTGCGATGCATACCGAAATTGGCGCGGCGCACAAAGGTTTTTTGCCAAATTTTTCACCTTCGAGCTCAGAAATTCGGCCAGTTTGACTAGTTTTGCTTTGTGATGTTATTTTTGACCTATATTCATGTAATTGAGTAAAAATGATGTAATTTTGGCACTTAGTTACTTGTTCTAGAAGATTCATTCTCTAAAAGGTGAAAATTTAATGAATGAATCAGTTTCCTACCTTATAGAGGTAAGTTTTTTGACTACCTAGTTTTCAGTTCCTTGTTTAGAATTGGTTCAAAAAACTCCTAGAATGATGAGCTCGATCCATAGAGGCAAGGGAATAGGTTTGGCTTGCCCATATTATGTAATTTCTAAGTCATTCTCAGGGTTGGACTCTTGGGAAAAGCTTGGCACTCTATTGTACGTTGTATCTCTACATTTTTGGCTAAGGAAAGACCAGGGTTTTGCAGCACTGTTTGGGATCCATGTGGCTTTATGTTTTGATGGTGTGCTTCTCTGAGTAATTGTAAGTTTATCTAGTGTTATGTGTATCATTTTCATGCTTCTTCTTCTGAATTTGAAACAAATGAGTGATTAAGGTGGAATCCATAATTGTTATGCTCTCCCTTTGAATTTGTTTAAATTTTCACGTTTTCTTCAGTTTAAAGAGAATTCTTGAGACTCTCTTTCTCTCCTTAGCTCCTCACCTATCTGATCTATCCATCTCACTTGCTTTAAAGCATCAAAATGATTGCCTTCCTTGCCCCAATCAGACCTCTGCAGAAACTGTGCCTCATCCCCGAGCCCAAATTTGCCTTTCCCATTTTTTCAACAAAACCCTCAAAAAACCAAATCAAATCCTTGCACTTAATAGCTAGCCTAAAATTAGTTGCTAAATCAGTCATCTTGAGCCCCATCGCTTGTCTTTTTCCGAGATTGACTCGGAGAGAGCCCTCTCCTATCCTCATAGGGCTAGCTACGAGGCTGAGCGTGGTTTGATGTGGACCTAGAACCTTGTCTTTTCAGCGTGAGACAAATCTAGGCTCTAACAGTTTGCTTCCATTTGTGCCTTCTTTCAAGTAGTAGGTTAGCAAGGAGAAAAAGGATCACCATAAGGTTGTCAGTAGGTGTCTTGGCAACTTCCTCCCTTTGGGACCATGACTTAAGGAAGGGACCCTTCAGCAGCCCCAAAAACACAGATTTCTAGTCCTTGCATGAGGTTTGGAGTTTGTTGTCTTTGATTCAGTATTTGGTTCATGTTGCAAGGCATATTTCATTGTCATCTTTTCCATCTCCATTTCTAGTACATCCTGTAGGTTTTCTTGAAACGGCCTGTTTTGAGGCTGAATTGATGGGAAACCTCTAGGAAGTCACACAAAACCCCCTAAGACACTTCCACACCATACAACCACTTCATAAACCTTCTATCCATCCTCCATCACCTTCCATTCACCTGTCACATCCACAAGAACAATTAATTTGCATACTTGATTTTGCCTAAAAAACAAAAAAAGTGAAAACAGATTTAGTTTAGTTTTTTGCTTACACACTAGTATGGTTTGATGCTCTTTACTTTTGCAACTTAGATAGTAGCATTTGTTTAGTGTTGATTTAGCAATTCTGCTTAGCATAGTTGTTTAAATGGTTAATTAAGATATGGTGTGATTTATCATTATAGGTTGTCTTCTTCATTACTGCAGTAGAGTAGCTCTCTTAGAGTATATTTGTTCTTCTTCCATCCAAGAATCAAGCTTCTTCTAACTCTATAGTAGTCTGGCTTGGAACCCTTGAGGTCTCTTGCTGGATGATCAGTGACAACAGGCAAGACCTTCACTTTTATTTTGCATACATCACTGTCACCTCCAAGTTTGTACAAACCCCAGGTTGATAAGTAAATCCGGTAGCCCAGGAGTTGCAGCATCCTTGCTACAATACTGGTGCTCATCACTTTTTGGCGCCGTTGCCGAGGAGGTGCCTGAGTAGAATGTGATTACTGCTTTCTTTTCTTCTATTTATTTTTTTCAATATTCTGCCGTTAGTTTATTTCTGCAAAAGTAATCTAGTTGCTTCCTTTATTTCGTTGTCATTATCTACTTTCCTTTCTGTTCTGCAAGTAGGATTTCAATTCAGCAAGTAGATTTTTCATTTTGTAAGTGATTTTCATTCAATCAGCAATTTCATTTTTGCAAGTACTTTCCAGTTAAAAAAAATACAAAACCAACCCAAAAACATTTCCTTTCATGCCTTGTAGGAATAGGGACAACCTAGGGAAATTTTTTCCAAATACCCCCACTGCATCCAACAACCAACCTTCTCTCTTCTTCGGTGGCTGTGAACTGGAGGAACCTTTAGGTGAGCAACCTGACATATTTGAAGAACCTACAGGGGAAGAATAAGAAGAGGAACCCATTCCTACTGAACCAATGGCTGAAAACCGAAATGACAGAGGGAATAGAGAGAGAGTTGAGGGTGCCTTCCCCATCAGGGAAACCAACAAGGACACTAAGATGAAAAATATAAGCCCCTCTACCCTACCTCATTTCCATGGCCTGACCACAGAGGACCCTGACACTTTCCTATTTGAGTTTTTTGTTATATGCCAAACCTATGACTATACAGATGATGAGAAAAAGTTAAAACTATTTCCATCTACCCTCAAGGATGCAGCATTGCACTGGTTCATGGGCTTACTTGGAGATAACATCACAACTTGGGCTCAGATGCAACAGGCCTTTAACAACAAATATCGGGACTACTGTAGGTCAAAGGATACTTAAAAATAAATATTCAGGATGACCATAGGCCAAGATGAATCCTTAGAAGACTACGAAGAAATATTCCAGCTCAGTTACAAAAGGGTCAAGTGCACACTTGACCCTGAGTTACTAAAGTTGGTCTTGCTCAGGGGAGTAAGAGAAGATCTTCTGGATACCTTACATTTTTTAGTAGGAGGAGATATCTACCAATTACCCTATGAGGATATCAATACTGTCTTTAGAAACCATTCTAGGGCGGCCAAGAAAAAGGGTAGGGGTATTCAACCTATGGCGAGTACATTATCTTCTAACTCATCCATCCAGGGTGAAATTGGAAATATGCTGCAAGATTTCAAAAGTGAGATGTTGCAAACCCTTTCCTTGCAAATGGACACCATGAACATTAAAAGGAAGCAAGAGGAAGTAGAGAGAGCCTTGGCCATCTTTTGTCCTAGATGCACCGGGAGGCATCCTAGGAACAAATGTCCATTGAACTGCATTGAAATTTTCTTGGTCTGTGAAGAAAACCACTCCACAGATAAGTGCCCTTCTTTACCCAGACTCAAAGCTATATATCAAGGAGCTAAAGGGGTCACTAAGCAGCTTTGCTACATTAACCAAAGGAGCCCTCTTGGGCCTAGACCATACCAGTAGGGCATGCAAGGGTCATCCCATGAATATTACAACCCCAAAAAAACCACGTTTATACCTTCTTGGGGACCCCCTACTCATCCTTCTTGGTCTACACCCCCTCCTTGGTCATATGCATCTCAGTATCATTCCCAGCTAGCCAGCCATTCATTTCAACCTTACACTCCGCCACAACCTCAGTGGAATACACCACTTTAAGGGTGGAGGCCCCAATACAACAATGCCCCAGCTCTATTGCCTCCACCACCTGCCCAACCACAACTCCTACACTCTTCTCCACCCAAGCAACCCCATATGCCTGCCCAGCCAAATCCAAACCCAAACAATAGGCTGACTCAGCAATTATGCAGTGGAGAGACATCATATCCAGCTTATGCTATGGAAATCCAGGAGATTAACCTGATATCTGGGAGAGTTCTCCTGGATAACCAACCTCCCCCTCTACCTAGGGAGGTTGAGGAAGAAAGAGAGGAAAGCAACCTTAAATTAAATCCACCCTTTCCTGAGAGATTAGCCCAACCACTCCAGCCTACCCCAGAAGAAACTAAACTTCTGGGAGAATTGAAAAATCTATGTGTAAAGATCCCCTTCTCCAGGAAATAAAAGATGTTCCCATTTACAATAAGTTGATTAAGGAGAAATGCTTCAAGCATCCAAGGAGGAAAAAAAGGGATGCCCCTACCATTAATGTCATTGGGCAGCTGTCCAACTTAATGTTGGGGCAGGTAATATGTCCAAAATATTTGGACCTTGGAAGCCCTGTAGTAGATGTGCACATCAATGGCACCATTGTCCCACACACTCTGATCGATCTTGGGGCTGCCATTAATGTGATGACTAAGGACACCATGCTCAAGCTCAACCTCCAAGGGTCATTGAGGAAGACCATAATAGTTCTGCAACTTGTAGATCATTCCACAATAACCCCTGAGGGAATTGTGAAGGATGTGATGGTCTCCATTGACTCCTGGGAGTACCCTACAGATTTTCTAGTTCTTCAGCCTAAGGCTAAGCTTATTGGTTATCCTCTCATCCTTGGGAGGCCATGGTTGGCCACAGCTGATGCTTACATCAACTGTAGAGCTGGGAATATGACCATCAAGAATGAGCATATTTCCAAGCAGTTAGTCCTATACTCTCCTGCTCAACCATCTTTAGAGCATGATTTACCTTTATGGTTGGAGGAGGAGGAAGAAGATGAGGTTTATTCTACCCAACTTTATGCTTTGGAAGTGACCATGGGAGGAGGACAGCAAGATGAGGATCACTTGATTGAACACTTGCTCCAAAGTCCAACTCCTAGTTCATTACCATTAGAAGAAGAAGTAAGGGAAACCCATAACAATCATCCAATTGACTTATTCTTGGCTGATTCCAACCCACTCCATGTCAAAACCATAAAATTTGGCCTAGATAAAACCTTGAAAATTAATCCATCTCTTTATGCTCTCAAATAGGAGAAGCTATGCAACATGTTAAAGGAAAACCTAGAAGCCTTCGCTTGGAGTTCTAAGGAAATGAAGGGAGTACACCCCTCAGTGTGTACTCACCACATATACATCAAAGAAGCTTGTACGCTGGTCTGGCAACCACAAAGGAGGATGAATCCAGCTCTTAAAGATATATTCAAAGAAGAACTGCAAAAACTGTTAGATGCAGGATTCATTTACCCTATCTCTTATAGTGAGTGGGTCTCCCCTATAGTATTAGTTCCCAAGAAAATGGTAAGTGGAAGATTTGTGTCGATTGCAGGGAGTTGAATAAAGCCACAAAGAAGGACCATTTTCCTCTACCCTTCATTGACCAAGTGCTAGATGGCTTGGCAGGGAAAAAAAAAAAACTTTCCTAGATGGATTCAGTGGGTACAGCCAAATCCAAATCTGCCTAAAAGACCAGGATAAGACCGCATTCACCTATCCTTGGGGTACTTTTTCCTATAGGGTCCTTCCTTTTGGCCTATGCAATGCTCCTGCCACTTTCCAGAGAACAATCTTGAGTATTTTCACCGAATTAGTCCATGATGCGGTGGAGATTTATATGGGTTATTTTACACCTTATGGCTACGATTTTCAAGAAGCCCTGAATAACCTAGGCAAAGTATTGCACAAATGCATTGAAATGAACCTGTCTCTCAGTCCTGAAAAATGTGAATTCTTAATGACTAAAGGGACTGTGCTAGTTCGTTCAATATCTCAGCAAGGACTGCAGGTGGACCCGAACAAACTAGCCATCATCCAAAGGGTCCCACCTCCTCAAAAGTGGAGAGATGTCAGAAGTTTCTTAGGGATAGTTGGATACTACTGAAGGTTCATAAAGGACTTCAGCAAATTGGCCTCTCCTTTATTTGGGTTGTTGGCCAAAGATTCTGAGTTTATATGGTCACAAAGTTGTTAAGAGGCCTTAAACATTCTAATGGGTAATTTAACCACTGCACCAATTCTTCGAGGCCCAAACTAGGCCCTTCCCTTTCATATTCATGTTGATGCCTCAAACAAAGCCATAGGAGCATCCCTAAGTCCGGTAAAGGATAAATTGCCTTATGCCATCTATTTTATCAATAAGAACTCGTCAAAGGCTGAGATAAATTATATAGTGACCGAAAAGGAACTCTTGGTTGTTGTGCATTCATTAAACAAATTTAGGCATTACATTACAGGCTATCAAAAATTTTTGCATATTGATCATGCTGCAATCAAATATTTAATGAACAAGCCAGATGTGAATGCTCGAATTATAAGATGGTTTCTTTTATTATAGCAGTTTGATCTAACCATTGTTGATAAGACTGGTAAGGAAAATGTTGTTGCATACTTTTTATCTAGGGTAAATGTGCCTACAGGTGAAGAAGTAATGGTGGATGACCAAATACCGAACGAGCATTTGTTTGCTATTTCAATTCTCTCTCCATGGTTTGCTGATATAGAAAACTATTTCATATCAACACAGTTCCCACCAAAATTTCCCTCCAAAGAAAAGAGCAAGATAGTTAGGAAAAGCACCCCCTTCACTCGGATTGGGGGCAATCTTTTCAAACTTGGCCTAGATCAAATCTTGAGAAGGTGTGTCAGAGAAGAGGAAGTCTTTGACATCCTTCTGACCTGTCATGATGGGCCTTGTGGAGGTCACTTTGCAGCAAAGAGGAAAGCATTCAAAGTGTTACAGGCAAGCTATTATTTGCCCACTCTTCATCAGGATGTGAAAAAGTACACTAGTCAGTGTGATCGGTGCCAGAGGACGGGAAGGCCTACACCAAGACATGAAATGCCCCTGCAGCCACAAGTGAATTTCGAGCCATTTGACAAGTGGGGGATGGACTTCATTGGGCCTGTCAACCCTCCTTCAAAGCAAAAACAGTACATTATTGTGTGCACTAATAACTTATTGCATACTTTTGATTATATTTTGTTTATGAGATGAGTTAGAGTTGGATAATTTGCTTTGTGGTCTAATGTGAATTTAATGCAGGATTAAAGGATAAAATCAAGGAATTTTGGCAAATACCATGGTCAAAACTCGAATGGGACAAGGGAGAGGGATTATAGGAGGTAAATCCTCCTCATTTACTACCCCTCCATTCGAGTATTCCTCCATCAGCTCAGAGTGCAAACAACCAAATCATGAGAACTAGAAGGCAGTCGAGCAAGTGAAAGACAAAGCACCAGTTTATCTCGATTTTGGGAGTTGAGCCTCCCTAATTTTAAGGAAGTCATTGGAAACTTTAGATGTATAAATAGAGAGGCCTAGGACCTCAGTAGATTTCAGATTTTTTATTGTAAAACTCTACTCTATTTTCGAGTTGCAAGACTTGTGACAGTTTTTGATGTAATCCATTATTTTGGTAATAAGAATGAGTTTTGTTTTGAGCCAGCACTGATTTAACTCATAGGGTTGAAGCTCTTGGGTTAGGACCCAAACCTAGTAGCCAAAGCTTATCTTTATTGTACATGTATGCTAGTATAGATTCATAGTTTAATTGTTCATTTGCTTAGTAGATGCATTTCCGTTACAGCAGTGTAGATTAGATTGGTTGTGTGATAGTTTGCTTCCATTTGTGCCTTCTTTCAAGTAGTAGGTTAGCAAGGAGAAAAAGGATCACCATAAGGTTATCAGAAATTGTCTCAGCCTCACTTCCTCCCTCTAGGACCATGACTTGAGGAAGGGACCCTTCAGCAGCCCCAAAAACACAGATTTCTAGTTCTTTCATGAGCTTTGGAGTTTGTTGTCTTTGATTCAGTATTTGGTTCATGTTGCAAGGCAGATTTCATTGTCATATTTTCCATATCCATTTCTATAATAAGATCTCACTCATGCTTTCATTCCCTTCAACAAATTTCTTCATGCATAATATAGGCAATTGATTCATGCTTTTCTAGTTTATGAAAATGTATCTTGTTGCATAGTTCTTGGAAGACACACATGTTTTAAGAAAAGTAGGTACTTCAGGAGGAGACCCAAACTTCATCACCAACAGCCACCTTCCACTTCATCCACCTTAGCCATCTCTTGTTCCACCATCACCCTCACTAGTTTTTTTTTATCATTTTTCATTGAAATTCCCCTAGTTACATTGAGTGAATCTAGCCATCTCTTATCTTGGATATTGACTCCTAAGTGCTCCTAGACCTTCTAACACCCCATTCCACTCATCACCCACCTTTTCCAAGCTTCCCAACACCTCCAACACCTCACAATTAGCTCTCGGTTGTATCCTGTAGGTTTCCTGTAATTCCTATAGGATCATCCTGTAGGTTCTCCTGAAAAGGCATGTTTTGAGGCCGAATTGATGGGAAACCTCTAAGAAGTCACACAAATCCTCCTAGGACCCTTCCACACCATCCAACCACTTCATAAACCTTCTATCCATCCTCCATCACTTTCCATTCACCTGTCACATCCACAAGAACAATTAATTTGCATACTTGATTTTGCCTAAAAAACAAAAAAAGTGAAAATAGATTTAGTTTAGTTTTTTGCTTACACACTAGTATGGTTTGATGCTCTTTACTTTTGCAGCTTAGGTAGTAGCATTTTTTTAGTGTTGATTTATTAATTATAGTTAGCATATTTGTTTAAATGGTTAATTAAGATACAGTGTGATTTAGCATTACATGTTGTCTTCTTCATTACTGCAGTAGAGTAGCTCTCTTAGAGTAGATTTGATCTTCTTCCATCAAAGAATCAAGCTTCTTCTGACTCTATAGAAGTCTGGCTTGGAACCCCTGGGGTCTCTCGTTGGACGAACAGTGACAATAGGTAGGACCTTCACTTTTACTTGTGCATACAGCACTGTCACCTCCAAGTTTGTACGAACCCCTGGTTGATAAGCAAAGCTGGTAGCCCAGGAGTTGTAGCATCCTTGCTGCAATACTGGCGCTCATCATTTACCTCTGCACATATAATATATCTGACACGTAATTGTGCCCAATTGTCAAAACTTCCCATATGCGTGTTTCCAATAATTTCCCAAAAAAAGTATTCCACTCCCATGGATTATCATTTAATCCTTTGGCATTACAACCAGTGTAACACCTAGATCTGTTTCTAGCACTTTCATACTTGTACACTTTAGGGTTCGTGGTATCACTCATAATGGAATTGTTTTATGTATAGGCAAAAATTTGCCTAACTATTTATATATTGCAAGATATCTTTTACTTATTTTTGTTAGTGGTTAAGGTGAAACTTTTGGCTTACTACTACCTTGGTCGTGCGACCTGCTCAATTTTCTGTATTAATGTTGTAGTCTGACTAACAGCATTAACTTGTCCTTTTTCACCTAAACTTTAGGAAAATTTTATGTTGCCACGGTTATTTGTTTAACTTACCTAATCCCATTTGAGAAATTAGAAATAGATGTTGGTGCTATCAGCTTAAGGGATCGGTATCCAATTGTTTGCCTAAATTTCCCTTGGACACTCGTACTAGTTAACAATTCCCAGAAGTTACTACTCCATGCTTGGCTATAAAATTCTAAATTACCGGTACGGTTGTTTCAGTAACTAATAGCAGAGAAAATTTTAGCAATTACAAGAACTCCACCTAGCATGCTAACTTATCGCTTGACCTATGTCATAATTTTGTTAATAATAACTAATATACTAGCAATAATTTCACTTATAAAGCATCCATAAATTTAGTTCCTCTTACTAGATCCACAATCATATTAGACCTACATTTTTTTTTTAACACGGTCGGTTACTTTTATATTGTAAAAAAACTGCTAGTAGAAAGTGTTGTTACATAGAGTGAAAAAAGAAAAAGAGAGGAAGTCAAAAATGGGTTCGCAGACCCTGACTTCTTGAGATTAAACTTGAAAAGGATAAATTGAAATAAGTAGCGGCTATATTGCCTGACAAAAAGACCAGCGAGTAGGCAAAATTTATTGGGCATTTGGCTGATTACCAAAACTGGTTGACCGAGTCTTCAACCTAAGGTTCCTTTTTGATGCTTGCTTTGGTTGAAGCCTCAGCTTGCATGCTCTGGGTGATGTTCTTGATGTGAGATATAGCCTCCTCCATGTGCTTACATTTCTCTTTAAGGCTCTCGATCTCGGCTCTTTGCTTTTCCAGTTTTTTCCTCTTGGATCGACTATCTGCCTGGAAGTCTTCTTTAAGTTCATTAAAGTGCTTGATGAACCTAGCGATCATGAAACAATGTTGTTTGCAGAGTGTGCAAGTATTGTTGCCAAGCACACGATCCAGTGGGTTCTCCGGATGATCTCGGCCTTCCTGAGTCTCGTTCTGCATTCTGTTTTCTGAAGTCTCTGCCATGGCTAGGAAGACAGCCTTAAAGGAGAGGAGAGTCAGCGATAAATGAGCCTGTAAATAACACAAGTTATACCTGTATGCTTTAGAAGGAAAGCGCACTTCAATGTTGCTTTGGGAGCTGCCTCGCTTGTTGCAGAGCTTCTGGATCCAAATGTGTGACGAAGGATGCTTGGGAGAGCAAGGCTGCTTACTGCTTCTGTTGTTGAGGGCTTCTGAGGGCAGGGAGTCGGGCACTGCTTCTCTGCTCTGCTTCTGAGAGGGCGAAAGAGTTCTGAGGTGGGCGAGGGGAGGAGGGGGAGTATATAACATCAAGGAAGGCTGGGCGTGCTGGAGGTGCAAAATATATTCATGGATTTGGGCAGACTCCGGATCATTCGTGAAATCCTTGGTGCAGTCGATAAGGATTGAGGGGGGACATTTGCCAGGATTCCGAGAGAAGGGATCACATGAAACATGGTGTGATCGGGACTTTGGAGCAAGCCAGAATGTATAATGGAAGGGAGATGTTACACAGTTCTCGATGGGGCGGGTTGGGATTGGCTTGTCGAGATTGCGGGAGAGAAAGTCAAGAGGTGCATGACAGCTGATATGACTTGTTTTCAGAAGTATACTGATGTTGTTGTTCAGAGGGGTTGTCTGACAGCTTATACTGCTATGGGATTGCTTTGACATATATGCGCTCATTTTCTCTGATCTGTCCACTCTGTCTGCTGACGGCCTTGGAGGCGAAAAAATCCGCTTCAGTGTTGTTTTCTCTTAAGACATGCTTGAACATTGGTTCTCCCATATTCCTGAGATTGTCCTGTATCCTAAGCTTTATATTGTTGAGGGCTGCTTTATTAAACTCTGTTCCCGAAACCAAGGCTGCGATAACAATGGCCGAGTCCCCCAGAATGATTGCATTTCTGATTCCCAATCTATTCAGAATTGAGGTGCCAAGAAGGAGGCTGTACGCTTCAGCCACGTTGTTGGAGACTTTCCCCAGACCCCATTCATAGCTTAGGATAGTTTTCCCATTATGGTTTTTTATGATGCCCCCTGCTCCAGCTTTCCCTGGGTTATTCTTGGAGGCGCCATCAAAATGGAGTGTAGGGCGCTTCTGGTCTAGAATCCACTGGTTAACCTCTTCCTTGGATCCTCTGAGTTTCCAGTGCATCCTTTTCTTGTGTGCTTTTGCTTGGGAATATTGATTTTTGGTGTGACTGAGGCTGAATTTATTGTACCAATCCATCTCTTCTTGATGCCAGCTTGATTGATCTGGAAGGGCTATGAAGTTTGTGCTTATTGTTTCAGAGATGGTGGCAGTTGTTTTAGCAAGGATACTGGCCATGTTGGGCTTTTTGTTATTGAAGACATAGTTGTTCCTGGCTAGCCAAAGATGCCAGCATAGTGTGGTTGGAATACATTTCCACATTCTACTGATGTTGTGTTTGCCTTTCTTGGGAAAGGGGTAGCATTTCCCCCAATTTTTCTGAAGAGAGGAGATCTGATCAAAACTTTCGCTAATTTCCATGGGGCTTGTCACCTGCTTCCAGCAGCTCTGAGCAAAGGGACAAAGTAAGAAAATGTGTTGAATGTTTTCCTCCTCTGCACGACAGAAGCAGCACATTGATGGTCCCAAGATTCCTCTTTTCCTTAGATTCTCAGCAGTGAGGATCTTGCCTTTCAGGAGGGTCCAATTGAAATGTTTAATCTTTGGAAGACACTCTGATTTCCAGACAGTTGTGAAGAGGTTCCAATTTGTTGAATGAGTTGTGGCCTGCAATGTTTTGTATCCCTCTTTTACCGTGAATTTCCCTCCACTGGAGTCCCAAATATACCTGTCTTCAATCCCAGTATTGATAGGCACGGAACTAGATAGAGAAGACTTGAGATTGGACCAAAGATCTCTGAGGTTGATGGGGGTTTGGAGATCCTTCCAGTCCTGCCATTTGTTTTGGTTCCATATTGATATATCGAACAAGGTGGTTAGATTTCTTTCTTCCATCCATATCTGCAGAGGTCGGAAAGCCTGGAGAAGGTTTCTCGGCTTAGAGCACATAATTCTATCTGACCAAATATTGGTGTCCTTACCATTTCCAGGGAGTTTGGATGTGTTTTCTCGGAATTGGGGAAGCACTTTTTTAATGAGTTTCCATACCGGGGTGCAGGATCTGTCAACTATTAATTCAGTAAGAAGATTAGAGTTCGTGCCTCTGAGATATTTCCTTTTTATGACCTCCACCCACCACGATCCTTTGCCAGAAAGAATTCTCCAGATCAATTTAAAACCCAGAGCCCGATTGGAGAGGCTTGGGATTTTAATGGATAGGCCTCCCTTTTCATATGGTAGGGTTACCTGATCCCATTTGACAAGGCTAAATTTCTTGGACTCCTGTTTTCCTCCCTGCCATAGAAAACTTCGCAAGATGAGTTCCATATGTTTATGAGTACTGGCCGGGGCCATGATGACCGCATATTGATAAATAGGAAGGGCTGAGAGAATGGCCTTAATTAGGATCGTTCTGCCTACCAAATTGAGCCAAGACACTCCCCAACTCTGAAGGAGGCCTCTCATCTTTTCTATGTGTTTGACCCAAATCTCAGCCTTGACTGTTTCTTTAGCAAGAGGCAGACCTAAATAGGAAAAGAAGCTCCAGTTCCTTTGCACTGGAATGTCCAGTATCAAAGATATTCTTTGCTGTATTTGAAGGGGGACATTCCAAGTATATATCTTGCATTTTCTATTGTTCAACTTCCCTCCTGAAACTGCTAGAAAGGCATCCAACACTTTCTTGAATCGTTTTGCCATTAAGCTGGAAGCTCCCCCAATGAGAAGTGTGTCATCCACGAAGAGCGAATGGTTGATCTCTTTGATCCCTCTTTCTATACAGATTCCAGTGATCTCTTTTTGTCTGCGAAGATGTTCTAGATGAATACTCAAAGTCTCAGCCATTATGATGTATAAGAATGGGGAGAGAGGACAACCTTGTCTCAGCCCCCTGGAGCTTCTAAAGTATTTGCTGGGGCGACCATTAATCAGGGGAGCGGTCCAAGGGTTGGAGATGCACCCATTGATAATGCTTATGAAGTTTTTTGAAATCCCGAATTTTTTGAGTGCTGCTGTTAGAAAGGAGTGGTCAACTCTATCAAATGCATTTGCCATGTCGAGTTTGATTATCATCCCTCGTTCTCCTCTGTTTAGGCTGCTGTGGATAGCTTCTTGGATCAATATGACATTGTCGGTTATTTGCCTGCTCGGAACAAAGCCTCCCTGGTTTTCAGATATTAAGAGAGGAAGGAGTTTTTTTAGCCTATTGGCTAGAATTTTTGTTACAATCTATATGGGGTGGAACCTGTCAAACGAGAGAGGATTCGCTTCCTTAGGGATCAGGGCTATGTGGGAAGACTTGGAATTTTCTCCCATCTTATGGTTTTTGAAAACATTCTTTACCATCCGCACAAAGTCTTTTTTGATTGTTTCCCAATGATTTCGATAGAAGGCAACCGTGAACCCATCCGGACCCGGGGCCTTATCCTGCTGCATACTAAAGGTTGCTGCTCGAATTTCCTCTTCTGTAATGTCCTGGTCCAACTCTTTGTTTTGAGTATCTGATATTTTTCTCTCTACTGCACTAAGGAATTCAGAGCTGTCCGTTTGCTGAGGAGCAGCGGAAAGAAGGGATTTAAAGTGATTGAATGCTGCTTCTTTAATTTCTTCTTGGTCGATGATCTCTTTTCCCTCAGCCTCTATTTTATCTATCTGGTTTCCAGCTCGCCTGAGTTTGATATTGTTGTGGAAAAAGGATGTATTTTTGTCTCCGGCTTTCAGCCAAAGGCACCGGGATTTCTGTCTTTGATCCTCTTCCTCTACTCTATTTTGTCGATAGAGTTCCCTATACATTTCTTTTTCCTGCTCTAAGTCTTCACTTGTGTATTGTATGTTCTCTTTATCTTTATTCCACTGCTCCATCTTCGTGAGTAGATCTGATTTTTTTTTATTTTCCAAGATCGCTGCTTCCTTTGCCCACTGTTTGATGACTGCTCTTAGGTGTTTTAATTTCGTTTCCCAGATATAGTAGGGCGATCCGTTTACCTCCTTGGCCCACTGGTTTTGAATGAGGGTGCGAAATTCTTCTTGAAGATCCCAAGTTTTATTATATTTGAAGGGGAGTGGCCCCAAGTTTCTGCCTTTGTCCAGATTTAGAATCACAGGCTTGTGATCTGAGGCCGAAGCATGAATTAATTGACTCTTAATGGACTGAAAACTTGCTGCAATTCCTTCCTGTAGCAAAAATCTATCCAATCTCTCTTTAATATTGT
Source organism: Pinus tabuliformis (assembly GCA_031772625.1). Taxonomy (NCBI): domain Eukaryota; kingdom Viridiplantae; phylum Streptophyta; class Pinopsida; order Pinales; family Pinaceae; genus Pinus; species Pinus tabuliformis. The sequence goes on along the minus strand of CM062817.1, from coordinate 386,115,454 downwards.
GGTAGCCAGATCTTTTATTACTCCATGTGTATTTCCCGTTGGATAGAGGAATGTCAATCAGATTGTGAGACTGTATTATGGTTTCTAGCATGTCTCTTGAGGGATCTGCAAGGTAGTTTCCTCCTAACTTTTCATCCACGTTTCTTATTACATTCATGTCTCCTCCCAGAATTATATTCCTGTTTTGCACGGATTGGAGATCTGAGGCTATGGTGTCCCAACAGCGGCCTTTGTCCCTATAATGGTTTGGGGCATATATATTATAGATATAGTAGATTTCCTGAGTTCCTTTGTTTTTCAAGTCTGTTCTGACCCACCAGTTGCAGAATTGAGAATTGATGATTTCCCATTTATTCTTATTCCATATTGTTCCTATTCCTCCTGAAGCACCTTCTGAACCTATTGATACACCTGTGAAGTTTTTGGAGTTTTGGAGTTGTTTTTGAAAGTCCTGTTCAGTAATTTTGGTCTCCTGGATGAGGAGAAGGTCTGGCTGCTCCTGTTTTAATAAATCCCTGATTTCTTTTAGTTTTAAGGGAGAGCCCATCCCCCTACAATTCCAAGAGACCAAGATCATTATTTACCATTTGTTGGGTGAGGTCCACTCTTCTCCTTTACTTTTTCTCCACTCCCTTTTAGCTTGCCTAAGTATGAGTCCATTGGTTGCTGCGCTCCCATTGCCATCTCTTTTGCCGCTGTTTCATCTCTGAGCTCTTTATTTGACTTTCGGCCAGGCTTTCTCGGAGGGTCTGTGGATTGACTAGCTTCTTTCGATTTGTTTCTGATAAGGATTCTCTCAATGGTAGGAGGGGGGGAAGGGGAGGGATCGTGCGGGGGGAAGAGGGAACTGCACGGGGGGAAGAGGGAGGGGAAGAAGGTTCTTCAACGGACAAGGATTCGAAGGGGTTGGAGGATGAAGGGAAAGCTGAGCTGGAGGGGGGAGGAGGAGGGGGGGGAAGGGATTCCGGAGGGGTTTTGGAGTTGGGTCCTTGGGTGGGGGAAGGCTTTTTCCTTTTTACTGGTTCCCATGAGCCCTCAGGATTTTCCTCATTATCAGCAGATTCATTTATTTTTGACTTACTACATCTATTTGCAAAATGACCATACTCGTGGCATACCTTGCATTTGAAGGGAAGCTGCTCGTAGTCCAACTGCTGGATATGCGTCCATTGGTCCACCTTGATCTTGATAGCTTCCGGCAGACCTTTCCCTAGATCTACTTCCACGCAGATCCTCGCGCACGCATGCATGTTCTCCCTTGGCTCAGATCTATCAATGTATTTACCTACTGCATTTCCTATTGCCTTTACTGATTCATCTCCCCAGCAATGAAGCGGCAAGTGAGGGAGCCGTACCCATACTGGAACTGCATTTGGAATGTCCATTTCCGGATCAAAGTCCGGAGTCCATCTATTCAAGTAAAGGCCTCTTGAATCCATGAAATAGGGGCCATTTCTGAAGATGAGGTTCTTGTCTTCTTTCGATTCAAAGAGAAATGTATAATATCCACGTCCGCAGAATCTGATGGCAATCTTCCCTTGTATCATCGCGCTCCAGTTGCGCTCTACCCATTTCTGAACTGATCTCGGAGAGGGCCAGAGGCCAGTGAACTGGCCTACAAGACCTCTTTCCGCGAGAGTTATTGCAGATTTCCTTGGAAGGGAAGGAGGAAGATTAACCTCTGGGATTTCATCAAGTTTTTTGATGAACTTGGTCACAGAGGGACGGGGTCTGGCATCTGCTGATTCAGAAAATAGGGAGGCGAATATTTCCTCATGGTTCTCAGAGTCTGTAAGGGGGGGAGCGAGCCTGGCCATTCAAGAGAGTGGCCCGTGGGGGGCTGCGGGAGAAGATCAGCGCAGGGAAGGAGCAAAGGCTGGGCCCCAACGACAGGGACCAGCGGAACAGACAAAGACGAGAGGGGATCGAGGAGAGCAGAGGCCCAGCCAGGCAGGGCCTGGGGGGCAGGAGCAGGCGCGCGGGAAGCAGGTTCAAATCGCCAGAGCTCGTTTTTAATAGACCTACATTTAATAGTAATAGAACTTCACCTTTCAATCTGAGCCCGGTATGAATTTTCTGAACAATCTGCATACACCCTAGAGGTTAAATTTATCTCAAATTCTTCGTAACCTTTCGAGTACAAAAATACAACTAATTAGATCTCTTCATTCTATTTTAAATCACATATATATTTTTTCTTATGGTAAATAATGAAGTAACATAAAAACAACAAAATAAAATTCCATGAAATCACGTAAAACATTTACTCAAACCAAACTAGCTAATAGGGAATCATTTGAAAATTGGACACCTCCACCCACCCTAGAATTGACTTCCTCCAGTTCACCCCCGAGCTGAGAGTTCTTGCCCCCAGAATCAACAACCCCTTTTTGATCCCCTCAACATGTATTTAATACCTTTCCTTCATGAAAATTTTTCCTTTAGCGGCATCCCTCTTTTGTGAATTTTCTTATCCAATTTTCCTAATATTTTCCATAAAAGCCCGCCTTTCTCTCTCGCGGTGCTTTTAGGCTTTTCTAAGCTCAGCATATTTCCCCAACTAAGAATTTAATGGATATTTCTCTCCCATCCATTAAGCTTATCTATAATTTTATTTTAGAGTACTTATCATGAAAGAATTATCAAATCTCATTTATCAATGAGATTTTATCTTTATTTTGTTTTGGAAAGAATGTCGTCTCTATGTGTCTCATTTCCAAATACATACATCTCTTTTATTTACTTATTACTATATAACCATTTTACATAATTAATTCAATATTCTTATTTGTCTTTTCCACCATTCTTTCTAACCCAAGTCTGTCTAACTGAAGTCCTCCCCTTTTATTAACACCATCCTCAATGTTCGTGGTCCACTTCATTTTGCCTGAGCTTTGTTGGGTAATTTCTCCTTTTTCGTCTTTCTTTATCCCTGCTGCCCAGTATTCCTTTTGAGAGTAAGATACTTCCATCGTACTTAATCTTGAATTATTGTTTTATTGTGGAATCTGACCTCTTTCTCCTCTAGGATAACAGAAATGTCATGTTGTCAGGTCCTCCTCAGGTTTCCCCTTCAACATTTATCAATCACGTGCGTGAGATCCATTATGTACATATATCCTTAAGTATCAATGCATGAAATATTATAAGTACCATATGATTGGTAATGCTAACTAATATAGTTGATACCCTACAAATCATTGCACATGGTCCACAAATCCATGATGCTACTTTGAACAGGTACTCATTTTCATGTTGCCAAAAAAAAAATATGAATTTCCCTTTATAGTACTGAGAATTTCTCTATCATGTTTTTCAGTACCACCCATGTATCACTTGGTCTCAAGCATTTCCACTTGATTTTGTTTGTGCAACCTCTCCAATTTGAACACATATATATTTTTTCATTCATGCCATGATTTTTTCTTGGTACGTGTTTACACATGCTACTGGAAGATTCTATGTGCATTTCGTCTACACTCAGAAACTATTCATACACATTTGCACCAAATTTGTAACAGTATAACATTATAACAATACCATACCATATATGCTTTTCTGAAAATCCTTTACCCAATTTTGTGACCATTGTGATATGTGACATTCAAAATATAGAATGGCGTGTTCACATTTCTCACATAAGGGTAACCAATATCAAGGTATCGTTTATATCATGTTATAAAGTGGATATAGTTGCATTATTTGTAGCCATACAATTTTAAACATTTTTTTATAACTATTCCCAATCACCAAGAATAGTTTGTTTTTCACCAATTTTGATTTAACATGATGTAATTCACATGATATTACTCATTTCCTCTTTATTCATTCCACTATACCTATTTATAATCCCGAACTTACGTTCGGGATCGTTTCATTCTTATTATCACCACAATTTTCCATAGTTTCTTAACACTTGTTAAGAACTAATTCACTTTATCCTTGTTATTTCGATACACTCATATCACTATACGGATACCTTGCACATTTAGGTGAGGAATATTATATATGTGCTTCTTATATTACATCTCCAAAATGACTGAACCCATGTCTCTTCTTATAACGCTTTTTTAATGGAGCTCGATCCACCAACATGTCAAGGGATCTCCCTAGTAAGAAGTCCCAATTAGACCTGAGACCATTTGAAGTAGGAGTCCCAACATTGGGTAGTAAAGCAATGCCTTCATTTTGGTAGTGCACAAAGGTAAGTGTGATAAATTTGTCGGAAGAAAGTGTGTGAACTTGCAGTGAGTTAAGTGAGATGCATGGCGGTTCTAACACACGAAGGGGAAAAGGAAGTATGTCCCTTAGAAGCCTGTAATAGTACATGGCCTTAAAGGAACACATGAGTGGAATGACATCACAAGCTAGAAAGTGGAATAGTTCACAAACCAAAGTGATGGGTTAAACCAACAACACATCTGCAAAAAAATTCATACAGTTGCATACAAAATATTTCATACACAAATGCATAAGTTAAATAACATACATTGTTAAAGCAACTAGAATAGTCCAACTACAATAAAAACATATGCAAGAAAATGTGTTGCCTCTGTTATATATTATTAAGTGAAAGTTCCATCCATACATACATCATTGACAACCATTAGCCCCAATAGTGGAACATTACAAACAACAACGCCTGCTCCTCCAAAGAGATGTACTCACTCTACATAGTGGAGAAGCTTGGGCTCGTCATAATACTCTCCAAGGCTCCTCTAAGCAATGCCTAGCCAAAATATTGGCTCCCAAAAGAATTTTCTATGAGTTATGAGGTTTTATTTATAACAAATGGTGGGGTGACCCTTGACATTCCCCTTTGTGACTCTTGACTACCCTCATGACTATTCAACTTATTTACAAATAACTCTTTACATTACAGAGTGATTGTTCACATTCCACTAATGACACTTGCAATTTCACTTACAACCCAATTAAAAATAAAACACATTTTCCACATGTACCCATGTGAGAAAAAATAGGCTAGAGGTAGCCTAACAAGAAAAAACACTATGACTCTGAGATTTGGGGAAAGACCAACTTGGAAACATCCACTTGATGCTCCTCGGTCATGTGTTGATGCCAAGCTTGTTACTATGTTATGATGTCCCAAAATTTCTTGATGTTGTCTTGCTAAAAGCGGACTCTTGCCTCCATGGAATCTAGGCATATGGTCTTGGAACCCGTGTCTGTCTCACCCTAAAGCATGTATAGCATGGTGTAGACCATGACAAGACCACCAGTGTGCTTATGCATGTTTGGTCAGCTCCAATTCATCCCTGGTGGCCTCTCGCCTTAGCTGCTCCATGTAACTTTTGACCTCTATCGGACTTGGTTATTGTGCTTAACATTGGTGACGGAACATGCATCTGTTCACTCTCTTCCTCAACTGCTAGCTATTCAAGCTCATCAAACTATATTGGCGTTGTTTTCTCTATCATTGCACCTTGCCTTGTTTCTTCTTCCTGTTTCTGATTCTCTTCTTGTTCTTTCCCCCTCAACTCTTTTTCTTCCTTCGGTTCCTGTTCTGGTTGTTATGATCTTAGTTCTACTACCTGCAATCTCTTCTCTTCTCTCTTCGTATGCTATATTGGATGTGTCCTCTACTTCCTTTTTCTTCTACTGTCAAATCTGATTGCAAGAAGATTAAATGTGCTTTCACTCTACAACTTTGTTCTCCCTTTATTATGTCAGCAATTTCCTCTTTCCCTGATATTGTACTATATTGTTGCCTTCTTCCACCACTTCTGGACTCATTTCCATGTTAGTGTTGATTCATTTTCTATAAACATTTGGGAATCTGCATATTTTAGCAAGTAAACTAGCACTTGCTCAATTGCTTCCCCAATACTACTTTTAGTGGTCACTCTTGAAACAAATCTCTTTAGTGACATGGTACAGTGACTACTGGAGAGAAGTGCTTCGCGAGTGTGGTACCTATGGAACAGAATGGACACTCATGGAAAGAAAACATTAGCTCTTACAAATATAACTTCGCATCATGATCAAGCAGCAACCATGGCATATAATGAGAGGAATTGTACAATTTTATCTGACAGGGGTGACTGATTGACTATGGGAACTACACATTGCGCAGTCCCAGCAGTCAGTGTGGAAGCTTGATTACTGGAACTGCATAATGCGCAGTTCAGTCTGGGCTAGTGCATGGAAGAAACTGTGCATTGCACAGTCTCAGTGACCAAGCTGGGAGACTAGCTCCTGGATATGCACAATGTGCAGTTGGAGTTAGCCCAAGACAGACTCTACGTAATTCCAGAAGTCAAGGCAGAGGCCTTGAGCTCCTAGATTGCATAGGGCATGTAGTGAAGTGTGAGATCTAGGCAGGGGGAGCCCAAATCTGTCCATGCGAAGTATTTAAACAAGTAGATCTAAAGGATTATGTAAGAATGAGTGCAGATCTGGCTAAGTATAGATGTATGCATGTAAAACAAGTGCATAAATTGATTAAATTGAAGGAACACAAAGCATGTGAAGGGAGTCGTCGCAATGGCGACCATTGGTGCAAAAATGGGAAAATTCATGTGACACTTGGGGAAGGTAATGTATACAAGCTAAAACAAGTTAAAACGCTTGCGTTCATTCAACAAAATGAGTGAAATGACACTCTCACAAGTTAAACAAACAAAAGCGATCGAAAAAGCAGAAAAAGGGGATAAAAGAAAAGCTCACCCCAAAAAGCGATGACAATGCTTTGAAGGCTCCTTGATCTCCTAAGTAATCTAGTGCTTAAATATCCAATGTGTAAGTGAGCTTTAGGGGTATCCATTACATATATTTGAGCAAAACAGATTTCATGACGTGTATGCTTGAGATCAAGGAAAAAAACGACACTTTGGCAGAAACTTCTAAAGGTGGCAATGTGTCACCTACAGGAAACTAATAATAGGTTCCTACTTCCTATGGATTCTTTTCCTCTCAGCTTCATTCTTTTCGAGAAAAATTCCATGCACTACCTAGAAAGATTACGCAGTTCTGGGAAGGACCAGGCAACTCTCTGGTTCATGCACCGAGTAGTTTCTGAGCATTGTAGGTTCTGCACAATTTCTGGGCTAAGTGGCTCTAGGATGCCTCTCAAGCTCTGCATAATTTCCCATCTGAAGGCAAGTTGTAAGTTGGCTCTGCACAATTGTAGATTCGAAGGCTCACTTGCTGGCTTTGACAACTCTGCACAGTTTCCCAACTGAAGATAATATGTCAGCTGGGTCTGCACAATTCTGGAGCCGAAGCTCACTACTGGGTTGCACTGCACATTTCCTTAGAGAAATGTTGGTTTCCCTCCCGAATTGTGCAGATCACTAAGGCAAGCCCAGAACCAAATTGCAACCAAGTGAAGAGGTCCTCTTGTGGTTAGAAAGCAAAGCAAGTAAGCAAACACAAGCTATAAATCAAAAGATAAATGTCAATGAAATCACAAGTACTTGGGTCAGTGTGAGATAAGCTTTCGTGATTTTACGAGGGAGGCTCCAAAATGAAGCATCGACAAAATTTTGGAGGGTGGTTGTAGCCATTACAACATTGGTGACACACTGGTAGAAGTATTGTTCGATTCTTTGATCATCATGGTTCCTTCACTAGCTTGAGTTAAAGATATAGTCCCTGCCATTCTCTTGATCGGTCAACACACATACCAAGCCAAGTCAACTGAGTTGTTTCGATTGGGGATGAGGGGTATATTGATGCACAATTAATATAGACTGTCAAAGTTTAAGTTTCATCTCTAGTGTTGCTCTGCTGCTAGCAGGCCTGGACAGTACCCTGATGGAGTCACTTTAGGAACACAAGCATCACTCCACTGCCAGTGAGCCTGTACAGTACCCCGACAGAGTTTCTTGCTTCACCTTTCTACGCGGGAAGCCTTTCTCTTCTTTCGCCTTTATTTTATTGTTTCATTTTTTTTAATTTTTCAAAGAACTATGCATAGGCACTTATTTATTTTATGAGGCAAAAGAGGGATCCTAACTTATTGAGAGCAGAAGAGGTTGTCCCTTTAGATAAGGATGTTATATATACCTATGACATACTTGTTAAGGTTTTCCCCATCACCTTACTCTACTTAACTAAGTTGTCCAGGGTTAACCGAAAATAGAAAAATGATTAGAGTAGGTGGTACTAGTTAAAAGTGCAAGTGTTATGTTTTGACTATGACTCACTCTAAACATAACATATTTTCCATCAAGGTGTCATCGACTGAAAGAATGCAATATCTTCATAAAGAGAGGAAAAAGATAGATAACCAAATGTTGATAGTTGTACAAGTCCTATTATATTTCACCTTGCTTGTCTCAAGAAACCAACTCGGTTCCATGGGAAACTAATCCTATGGTGTGTAAACAAGAAAACAAATAAGAAATAAAAGGACAAAAGTAAAATGAAAGCAAAGAAATTAAGTGAAAGCAAAACAAGAAAGAAAAAAGAAAAAAAGAAAGAAAAAACTACTCCTACTCCTAAGCTAAACAGTGCATGGGCCTACTCATGTAAAGTGATACTTCCAATGTAGCCACTGATGCATTGGTTGGCCCATGTTGGTGAAGGCATGGTCGACAAGAAAGATATTCAAGTGAACCAGCATGCAAGAAAGATAAAACAATGAAGACCAACACACTCGAATTTTAAATGCGTCCACAAAAAAGAAAAGAGTAAAAGCGCAAGACAAACACTCTGTGGACGTACCATGGCGAAGCATCGCACTTTGTGCACATGACGAACATGCATACTCCTTTGATCTTGACAAATGAAAAAACATGCAGAAAGAAGAAAACTTTCGCTTAGCAGCATGACTTTCTATGTATGACTCCTCTAATGCATGTGTGATAGGATCATGTGATTCTGGTGGAGGATGTGATATTTTTGGATCAGATTGATCTTCAATGCAAACAAGAGAGTGATGAGGAGCCTGGGGTGTTTCAAAAAAATTCTGATTGGGAGTGGAACTAACCTCAAGACTGCGAGAACATGAAATAACCATCAGCTTCGGCTGAAGTGCCTCAACAACTTGAGCGGTTTCCACTTCATCAGCGGGTAGATCATCAAAGACCGGTGGCTTGGAAATATCAATAGCAATTGAATCAACATTGTGATCGAATGAGTGAGTGAAGGGATCATGGCAGCCATGATCAGAAAATTAGAGAATTACATCAGCATATTCATCATCTAACAAATCATACAGAGGGGTTGATGAGAAACAAAAAATTTCACCCTCTGAATTTCCAGAAAGAAAAGATGACAGATTTGGTGGATTTAAAAAGAAAGATGTGTCCTCTCCATAATCAAATCAAAGACTGACATCCGGTGTTTTCTATGAATGATCGGAAGTAGAAGCATCTCCGAATGGATTTTGACAAGAGAAATCAAAAATGGCAGAATCACAAAAGATGTCAAGAAAAAGTGGATGAGGTGTGGACAGAAGGAGGTCATCCTTCACCGTAGGTTCTTCTTCATATTCCCACACATACTTGTCAAAAATGGTAGCGTAAGTTTGTTTCTCAATGCCAACTTCATTGACAACTTGATCCTCATGAACAGCAAAGGTGGAGTCTGGAACAGATGAAGACAACATAGGACAATCCAGAGGATCAAAGGAACGAGAGGACGAAGGTTGAGAAGACAAGACTTCATGACAACCATCAGGGTTTCAGTCCAAATCTACACAGATATCCAAAGCAGGTGGGGTGGGAGGATGTGACAGTTCAACAGATGGGTTCGCAACTTCTCCCACCTCGTCTTGTGGAGCTAGAGTTGTCTGATGAGAAGAGGATGGAGGGTCACTTGTGACAGCAACCTTGTTTGTCTTAGATTTGGGAGATCTAACACCAAGGTATACTGGGAGGGGTTCGAATTATTTCAACTCATGTGTATTTTTAGATATGTGAAGAAGATTGAAATCTTTCTTTGATAAATTTCCAATCAATTTCATCTGAGGGAATTTGAAAATCAAGATTAAAAAAGCGATCCCAAAATTGCGCAATGGATTCATCGGGTGCTTTCCGTAATTCCATAATTTTTTTATTGAGTGCTTTGTGGTCATAATGATAGAAAGAACAGATTAACTCTCTAATCATGTGATCATAAGAGTGAATAGAGGTTGCGGGCAATGTGCAACACCATTGGTCAACATGCTCGTCGAACGTGTAAGCGAACATCCCACAGGCAATGTCGTCCGAAGGGACTTCATTCCTTTCATAGAAGCCTAAGAAGGCAACTTTGTGTCTTAACAAGGCTGCTCCACCTTCACCATCGTACTTGATACGTGACAAGTCATCTATGACATCCTCTAACACTTTGAAGTCATATGCATGAGAAAAACATACCAGAGTTAAGATTGTAATGTAAGTCATGGATGGTGTGCAGAGATTTAAAACAAACATTGAGGGCTCAGCTTGTCATTTGGCCCTCTTTCTAGCACGAAAAATGTTGACGGTGTTGGACCTACCAACATGCCAGGGGATCTCCCTGGTAAGAAGTCCAAACTAGACCTTAGACCATTTGGAGTAGGAGTCCCAGCAATGGGTAGTAAAGTAATGCCTTGACTGCGGTAGCGCACAGAGGAAAGTGTGATAACTTTTTTGGAAGAAAGTGTGTGACCTTGCAGTGAGTCAAGTGAGATGCATGGGGGTTCTAACACATGGAGGGGAAAGGAAGTGTGCCCATTAGAAGCCTGTAATAGTGTGCAACCTGAAAGTAACACACGAGCAGAATGACATCACAAGATGGAAAGTGGAATAGTCCACAAACCAAAGTGACGGGTTAAACCAATAACACGTCTTCAATAAGATTCATTCAATTGCATACAAAAAATTTCACACATAAATCTGTAAGTTAAATAACATACATTGTTAAAGAAACCAGAATATCCCAACTACAATAAAAACATATGCATGAAAACGTGTTGGATCTATTATATATTATTAAGTGAAATTTCCATCCATACATACACCATTGATGGAAACTAGCCCCAATAGTGGAACATTACAGTCAACACCACCTCCTCTTCCAAAGAGTTGTACTCGCTCTATGTTGTGGAGAAGCCAAGGCTCGTCACAATACTCTCCAAGCCTCCTCTAAGCAATGTCTAGCCAAAATCTTGGCTCCCAAAAGCCTGTTCTATGAGTTATGAGGTTCTATTTTTAAAAAAGTGTGGGGTGACCCTTAACATTCCCCTTTGTGACTCTTCAACTACCCTCATGACTCTTCAAATTATTTACAAATAACTATTTACATTACATAATGATTGTTCACATTCAACTAATGACACTTGGAATTTCACTTACAACCCAATTACAAATAATACACATTTTCCACATGTACCCATGTGAGACAAAATAGGCTAGAGGCAACCTAACAAGACAAAACACCATGACTCTGAGATTTGGGGAAATACTAGCTCGGCAACATCCACTTGATGCTTTTCAGTCATGTATTGATGTCAATCTTGGTACTGTGTTGTGATGTCCCCAAACTTCTTGATGTTGTCTTGTTGAAAGCAGAATCTTGCCTCCATGGCATCCAGGCATATGGTCTTGGAACATGTGTTTGTCTCGTCCTGAAGCATGTGCAGCATGGTGTAGACCATGATAGGACCACCAGTGTCCTTATGCATGTTTGGTGCGCTCAGCTCCAAGTCATCCCTGGTGGCCTCACACCTTAGCTGCTCCATGTACCTATTGACCTCTTACCGGACTTGGTTCTTATTTTTAGCATTGGTGAGGGAACCTGCATCTGTTTGTTGGCATTATGATTCAAGTGTTGTCCTTGATGGAAACTCACTCAGAAGTTGGTACAGGTGCTCAGAGGTTGGTACAGGTGTGGTACAGGTGATGGCAACTTAATCAGAAGACAGATCTTAGTACAGCATGCCAAGGAAGTTCATATACGCAGGTTCGTTAAGCCCAAGTCGCGTGTACACGCTAGTTGGATTCAGAAAAAGCGCGTGTATGTGGAAAAGTACCTTTGGTCCATGGTGGTTAGTCCTTGGAAGTTGTGCCTATGGTTTCGGACCATTGTGTCTCGATGGGCGTGTCGATCTCTAGTTTTGAAGTTGATGGTATTGTGTTACTATGGTTTTGGCTCTTGGTATTGAGCAAGGCCTAAGGCTATATAAGGAGAAGAAGATCATTAGGCAAGATCATCTTTCGACAAGGCTTGAATATCTAAGAGAGAAAGAGATCTGATATGCAGGTTCTGGGTTGCTTGATCTAAGCCAAGGAGAGATCACATCGGTTGATGGAAGACTAGATCTAAGGATAGATCGGGATCTAATGGTTTGAAATGCACTATCATGATATGGTTGATTATGCGTATTTCTAGATCTGCATATTGTCGCAATGTTATGTTCTGAGTCTAACTGATGTCTGGTACAGCTGCAAATTGAGAAAGTTTACTTTTAGATCTGTACGCAGGTTGGCTTCGGTAAAAGCGCGTGTATACGCGGGTTTTGCTCATTGAAGTAGCGTATATCTTTTGAAGCTTGATTTTGGGTTTATAGTGGGGGTCTGACTATTATTGCAGAGTTCTGTAGTCTGCTCTGTGTTCTGGTAACTGGTGATTGATAGGGTTCAGTGGTTCAGTGATTCAAAGTTTGGTTGTTTTATGCTTCAATGATCTGTTGTGAAAATTGAATGAATTGGGGTCTACAGATTGTAATGTTGTGCTTCAGGAATATCCAGTCTGAAAATGTATGAAAGGTGGTACCTGAAGGAAAGAAGATTGTAGGTCAGCACCTACGTACTAGTATCTTGGCTAGTACACGAGCAAAGGGGGTTGGAGCTCCCTTCCAAGGAAGTTTGGAGAACGAGAGAAGGTTGTAGCCTTCTGCAGGTTGTAGCCTGCGTACTGGTATAAGGCTGCACCAGTACAAAAGATTGTAAACTGAAGTTTCATATTAAAGAAAGATAGAGACAACTTGCAGCAGGTGGTTTTCACCCACATTGGGTTTCCACCTTACATCTTGGTGTTCATGTGTGTGGCTTTTGATCTGTTCTGTTATACTGCACATGTTTACTATTAATGTGGTGAATAATGTCCTGATGAACTTAACTGAAGAATAAGCTAACTAAATTATGAGTTTTCTTCTTATACGCTGTTTTATTTAGTCATAGTAGCGTGTACACGCTGGTTCACCTAACTGAAGTAGCGTATATGTTTCTGAGCATTGAAAAGTTTGATTGATCTGATAATACTGATTCACCCCCCCTCTCAGTATTATTTCCAACAATTGGTATCAGAGCAGGTCCTTCAGAGAAGCTTGATCGCTTGAAGGTAGATCATTCATCATGAGCAACTACGAGAAAGAAGCATCAATCAGGCCACCGATTTTTGATGGGACAAATTTCAATTATTGGAAGGTAAGAGTTACTGCATATATTCAATCTCTTGGTACAGAAGTTTGGAACATTGTAGAAACAGGCTATGCTTTTCCTTCAGCTACTCCTACAGATCCAGCTGAGAAAAAGCAGTATGAAACAAATGCAAAAGCAGTCAGTACTCTATTAGGAAGTATATCCCAAACAGAATTCATGAAGGTCATGCACTTCAAATCAGCAAAAGAGATATGGGACAAAATGATCACTAGCTATGAAGGAGATGAACAGGTAAAGCAAGCTAAACTTCAAACTCTCAGGATTCAATATCAGACTCTCAAGATGTATAATGATGAAAGTGTGGCTAATTATTTTCTTCGGGTAGATGAGATTGTTAATTGCATGAAAAATTTGGGTGAAGAAATAAAAGAGACTATAGTAGTTCAAAAGATTCTAAGATCATTATCCCCCAAGTTTGAATCTAAAGTATCTGCAATAGAAGAAAAAGAAAATCTCCGTGTTCTCACTATGTCTCAGCTACATGGAATTCTAACTGCTTATGAAATGAGAAAGGGAGGTCCATCTGACAGAAGGGAAGCTGCTTTTAAGGCATCAGGAAAAGAAGATTACTATGAAGCAAGCCATGTTCCAGAAGGAGAGGAAGAAGAATCAAATTTTGTCAGAAATCTTCAAAGGGGTTCTGGAAGGTTCAGAGGTAAGCTACCTTTCAAATGCTTTGCTTGTGGAAGAGTAGGTCATTATGCTGCAAAATGTCCTTATAAGGATAAAGGAAAAGAACCTGCTAGATGGAACAAGAAACAAAGTGCAAATAAGAAAAGCTACTACACCCATGAAGATAGTGATGGCTTATCAAACAGTGATGAAGATGAACAAGGTAATAAATATAAGCTGTTAATGGCATTTGAAGATGATGATTATGAGGATGCTGTAGATGTGGATAATCTCTATAATGAAATTACTAGACTCAAGAGATGCATAGAAGGAAAGAGTGTGATCATTGATACTTTGCAATTTCAAATTGATGAAAAGGAAAAACATCTTGAAAAACTAGAAGGTGAAATTGTTGGTCTCAGAAAAGAAATTGAGAAAACAAAAGCTATTAATCTTAAGTTTGTCAAAGGATCTGAAACTTTGGATGAGATTATCAATGTGCAGCGGTCTCCTCTAAACAAGACAGGTTTGGGCTATAATGGAGAAACCTCTCAAGCATCCACCTCAAAAAGTTATCTTGATGCAGCAAGAAGAAATGAGCAGAAGAACAATGAAGATAATCAGGTAAAGCAGGGACGAATTACAAACAGAAACTATCAGGGACAATCCTTCTTAAGGGTGAACAAAAGCTACAACCAACCACAGGTAAAATCCTCTCAGTTTGGCTCAAGAATAGATGAAAATAGAAATTACAATCAGTTGGCTGGTAGATTCAATAACCGCAGAAGCTTCTTCAATGGACAATGCTTTTCTTGCCATAACTTTGGTCACAAAGCAGCTCAATGTGTTGCATATAAAACAATCATGACTAGGGAAGCTCAAAAACAAAGAAGTATGACAGGGATTACAAAGAGGACCTATAACAACTTTTCGGTTCTTGAAAATGAAGTTGAATGTTCTATTTGCAATAATTTTGGTCATAAAGACTCTGAATGCAGGAGCAGGTTTCAGGAGAAAAAGGAACAAGCCACGAGCACCAAAAAATGGAGAATAAAGGAACCTCAGACAGAAAGATGTGGGATAGCTTTTTATGCAGAAGGACAGGAAAATCTATGGTACATTGACAGTGGATGTTCGAAACATATGACAGGTGATAAAGAAAAACTTGAATCTTATTCTACTTTAGAAAAGGGAAAGAAAGTTTCTTTTGGAAATGATACTCCTGCAACTATAAAAGGAAAAGGTATTGCTCCTTTGAAAGAAAAGGTCAAGGCTGGAAATGTTTTGTATGTTGATGGATTGAAGCATAATCTACTAAGTGTCAGCCAGATGTGTGATCAAAAAACCGAGGTTATTTTCAGATCGAATGGATGTCTTGTTCGTGATCTTGATACAGGTAAAACAGTTCTCAAAGGCAAAAGAACTCCAAATAATCTGTACATATTTGAAGAAGGAAACAACAATGCTATCTTAGCAAGGATGAAGAGCACTGGTTATGGCATCGAAGGTTGGGACATCTAAGCTTCTCACAAATAAGGAAAGCATGCAAATATCAGGCAGTTCGCGATCTTCCAGATATCAAAATTCCAGACAACACCATATGCAAATCTTGTCAGTTTGGAAAGCAAACCAGAACTAACTTTCCAGAGAAGGAAGGATCAGCTAGCTTGCCTCTTGAGCTAGTCCATACAGATGTATGTGGTCCATTTAGGAAAAGGACACCTCGAGGAGAAGAATATCTGATATTATTCATTGATGATTTCTCAAGGTTTGTTTGGTTAGGGCTTATGAAGCACAAAGATGAAGCATTCGAAAAATTCAAATCCTTCAAAGCATTGGCTGAAAATGAATCAGGACACAAAATTAAGTGCCTCAGATCTGACAGAGGTGGGGAGTTCACATCAAATGAATTTTTCGATTTCTGCGATGAACATGGGATAAGAAGAGAATTCTCTACAGCTAGAACTCCTCAGCAAAATGGGGTTGTGGAAAGAATGAACAGAACTATCCAACAAATGGCTCGTGCTATGCTCGATGAATCAGGTACTCCTGCAACCTTCTGGGGTGAAGCTGCACATGCTGCTGTTATTATTCTTAACAAAAAAATGTCCGAGTAAACAGCACTCAAACACCTCATGAGCTTTGGAGTGGTAAAACTCCTTCCGTGAAGCATTTCAAAATCTTTGGGAGCAAATGTTATATTAAGAATACTGATGAGCAACTTGGCAAACTTGAACCTAGAGCAGATGAGGGCATTCTTCTTGGTTATTCTCCACATAGCAAAGCATACAAGTGCTACAATAAAAGACTTGGCAGAATTGTTGACAGTATTGATATAGTGGTTGATGAGAAGGGATATATTCCTAGGCAAGTTCATCATGAAGACATTGAAGAAGATGAAGGTTACTCTCAAAGGCGAAATGATGAAGAAGAAGAACCTCAAGAAGAAGAAGAATCTCAAGAAGAACCAGAGGAGCAGACAAGAATAGAAGAGAAGACTCCATCCAGATATGTCCAAAAGAATCATCCAGAAACTCAGATTGTGGGGCAGAAAGAAGCAGGAGTACAAACAAGAAGGACACTTGCAGAAGCTTCAAGCTACTTGGCACTACTCTCCTCCACTGAACCACAAAATGTGAAAGAGGCATGCAAAGATGAATGTTGGGTCAAAGCAATGGATGAAGAACTTGAGCAAATCGAAAAGAACAACACTTGGGAATTAGTTCCTAGACCAAAAGATAAGAATGTAATAGGAACAAAATGGGTCTTCAAGAATAAATTAAATGAAAATGGAGAAGTAATTAGAAACAAGGCCAGACTTGTTTGTAAAGGGTATGCACAGCAAGAAGGAATAGATTTTGAAGAGACCTTTGCTCCTGTGGCAAGACTAGAGGCCATCCGAATGTTCCTTGCTCTCTCAAGCTTTCAAAACTTCAAGGTATTTCAAATGGACGTGAAATCAGCCTTCCTGAATGGAGACTTAGAAGAAGAAGTATATATTGAGCAGCCAGATGGCTTCATTCTTGGGAATGATCCAAACCTTGTATGCAGATTGAAAAAGGCACTCTATGGACTCAAACAAGCTCCAAGGGCTTGGTACTATCGGTTGGACAAATATCTTCACCAACAAGGCTTTTCAAAAGGATCAGCAGATAGCAATCTCTATATAAAAGTTGAAAATAACAAATTGCTAATTCTTGTTGTTTATGTAGATGATATTATTTTTGGCAGCAATGAAGAGACTATGAGTCAAAACTTTGCCTTGGTTATGCAGAAAGAATTCGAAATGTCACTTCTTGGAGAATTGACATATTTTCTTGGATTGCAAATCCAACAAAATGAAGGAGGTATCTTCTTGTCTCAAACCAAATACCTCAAGCAGATCTTGAAGAAGTATGGCATGGAAGAGTCAAAGCCAGTTTGTACACCCATGGTTACAGGATGCAGCCTCAGTGCAAATGATGAATCAGCAGCAGTTCACCAACCCACTTATAGATCCATGATTGGGAGTTTGCTTTATTTGACAGGTACTCGACCAGATATTACACATGCAGTAGGAATGGTTGGAAGATTTCAAGCCAACCCAAAGGAAACTCATCTTCAGGCAGTCAAAAGAATCTTCAAATATCTTCAAGGGACCCAAAACTATGGCTTATGGTATCCTAGAAATACAGATCTCACTCTTCATGCTTACACAGATGCAGATTGGGCTGGAAGTGTGGATGATAGGAAAAGCACAAGTGGTGGTGCTTTCTTCATGGGTTCCAGATTAGTATCTTGGTTCAGCAAGAAACAGAGTTCGATTGCCTTATCTACAGCTGAAGCAGAATATGTGGCTGCGGCATCTTGTTGCACACAACTTCTTTGGATGATGCAGACCTTGCAGGACTTTCAAATCACTTGCACTCCACCAGTTTCTATCTTATGTGATAATACTAGTGCAATCAGCATTTCAAAGAATCCAGTCATGCACTCAAAGACCAAGCACATACCAATCAAGTACCATTTTCTCCGGGAACAAGTGCTTGAGCAGAAGGTCAAGTTGGAGTATGTTCCTTCTAAGGAACAAGTTGCTGATATTCTCACAAAACCACTGCCCAGGGAAACTTTTGAACATCTCAGACAAAAGCTGGTAGTAGTTGATGCTTCATCCTGCTGTTGAAGCTTGTCTGTTCTACAGAAAAGTTGGTATACGCAAGTTACGAAAGGTATATACGCGTATACACGCGGATTTATGTTGGGAAAGTCGCGTGTAAGGTGTACGCTCGTTGCAGAGATTATATCCGCGTCCATACGCTGTTTCATGCAGGAGAAATCGCGTATATGAAGTTCTGAACAGCAAGGGCAAACTCTGGAGTTCTGAACAGCAATGGGTATATCAGAATTCTTCAGGCACGGTTTCAGGGGGTGCAGCAGGCACAGGTTCAGGGGGAGCAGCTTAAAAGTCTCATAAAGCATTGTTGGCATTCAGATGTTTTGGTTGTTGATTTCAGGAAAAGGAGCTCAGAAAGAAATCCTGGTTGCTGATCTAAAAAGATGTTTATCATATGCTGCTGGTGACTTTCATAAGTCTTGGTCTAGATCTGTTGTCTCTATGTCATGTATCTCTCTTGCGATGTCTCTTTTATGGTGTCAAGGTCATGTAACGGCCTATGTTGGTTTCCCCACTATGCCTGGGATGAATGCTGTAATATAATTGGTTGTTTCTGATATGTCCCCTCTTGGTAGGGAGTATGGATGTATGTATTGAGTCTTTTGGTGATAGGAAGGTCCCTTATGGTGTATAAGTCTTGGTTCTTGTTGAAGAACATCTTTTGCAGATCTGGCCTACTGTCAGGGGGAGCATGAGTCAGCATAGCCAAGCAGAGGTATCAGCATGTCCTCAGGGGGAGCACAGCCCTTTGCCCTTGATGTCAAAGGGGGAGAGTGACTTGGTGTGGTGGTTGCCATCAAGTCCAAAGGGGGAGATTGTTGGCATTATGATTCAAGTGTTGTCCTTGATGGCAACTCACTCAGAAGTTGGTACAGGTGCTCAGAGGTTGGTACAGGTGTGGTACAGGTGATGGCAACTTAATCAGAAGACAGATCTTAGTACAGCATGCCAAGGAAGTTCATATACGCAGGTTCGTTAAGCCCAAGTCGCGTGTACACGCTAGTTGGATTCAGAAAAAGCGCGTGTATGTGGAAAAGTACCTTTGGTCCATGGTGGTTAGTCCTTGGAAGTTGTGCCTATGGTTTCGGACCATTGTGTCTCGACGGGCGTGTCGATCTCTAGTTTTGAAGTTGATGGTATTGTGTTACTATGGTTTTGGCTCTTGGTATTGAGCAAGGCCTAAGGCTATATAAGGAGAAGAAGATCATTAGGCAAGATCATCTTTCGACAAGGCTTGAATATCTAAGAGAGAAAGAGATCTGATATGCAGGTTCTGGGTTGCTTGATCTAAGCCAAGGAGAGATCACATCGGTTGATGGAAGACTAGATCTAAGGATAGATCGGGATCTAATGGTTTGAAATGCACTATCATGATATGGTTGATTATGCATATTTCTAGATCTGCATATTGTCGCAATGTTATGTTCTGAGTCTAACTGATGTCTGGTACAGCTGCAAATTGAGAAAGTTTACTTTTAGATCTGTACGCAGGTTGGCTTCGGCAAAAGCGCGTGTATACGCGGGTTTTGCTCATTGAAGTAGCGTATATCTTTTGAAGCTTGATTTTGGGTTTATAGTGGGGGTCTGATTGTTATTGCAGAGTTCTGTAGTCTGCTCTGTGTTCTGGTAACTGGTGATTGACAGGGTTCAGTGGTTCAGTGATTCAAAGTTTGGTTGTTTTATGCTTCAATGATCTGTTGTGAAAATTGAATGAATTGGGGTCTACAGATTGTAATGTTGTGCTTCAGGAATATCCAGTCTGAAAATGTATGAAAGGTGGTACCTGAAGGAAAGAAGATTGTAGGTCAGCACCTACGTACTAGTATCTTGGCTAGTACAAGAGCAAAGGGGGTTGGAGCTCCCTTCCAAGGAAGTTTGGAGAACGAGAGAAGGTTGTAGCCTTCTGCAGGTTGTAGCCTGCGTACTGGTATAAGGCTGCACCAGTACAAAAGATTGTAAACTGAAGTTTCATATTAAAGAAAGATAGAGACAACTTGCAGCAGGTGGTTTTCACCCACATTGGGTTTCCACCTTACATCTTGGTGTTCATGTGTGTGGCTTTTGATCTGTTCTGTTATACTGCACCTGTTTACTATTAATGTGGTGAATAATGTCCTGATGAACTTAACTGAAGAATAAGCTAACTAAATTATGAGTTTTCTTCTTATACGCTGTTTTATTTAGTCATAGTAGCGTGTACACGCTGGTTCACCTAACTGAAGTAGCGTATATGTTTCTGAGCATTGAAAAGTTTGATTGATCTGATAATACTGATTCACCCCCCCTCTCAGTATTATTTCCAACACTGTTCACTCTCTTCCTCGGTTGTTGTTTGTTCCGGCTCATCAACCTGTATTGGTTTTGTTTTCTCTATCGTTGCACCTTGCCTTTGTTCTTCTTCCTATTTCTTGTAACATTCGTGGTGAAAATTCCATGTAATAAAAGTTAAAAACAATAATCACGGTCGATGGGACAATTATTCCAAGTTGAATGTTGGGAAAGACATCCTAGGGGGTGTTAATTTGGTTGTTTATGGCTAAATAAATTGGCAAAGGAAATGGCTAAGGCTTTGGAAAGGAAAAATGGCATTTTTGGCATATTTATTTATGAAAATAATGGAAATTAGGAGAAAAGGAGGTGAAAGGTCACAGGCTTCATGTGAGGAGAAAAACGAAGGAAAAATAATGGAAAATGAAGAAAATAGAGGCCTCATCCATAAAAAGGCTTATGAGGATCAGTTTCTAACCTTTTTTTAGGTTAGTGTTGGAGCTATGTCATTATTCTCTCTCTCTCTCTCTCTCTCTCTCTCTCTCTCTCTCTCTCTCTCTCATACTCTTGGATACTTAGAGTTTTCTTGGAGCACTCTTGGAGGGTGTGGCATCCTTGGATCCTTGGAGCAAGAAGGTAAATGAAGAGCAAGAAATCACAAGAATGCATCGGCATCAGTAGTTACATCATATTTTCTTGCAAGTATTGGGTTGGATGTATGATTTCTTCACTATTTTTGGCATCCATGGCATATGCAAGCGGTTTCTTGGTTGTGATCTATCATTGGCATCGAGTATTGCCTAGATCGACAATGGGTTACCTATCCTTGCGATTTCTTGGATATCCATGGTGATTGTAGGTTTACTTTCATCGTTTTCTTTTGTGTTCTAACATTTCCTTAACTTGGGTTGAGTTATTAGTCCTAGAAGCCCTGTTTGATTAAATGCTCTAGAATCCCTGTAACAACCTAGGTTAAGTTCCTAGTCCTGGAAGCCTTGGCTGGAAAAATGCACTAGAAGTCCTTGGTGGGTTTAGTTACTAGTCCTAGAAGCCTTGGTTAGCCAAACACTCTGGATTCCATATATAATTTGTGGGTTGATTGACTAGTTCGGGAAGCCTTGGTTCGACAAACGCTCTGGAAGGCTTGGATGAAGACCAAACTGATGATGGTTTTTTGATGTCTGACAGTAAGGTGGAATAATTGTTTGATGGGTTGAGGTGGATGGCCTATGGAAGCCCTAGATGAGTTTTAATTGATGTGTTCTATGATATCCCACAATCATGCTTGGAATATGGGATGGGGTGAATGGTTGAAGAGAGATTTGACTCAGCCATTCTATGGTAGGGTGGAACGTGGTAGGGTAGTCCCATCTCTAGTTGGTTTATTGCATTCATTAATGAGCAATTAGTTCCCTTTATTTTCATGTGAAAATGTATTGATGTATATATGGATTTTGATGGCTGATATGTTTATGGTATTTTTGTGCCTATTATGTTGGTTATATGTACATTTTGTGATAGCAGCTATGTATGGCTCTCAGCATGTTTTACTTATAAATGAATGGATAATGTGTTTATTACCTAATAGATGATAGTGTATCAAATGGCACGAGGTAATAACGGTTCATAGTGATTCTTAGATAAGTATGAGATCCCTACACTTAATTATGTTGTTTACACATGTAGGTTACATGTCGATGATATGTTTGATGAAATGACTGTCATGGCTAGTAGGTGTCTGGTTAAGGTCTTGTTGATTTTATTGCTTTTACTTCATTGTTTCCTTATACCTTTCTTGATTTCAAGCTTTCATTCCATTTTGGGCAGTGGCCTGGGCTCTGGGCCTACAAAAGTAGCTTAAATCTCGGGGTCGCTAGCATAGAATTGGCAATAATTGTCCATAGTTGCTGGCATGCAGGCTTATGAGAGTGAATTTGGGTTTTTGGTCACTCCCTTGCCTAGAGCATGAGAGTAACTATGGTTTAATAAGTCCATAACAACAGTGTGACCTAGGGACAAGTTGTATGAGTGGCTGACTTGTCTCTTGAGGGTTATGTTGATGATGTTGGATGATTGTATGTGATGCTCCATTGATTACACTTCCTTATGGTCACATAGGAGGTCAAATCTTATCATAGTAGCCTCTCATCTCATTTTTACAGCAGTTGGCATGGTTACTTTGGGTAGGCGTGGGAGGAGGGTGTTACAGAGTGGTATCAGACTATGGTTCAACTCTCAGACTGGATGGGTTGAATGTGTTAGTCATGCATACGTGTCAGTTGCATGTGTGTCTCTTACACTTATATACTTGTTGCAATTTATTGATGTCAGATTAGGGTTGTAGTATGGATATCGTGGAGAATTTGATATTGATTTCATGAAATGCATTGTCATAAGTACGTGACTGAATGTGTATGGATTATATGTCACTTACTTTTTGATTTTATGGTGCCGAATTACATCCTTTTATGTTAGGTTACATTCTTGAATATTTGGATTACATATATCAGTCTTGTAGGTTGATTACAATATTTGATCGCTTATGTTCGACTACATGCGTTTATGCGTAGGTGTAGTTGATTTGGAATTGCTTATGCATATTGTTGGTTGCATGTGGCAATGTGTACAATGGGGTGATGGTTGTTGTCATGCATGATGTCATAGCATGCATTGTTGATATGGCCTTGCATCAATGGTTGGACCCTAGTTAGAACTATGTTTATGAGTTGATACATTTACTTGCATATGTCGATATGTTGTTATGATTATGTTATACATGTATCACGTTGATTTGGTGATCTTGCAAACAAGGTATCCTCCCCGATCTATACAAAGATACGTTGATTTATTGAGATTTGGTTTATCTGAAATATTATGCCTTTCAGGAAGAAATATCAAATGGATAGCAAGAAGGTTGACTATAGAGACTCTCCCTATGAATCCGAAGAGAAGTATGGTGTTTGGAAATCTTCTGTTTTGGCAGTAACACTAAGAAGTTTAAAGGAAGAGATAAGGAGTTATAAGGCAGATAATGACATAATCATATAGACACAGGAAAATCTAGCAGAGGTCAATGCAGTGATACTCCAGAGCTTGTCAAATTTGCAGCGGAAAGGACCACTTCGGACCAGTCATGATCAGGAGGATAAAAGTAATGGGCCATATGGTAGTAGATCGCATGGTAGTCGCCAATCAAATAGAGATGATACAATCTGAGATGGCAGATTGTTGGACACTCCAGAGAGGAGAAGGGATAGACACAAGTATGATTCTAGTTCTAATTCAGATAAGAACTATGATCGTCATCATTATCATCCTTACAGGAGGAGTGATAGGGGATACTTTCTATATGAGTTTAAGAAAGAAAAGCCACCTAATTTTGATGGAGAGGTAAAGAGATCATAGGATGCAGAGGCTTGGTTACTCGGTATGAAGAATTTCTTCAAGTTGCATGACTACTCAGATAACATGAAAGATAGAGTGGATACTTTCAGTCTTCAAGGTAAAGCAGACATCTGGTGGGAAGATGTGAATAATGTCAGGGACATAAGTGAAGAAGATGTGACTTGGAGTGAATTTGAGTGGCTATTCAAGAAAAATTATATGTTGGAGAGATACTTTGATCATAGGGAAAAATAATTCTATGGACTAAAGATGGAATTCCTGACAAATGATGAATACACCAGTAAGTTCCTGGAACTGTTGAGGTATGTGCCTGACCTCGAGGAGGAGAAGTCTAAGATTCAGAGATTCATTAGTGGACTACATTTTTCTTTCAAAGACAGGATTGAATTCGATGAGCCTAGATCATTGGAGGAGGTCATTCGAAAGTTGAAGCATTGCTATGAACAATTGAAGTGCAACACTAAAATTAAGCTAAGCTGAAGAGGTAATGAAAAGAACAAAGGAAAATGGGACAAAAAGTGAGCAAGGCCGTAGGGTATAGATAAAAAAGAGAATATTACACCACCT
Organism: Pinus tabuliformis; assembly: GCA_031772625.1. Classification (NCBI taxonomy): domain Eukaryota; kingdom Viridiplantae; phylum Streptophyta; class Pinopsida; order Pinales; family Pinaceae; genus Pinus; species Pinus tabuliformis. The sequence goes on along the minus strand of CM062817.1, from coordinate 386,091,073 downwards.
AAGAGGTTCAATGCATCAGATAGAGGACATGGACATCGATCTGAAGAAAAGAATAAGGATGAAAGCTAGAAGCCTACAAAATGTTGGACTTGTGGCAAAGACCACCACAGGAGAGATTGTTCATAAAATTAGGGTGGTAGACCTCAGATATATAGTGCACAAGAGGCACAGACTGTTGGTGATGTAGGCCAGAGTATTCCATGTATCTATCTGACAATGGACAACAGGAAGGCAGAACACCAAGCATTTATCATTGAGATGGATAGTAAGATTTGTGATCAAGTTATTTCTATTTTTAATGACCCTAGATCTAATTATAGATATGTTAGTCCTGAATTGGTGGACAAGTGTGGTTTGAATAAGGTGTTTCATGCAAAGTCTTCGTTAGTGCAGTTGGCTACAGGTACAAAGAAGCGAGTGCATCATTGGGTAAGAGTTTGTGCATTTCACTTAAATGGTATGCCTATAGCAACACATTTAAACGTATTACCGTTGGGTTCATACAGTATGTTATTGGGCATGGATTGGTTGTATCTACATAGAACCAAGGTAGACTACTATGATAAAGCTATTGAGTGTGTTGATGACAATGGAGAACCAAGAGTATTATAGGGTAAGAATAAAGCCACATCAGTTAAGATGGTGACAGTTATGCAAGAAAAGCGTAGACGCGGGAAGGGGTGCAATCTATTTGCAGTACACATTTCTAGTGATAAGGGTAAGGAGGTTGAGGATGTAGATGTGTTGAGTAGAAATCTAGTGTTATATTAGTTTCAGGATGTATTCCCTGAGGACATTACATATTTTCCATCTCACAGGGAGGTAGACTTTTCTATTGAGTAAGTTCCAGTGGTAGCTCCAGCATCGAAAGCACCTTACAGGATGAGCACATTTGAATTGGTTGAGTTAAAATTGTAGTTGAAGGAAATTTTGGACAAGGGATACATTAGGCCAAGTGTATCACCATAGGGCGCATCGGTCTTGTTTGTGAGGAAGAAAGATGCTACCCACATATTATGCATTGATTACAGGTAGTTGAACAAAGTGACTATCAAGAATAGGTGCCCTTTGTTGAGGATTGGTAACTTCTTTGATCAACTGAAGGGAGCAACAGTGTTCTCGAAGATTGAATTGAGATCTGGATATCATCAGGTAAGCATCAAAGAGGAGGAAATTCACAAGACTGCATTCAGGACCAGGTATGGTAATTATGAGTTTGTTTTTGTTCCATTTGGCTTAACTAATGCTCTAGCTACATTCATGTGTTTTATGAATAGTGTGTTGCATCCATATTTGCATAAGTTTGTTATTGTGTTCATTGATGATATACTGGTATATTCTAAAAATGAGGAAGAGTATGCCAAGCACTTAGCAGCAATGTTGAAGTTGTTGAGAGAGCATCAATTGTATGCTAAGCTCAGCAAGTGCAGTTTCTTTCACACTGAGGTGCACTACTTGGGACATGTTGTCTCCAAGGAAGGCATTGTAGTAGATCCAAAGAAGATAAGGGCCATCATGGAGTGGGTAGCTCCTAAGAGTTTGGACAAGGTGATATATTTCATGGATCTAGGAGGATATTACAAGAGGTTCATCAAGAGCTTCTCGCATATTGCTTATCCTATTACATCCTTGCAAAGGAAAGGTAAGAAGTTTGAATGGACTGAGGAGTGTGAGGCTAGCTTTGAGTAGCTTAAGAAGTTGTTGACACATGCACTAGTACTACAAATTGAAAATCCAAACAAAGAGTTCTTGGTATGCACAGATGCTTGCAAGAGAGGGCTTGGTGGAGTCCTTATGCAGGATGGACAGGTGGTATGTTATGAGTCTTGGAAACTAAACGAGCATGATCAGAACTTCCCGACACATGATCTTGAGCTAGCAATTATTATAAATTCATTGAAGATTTGGAGACACTATCTTCTTGGTAGGAGGTTTGCACTTACGAGTGATCAAATTGGGTTGAGGTATTTGTTTGACCAGTTGAATTTGAAGGCCCGGCAGGCTAGATGGTTGGACACAATCAGCGAGTTTGATTTCAAGATCATGTACATCAAAGTTAAGGAGAATAGGGTGGTAGATTATCTCAGTATATGGATACAAGTGCATCACTTGGCAGTTATGACCTCCTGTGGAATGGACTTACAGGATAGTATCTCGCAGGAAATACAATAGGATGTCAGGTATATGGAGATTGTGCACAGGTTTTAGCAGGTTCATGGTATAGGTATAGATACATGTGCAGTTATAGGTACATGTAGTGGTATAGGTACAGGTGGCAGTAGAGATACAAGTATAGGTGTGGGTGCGGGTGCACGGGGCATGGACTATTGTCTTACAGCAAATGGATTGGTCAGGTTCTGAGACAGGATATATATATCGAATATAAATGATCTTAAGAAGGTGATATTGATGGAGTTTCATGCAAAACCATATTTAGGTCACCCAGGTTATCAGAAGACACTAACAGTAGTGAAGAGATATTATTATTGGTTGAATTTGAAGAGGGATGTAGCAGAGTTTGTGGTGAGGTGTTTCAACTGTCAGCGAGTGAAAGTAGAGTGTAAACATCCAGGTGGACTGCTACAGCCGATTGCAATTCTGGAATGGAAATGGGAGGTCATTTCCATGGACTTCATCACAGGGTTTCCGAAGACAATGAAGCAACATGATTCCATCATGGTCATTATGGACAGGTTGATAAAGGTTGCACACTTCATTCTAGTGAAGTCTACATTCTCATCTAGTGATATAGCACAAGCATTCATCTGAGATGTGGTTAGACTGCGTGACGTTCCAAACAAGATTGTGTCAGATAGGGATGTGAGTTCACTTGCAAGTTTTGGAAGGAGTTATTTCTATGTTTGGGCATAGAGTTGGCCTTCAGCATAGCTTATATCCACATACAAATGGGCAAACAGAGAGGGTCAACATGATATTAGAGGACATGTTTAGGATGTATGTGATGCATTAGTAGCGGAAGTGGGAAGAGTATCCCCCTTTGGTAGATTTCACATACAACAAAATTTATCAGGAGTCATTGAGGATGAGTCCTTTTGAGGCATTGTATGGGCAAAGTTGTAACACTCCTATCAGTTGAAGTGATCCAATTAGCAGGGTATTGATTGGATTAGATATGTTGATAGACATGGAACAGGAAAGGAAAATGATCAAGAAGAATCTAAAGGAAGCACGAGATAGGAAGAAGAATTATGCAAATAGGAACAAGTTGTTCAAGGATTTCCAGGTTGGGGAACATATCTACTTACACATCAAACCAAATAATATATCCTTGCAGATTGGATCATGTGCCAAGTTGGCACCATGGTTTTGTGGACCCTTCAGTATCATTGAGAGGATTGGACCAGTAGCCTATCAACTTGAACTGCCTCCGATAGTGAAAGTTTGTGATGTTTTCCATGTATTTTTGCTTAAGAAGTATGTTACGAATGTTGATCATGTGATTGACTGGTCTGTATTTCAGGTGAAACTAGATGGAGAATTTCAGTCGAAGCCTTAGTGTATATTGCAAAAAAAGGTGCTCATGCTCTGAAACCAAGAAATCGAGCAAGTTAAAGTTAAAAGGAAGCACTTTAGGCCCGATGAAGCTACCTGGGAGTGTGGATCATATGTGGGCCATGTATCCTTCCTTATTTTCCATTTGAGGCAAGGAAAATTGATATGGTAGTTTGGTATTTTCTTATGGTGGTTTGGTATTTTCTTATGGTGGTTTAGTATTTTCTTTATGGTGGTTTGGTATATGCTTTATGATGGTTTGGTATTTTCTTTATGGTGGTTGATATATTATTTATGATGGTTTGATATATGCTATATGATGTTTTGATAAATTCTTAGACATGGTGTTTAGTACATGTCTTGATATATGCTTTTGTATATGATTTGGCATATGTTTTGGTATCTATATTTTTGATGATGTTGTTATATGTACACCTGTGTATGGATGTAAATATCGTAATGAGCTATGTTATAAAGCTCCATTATGCGGTATGGGTGTCATGTTATTATGTTATCATGTGGTTATGTTATCATGAAGTTATGATGTTATATGAGTTGGTACTCAAGAGGGTGATCATTGTAAATTAACGTAATGAGTTGTGTTATAAAGCTCCACTATGCGGTATGTTGTCATGATATTTTTTCTCTTGAGAAAATATTTCGTTGTAAATACTACATCGAGCTGTGTTATAAAGCTTCGTGAGAAATATGTCTTATTTCAGCAGGTTGTTGAGGTATATGTGTGATTGAATACCGAGGATGGTGTCCCCCGAGGGGGAGGGTTCTGTGATAGCCCTAGTGAAAATTCCATGTAATAAAAGTTAAAAAAATAACCACGGTCGATGGGACACTTATTCCAAGCTGAATGTTGGGCAAGACATCCTAGGGGGTGTTCATTTGGTTGTTTATGGCCAAGGAAATTGGCAAAGGAAATGGCTAAGGCTTTGGAAAGGAAAAATGGCACTTTTGGCACATTTATTTATGAAAATAATGGAAATTAGGAGAAATGAGGTGAAAGTTCATAGGTTGCATGTTAGGAGGAAAATGAAGGAAAAATAATTGAAAGTGAAGAAAATAGAGGCATCATCCATAAAAAGGCTTATGAGGATCAATTGGTAACCTTTTGTCAGTTCATTGTTGGAGCTCTCCCATTATTCTCTTTCTCTCTCTCTCTCTCATACTCTTGGATAATTACATTTTTCTTGGAGCACTATTGGAGGGTGTGGCATACTTGGATTCTTGGATAAAGAAGGCAAAGGAAGAGCAAGAAAGTGCAAGAAGGCATCGGCATCCATAGCTACATCATATTTTCTTGTAGGTACCAAGTTTCATGTATGATTTCTTCACTAGTTTTGGCATGCATGGAATATGCATGTGATTTCTTGGTTGTGATATGTCATTGGCATGGAGGATTGCCTTGACCGACAGTGGATTGCCTAGACCTTCCATTTCCTAGATAGCCATGGTGATTGTGGTTTTACTTTCATTGTTTTTTTTTGGTTGGTTCTCATGTTTCCATAGCTTGGGTTGAGTTATTAGTCCTGGAATCCCTAGTTGAACAAGTGCTCTAGAATCCCTGTAATAGCTTGGGTTGAGTTACTAGTCCTGGAAGCCTTGGTTGGACAAACACTCTAGAAGCCCTTGGTGGGTTGAATTACTATTCCTAGAAGCCTTGGTTGGAAAAATTCTCTGGAAGCCCTGTAGAAGATGTGGGTTGAGTTATTAGTTCTAGAAGCCTTGGTTGGAAAAATGTTTTAGAAGCCCTGGAAGGCTTGGATAGAGACCAATCTGATGATGGTTTTTTGATGTCTGACCATGACATGGAACCACTATTTGATGGGTTGAGGTGGATGGCCTTTGGAAGACCTGGATGAGTTTTGATTGATGTGTTCTATGAACTCCCACATTCATGCTTGGAATATGGCAAGGGGTGAATGGTTGAAGAGAGATTTGGCTCAGCCATTCTATGGTCGAGTGGAACGTGGTAGTCCCATCTCCAGTTGGTTTATTGCATTCATTAATGAGAAATTCATTCCCTTGATTTTCATGTGAAAATGTACTGATGTATATATGGATTTTGATGGTTGATATGTTTATGGTATTTCTGTTCCTATTATGTTGGTTATATGTACATTTTGTGATAGCAGTTATGTATGGCTCTCAGCATGTTTTACTTTTACATGAATGGATAATGTGTCTATGACCTAATAGATGATAATGTAGCAAATGGCATGAGGGAACAATGGTTCATAGTGATTCTTAGATAAGTATGAGATCCCTACACTTAATTATGTTGTTTACACCTGTAGGTTACATGTTGATGATATGTTTGACGAAATGCCTCTCATGGCTAGTACGGGTCTGGTTAAGGTCTTGTTATTTTATTTATTTTGATTCATTGTTTCCATGTACCTTTCTTGATTTCAAGCTTTCATTCCATTCTAGGCAGTGGCATGGGCTCTGGCCCTGAAAAATTGGCTTAAATCCCGGGGTCACAGGCACAGAACTGGCAAGATTGGTCCAGAGTTGTTGGCATGCAAACCTATGAGAGTGACTTTGGGTTTCTATAAGATCCCTTGCCTATAGAATGAGAGTGACTATGGCCTAAGAGGTCCAAAACATAAGTGGGACCCAGGGACAGGGTATCTTAGTGGCTGACTTGTCTCCTTAAGGTTTTGTTAATGATGTTGGATGACTGTATGTGATGTCTCGTCAATTCCACTTTCTTAAGGTCACATAGGAGGTAAAATTTGATCATAGTAGCCTCTTGTCTCATGTTTACCCTGGTTGGCATAGTTACTGTGGGTAGGCCTGGGTGGAGGATGTTACATTTATGCTTCTCTTCCTGTTCTTTCCTTCTCGACTCTTGTTCCTCCTTCAGTTCTTATTCTTCTTGTTACAATCTCAGTTCTGCTACCTGCAAGCTCTGCTCTTCTCTCTTCCTCTACTATGTTGTCTGTGTCCTCTGCTTCCTTTTTCTTCTGTTGTCAAAGTTGCTTGCATGAAGATTGAATGCGCTTTCACTCTGCAGCTTTGTTCTCCCTTTATTATGTCAGCAATTTCCTCTTTCCCTGATCTTGTACTGGATTGTTTCCTTCTGCCACTGTTGTTGGTCTTATTTCCATGTTAGTGTTGATTCCTTTTATGTAAACAGTTGGGCATATGCATATATTGGAAAGTAAATTGGTGCTTACTCAACTACTTCCCCAATACTTCTTCCAATTTTCGCTCTTGAAATAGCTCTCTTTGGTGCCATGGTACAATGACTGCTGGAGAGAAGTGCTTCGTGAGTGTGGTACCTATGGGACAGAACAGACACTCATGGCAAGCAAACATTAGCTCTTACAAATCTAACTTCACAGCATGATCAAGCAGCAACTAGGGCATATAATGAGAGGAATTGCGTAATTTTGACTAACAGGGGTGACTGACTGACTGTGGGAATTTTGCACTGCACAATCCCAATAGTCAACGTGGAATCTTGATTACTGGAACTACATAATGCATAATTCAGTATGGGATAGGGCCTGGAAGAGATTACGCATTGCACAGTCTCAGTGACCAAGCTAGGAGACTGGCTCCTGGAACTACACAGTGCACAGTTGGAGCCAGCCTAGGATAGGATCTGCACAATTCCAGAAGCTAAGGCAGAGGCCTTGAGCTCCCAGATTTCACAGTGCATGCAGTGAAGTGTGAGATCCGGGTAGGGGGAGCCCATATTTATCCATGGGGAGTGTGAAAACAAGTAGATCTGAAGGATGATGTAAGGATGAGTGAAGATCTAAATAAGTGTAGATGTATGCATGTAAAACAAGTGCAGAAATCGATTAAACTGAAGGAACACAAAGCATGTGAAGGGAATCGTAGAAATGACGACCGTTGGTGAAAAAATGGGAAAATGCATGCGATGCTTGGGGAAGGCAATGTATAACTTGAAACAAATGTTATGCAACTAGCTAACAAAATAGAAGAATAGATAGATCAATGACTTCAAAATCAGCCTCTTCGAGGGGGAAACCTCCTTTACATTACACAAATGAAAAATTCTTTGATGATACAAATGACAAGACCCCCTTTCTATATATAGGAGTTTAAGGGGTCCCAATACAATCAGAGCCTACATAAAAATAATATTGTAGGGGAACAACAATAAAAATAGTGGGCTTATATGGGGCACAATAATAACAACAAGTGGACTATATGGGCACAATAATACAATAAGGAGTTACACTAGTAGTACAGGGACATAACAACAACACTTCTACAAGCTAAAACAAGTTAAAATGCCAACGATCGTTCAACAAAATGAGTGAAACAACACTCTCACAATCTAAACAAACAAAAGTGACAAAAAAATAGCAAAAAGGAGATAAAAGCAAAAGTCACCCCTAAAAGTGATGACAATGCTTTGAAGGCTCCTTAATCTCCTAAGGAAGCTAGAGCTTGAATATTGAATATATAATTGAGCTCTAGAGGCATCCATTACATACAATTGAGCAAAATGGAAATCATGACGCGTATGCTCGAGATCAAGGACAACAACAACACTTTGGCAGAAACTTCTAAAGATGGCAATGTGTCACCTTCAGGAAACTAGTAATATATCCCTACTTCCTATGGATGCTTTTCCTCTTAGCTTCTTGCTTTTCAGGAAAACTTCCATGCATTTCCTGGAAATATTATGCAGTTTTGGGAAGGAACGCGAAACTCTCTGGTTCATGCACTGAGGAGTTTCTGAGCATAGTAAGTTCTGTGCAATTTTTGGGTTGAGTGGTTTTGGGCTACCTCTCAGGCTCTATGTAATTTCCCATCTGAAGGAAGGTTGTCAACTAGCTCTGCACAAATCTAGAGTTGAAGGCTCATTTGTTGGCTTAGACTGCTCTATGCAGATTCCCAGCTTAAGACAAGTTGACAGTTGGGTCTATGCAATTCTGGAGTTGAAGGTCACTACTGGGTTGCACTACGCATTTCCTGAGAGCAAGTCTAGTTGCCCTCTCAGATTGCGTAGATCACCAAGCCAAGCCCAGAACAAAATTCTAACCAAGTGAAGAGGTTAGCTTGTGGTTAGATATAAAAAAAAGTAAGCAAACACAAGCTATAAAGCAAAAGATAAATCTCAATGAAAGCACAAGTACCTAGGTCAATGCGAGATAAGTTTTCGTGATTTTAGGAGGGAGGCTCCAAAACGAGGCATAGGTAAAATTTTGCAGGGTGGTTGTAGCCGCTACAACACGCTGCCACTTATTTTCTTACACTGCCACTTATCTTCTTGCACTGCCACTTATTTTCTTGCGCAAACTTTGACATTGGTTACACTCCACATTACTATTATTGTGGATATTTAGATATTATCCTTCAAGGAATTTTCTAATTCCTTGGTCAAGGAGATCACTCCTATAGCTATATGTTACCTTGATACCATATTCCTGAAATATTATGAGTTGTTTAGGATTTTCATTCAAAAATCCTTGGTAGTTTAATTCTCAACCCCTAAAGGTATAATGTTTAGAATATTATTTTTATTTGTATTCATTTCCTTGATAATGATGGCTTAGTTGTCATATTGTGCATATCAACTATGCTTCAGAAAATTTCCTTCTTTGTACTTATTGTATGTTACTTGCAAACTACTAGCTCATAATTATTCTTGTTAATTCATTTACCCTCGATGTTTATATACATTCCCACAACCTATATCTTGTGGATGCATTGCATGTTTTTACCTTTTTCTAATGATAATCCATGCATTTGCTAGCAATTTCATTATGCCTCCTATGTCTAATGATTCCTTATTCCTTACCGTGCTCTCTTGGATTTTTTTTATTTATTAAACTATCAATACTTTTGTTATTCCCACCTTGGTAATCTGTAAGAGACATGTACACCTTCTTATCTTTGTGACCACTTCTTGAGTGACATTCCATCTGGTCTCACTTTTCTACTACATATTTGGCAACTCCTCCCTAATTGTGTATGCTCTTATTGCATGACCAACTCATATTATATCAAGGTCTTTGCTTATCAGTTGATTTTATTGGTTCTAATTCTTCACACTATGTCCTCTATGTATCTTGTGAAGAAAGTCCACCCTAATCCTTTACCAGAATTATTTAATTTTCATTGATTATTGTTTCATCCTTTTACTACTAGACATACCACATTTAGGAATTCCCCATTTCACTGTTCATACTTGCATTTTTTATCGGATATCCCTTTTAATGTACCAATAATTCAAAGTTTCGGCATATGTGGGTGCACTTAACTTGAAAGGAAGTCATATTCACGTGTTGTTGTGTCTTTTTTTAATAACTCCCTATCACTTCACCTATGCATGTTAATAAACATATATATAAATCTCCCTAACTCAACTTTTTTTAACCTAATATTTGTTTCATGGTCGTCCCCAATAAGTAAAATTATCTTATCATTTAATAATCCATTGTTGTCAGCATTCGAAACAAGCTATAGAGTTAAGACGATCCTTTTTTTTTTTGACTAGAAGTATGTTATTCGTTTTTTAAAGGAATTGGTTGATAGCTAATGAATACCTTCTAATTGCAGAGAAACAGATTGTCCTTAAGGATATATTAAAGGAAGATAGTCATGACCGTTGATTTGATAATTACTCTTGGATTATTATATCCATTAATGGTTACCTTCCTTTTTTCATCTTCATCCACTAATGAAATTTACATCGCAACCTTTGTAACTTTATAACTAACAGAATAATGTTAAAATGGTAGCTCCAAGTCACCTTATAACGATTCCTCCATAGACCAATTATGTTTAACTAGACAATGATTCTTTAATATGTTATCCCACCCATCTTCTTTCCATTTGCATATACCCTGTCACGCCCCCAAGTCGGCAGTAGTCTTTCAACCGCTCTTAGCGAGGTGCGGCACCACCGAACACTTTCTTTTCACCAATACTTATGTTCGTGGACTACGCCTAACCACTTACTCCTACTTAGTTTGTGTTTCACAACCAAGTATTATTATGTTATCCTTTATACCAATGAACACCCATACACATTCATTATCAACAACAATTATAAATGATGAACACAATTGCACAGTATAAAGGGAGGGGCAACTCCCTGAACAACGAGTCTGCTCGATAATATATTATACAATAGTTTACAAAGCTTTACAAGTATACTTGGAAACCCCAAGTTTCATACTTAGCCAAATTTACAATCCAAGGCAAAACTCGGTTGCCTAGCTCGTCAGCGCCTCCGCACAGTCGCCGCACGACTTACCAACGCTTCGTTCACCTCGTCGCATGATCGTGTTGTTTGCCCAACTTGGGCGTGCCTCCAAGTCGCCACACACGGGCACCTCTACCCGAGACACACCTCTATTCACAATCTCAACACTTCACCAAATCACCGTGCACACTTGCACGCCGGGCAGGCGCTCACCCGAGTCGCCAAGACACCCGCGCCAAGTTGTTGCACAAACCGGGCGCCACACACCCATGCATGCCATCACCCAACCACCAGGCGCTCCTGCCCGCACCTTCAACCAAAACCAAGAAGAACACCTAACTCCGTGCGGCCTTGCCCAAGAACGGGCGCATCCTCCAAATCTGCGCCTCTCCTTTCTTGTGCGTCCACCTTGTAGTTATGTGCCTCTTCCTCTACATGAGCGAAGATCTTGTGTGATTGTGAGATGTTGGAATGAGCTCCATGCTCATCCAATATATACCAAGTGTGGGGTGTAGTCTTGGCTACCTAACCGACTCGCCCAAAGCCCCTTCTCCATCGCAATTCCTTCAAAACGCATGTCGGCTCCCTTGTAAACATAGGTCAGCCTCCATACAAGTTAACACACTCTCTCATGCATATAAGTAACTCGCCCACCTTTCATTATGCGCCTAACACATCGCACAACCAAGTCGTGAGCTCGTCCTCCACTGAACCGCAGTCGCACTATCCATCCGCACACACGCATCGTCCGCCCACGCACCCAGGAACTGCAGGTCGTTACATCCTCCTCCACCTGAAATCGTTGTCATCCTCGACAACATACCATCCTGGTAGCCATCCACCAAGATCAACATCAATGTCTGTCTCATTCTCGATCCATGATGCCAACTCCTCCACATATTGCAAACATCCCTGCAACATATGTAGAACTTCATCTCCACCATGTGTCGTCCTCATCCTGTGAACTTTCCTCCTCGTTTGTCTGATGCCAGCATCTCTTCGTGCACTTCCGGACCCCATGTCTGAACTAGTTGGGTAGCTAATCCAACTGTCACGCTCAAGCCATGAGAGTGAACATCCTTATGCCTTCACCAGTCTATCTCGGATTCCTGCCACATCCCGAACTCAACAAGAATCTCACCCATGCTCAGGTCCATGGAAACTCCATCTCATCTGCAACATGTCATGATGCTTAATGCCAAGCCATCCCTGCACCATCTGTCATACCTGCTCAACATGTTTTAAAGGACTCACTGCCATGAGCAGCTAATAATGAGCCCCATCTTCTTTTCCATCTAATAAGATGTGGAGGGAGTAGAGCCTGAAGGCTCACCCTCACTAAGCATCTCAATCCATCTGTCAGGATCTTCTATTTCCATCCTCTGTAGATAAGTGACCTGATCCTCCCCCCGGACATTCGGCCTCACATATGCCTCATCATCATCATCCTCGACCACTTCTAGCCTTCTTGACAAATCCAAGATACTATCTGAAAGAGTCTTGATGACCAATGACTATTCGGTAAGATTTGTCTCAGCCGTAGACAACCGCTTACTCATGTCTTCCATCCGCTTCTTGTCCTCCATTTGCATCACTGCCAAATTACAATCGGGCCTTGTCACTCCAATGGTTGGTACACTAATGGGTACATCTTCCCTTCCATCATAAATGTACAGCTTCCTCAAATGTGGAACAATCATAGCATCAAACTGTTTCATGAATTCCATTCCTAGTACAGCTTCATAGTCATCAATCCACACTATAGTGAAGTCGACCTTTCCTGTCCACTCACCAAGTTTTGTGTCCACTTTTTCAGCTATACCAAGAACATCATCAGGAGGAGAATTGACTGTCTTCATCTATGCCTTCACCGGTACGCCCAATCCTTCTCGCAGTATCTTCTCCCATGAAGTTGTGAGAGGCCCCACTATCCACCATAGTGAGTATATCAGCACCTCCAACCTTCATCTGAACATACTCCAGCTTGTTCCTCTCAGGATCCCTCCGAGAGACCACCTCTATAGCAGCAGCAGCACCAAGTATCTGCATCATCCCCACAAAAGCTTCTTCATTCTTTGCATTAGATTGTGCAATCGCAGCCACTTTCTGTCTAGAAGGACAATTCTTCATTGTATGTGTTCCAGCACATATCCAACACTTCAAGGCTTTCTTCGTCTTCGAACTATCATCCGATTTCGAAGCATCATCCTTCTTCTTATCTTTCGGCTTATCAGACTTCTTCTTCCTATCATCAGAAGTCTCATCATAATGCTCCACCAACCTATCCACAGCAGCAAAATCTTCCTCAAGTGTTCTAATCCTCTGTCTCTTCACTTCATTGCATGCCCAAGGCTTCAACCCAATAATGAAATTGAACACCTTGTCCCTCTCCGCCATGTCAGGAAGTTCCAGAACCTCACTTTCAAAATCTCGCTGATATGGCTGAAGGTTCCCGGTCTACTTTCTGAACTTAATTTTCATCCTTGCTTCCCACGTTTCATCCTGAGGACTGAAATGGGTATGCAAAGCTTTCTTCATCTCATCCCATGAAGTAATGTCACCAGCACTGCCATTGGCAATTTGATCCATCCTCCTTCGCCACCACATCTTAGCATCCTTTTTCAAGAACTGAGCAGCTACCTTGACCTTCGTCTCATCATCAGATAGACCCAATCGTTCCAAGTACTGCTCCATGTCCCATAGAAATTTTCCAAGAGTCTTTGCACTCCTTGTACCATCGTAAGATTCTAATTCCTTGACTTTCACATGAGGCACTCCTCCACCTGAGTTATGCTTCACGGCCTTCTTCAACACCGCGATCTCATCTTTGGCTTCGTCAATATATTTTCGCAAGTTCACGATCTCTGCAAGACCTTGGTCCCTTGCCTCTTCAACCTCCTTGACCCTCACTTCAAGTTGTGTACACATAAGATCAGTGTACTCGTGTTGAGTCCGGAGTTCATCGAGCTCTTCCTTCATCTTCGAATTGGCATCTTGCTCCTTATCGAACAAGTCCAACTTCTTAGCCCAGAAAGCTTCCACGTCCTCCATCCTTTCCAACACTTTTTCCATAAGTGCTATAGTAGCATCTTGCACACCGTGACTAGACCCAACTTGAGATTCAGCTACCATTGCTAACAACCTCCTTCTTCTTTGCAATCTAGTTCAACCATCCAACAGCTTCACCAAGATGCCTGCAACCTGAACCAACCCTTGTCCCACTTGTGTGTGAAACAGCTTCCTTCACCTGCAAGTACCTACTTCACTGTCACCAACTGTCAAGCTTCTTCAACCCTGAATCAGCTTCAATATCTTCACTTCGTCACGAGCAACCCTGCTCTGATACCACCTGTCACGCCCCCAAGTCGGTGGTAGTCTTTCAACCGCTCTTAGCGAGGTGCGGCACCACCAAACACTTTCTTTTCACCAATACTTATGTTCGTGGACTACGCCTAACCACTTACTCCTACTTAGTTTGTGTTTTGCAACCAAGTATTATTATGTTATCCTTTATACCAATGAACACCCATACACATTCATTATCAACAGCAACTATAAATGATGAACACAATTGCACAGTATAAAGGGAGGGGCAACTCCCTGAACAATGAATCTGCCCGATAATATATTATACAACAGTTTACAAAGCTTTACAATTATACTTGGAAACCCCAAGTTTCATACTTAGCCAAATTTACAATCCAAGGCAAAACTCGGTTGCCTAGCTCGTCAGCGCCTCCGCACAGTTGCCGCACGACTTACCAACGCTTCGTTCACCTCGTCGCACGATCGTGTTGTTTTCCCAACTTGGGCGCACCTCCAAGTCGCCACACATGGGTGCCTCTACCCGAGACACACCTCCGTTCACAATCTCAACACTTCACCAAGTCATCGTTCACACTTGCACACCGGGTGGGTGCTCACCCGAGTCGCCAAGACACCCGCGCCAAGTTATCACACAAACCGGGCGCCACACACCTGTGCACGCCCTAACCCAACCACCGGGTGCTCCTACCCACACCTTCACCCAAAACCAAGAAGAACACCTAACTCTGTGCGGCCTTGCCCAAGAACGGCCGCATCCCCCAAATCTGCGCCTCTCCTTTCTTGTGCGTCCACCTTGTAGTTCTACGCCTCTTCCTCTACATGAGTGAAGATCTTGTGTGATTGTGAGATGCTGGAATGAGCTCCATTCTCATCCAATATATACCAAGTGTGGGGCGTATTCCTGGCTGCCCAGCCGACTCGCCCAAAGCCCCTTCTCCATCGCAACTCCTTCAAAACGCATGTCGGCTCCCTCATACACATAGGTCGGCCTCCATACAAGTTAACACATGCTCTCATGCGTATAAGTAACTCGCCCACCTTCCATTATTCACCTAACACATCGCACAACCAAGTTGTGAGCTCGTCGTCCACCGAACTGCAGTCGCACTGTCCATCCGCACGCACGCATCATCCGCCCGCGCACCCAGGAACTGCAGGTCTTTACATACCCAGTCTTGTTATATCCATTTAATCATTTTATGGTTGATCGAAAACAGAAAATTGTTATGCTACTTTCCTTTCTTTCTAGAGAATTGTCTCAGAATTATTACGAATACTTAACTTATTTGAATATTGTGTGCATCTCCTTATATTTATATATGTTATAATTTAAGGAGTCAAATTATATATATATTCATGTGTGATACCTATACAAGAGTGATTTCCAAAACATAAGAACGACCTTCAATTGCCCAGAGATGGTCATGAGGATTTTTAATTGAGTGTTAAGGCTGCCCACCCTTATTTCTTGATATATTTCTTCTATATTTCCTCAAAATTAGTTTGTCTTAGCCCCCCAATTTCATTTTATTTACTTCCATAGTACTTTGGTTCATGATACTCTTCACATCATTATAACTTATCCCTATCGAATAGCGTATTATAGTGTTTTTTTCATAATGATAAACATTCAACTTCTTTATGATTTATATAAACCCATTGTATGACAAAAATAGGTGCTTCCTCTGCCTAACAAATATAGGGAAACAATACACCTAGATATAACATGTGTCAATGTCTTTCTAGAAAATGACCACTCGGGCTCTAATAACAATAGTCAAATTTGAAACTTCTCGGAAAACTTGTTTAATTCTCACGAAGATAAAGAAGTTCTCCTCCACTCATATGTTTTTGATATAATATAACCTTCTTCTATTCTGAATGTCAAATAGTAATTAAATAACAATTTTTAAGTTCCATCAACTCTGTAGTTATATTACCTAGACCTTTTGTGCCTTAATTCTCATGTCAAATTGAACATTTTCTATCATATTATGTATAATCACAGTCGACTTTGATCTTTTCCGATTTAGATATTCCAATGAACAACCAGTTATGTTAAAATCTAATCTAGCTATTAATCATTTATATATTGTAGTTACAAGTGGGCATAGGTTCCAGTATTGAACCTATAGCTCTAATACCACTTGTCAGGAACCTCGATTGCTCACTCGTTGGGAATTGTTTTTTTATAACTTACTGCAAGGGTTAAAAATGAGTATAGTATAGGGATCATCTAATGGAGCTCGTTAAGATTTTCCTAGAATGTGTGGGGTTGGTGTAGAGTATATCTAAAACACTAGTCCTTTAGATTAGGGTTCAGCTCTGGAGCACGCCCATAGCCACCGTCGCCCCTGTTGACCTCCCTCAGCAGCCTCTCGCTGCTGAGACCATCTAGTGTGTGGAGATAACTCTGCATGGTGAGCCTCCTCATCATAATCTTGAGTCCAACCAGTATGGACGTTGGAGGTGGCCCCCCTTCCCCCCCCCCCCCCTGAGATTGTCACCTTCGAGAGATTGGTAGCCTCCTGTGGCAAGAGGAAAGCAAACTTGAACCAGCAGAAATTTGTTAAGAAAGTCGAATCCATCCCTTTGGTAGAGCTGCCTGTGGAACACCTGTGCTAGACTGAGCTTAACCTGGCTGAAAGAGGGCTCATTGGACAATTCACGGGTCTCTGGCCCTCTCCCAAAGCTATGGATGGATGGGTCTCTGAAGGAATACGAAGCCACATGTTAGGCAGAGGTTATTATGTTTTTTTTCGAATCAGCAGAAGATCGAGATCTCATTTTCCGAAACGGTCCATATTTCATGGGCCTCCAAGGGCTCTCACTGAATAAATGGATGTCGGACTTTTATCCTTTCTAGGACACTCCTTCAACCGTCCCTATCTAGGTAAGGTTACCTCACCTTCCTCTTCATTGCTGGAACTCGGAGTCTATGGAAACAATCAGGAACAAATTAGGAAAATGCATAGCTAGGGCTGAAAGGAGAGAACAATATTCTTGTGCCAGAATATGTGTTGAAGTCGATCTGGAGATAGGATTGCCTGAGGCAATCAAGTTGACCATAGCTAGCTAGTCTCACATCCAGGAACTAGATTATGAACAGCTCCCCTTCAAGTGTCGACATTGTCATGGCTATGGTCATTTCGCACGAAACTGCAAGAAGAAAATCGAGTAAGAATCTGAAAAAGAAAAGGGAGAATAGTGGACAAAAGCCAGAGAAACTGCCACAACTAAACAGACCATCAGAGCGAAAAGGAAAGGAGGGAATCCAAAGACCGGAGGACCCTCTGTTGGGAAGAGTTTAACCGAAGATCAAGCCACGACAAAGGTCACCATCTCAATAAATCCTTTTGTTGCTCCAAACCCTCCAGAAGACCAACCAGAACTTGAAGAGGGTGAGGTGCAACAGAATATGGAACAAACGAAAGACGCAGAAATAAATTGAGGATCTTAGGAACAAACTGTAGAAGCCATTTCAGAAACCCCTTGTATAGATGCAATCCAACAAGAAAATCAAGGCCCTCCAGTAGGCGCCACTTCCCCACCCTCTTATGTAGAAATGACTAAAAATAAAAATCTGTTAGACAACCCTGGTTCTTCCAAAGATGAACCCCTCAAGCAATCCAACAAAAAGGTAGGAAGAAAGTCTCGCAAGGAGATCAGAGAAGAAGAGGCGGAGTGACTAAAGATGCATGGCAGTCAGTCCACAATCAAAATGTCATTAGGCAGAAACATAAGGACCAGACCCCCAAATGTCGAGTCTGCACCGCCCCCCCTCTAGTAAATAATGCAGATTGTCTCTTGGAACTGTAGGGATCTGGGAAACCCACTGAAAGCTGAAGTAGTAAAAGACTTATTAAGAATGGAAATCTCAGACATTCTCCTACTCCAAGAGACAAAGATAGATGAAGATGCTCTTCTATCTTTAAGTCAAACCAAATGGAAAAAGAATTCAGGAAAAGCAGTCAGCGCCAGAGTTACTTTAGGGGGCCTTGCAACCCTATAGTCGGAGGATAAGTTCCAGCTTAAAAGCTCTTTTGCAACCCAACACTAGATATATACAGATCTTCTTCACCTCCCAAGTAAGATTTCTCTAGCTTTCTTTAATCTTTATGTTCCTATTAATTTTTTGGAAAAGAAGGACTGCTGGAATTCTCTCTCAGACTTCCTGTAAATCTATACCCCCCAAAACATCATTCTGGTGGGGGATCTCAACATCACTCTAGACCCAAATGAGAAAAAAGGCAAAGTATTGGGTAAATATCCCTTCCATGTCTCGATGGAGTCTCTGATTCTTGAATGGGACCTTCTAGACCACAAACCTAAGAAAGGTCATTATACCTTTACCAATAAAAGAGTTGGTAATGCCAATATTTTTGCTCGTTTAGACCGGTTTCTAGTTCAAAGTACTCTGTTGGAGGGGAAGCATTTAATCTCTTCAAAAATCCTGCCCAAAATAACATCTGATCATAACCCCATCTCGCTGCTGATAAAGAAAGAGGAGGACTTGGGCCCTATTCCCTTTAGATTCAACCCTCTTTGGGTATCGAGAGAGGGCTTTATGGATATAGTGGCTGACATTTGGATGCAACCAGTTGAAGGATCCCCCAACTTCGTGTGGGAACAAAAACTCAAAAACATTAAGTCTGGGAAAAAAAAAAACTTTCCACTCCTATGAGCCATAGACAAAATATAGTCCAGGCTCTAGCTGAGATTCAACTAGGCATGGAAGGATATGACATCACCAAAGCTCAGCTGCTCATCGAACAGAACGCCCAGTTCAATTCCTTTCTTTCCTTTTGACAAGAAGAGGAATATTGGTGCCTTAAGCCTCGCAGCCTCTGGCTCCAAGCTAGAGACAGAAACACAGCTTTCTTTCATGGGCAATGCAGAGCCTGTCTCTCTCATAATCACATTTCCAAAATATCTAATAGGTAGGGGAAAGTTATCAAAAGACAGTCTCTCATAAAATAAGCAGCCACAACCCATTATCAGAATCTGTTCCAAGAGGATGGTTCTTCTGATGATGACCTGGCTGCCAACTTTTTGTCAAACATCCCCCCTCTTGTCACTATAGATGTAAACGTTGGGTTAATGAAGCCTTTTTCCAAAAAAGAGATAGTTGAATTCATTTGGTCAATGCAGCCGGATAAAGCACCTAGGCCGGACGGCTTCACCATACATTTCTACAGAGCCTGCTGGAATGTAATAAAACTCGATCTTCTCATAATGGTAAAAGCCTTTCAAAAGAAATCCAAAGTGGGAGGGTGCACCAACTCCACCTTCCTTGCCCTTATCCTGAAAGAAGTTAACCCTAAGACTTTCGACAGATTCCAGCCAATCTCTCTTTGCAATGCCTCCTACAAGATCCTTGCCAAACTCTTTGCCAATAGACTCAAGCCTCTATTAGGGAACCTGATCTCCCCTCTGCAGGGCGGGTTCATCAAAGGAAGGCACCTCATAGACAATGTGATCCAAGTGCAAGAAGCCCTCCACTCTATCCACTCTCGGAAGGAAAAAGGTATTCTCATCAAGTTGGATATGTCAAATGCTTTTGACCGATTTAAACTCTTATTTCTCTACAAAATCCTCCTCTCCTTCAGTTTTAGTGTTGATTTTGTCAACTTGATAAAAGCCTGCACACACAGACCTTTGATAGCCCCCCTAGTCAATGGCAAACCTGCTGACTTCTTCTAAGCTTCTAGAGGGCTCCGCCAAGGATGCCCTTTGTCACCCTTTCTTTATATCTTGTTGGAAGAATCCCTAAGCAGAAAGTTGATAGCAGAAATGGAAGTAGGCACTATCCCAAGTATCAAGGCAGCAAGAGGGTTGGACCCTATAAATCATGCCCTCTTTGCGGATGACTCTCTCCTTTTGGGAGGGGCCTCGATTACGATAGCAAAGGATGTCAAAGAAATCCTTCAACACTTTTGTTTAATTACAGAAGCCTTGATCAATAAAAGAAAAAGTGTGGTTTATGGCTGGAATGTAGATCACCCAACTATCCTTCGAATTGCCTGCATATTGGGATTCCCAGGGTATGAAAAGTGGGAAAAGATCAAATATCTAGGCCTTCCCTTAACCTTGGGACCAAGCCCTCCCTCCTTATGGACTAAAGTAATTAGCAAGATAAAAGCAAATATAGCATATTGGGGAGGCCAATGTCTAACCAAGGCAAGAAAGTGGGTTTTGCTAAAGGCAGTCCTCTCTGCCCTTCCCATCTTCCAGTCTTCCCTTCTGCTAGCTCCTAATTCTATCTTAGAATAGATCTCCAAACTCCTTCGGGACTTCCTATGGAATGGGGGCAAGGGCAATCACAGAAAGTTACATTTGGTAAGATGGGATATCCTGAATAGACCACTCCAGCAAGGTGGGTTACAGATACGGGATCCAAGCTTAGCAAATCTGGCTCTTGTTGGAAAAATCATATGGCAATTGTATGCAGATAAAAATCATCCTGTCAGCAAGATCCTCTAGAAGAAGTACCTAAAGGGAGGCTCCCTGAGAAACCTCACAACTGCTTCTACTGCAACAGGAACAACGATATGGAATTTAGTCAGAAGAAGCATCGACCATATACAACAGCATTTATACATAATACTGGGTAATGGGCAGAGAACATTACTTTGGGAGGACACCATTCAAGGGAATTCCCCATTGGCCACCCTAAATTCCTATAATGATTTAAAAATCTGGCTAGTGAACAAAGGACTTCTCTGGCTTGTAGACATATGTTCTTAGGAAAGCAAAGGGAATTGGGCAGGATGGACTTTTCCAAGGGTTCTTGTCCCTCTAGAACCACAAAAAAAACTAGCTCTATGCAGCACTTTTTGGCCTCGCCCTTGTCCATCGTACATCCAAAGATAAATGGGGGTGGGGAAGAACCGGAATTTATATAGCAGCACAAGCATTCTCCTCATTACAAGCCACACACACATCTTTGCTGACTCCGAAGCTCTGGAAATCTGTTTGGTCTCCCTTTTGCCTTCTAAAGGTGAATTTCTTCACTTGGTTACTCATGCATAAAAAGGCACTAAAAGGATAAAATCTTAATAAAAGAGGCTTCCACGAGCCCTTTAGATGCTGCCTATGCACTTCTACTATCAAAACCTCTAACCATTTATTGGTTGACTGTGTTTTCACACAAGAAGTTTGGAAGATGGTCATCCATGGACTTAGCGTACCCACCCCCTCCCAGATTTCAATTATTACTCTCTACACCTCCTGGGCAGATCAAAACCCTGAGAAAAAATCTAAAAACATAGGCTCGAAAAACATTTGGCAAGCTATTCCTAAATGCCTTTGGTGGAAAGTGTGGTTGGCTCGAAATGAGTGTGTTTTTAACAATAGGATCCCGAAATCAGTGAAAGTGGCTGCCAAAGCAAAATCTCTATTGTTGGAAATAATAGATAAACCAGCTTTTGCCTTTTTATTATCTGCAGGAGTCTCTGCATGGCTAGGACCCTACGTGCCAGGAGAAAGGAAAGATTCAATCAACAAGCCAATGAAAGATCCTACTTGGTGCCTGCGTCTCACTACAGGTGACTTTCTTAAGTGGTGGCAGGGGACCTCAAAAGCCACTATCTTCTTTGATGGAGCATCCAAGGGGAAACCAGGCACTGCAGGCGTAGGGGGATTAATTCTCTCCCCAGACAGATCGGAAAAACCAGTTCAGTTGGGGCCTAGGCATAAGTTTGAGCAATCAAGCAGAGAGTTACAGCCTCCTAAAAGCTTGCCAAATTGTGAAGGAGTTAGATTACAAATCAATCCAAATATTCGAAGACTCGAAGATTCTAATAAAGCTCTTAAAATCCGAAGATTATTTTAGTAACCCAGCTTTAAACAAAACCTTGTAGAGAATTCGAAACACTTTGAAAGACTTCGACGCAGTTGACTCATACCATATTCTGTGGGATTCAAACAAACAAGCGGACTCGCTGGCAAATAAAGCATGCATGCTACCTCAAGGTAATCTTAGCCTTAATGGAGGATCCTACTCGATTCATCCTTTGCCTTAGACAATCTACAGAAGGTAGATCTACTTTTCAGAGGGAGAGAGGTATTTGGTACCTTGAAAGTCACATTCAGGATCGCCAAGTAGCAAGCAGATGGAATAACAAGCACAAGGACTATCAAGCAGAAGAAACAGCAGCGGAATGTACAGCGGTAGATGGTAGAAGGATAGCTACAAAAGGAACAACAACCAGAATGAACAGCAGCATAAGGTACAGCATCAAAAGGAAAAACAAGCAGAAGGAACAACAGAAGAAGGAAAATCTTCCTAAGGAATAGCAGGCCAAAGGAACAGCAGCGGTAGCAGAAGGAACAACAAGCAGTTTAGGGAACAGCAACGGAAAGAACAGCAATCAAAAGGAACATCAAGCAAAACGAACAGCATCCGAAGAAACAGCGAGCCAAAGGAACAGCAACAAAAGGAACAGTAGGCCGAAGGAACAACAAGGCGAAGGAAAATCAGATTGAAGGAACAGCAGGCCGAAGGAACAACACCAGAAGGAACAACACCCAAGGGAATAGCAGGCTGAAGGAACAGCAATTCGAAGGAACAGCAACCAAAGGAATAGCAAGCCGAAGGAACAGCAAGTAGAATGAACAATAGCATAAGGAATGACGAACTTAAGGAACAGCAAAAAGAAAAGCATAAGGAAAAGGTCACAGAATTTTCTCTCCCAGAGATAAAGTGTAAGTCAGAAAACAAGAATAGCCAAAGAACTCATATAACTTTTGAATATAAGCATAGGAGAAGGGACTACCATCAGCTCATTCTCGTTGCTTAGTTTTTAAAAGCTATTGTCCTTTGTAATAGGAGCTTGCTTCACTTTTAGAAATAAATACATTAACCGTCCTTGTTAAAAAAAATATGGGCATAGTATTATGTATTCAATAATATCATTTTCATTGTATTCCTAATCTAACCAATTAAAGTATCGCCAATTCTCAAGAGGACCATTATAACCTCCTTGTCGTTACCCTTGTGTCTTACCTATGTATCTTAGACTGCACCCTTCCCTAACATCATAGGCGTGATAAGGCTAACATACCTCTACATACACTTAGGTCTCATACAAGAAGGTGATGAATAAATAATTGTAGTCCAATCATTCTTTCCATATTGTATTTATTTGTAAGGTTCATAATATATTGTATTTTATTTATCCCATAGTTCCTCCTTGATTTAGTATGCATATTACGTAGCTCTCTAACGTTGTTTGAGCTATCCATGAAATTCCTGTAGATGTATGGGAACTAGTAGGCTTCTTTTTCCTTGCTTACTAAAAGGCTCCATGTTAACTTTTAAATCTGAGGTATGCTAAGCCCCAAGTGCGCCAAGGTGTCGAAAAGGGTTGGCACTTTGGTTTCATGACTAAAATGGGTTAATGTCTCACTTCTCATAATAGAGGTATGTCTAAAGATATGAGGTATGTCTAAAGAGCTCCACTGTATTGCCTTGATCGGAACACCTAATTTCTACCTTCCACATATTATAAATCACATGGTCCACCTGCTCTCTTCACATGGCCACCATCATGACGATGTACCTTGTTCATCAACAGCCATAAATACCTTGCTTCAATCAATGGTGAGGATTTAGTACTTGAAACCATAGATCTTAACATGCCTCCCTCTTACATTTGGTTCAAAATCCTTCTTCGCATGGTCTGCGAGCTGCAACTATGGGTAGTGTCTTTCTGCATGCCTTGACACCGAGTCACCCACATCTGTTTCCTCATGGCTAGGTAAATGGTTCCTTTTTAATTTCTATAACACTATTCCATATCTTCTTGATCCTACTATATGGTTTGGGGTCTCATATACTTGTTATGATGTTTTGTTTTTTCTTCAGGTATAATTTTTCTCCTCCCGATCACGAGTCTTTTTTTTTTGTATATATTCCCCTCATACTTTTCATTGTCTGTGGGATAAATAAGAAGGAGATTTTGAAACGGCCTTCTCTGTGTGTATGTGTTATCTCTAGGTTTACTCCAGGTAGTATGAATTTTGCATGGGTTCTGGTTTTGGGATTTTGGAAACTAAGTTTTTCAGACAAGACTGAATTTTGTCCTTCCCCTACAACTCGCATTTATTGTATCGTTATGGGGTGTGTGCTACCTAGCAAGGCCTACCCGAATCATGGTATTAGCCAGGCACTTATGGGCTGATAAAAATCATAGAATCACATGAGTAACTTCCACATTATGGTCTAATAATTTCTTTTCTTTTCTTTTTTGTATGTGGGATTCATATCTACTTGGCCCTAATTACATATGATAACCTGATTCTCTTCAATGCTTCTTAGTTCATTTTTCTTTCGTTGTTGCGGCTCTGGTAGAGAAAGAGTTTTCCTTTAGCATATGTTTCATTCGGAGGGTTGTATCGGACAACACCAGGTAACTTATTTTCCCCCTTTCCTTTCCAATATTTTTCTTTATCACCTCTTAATTAGTTTAAGGGTAATATAAAATTGAATTATGTGGCATGGTTCGCAAAATTTTGACCTCACCACTCTCTCAGCAACCTTATAGCCTGATATTCTTGGTAAATCTAATTACTTAAGTAGTGTCTTCTATTTTTTTTGTTGTAAAGAGGTCACAATTGTCTCTGTTTGCCAATGCAGAAAGAGATATTTCATGGAGAAGCCATACAGGGCAAACTCGATCTACTCTACTACCCTATGCCAGGTAACTGCTTCCTCGATGCATCATACACAGGACTGTGATGTTTTTCTCTAATGTCCGATGAAATTTTTTTCTGGGTTAAATGTTTTTCATCCTTGGGTTACTACTAATGGTTTTGGTTCAGGGTATTTTTTTTCTCAACTAATGGCACTGAGCCCTGTTATCTAAAGGTAATCCAATTCGGGATTCTTCAGTTACAATATCTTAGGTTATATATGTTCATTTTAATTACTCATATATTAACTTCTTTATACCAGAACTAACGCTTGTCTTCTAGTATTTTTATTACTGCGGGTACAACAATTCTCCCCTATCCTACGCAGAAGTAATCATTCTGAATTGAATGGATTATGTCGGGGTCAATTCATTTGCTAATCATTCCTCTTTTCCGTCAATTTGGTTGTTACATTTATGCTCCTTCCCTACTCTAGAGAGGATATTGTCCTACTTCTGCTCCCACTGTGCTCGTTCGTGTGGCTTTTCTGGTCTGGACTAGGGGTTAAAGCCTTCATACCATTGTATAGTTATAATTGGTTCTCTCTCTCCTTTTTTGTTTAAAAACAGTTGACTCAATTGTTACTATGCGACGATCATAGGGATGATTTACCTCCAACTATTGTAGTTATATTTTTTTCCTTGAGTCATGTATATAAAATTTAATTTTGGCACTATAGTTATTGATCTATTATTTCACTAGTGCTTACTAGTTGTGTTTTACCTTCGGAAGTAGAATACTTGTAAATTGGGTTTATGCAAGAAATTAATATTCCCTTGCAATGTAACCAATATATTTACCTTTGCACATATAATATATCTGACACGTAATTTTTCCCAACTGTCAGAGCTACCCATATGCTTGTTTCCAGTAACTTCCCGAAAAAATTATTCCACTCCCATGGATTATTGTTTAATCCTTTGGTATTACAACCAGTGTAACGCCTAGATCTATTTCTAGCACTTTCTTACCTATACACTTTAAGGTTCGTGGTATCACTCGATCATGGAACTGTTTTATGTACAAGAAACAATTCAACTAATTATTTATATATTGCATGATAGCTTTTACATATTTATGTTAGTGATTAAGGCTAAAGGTTTGGCTTACTGGTGCCTCGGTAGTGCAATACTTGTTGAATTTGATGTACTAATGTTGCATTCTGACTAACAACATTAACTTGTCCTTCGTCACCTAAACTTTGGGACAATTTTATGCTGCCACGGTTATTTGTTTAACTTAGCTAATCTCATTTGAGGAATTAGAAATAAAGGTTGGTTTTATCAGCTTAAGGGCTCGGTATACAAGTGTTTGCCTAAATTTCCCTTGGCCACTCGTACTGGTTAACAATTCTGAGAAGTTACTACTCCATGCTTGGCTCTAAAATTTTGAAGTACTGGTAGGGTGGTTAACAATTCTGAGAAGTTACTACTCCATGCTTGGCTCTAAAATTTTGAAGTACTGGTAGGGTTGTTTTGGTAACTAATAGCAAAGGCAATTTTAGCAATTATAAGAACTCCACTTAGAATAGTAATTTATCACTTAACTTATGTCATAATTGTTCTAATAATAACTAATATATTAGCAATAATTTTACTTATAAAGCATCCATCAATTCAGTTCCTCCTACTAGATCCACAATCGTATTAATTTCCTCCTACTAGATCCACAATCATATTAGACCTACATTTAATAATAATATAATGTCACCTTTCAATCTGAGCTAGCTCTGAATTTTCTAAACATTCCGCATACACCCTAGAGGTTAAAGTTATCTCAAATTCTTCATAACCTTTCAAGTACAAAAATATATCTACTTAGATCTCTTCATTCATATTAAATCACATATGTATCTATTCTTATGGTAATTAATGAAGTAACATTAAAACAACAAAATAAAATGCCATGAAATAGTGTAAAACATTTACTTAAACCAAACCAATTGATAGGGAATCATTTGGAAAGTGGACACCTCCACACAACGTAGAACTGAATTCCTCTAGTTCACCCCCGAGCTAAGAGTTCTTGCCCCCAAAATCAACAACCCCTTGTCGATCCCCTCAACAGGTATTTAATACCTTTCTTTCATGATAATGTTTCCTTTAGCAGTGTCCCGCTTTTGTGGATTTTCTTATCCAATTTTTCGAGGCTTTTACATAAAATCTTGCCTTTCTCTCCTGCGATGCTTTTAGGCTTTTCTAAGCTTAACATATTTCTCCAGCTAAGAAACTTAATGGATCTTTCTCTCCTATCCATCAAGATTATCTATAATTTTATTCTAGAGTACTTATCATGAAAGAATTATCAAATCTCATTTATCAACGAGATTTTATCTTTATTTTATTTTGGGAAGAATATTGTCTCTAGGTGTCTCATTTCCAAATACATAAATCTCATTTATTTACTTATTACTAAATAACCATTTTACATAATTAATTCAATATTCTTCTTTGGATTTTCCGCCATTCTTTCTATCCTAAGTCAGTCTAACCATAGCGGTTTTACCATGACAGTGGGATATTACATAAAACTAATTAATGTTGTCATCTAGATGAATATTTAATGCATTACTCATGTGCAACATATATTTTATAGTCCTAGTGGTTAACTCATTGAAGATCTCCCATAAAAAACTATTTTCCATAGAGTAGGTAAATTCCTAAAATTTGCTTCATAAGGCATCAAATTTTGGCCTCCTTAGGAACAAGTTTGACTATCCTCCTTAAATTTGGTCCTTCAAGGCTAGGGAGAGAAACTAGGGATTAGGGAAAAATTCTAGGGAAGAGGTATTTTTGTGTTTGGAGAGCCTAAACATCAAGTAGATAGGGTTTTCAACATAACCTATCAATTTGGTAGGAATACACTTCAATTTCATCCATAAATTCTCTTGCCTTAAGTGTTTTCCCTAAGAGGGAAACCCTAGTTTTTATTCCCTCAACTTAAGGACTTTCTTGAAGGTTTCGTGACCCTTGGTTTAGCTAATATACATTGTAAGAAGCCTTTTATCCTCTCCTACCGTTAGTTACTCCAACACTCATCAAATTGATCAAACCCTATATCTTGTGCCTCTATTTCTAGGTATCTTCAATGTTCATAGAAATTGAATCCCTTCATAATGAGGCCTTGGACCAAAATTATGTCTTTCTTGAGGACATCCTAGCAAGATCACTTCATACCTTAACACTATAATACCTAATGTAAGTAATCTCTTCCCTACCTAGACTCCTCCCATTGGTGAAATTTCGTAAATAGTAGGGGGTTTGGGTTTTGATGACAGTGGGCCACTACGTCATTGTTTCTTCTTGGTCTAGTTTATACCTTGTAAGGTTTCCCTCTCCAAGGCCTGCTAGATTTTGCATAAACATTTTTGGCACCATTTTCGAGGCCCAAAACATTTGTTACATCCCTATATGAAAATATATATCCTTACTTGGTGAATCTATTAGAAGAGAGAGTCCCTTGTTATTTCTTAAACTTCAAATTCAATGCTGGTATAGTGGAGAAACCCCCTCTACAGGGATACTAAATTCCCCTTGGAGAATCCTGATTTGTATGTTATGCAATATTAGAGGCAATGGCTCCTTAGGATTTGATAATATATTCCCTTCTTTGGATGTAAAGGAAATCCCTATATATCCAAATCAGTGCGATACAAAATATAAGAAAAACATCCCAAAATTTAATGGAGATCCTTCTTCACTCGTGGATAATGTTGTCAAGGTCCTCGAGTACACTTTTTAAATCAACATGATTCGTGAGGATTCTCTCATGTGGCTCCTCATTGATTACTTTGGGGAAGATCTAAGGGATTGGCTTAAACGACATAGACCAAAGAGCATCCCTTCTATTAAGATTCTCATTGAATAATTCCTAAAGTATTGGGGACCAAGTGGTCATGTTGAAGATGTTATCCAAAACTTTATTTCTCTCCAAGAAGAGGGCCACCTCATCCATAGTGAAGAAGTTGAAGAAGAACACCTTGAGCAAGAGTCCTTTCTAGATCATCAAGATGAAATCATTGATGAATATATAGCGGGTAATCTTGAAAAGGAGCATGGTAAGGATCTTGATGAAGGGGGTTCCTCAGTGAGTGAAGTTTAGTTTGGCCCTACCTTTTTCAAGAATGTTATTTCTGATGATGTCCTTTTCGAGCACCCCAAAGAGGGTAATCTTATTTCCCCCTTGGAAGTTGATATCTATAATTTATTGCATGTATAAGAATGGAAATGGGATGCTAGTGGTCACTCCTTTGACATAGATTTGATTTATGATATTGATTATGATACTGATAAGAATATTTTCTTGCCTTGTATCACATGTAATCAAGCAGAGATGATCCCATCTAATCAATCAGAGATGATATGGACTATTAGGTAAGTTGGAAAAAATAAGGGTCTTAATCATAGTCTTGTTCCCTCACCTTAAATGGGGGGTTAATTTTCTTTCCTAGTTGAGTGGGACCTCCTTTAATGGCCTATGGATTTAAAGTTAAAAATAAATTATCTAATGCAAAAAGAGAGGCTTAATGTGCTGAAGGATGGTCATAGGCCTTAATTTATGTTTTAAATTAGAGGCATGGGCCTTAATTTATGTCTAATTTAGAGGCCCATCATACCCCCCTGCTGAAAGTGTTGCTCATCCTCTGAGAAACTTAGTGACCTCATTGTGCCTCATCCATGGCCTTGGTGGCCTCTCTCTTTTGCATTAAGAATATTGGTTGTAAGCTCTACAAGGACAAGCCCAAAAACATATTTGTTCAAAGAAAAATCATTGTTTCTTGAGACCATTTGCTTGCCTTCTTGCCCTTTATTCAAGATGGGTTCTTGAATATTTTTCAGTTTGGCAAGGTCTTCCACACCCTTATCAACCTTCTGCTACCTTGTTCTACCATTTGGACACCTCCTGTAGGATTTCTGGGTCACTGTAATTCCTACAGGATCATCCTGTAGAAAACATAGTCCCTTTGTAAACTAAAGTAAAGGAGTGGAAAAAATGACAGAAATGGTGGAGGAATGAATGGTAATGAGTGGTAAAATAAAAATGTGAGTGACAGGGGTCTCTTTGTGATCCTCCTTTTCTCTTTGACCGTCCTTCTTGCTAACCTGCAAATGGAAATTTCATGAAAATGGAGAGGATGATCTCTTCTTCTTTTTTTCAAGAAATTGGATGGATGAATGATGAATAGATAGTGAATATGAAGTGGATGGAGGGCTTGGAGTGTTGTGGTGACCTTAGCCTTTCCAAAAATTTCTTCTTTTAACTACTGTCCTCATTCCTTAAAATCATCACCCTTCTTAATTTGACTTTTCAACATTGCATGAGTGAAGGAGTGAGCTACAATCAACTAGTTGAAGGCTGCTGAGACTGTTTACCCGTCCTTACGTTATAAAACCTCATCTCTCATGCATTGACAAAAAATTTCTAACTATAATATGCTCAAGTGAAGAGGTCAAGAATATTGCATACCTGTACCTACCTGATGGTTGTTGGAGAGACATGCATGTTGCCGTTGAGTTGATGTTAATGTGCGGTGTTGGATGGTGATGTTGATGATCCTCGTGTTGCTGTTAAGCTCTTGAGGAGCTTCTTTGACCTCTAGATCTCCTTTAAAACTGCTCGTTTTCAATCCTGTAGGTGTTGTTCTGTATCCTATAGGTTTACAGGATAGCAACTTGTTTTGTCCATATCTCCCAAACGGTAGACTGGATTGAGCTGAAACTTTTTGAGCATGTTTCCATCATCAATATACACCTCCCCATAGAAAAATTTTGGTAAATGGATGCACCGATCTCAATAAAAAACTAAAACTGGATGAAGGTGATGGAGATTGATTTCTTGGAAACCGTGCACTGGAATTTTCTAAATTTCTTGGGCATGTTACCATCATCCATATGCATCTCCCCATGAAACAACTTTTTAAATGGATGCATGGATATTGAGAAAATGCAAAAATGGATGAAGGTGATGGAGGCCAATTTCTTGGAAACCGTGCACTGGAATTTGCTGAAACTACTTGAGCATGTTACCATCATCCATATTCATCTCTCCCTAAAACAGCTTAGCAAATGGATGCATGGTTTTCAAGTTATGGCAAAAGCAAATTTCTGCTCTATGTATTTTTGTATCCTCTAGTAAAACATAGCATCCTGTAGTTTTTTAGGATAGCAAGAAAATTGAATGGTAGAAGCTTGAGAATGATGGGTGGATGGTGAAAATAGATGAGGGTGATGGATTGGCATGGCCTTGGCCTTGTTGGAGCATTTGAGCAAAGGAGGAGAAAGTCAAAATTTGACTTCTTTTCACTAGGCTTGACCAATTTTCCTTTTGGTACCAACTTGTTCTTGTTGCTTGCAGATGTTGGAGATTACATGCATTTATCAAAGAGATGCATGGAGCAAGTATTTCTTTTATCTTTTATCTTTCTTCTTCTAGGCCTACTAGACACCTCAATGAGGTTTTCAACTAGTAGTTCTGCCTAGGTGCCTCAAAGGAGGTTTTCACCTAGGATCTTTTCTTTTTTCTCTTTTTTTATTTTTTCCCGACCCATTGACCGCCTCATGGAGGTTTTCAATCAATGAGCCAATCTGGGGCACCTCAAAGGAGGTTTTCACCTCAGATTTTTATTTTTTTCTCTTATTTTTCATTTAATTATTTTTTACTTTTTTTTACTTTTTTACCCTACCCTACTTGAAAAACAAAATCACTTTCAAGTATAAGAATACTTCCAATGGAGCCATGTGCACATCAAGATGATAGAAAAACTAATGTGTAGGATTGAGATGTATGCTTTGACATTTACCTGAATTTGAGAGATCAAATGATTTGACTTTCATGATATCAAGCCCAATTGAAGAAGAGGGTATCGCTGCAACTTAATGATTGTCTGGGACCATATTTCGATATAGTTGTGATGCCCCTGGTCCACTTGCTGATTTGGATCATTCTTCATGTCTTCTTCTATCATGACCTTCAAATCTTCCTCTTTTTGTTGATTGTTCTCTTGAATACATGGAGGATTTGATGGTATCCATGAGGGAGTTCTCTCAATATCTGATTTTGATGTCTTCTCTTCATCAATCGCAACCCATGGTTCTATGGTCTTCTTATTTTAATCTTCTTCTTTTGGATGTGGTTTGTTATCACTAAAATAGGACCCTGATAGGCTGCTGATTAGACTATCTCAATGTAACTATTTCAAACCAACTTTTAGTTGAGGCTTAGCCTCCTCAGCCTGAGAGGGCTCTCTCAGAGGTTAATGATATTGATTAATGATAATATAGATGGCTAACTCTATCTTGGTTTTGTGTGTTTGTAGGTTGAAAAGATGAAGGCTTGCTACCATTGGGCTATGGAGTCAACAAGTCAATAAATTCAGTGGCAAGGTTTCTTGACATGAACGCTGAGGCAAATGGGTTTTAAAACAAAGATAATTTACTTAATAACATAGGTCAAAAGAGTCATTCCATTACTCAAGGAAGTCAGAGCACAGGGTTATGAATTCTGAGCAATAGTAATGAAATCTACTGCTGATGGTTCAAAGGTGGTTTACTCACAAGATTCTGAAAAAACACAGTCATCTCATTACTAAAGGAAGTCAGAGCATAAGATTATGAATTCTGAGTAATAGTAATGAGATCTACTACTCAACACAATCATTCCATTACTAAAAAAAATTAGAGCACATGGTTGTGAATTCTGAATAATAGCAATGTAATTTAGTGCTGGTGGTTCAAATATAAAACACAGTCATCTTATTGTTAAAAGAAGTCAGAGCATTAGATCATGAATTATGAGTATTAACAATAATATCTACTGCAAGTAATTAAAATAAAATATAAATCAAGAAATAATTAACCCCATGGGAACTCAAATCTGTTCAGGAAAACCTCTCTGCATTACTGATTATAGTTCATAGCATAAAGCAACAGTTGGGCCAAAAAGTCTTCAACCCCTCCTCTCATTCCACCTCTTGCTTCATATATAGAATTTACAATATGGATTCCCTCATCCTTCATCAAGAGAATTTGAATTTTCTATGAGCGACACCTATTCTAACCATAAAACAAACTATTAAATACAAATGACAGCTAACTAGCAGTCTTAGAGTCCTAATACAATTAGGAGTGTAACTCCTCATTAGGATTACAACAACCTTATCCAGGAATTAAACATTCCTTTTGGCACCTATAATTCCATGAATTCGAATTTGATGGTGCTCATAACCCTCCAGCTGGCCCTTGATGCCTCATCCTTTTACTGTTCCTGGAAACTAGGAGACTGTTCCTTGCTCTGTTCTGGCTAAAAAATAGGTGTTGGGACAGAGCTTGTATCTTATCATAAAAAATGTATTTTGAAAAACTGAAGGAGGCTTTTGTGAACCAATCTGTTTTGAACAAAAACCTCTCTTGGTTTTTTGAAATACCTTTCCTACTGCCCATAATATGTCTTTTGAAAATAGGTGTTAAACAGGAAAAGTTTGTTTGTGAAAAACTGCACCTACAGCAGTTTCATAGTGCAAGTTCAACCAAAAATTCCTCCCAACTAAGAACGAATTTGAAGAAACTGAAAGAGGTTTTTATAGTTTAGTATGTTAGGAAGAAAAACCTCTTTCAGTTTTCCAAAATCTGCTTTCAGTTGCTCAAGAGAACTTTTGGAAATTGACTACTTAAAATCATTTTTCTGCTGAAAAAAAGGTTGCTTTAGTGATTTCGTAGCGCAAAACTGATTTTTTACACTGTCTGCGCTACGAAAACGTGGATTCGTAGCAAGTTTCAAAAAAAATTAAAAATGGCTAAACACATGACTTTCAAAACATGATATGAGATCCATAAAGTGTAAAACAAGGTTGTTGAGCTTTATTTGATGATGGAAATGAGACTCTAACCCTATGACTTAAACTCTAAAAACCTTAAAAGCGACTTAACCACCATCTAATATTATGACTTAGGAAAAAATGTAAAATGTAAACCTTGACACAAGCTTGACACATGGAAATAATGTGTGATGTGAGACCAGTGATGGGCAAGAACGGAGTGTTGACCCTATTTGACCATACCAACAAGACTCTTTTCTAGATCTTAGACACTAAAGCAACCATGGAAAGACTAGATCAAGACTAACACCAATCCTTTGGAATAGAACTGATGCTCTGAATTTAGAAATGAAAAACTCTATTTGAATCCTGAGTAGTGAAGCCAAAACATTCTACCTAGCATGGAAGTCAAGGCATTATAGAGTTCAAGTGCAGAAATGCAAATATAAAACAATGAAACACAGTTAGTTTATCTATGAAGGAAGTCAGAGCATCATTAATTAATTCTGAGTATCATAAGTAAACACCACTGCAATGTAATTATTGGAATATTCCATCAAAACAAGAACATACAAGAACTCTTCATGAATCTTGAGTTTTCTAAGTAGAAAATCTGCATTAGGTTAAAAATATACACAGTCTGCACATAGAGCAGCAGCTGAGCCAAAAAGTCTCCAACCCCTTGCTAATTCAACCTCTTGATTTATATATAGCATTTAAAACATGTATTCCTTCATCCCTCATCAAGAGAATTTTAATTTTCTATGAATGACTCATATTCTAACCATAAAACAAACCATTAATTAGAGCTAGTTGTTAACTAGCAGTGCTAGTGATCTAATACAACTAGGAGTGTAACTCCTTATTATGATTATAACAACCTTATCTAAAAATTGAAAGCATTCTTTGACAGCTGCAACCTCATGAGGTCGAATTTGATGAAGCCTCCCACGTTGTCACCTTACTACTGATGACAAACCCTAGAAATTAGGGAACATGTTTCCCTGTTATTAGGTTTAGGATCCTTGAAAATTGGCACGTGGGACAGAGCCTTTATCTCCTCATCCATGACATATTTTATGAAACTGACGGAGTCTTTTGTATCGCATTTTGTCTATAACAAAAACCTCTCTTGGTTTTTTAAAACACTTCTCTAGATCTCCAGAATCTGTCCTTGGAAAACATGTGTAAAATAGGAAAAATCTGTTTTCTGAAATTAGGGTTTCAAACAAAGTTTATTATCTCCCAACTGAAAAAACTTATGAATAAAGTGAGATAGGTTATTTTAGCTGGAGAGTTTGTGAAGAGAAACCTCCTTCAAAATTCCAAAATACCTTTTTCTGTGGCCAGAAACTGATCTTGAAAAAGACTGCTAAAACTAGAAGACAAAGTTTGACTTTCAGCAGTTTTGTAGTGCAAGTTTAACCATAAATTTCTCCCACCTCAGAACGAATTTGATGAAACTGAAAGAGGTTTTTGTAGTTTAGTATGTTAGAAATAAATTCCTCTTTCAATTTTGAAAATTTAGTTTTCAGTTGCTCAGGAACCCTTTTATAAGTTGACTAGTAAAAGAAAAAAATAGTCTTTTATGCTGAAACAGGCTGCTTCAGGGGTTTCGTAGCGCGCTACGAAAACTCCTAGTTCAGAATCCCTAATTTCGTAGTGCAACCAGTGTAAATTCTGGGTTTTGCACTACGAAAATACCTAGAGTGAGTTTTGCACTATGAAAACGCTGACACAAGTTTGACACATGGAACTTATGTGTGATGTGGGACCAATGATAGGCAA
Source organism: Pinus tabuliformis (assembly GCA_031772625.1). Taxonomy (NCBI): domain Eukaryota; kingdom Viridiplantae; phylum Streptophyta; class Pinopsida; order Pinales; family Pinaceae; genus Pinus; species Pinus tabuliformis. Next base: position 386,055,728 of record CM062817.1, on the reverse strand, counting down.
GAACAGAGTATTGAACCTATTTGACCATACCAAAAAGACTCTCTTTTAGATCTTAGACTCTAAAACAACCCTGGAAAGACTATACCAAGACTAACATTAATCCTTTGGAATCAAACTGATGTCAAAACACATGGTGAGGCTTCTAGGACATGGAATGAGGCTATGAAACTTTTTTTGGAAAAGAGAATGACACTTATTGAGATGAGATGACTCAAAACCTATAAGACTATGACTAGAAACAAGGAAAAAATTCCAAAGCTTAGAAACAAAAATTTTAGGGTGATAATAGTGGCTCCACCAGGGATAGTTTGCCCTTGTGGTATACTAAGAACTTGTAGCTCCAGTGCCGCTATCCATCCTCTATAATAAAACTCTAAACTTCTGCCCAATATGCTCCTCAAGCCTTTAATGATTTCTGAAAGAAGAATTCAAACTACACCTACTAAAATAAATGCTCGGTCAACCTACCCTGAGCTTATTTTCACATTCCTACCTACCCTATCAGCTGCAATCTCCACTTGTAGCTCAAGGAACATGAAATTTCCAATGAAGCCAGTCATCAATCTGATTTGACCCTTGAATCTCTTGACTGCATTCAACCTCAAAATAACCATGATAGTGAGATGAACAAATCAACTTATAATGTATATGATCTTCATAATGCAAATGAAAATGAAATACTGATGTGCAAAACTTTGCCATGTATTCATTTATAGGGTCAAAGAGGACATGGTTATTTTGATGATCATCATAACATTCTATATCTTCAGACAACTGATTCTCAGCCACACAAAATTCCTTTGATATGCTATCCAACTGCCTTTCTGCATGATTCCCATAGACAATGTAATTTTCCTCACTATTATGATCATTCTTTGAAGTAATCTGCTGCAAGGAATTACATAAATGAACAACCTTTTCCTCTGCCTGAGGGTTATAAAAAATTTCTTCCAGTATTTCTTCTTGGTGTTTGTAATCATTTTCATACTCTTTATGATCAAAAGACTGGCAAGTTTGCTGCATCTTCACATTAATCTCAGAGGATGTAACATGGTTTTCATAAGTAAACCCCTACTGATTTTCATGCTGCATTTCATGGGATGTTATCCTTTCTTCTAGTTGTTGAAATGTATTGTTATGAAGAGCCTCTAAAATTTCTTCATCCATCAATTAATTATCATCATAACAATCCTCCAAACACTGAATAAGACTCAAAGAATGTTTACAGCAATCTATGACCAGCAATAAGGAAGGATGAAATTCTTTATACATCTCATAGAATTCATCATGAAAATTAGCAAGAGAATATAATGAACCATTTTCCAAGCTTTTATACCAAGACCATGCTTTTCCTTCTAAAGTGGCCATAAACATCTACATGAGACAATCTTCAGGGAAATGAACCTTAAGACTGCGTACATGCATATGGAACCTAACCAAATGAAGATCAGCATTGTCTTTCTTTTCATCTTTGAATATTTGAAGACCCTCTAACCAATCAACAATTGGCATAGGATTTGGAAAACCAGGGATGTGAGACCGATTCATAGGGGCATACCTAGCATTCATTCTTGCAATAGAACTCATCTTGAAACTTCATCAAGCTACTGATCTTCTAGCAGTGGAGTCACCTTCCAATTTGTTATTTGATGTGTGGAGTCGCCAAGGTAATTTTGTAGCCTCGAAAAGATGTCTGAGCACATGCTACCTTCAGAAGTTCAGCTTCTTAATTTCGAGAATGAATACACTTCAGGCTCTCGGCAGACGCACCGAAATGTTATCACCAAAATAGGACCCTGATAGGCTGTTGATCAGACTATCTCAGTGTAACTATTTCAAACCAATCTTTTAGCTAAGGCTTAGCCTCCTCAGCCTGAGAGGGCTCTCTCAAAGGGTTAATGATTTTGATTAAAGCATAAGATATATGGCTAACTCTATGGTTTGTGATTGTATAAGTTTATAGGTTGAAAGAAGAAGGCTAGCTACCATTGGGCTATGGAGTCAAAGTATGTTTGAGTACCACAGCGAGATTAGCTTAACATGAAGTCAGGGCATAGAGAGTTTTTATATAACAACAAAACAAAGATATAGAGAGTTCTAAGTAACATGTATTCATACCACTGCAAGTAAGTGAAAGAGGAAAGCCATGAGACAATAGGACATTAAAATACTCTCTTTGAATCCTGAGTAGTGAAGCCAAAACATTCTACCTAGCATGGAAGTCAAGGCATTATAGAGTTCAAGTGCAGAAATGCAAATATAAAACAGTGAAACACAGTTTATCTATGAAGGAAGTCAGAGCATCATTGATGAATTTTGAGTATCATAAGTAAACACCACTGCAATTTAAGTATTGGAAGATGCCATCAAAACAAGAACATACAAGAACTCTTCATGAATCTTGAGTTGTCTAAGTAGAAATTCTGCATTAGGTTAAAAATATACACAGTCTGCACATAGAGCAACAGCTGAGCCAAAAAGTATCCAACCCCTTGCTAATTCGACCTCTTGCTTTATATATAGCATTTAAAACATGTATTCCTTCATCCCCCATCAAGAGAATTTTAATTTGCTATGAATGACTCCTATTCTAACCATAAAACAAACCATTAATTAGAACTAGTTGTTAACTAGCAGTGCTAGTGACCTAATACAACTAGGAGTGTAACTCCTTATTATGATTACAACAACCTTATCTAAACATTGAAAGCATTCTTTGATAGCTGCAACCTTATGAGGTCGAATTTGATGAAGCCTCCCACGATGTCACCTTACTGCTGATGACAAACCCTAGAAATTAGGGAACATGTTTCCCTGTTATTAGGTTTAGGATCCTTGAAAATTGGCACGTGGGACAAAGCCTTTATCTTCTCATCCATGACATATTTTACAACACTAAAGAAGGTTTTTGTATCCCATGCTGTCTAGAACAAAAACCTCTCTTGTTTTTTTAAAACACTTCTCTATCTCTCCAGAACCTGTCCTTGGAAAACACGTGTAAAACAGGAAAAATCTGTTTTCTGAAATTAGGGTTTCAAACAAAGTTTAGTATCTCCCAATTGAAAACACTTATGAAGAAAGTGAGATAGGTTATTTTAGCTGGAGATTTGATGAAGAGAAACCTCCTTCAAAATTCTAAAATACATTTTCCTGTGGCCAGAAACTGATCTTGAAAAAAAAAAAAGCTAAAACCAGAAAACAAAGCTTGTCAACTTTCAGCAGTTTTGTAGCACAAGTTTAACAATAAATTCCTCCCACCTCAGAACGAATTTGATGAAACTGAAAGAGGTTTTTGTATATTAGTATGTTAGGAAGAAAATCCTCTTTCAGTTTTGGAAATTGAGTTTTCAGCTGCTCAGGAACCCTTCTAGAAGTTGACTAGTAAAAGCAAAAAACAGAGTCTTTTATGTTGAAACGAGTTGCTTCAGGGGTTTCGTAACGCGCTACGAAAACTCCTAATTCAGAATCCTCGATTTCGTATCGGAACCAGTGTAAATTCTGGGTTTTGCACTACGAAAACAACTAGAGTGATTTTTGCACTACGAAAACCTTGACACATGGAACTTATGTGTGATGTGGGACCAGTGATAGGCAAGAATAGAGTATTGAACCTATTTGACCATACCAACAAGACTCTCTTTTAGATTTTAGACTCTAAAACAACCATGGAAAGACTAGACCAAGACTAACATTAATCCTTTGGAATCAAACTGATGTCAAAACACATGGTGAGACTTCTAGGACATGGAATGAGGCTGTGAAACTTTTTTTGGAAAAGAGAATGACACTTATTGAGATGAGATGACTCAAAACCTATAATACTATGACTAGAAACAAGACAAACTTTCCAAAGCTTAGAAACAAAAATTTTAGAGTGATAACATGGTCCTTCAATGATATCAAGATTATCTCTTTTTTTTTATACTCTTCCTAAGCTATGGTGAATACCATTGATCTCAAGAGATGTTTGGAAGTGTTGTATCTCAACATTGTAAGTGGGCTGAGCTACTTCAACATGTGGGTTTGGAAATGGTGGTGTAGGTAGTTGAGTGGGAGTGTATATTTGAGATGGATGTAAATGGAGTTGTGGTTGTGGTGGAGGTGAATGGTAGGGATAACATGGAGTTGGGTATGGAGGATATTGAGGAAAATATTAAAGATATTGTGGATGGCTCCCATAAGTTCCTTTCCAACCTTGTCGCCAAGATTGGTTTTGGGGTTGAGATGACCAATTTTGCCAAGGAAAGAGTTTGTTCTCGTTACTTTGAGGTGGATGTGCATAAGCTTGAAATTGTGAATTAGGCTCTTGCATCATATCAAGATGAATAGGCTGCCATGGTCCTCTTGGAGCTACATAACATAGTTGCATTGGTAATTGGCTTGCTCCATTTTCCTCTTGGTAAAATTCCTTCAACCTTGGTAATGATGGACAATGTTTAACATCATGTGATTCCGCAACACAAATATCAGTATTTTATTTTCCTTCATCTTGCATTCTTAACATTTCTACTTGTTTTGTTAGATTGCTAAGAATTTATGTTTTAAAATCATCAAACAACTTTCCAAGTTTAGCTTGACTTACCAATCTTGATGCTCATTTACCTACTGTTGCTTTTCCTCTTGATATGTCTTTTCATGTTTCACAAATTTCTTCACATGATAATTGATATACATCACCTCTATTCATGAGATTAAGGAGATCAATCCACTCATCCCTAATTGTTCTAAGTAAGAGGGTTTTTAGTGTGTCAGATCCTAAATGATGTAGTTTTCCCCTCTTAACATTATACATGAACCTCTCTATTAAATCCTCTATACTCTCATCTTCTCTTTCATTCATTCTAAATACTTATTCTTTAAAATCATGATCTTTATATTTTTCTATAAATATCTTTTGCATATCATTCCATGATCTTATTGAATTAGTCCCTAAACTCATGAACCATTTAAGAGCTCTATCCTTCAAAGTTGCCGGAAACAATCTCAGTTTTTGAGTTTTTAATAAGTAACCATAAGATCTACAAACAATCTCAAATTCAAAGAGAAAGGTTTATGGATCCTCTGACCTTAGACCATGAAATTTTGGAAGAAAAGAGGGAGGGATGTTCTTCATGTGCACACTACCATCAGTATCTTGAATGGGAAATCTGAGAGGATCTTCCTCATTATCATCATCTCCATCCATTTCTTCTACATTCTTTGTCATCTTCTTCTTCTACCTGCAAAAGTGAATGGTGATGTGGCTCTTACTGCACCACATGATCAATTGGGGGGGTGGAGGGGGCGAGGGGGGATTTGGTGTTGGAGATTTTTTGTTGTTATGACTGAATGAAAACACTAATGCAATGCACTTTTCTATTTTTGAAATGAAATATGCCTAATGCAATTATTTTTTGTTTTTGCAAAAATTCAAAAGAGCTGAATCAACTAGGGAAGAAAAGGATGCATACTTTGACACCTCCCCGGCAACAGCGCCAAAAAGTGATGAGCCTCGGTATTGCAACAAGAATGTTGCAACTCCCAAGGCTACCGACTTTAACTGTCAGCCCGGGGTTCGTACAAACTTAAGAGGGGTCGACACTATATGTGCGGCATACAATGTGTCCTTCCTTTGCTGTCATGATGTAATGGAGTGCATGTATTGAAGTCAAATCCTAAACTAATTGCAAAAAATGAAATGTTCAAAATGGAACCTTAAACTATTGCAAGAAAGAAAGTACAAGGAAAGAGACGGAAATTCAATGTTAAATCACACTATTTCCTAATTAACTACCAAGAAACTATGCTTTGAAAAAATTCTAAATTATCATGAAGCAAATGCTACTATCTAAGCATGGAAGTAAGAAGCATCAAACATCACTAATTTGCAAGTAAAGGGACTGAAATAAATATGTTTTTGTATTTTTGTCTTTTCATGCAAAATCAAGTATGCAAACTAATTTCTTTTGGTGATGTGGCAGGTGAATTAAGGATGTTGGAGGTTGGATGGAAGGGTTAGAAGATGGTTGGATGGTGTGGGAGACCCTTGGGAGGCTTTTGGTGACTTCCTAGAGGTTTTCTCTCAATTCGGCCTCAAAACAGGCCATTTCAGGAAAACCTATAGGATGTACTAGAAACCTATAGGATGATCCTGTAGGAATTATAGTGAACCTACAGGATATAGCCGAGAGAAAAATGTGAGGTGTTGGAGGTTATGGGAGGCCTAGGAAAGGTGTGTGATGGGTGGAATGGAGTGGGAAAATTCCTAAGATCACTCAGAACTCAAAACCAAAGTTGGAAGATGGATGGATTCGCTCAAAAAGCTTGGAGAAGTTTCCTTGTAAAATGATGAAATTGGTGAGGGTTTAATGACCAATAAAATCAAATCCAAATTGTATTAGACAAATTTTTTTATTAACTAGGATGTCTTAGGTCCCTATTCCAAGTGGAATCACTCAAAAAGACTTATGTTAACCCATGCAAAAAAAATAAAAATAAAAACATTACTAGTCGAAAATCTAGAAATTTGAGAACTAGTGAGCTAGTAAATCTAAGAAATGCCTAACCAAATCAAGTGAAAATGCAATGGGGTAATTTTTTTATGAACTAGAATGTTTTTTTGATCTAATGCAAGTGGAATCAATTCGATTGAAGCTCGTTAGGATGCTCTAAAAAATATCAGAAATTTATTGTTCTTTGTTAAAAAGGAGGTCCAACAATCTAGATTTGGGAATAAGAAGACTAATCCAAGCAGCTCAATGATTACTATGAACTTCCAAAGCTTTTTCAAGGATGAAATAATGCTTGTGATCCTGCAAAATAATTTACATCAACCATTTAACTCAATCCTACAACAAGAAATCATTAATTCTAAATGCAGAAATAGAAAGAAATAAAAACAAGAGATGCATGTGAATAAGCAATGAAAAGAGGGAAAGAAAATGATACAAAAGGGCTCTGAGGTTCCTGGGATGGCCAAGCCCAAGGAAAATCAAAGACCTATGGAGGAGAACAAGATTTAGAAGTTGAACATGACACCAATCTTCATTATTTTCATCAATAGAATTACATCCCTGCAAGAAAATACAATGGAGCTGCAAAAGTACAAGCTCTCTCCATAATAACACTAATGAAAATCTCCCCTAGAGGAAAATTCGACTTGTTAATTATACAAAATTATTAGGAATCATTCCCCATGAATGGAGGAAGCTTTCCCTACCAAAATCCCTTGATTAGTGGATCTAGCCCTCAATACTAGGAATTTGCATTAAATGACAAAGAACACATTCCTAGATTTTCTCAATCATTCTCTAGAGGAAAATTTGACTTGGTACTTATAAAAAATGATTAAGAATCACTACCCATGGATGAAGGAAGCTTTCCCACCAAAATCCCTTGATTAGTGGATCTGCTCCCTTGATTAGTGGAACACATTCCTAAATGTTATCAATCATTGGAGTTCCACAATTTGTGTCATAATTCCATAATATCGTGTTGACTTATTATTTATTAACGATCCTCCAGTAATAGGGAACAAGTCCCTAAATTATCTCCTCCTCCAACTCTTCATAATCTACCCAATATTCTCATTATACTGCATAAAAAATAAATAATATTAGGCACAAATATTCAATTATTCATAAACCTTCCTAATGAATTAAAGTTAAAAATAAATTATCTAATGCAAAAAAGAGAGGTTTAATGTGTTGAAGGATGGTCATAGGCCTTAATTTATGTTTTAAATTAGAGGCATGGGCCTTAATTTATGTCTAATTTAGAGGCCCATCACATATATCCCTATTTTATACTTACCACTTTCCATCATACATTATGAGCCCCTATTCCACCTCCCTTTTTTGAGTCAACTAACTATTAGTTCATTGGGATTTGGCACTCTCACATCTGTTGGTGCTCAAATTGTCCCGGTATGTTAGGTCCCTATAATACTAGTGATTCCCCCATTACTATTGTCATTATAGTCGTTATTGTTATTATTGTGCCCCTATTGTCCCCATAGTGTTATTAGTGTGCCCCATAGAAACCCGCTATTGTTATTGTTGTGCCCTTATGTTATTACTGTTATGTCAGCTTTGATTATATTGTGACCCCTTAGACTCCTATATATAGAAAGGGGTGTAGTCATTTGTATCATCGAAGAATTGTTCATTTGTGTAATGTAAAGGAGGTTGCCCCCTCGAAGAGGCTGATTTTGAAGGTGTTCATCTATCTTTTCTTCTATTTTGTGAGCTAGTTGCATAACATTTGGTATTAGAGCTTTGGATTTTAGGGTTTTGCTACTCCAAATAGGTCATCGTGGAATTTTCGCTATAATTTTTTTTTTACGATGTTTTAGATGCTACAAAACAAAACCCATTTGATCTTAAATTTCTCTAAACCTTGGGTCCAAAATTCAGATCTTTTCTCGCTATACTTTCAAAGATATGATCCAAAGAAGTTAGGGTTTTTGCAGGATCCCAAATTATATCTCAAAAATGTGACCTGGGGGAAATTGTCATAACTTTTGTTCTGAGCATCATATTGAAATCTCGTAAGAAGTTTCAAAAAGAAGATGTACTGTAGTTTTCTATATATCATTTTCAGGACCAAGGTCGAAACAGTGACACGTGTCACTTCGTACAAGTTCACTCTACTGAACTATTCTATAATCAAGTCACTGTGGTCGATTTGGCATAACTCTTCCTAAGAAAATCCAATCTTGATCAGACTTGTGGGGTTAGAAAGAGGACTCGGAGGGATACTGCAAGACGTAATTTCATATCCTGGAGATCCACAATTATAGAAATAGAGCAGATTCAATAGCGAGCTCTTACAAAGTGAATAAAAGTATGTAGTTTTTCTTTTTTTCTTTTTTCTTTTTTTTTCATAAGATTGGTCTAAAAAATTAGTTTGAAGGAATTCAAAGGGAATAGTGAAGCATTATTAGCATTAATTTATGCCCCAAAGAAAGAAAATGGAAACACCTAGTAAGCAACCTGGAAGCTCTAGCATGACTCATCAAGAAGAGGAAGAAATGCAACATGATATATCAAAATTACGAGACCAACTGCAACAAAATTCACTCTCACAAAAAGTAACAGAAGCTAAGATGGATGGTTTAAGGAAAGGTGTGGAAGATAAAATGGATAGTTTAAAGAAAGGTATGGAAGCTAAGATGAATTCTACGGAAGCTAAGATGGATGGTTTGGAAGCTAATATGGAAGGAAAAATGGACGATTTGAAGACAGATTTGACAAAGTTGCTACAAGAAATGTTTACAAACGGAGAAAAGGTAGTAAAGGAAACTCATGATGAGAACAAAATAAATGTTAATCATGATTTCATAGACTCTAACGTTGGATTGAAGACCCACCATGTTCCAAAGATCGATATGAGGAAGTTTTATGGCAAGGATCCCGGAACACGGATACTACAGATGGAGCAATTTTTCGATCTCCATAATATGCAAAATACATAAAAGGTACGTATTGCAACTTTATATTTGGAACCAAATCAGTTTGTATGGTATCGATGGCTTTGCTCTCATAAACAAATTGTCACTTGGGCAATTTTTACGGAAGAAATGATAGCACATTATGAGGATACAAAAAGCAACACATTTTTTACCCAATTGATAAATCTCAAACAAAAGGGTTCAATGATGGAGCACATTGAGGACTTCCAAAAATTGAACATAAGGGTAAAAGATATTCCAGAGGAGAATAGGATTGATGTGTTCAAAGGGACTATAAAGGATAACATCCAACATGAGGTTCGCCTTTGGGAACCTAATTCATTGGAGAAGGCATTCAGGTTATTCAAGAAAAATGGAAAGCAAAATTATGGCAACCAGGAAGCCTACCACTCACAACGATAAAGATGGAAGTGTTGGTGCCCCTAGACTTCCACAACCTACAAGATTGACACTACAACAATTGGAAGAAAACAGAGCAAAATGGCTTTGTTACAGTTGTGATAGAAAATACACTAAAGGTCATAAGTGTGCTGAGAAGAAACTATTCTACATAGATTGTGAAGAGGAGGAAGAAAAGGATCAATAAACGTCAAAATAAAAGAATATACACCAAGAAAGAACCCTAGAGAAAGAATAAATGAATCTGACCATATCTTGTAATGCATTGGTTGGAATTATGACTCTTCAAACTATTAAGATAGAAGGACATATCAAGAAGAAAAAGGTAATAGTGTTGATTGATTCGAGAAGTACCCATAATTTTATTCATTGTAAGATAGCCAAGGAATTGAATTGCTTCCTATATCTAGCACCAGAGTGTCAAGTGATGGTTGCAAGTGGAGGAACCATAAATTGCTCTGAAAAGTGCCATAATATCAAGCTATCCATGGGAGAATATGTATTGAATAGCCCAATGATTTCCATTCCAATGGGTGGTGTTGATGTTGTACTAGGAGTCCAATGGCTACAACCCTTGGGTACAATAGCTTTTAATTTTCAAGAACTTTTCATGAAATTTTGTGTGGAAGGAAAGGAAGTTGAATTAAGGGGTATTGCAGGGAAACTGGGAAAGATAATCATCTCTAACGGTATGACAAAGCTTCTAAAGAAGGAAAAATGAGGCGTAATTGCACAATTATGTTCGCTAGAGGTTCCCACATCGAAATCATCTATTTCTCCAGGTCTCCAAAAATTCTTGGACAATAATTCCAAGGTATTTGAGACTCCCAAAGGCCTCCCACTTATTCATGATCATGATCATGCTATTCTTTTGATTCCAGGAAGTGTTCCTCCAAACATCAAGCCATACAGATATCCCTATGCCCAAAAGAGTGAAATTGAACGTATGGTTGCAGAAATGTTAGAGGCTAGTATAATTCAACCTAGTCAAAGTTATTTCTCTACTCCAGTAGTATTGGTGCACAAGAAGGATGGATCATGGTGCATGTTTCTGGATTATAGGGAGCTCAACAAGCTCACTATTAAAGATAAATTTCTTATTCCTATCATTGATGAATTATTGGATGAATTGCATGGATCAATTTACTTCACCAAGTTGGATCTTCGTTCAGGATATCATCAAATTAGAATGAAGACTAAAGAAATTCCGAAAACGACATTTAGAACTCATGAGGATCATTATGAATTTTTGGTCATGCCTTTTAGCGTTACCAATGCACCTTCTACATTTCAAGGTTTGATGAATTCCATTTTCAAATCCTTCCTTAGAAAAATTTTGTTAGTATTTTTTTATGATATACTAATCTACAGCAAGTCTTGGAAGGACCATGTTCAACATGTTGACAGGGTGCTCAAACTATTGGAGGAGAAATAACTATATGAAAAAAGCTCCAAATGTTTCTTTGGCGTACAAGAGGTGGAATATCTGGGTAGACCCTAGTAACATGAAAGGTGTAGACCCTAGAAACTATCTCATGAAGGTGTTAAGGTAGACCCTAGAAAAATTAAAGCCATTAAGGAATGGAAAATCCCCACATCCATAAAACATCTGTGAGGATTTCTCGGGTTGACAAGGTATTATCGCAAGTTTGTTAATAATTATGGGAGAATAGCAGCACCTCTAACAACATTATTGAAGAAAGATGCATTTTCATGGACTCTAGAAGCAACAAAGGCCTTCGAACATCTTAAAGAGGAAATGTGTCAAGCACCAGTCTTAGCTACGCCAGACTTCACAAAAACCTTTATTGTGGAATGTGATGCTTCAGGAAATGGAATTGATGTTGTTTTAATGCAAGATGAAAGACCCATTGCTTTTGAAAGTTGTCCAATCAAACGAAAGTATTTACACAAAGCTATTTATGAGAAGGAAATGTTGGCAATGCTATATGCGCTTAAGAAATGGCGACCCTACCTAATGGGAAGACAATTCAAGGTAAAAATGGATCATGATAGTCTTAAATACTTTTTAGAACAAAGATTATCCTCTGAAGAGAAGAAAAAATGGGTCACAAAGATGGGTTATGACGCTGAAATCATCTACAAAGAAGGGAAGCAAAATGTTGTGGAAAATGCACTCTCAAGAAAGGATGAGGATGTGGAAGCATTGTTATGCACCATTTCTATTATCCAACCAGATTGGATAAATGAAGCAAGGGATGAATGGAAGAATGATGAAGAAGTGTGGGCATTCATTCAAAAGTTACAACAAGATCCCAGTACATCTGATACATTTAGTTGTAAAAATTATTCATTATGGTACAAAGATCACTTATACCTATGTAAGAATTCCCAAATCAAACAAAATATTCTTATGTAATTGAACACTTCTCCCTTAGGAGGGCACTCAAGATTTTTAAAAACTTACCACAGGGTTAAGAAGGAATTTTTTGGGATGGCCTTAAATCGGATATTCAAAAGTTGGTGGTAGAATGTTTGGTTTGCCAATAAAATAAAGTTGAAACAATTAAGACCCCAGGTCTATTACAAACTTTATCCATTCCAAACCAACGTTTGGAGGAGGTTTCAATGGATTTTATCATAGGTTTACCCAAGTCCGAAGGAAAGAGTGTTATCATGGTGGTAGTTGATAGACTTACCAAGTATGCACACTTTTGTGCATTATTGCATCCATTTAAATCCAGTACAGTTTCTACTACGTTTATGGAAACGATTCAAAAGATACATGGAAACCCAAAGATTATTGTAAGCGACAAAGATCCCATTTTCACTGGAAATTTTTGGACAATTATTTTCTTGTCTAGGTACTCAGTTAGCTCATAGCTCATCTTATCATCCTCAATCTGATGGGCAAACTGAGATAGTAAGCAAATGTTTGGAAGGATATCTTTGTTGCTTTGTATCTGATAAACGGACACAATGGGTCAAATGGTTGCCTCTAGTTGAATGATGGTATAATACTTCCTTCCATACTGCAGCAAAAATGACCCCATTTATGGAACTTTATGGATATCATCCACCATCCATCACATCATATTTAAGAGAAAAATCTAAGGTTCATGCAGTGGAACATCACATCGAGCATCAACAACAAGTTTTCCAACTCTTAAAGGATAACCTCACGTTGACGTAGAATAGAATGAAACAACAGGCAGATCAACATCGCAGCGAAAGAAGTTTTGATATAGGTGACTAGGTATTTCTACGGCTACAACCATATAAACAAATGTCCCTCAAGCAAGCTAAGAAGGATAATAAATTATCACCAAATTATTATGGTCCATACAAGGTGTTGCAAAAGATTAGTACTATGGCATACAAATTGGAGCTTTCTGCAGCTTCCCGAGTGCACCCAGTTTTCCATGTTTCATGTTTAAAGAAGGTTATAGGTGACAAGCTCCCAGTTCAAACAATATTGCCAGAACTTGACGAGGAAGGAAAAATCATATTGGAACCTGAAGCAGTCATAGAAACAAGAACTCAACAACTACGAAATCGATCAATTTTGGAGTATCTCATCAAGTGGAAGAACTTATCCGCTGAAGATTCCATATGGGAGGATGAGAATTCCATACAGAAGCATCCAAAAATACTCAAGCGTTGAGGACAACACTTTTCTGAAGGAGAGGGGCATGTTAGGTTCCTATAATACTAGTGATTCCCCCATTACTATTGTCATTGTAGCCCTTATTGTTATTATTGTGCCCCTATTGTCCCCATAGTGTTATTAGTGTGCCCCATAGAAACCCACTATTGTTATTTTATTGCCCTTATGTTATTATTGTTATGTCGGCTTTGATTATATTGTGACCCCTTATACTCCTATATATAGAAAGGAGGTTTAGTCATTTGTATCATCAAAGAATTGTTCATTTGTGTAATGTAAAGGAGGTTGTCCCCTCGAAGAGGCTGACTTTGAAGGCATTCATCTATATTTTCTTCTATTTTGTGAGTTGGTTGCATAAAACGGTAACTGAGGACAGTATGACATCACATCATTGAAAATCCTAGATCCTTCCACTCTAGGTGAAAAGGGTTGGCCTCCCTTCACTACAAGGGGTATTCCCTAGTGATAATCAAAATTGAATAGTCATGGTAAAAGTGTGAATTAAATAGATTTTATAATTAAACAAATGAATAGGCCAGATTATTGAGTAAAGAGTGCTTTAAATAAAATAATGATTTTTATGAATTAGAGGTGGTATGCATATAACATGTGAAAACTTATTAAAAATAAAATGTCATTATGACTAAGTGAGGTTTAAATTAATATATCATATTTCTCACAAAACATAAGGGTTAGTAAAAATTAAAATTAAAATTAAATGAAAAGATAGAAGTTAGGAAAAACTGGTTTAAATGCATTTAATAGAAATGTTGTAGTTGAAACAATATGGCATCAAGTGTTATTATTATTCATCCTGCAACAAAACAATTAAATTATTTGATTTAATTTTTCTAAATAGTAAATATTGGAGGAAAAATTAAACCAATTTTAATGTGTGGAAGATTAAACAATCTGATCATGTCAAAGCATTGCTAATCACCACATATTACCAGTGCAATAAAATAAAATAAAATGGAATGAAAAATAAATTAAAAAATGGGAAACAAAATAAGAGGACTGGTTTTATGGCATTTAAATTTATGTGCAAATAAAACCCTAAATAACATGTATTGACAGAGTCTTGTTCTGCAACAAATAAATTCAAATATAATTTAAATAAACAGTATTCAAGTATTTAAATGATTTAATGTGTTCAAGAATAATGCATAATCAAGTTAAGCCATTATTCTGAAACAATAAACTAGTAAATGAAATCTCACATAAAAAGAACGCACAAAAAGAAAAGAAATAAATAGATATGATTAAAAAAATCCTCATATTCATAATGAACAACACCATTGTAGCAAGTACATGGTATTCTTAAAAATAATAAGACTCCATCTCCATTGCACCATCATCCTTCAATCTACCCAAAAAAAACTCCTGAAAGAAACCCTTATGCTCTCTTTTATATTTTTGGGAATTTGTTTCCCATTTAGTTCTCGTAACTTCCTTAATGAAATTACATTAATAATTATTATTTTGACTAAATGTAATATAAATTCTAGCATTTAAATGAAATTTTGTTCGAATTATCCATATTAAAAATCCTTTAAATAATATTAACTGCATTAAAAGAAAATATATAAATTAATTCTCAAACATAAACATTATAATAAATGAAATTAAAATATAAATCATCATTTAATGTTCTCCTCATAATATTATCTTACCTACATTATTAATGAAATTAAATTTTTTACCTTAAGTGAGACGCAGTGAAATGTTTCCCATTATATAAAAAAATTAGATCATAAATTATGTATTTAATATGAGTATTTTCTAAAAATGCAAAATAAAATCTAAAATATTAAATTTAATAAATTTAATGTGATTTTCCATTTTAAATGCTTGCATTCTACAAAATCTCCCATAAAATATCTTCCCATGCTATATTGATGCCTACACAAATTCTTCACCCAACTATAAATTCCATAAAAATAAAATCTAAAAAATATAACTTTAAGTTTTGAATTTTAATTTTAATTTTAAATGTTCATCATATTTTAATATAAACTTAAAATTTAATTAAAAACATAATCCAAATAATATAAATTTAAATAAAATCTTAATATATATATTTTAAAATTTTAATAATATCATATATATATATATATATAATAAAATTTCAGTTTCAAATAATATGTATACCAATTCATAGTTTCAATATAATATATACACTAATTTATGATTTCAAATGAAAATGGTATATATTATAGTTTACATGCATATTATATTATATTTTATATAATATATAAATATATATAAACATTTTAAACAAACTTGTTATTCATCAGATCAATTGGAGGATGACTCCAACCAAAACCCAACAAAGTGTTGGAGGATGACTCCAACCAAAACCCAACAAAGTGTTGATAGACTAGTTGATGTTTTGTTATTAAATGGTTATTGGGTGGGAAGATGGTAAGTGTTTAATCCCTCCATGTTACGCGATGGATTATGTGATTAGAACGTATGCTTTAATTGAATTTGCGTTGGGACGCATGCCTGGACAAGCTTGACGTAAGTCACGTGGAGGTTGACATATGTTGCATCCTTTATTATGCTTCCTTGCCACTGCAGGTATACGCATTAGTTTTTAAGTTTACTATCTTCAAATACACAAAGTTAAATTTTAGAAATTGGTTTTTTATTTATTAAAATAAAAATCTTACTATTTATTTACAATATTATTGGGTATAATTTTAGAGATGTTATTGACCTATGCCTCGTAACTGGTGACTTGAATTTTAATGCAAATCTAATCCAATGACCTTTACTCTTTTTGATAGTTGCACCACACATGCTCGCTGATACCTCGGGTTGAGACAAGCATGGCGCACAACCTTGATAAGGACTATAGGTATTAGGAGAAATTTAATGTTGCGTACAACCTTGACAGGGAATTCATGCCAATTAAGTTGGCAGTCACATTTGAATTTCAGTCAATAAATATCCACAGTACAATTTGTGATGGGTCGTTCTTAAGTTCATAGCAAGCATGCGTGGGTGTAAGATAAGAAATTATTGTAACTTCCCTGTAAGAACCCGTGGTACCTTCACTAAGGAGACTAACTGTCAGATGAAGACTCAAGAAAGCTCAGTGGATTTATTATTGACTTGGATTACAAGTTTTGAGTGATAATGTACTTCCACCAATCCTCTTTCAGTGTATATTTTAATCAATCCTCATTTGAAGGAATGTGTATTTTAATAAAAATCCTCAACGTGTACCTTCACCAACATCCTCCATAGTCGTCAAGAGGGAGACCTATAATTTACCAATGTAATCGACAAATGAATGTGTATTTAAATAAAAATCCTCCAACTTGTACCTTCACAAACATCATCCATAGTCGTCAAGAGGGAGACCTATAATTTACCAATGTAATCGACTTAACTCATATCATATCTATATAAAGTAGGACTATATAAGGTTAGAAGGACTCGAATATACTACCTATGACTATCCACGTTCCATTTTCATATGATTGTTCATGTTCCATTTTATTTAGGTATTTTTCTCTCCTTAGACTACTTATACACGTACATACTATTCCCGAACTTTACTGTCTGGCATGTACCTTCCTTTCTTTTGATCATATAACAACCCATATACCTCTCTTTGGCAGGAGTTGCTACTCCTATTCATGACATATAATATAATATAATAGATTATATTATTATAACAACTTAACTTTTTGGGACAGGAAAAACATAAAATTAAGGTAAACATAGCATGGATACATGGCGCTATTTCTCCACGTACAAGGTGATGGCATGGACATATTAAAGTTATCTTTGATGACTAATGAGTGTTTTTAATCCACCTCATGAAAATAAATTCTTCAATTTATAAATTAAATTTTAGAGAGCTTTTTATTTTGCATTTGCACTGAATGCCTTGTTAATGGTTGGAATAGAGAACATGTTGTTTGTTAAGATGACGAGCCAATCTTACATTTTTTACGAGTGGCATTGTTTTTTATCAAACATTGCTCTATAAATATCACGTTTTTTCATCTTTAATAAATTGATGTTATAAAATAATTTAATTTCCTTTACTAACATTCTTATTAGAAGTCTCATGCTTAAACCATCCTAAAAGTATTCAAAATCATTCTAGATAAATATAAAATGATAAGAACCATATAATAGTTTTAAATGATAAGAATTATAGATAAACTATTATTTAGTTCTTCCCATATTATCCAAGTCAAGAAGAATTGGACGGTAATCTTAAAGAATCTAAATTTAGTCTTCCCTTTCCCTTTGGCTTTTGAATTTGTAATCAAGTTGTTTATATATATGCATATTTGACTTTATAACATGCGCATATCACCAACCAATCAAAAATTCATTATTATTGTTGTTGGGTAGGATTGGATTCTCCACCATGACAATGTTGAATTACAAATAATCAAATACCTCAATTTAATTTAGAATCTAAATTGACGAGATTCTAAACCTTAATATTAAGTTGAATTTAAAATGTTTACTTTGATTTAGTTACATTTAAACTAAGTGGCAGGCACTAGCTACTATGTAGCCCTTGTTCATCATGTATTCACGTGAAAGAGATATAGTGTTAATCTTTTGAATGTAATGTGCTTTATTAGGAGGTAGGGATAAATGTTAATGCCCTTTTTGGTGAAACGTGGGTTTTGTGAGTTATGAGGAGATAGAATAGTATTGTAGTTAGTTTAGTTTGTTTTTTATATCTTTTAATTTTATTTATTTTTGTTTAATATTTAATTTGTATTTATTTAATGTTTAATTTAATTTTTATTATATACAAAATTTTGTTATAATTTATTTAATTCATGTTTAATTTTTTTATTTATTAATTTTTAAAGAATTATATTTTATTTGATTTATTTTTTAATATTTAATTTTTGTGTAATTATTTTAATAATAATGATTATTACAATGATTATTATAACTTATCGTTATAGTGTTTCTTATGCAAAAAAAAATTAATTAAGATTAGAATTTTAAATTTGCATTTAATGAAGTAATTTCTATAAGTTATAATGATAACTAAAACAACCAACTTAATGCAGGGCAAATAAGAAAATTCAAAGGGGTGATTTCTGATCATGAAAATATGAGAGGAGGCATAAGGTGAAACTGACAAAAGGAGCCAAGATCTAATTAGGGTCAAATTGGCGACAACAACATCATCGTGCCTTGGGAAGGGCTTGGAAATGCCCCCTAAGAGGTTTATGCATCTAAAAGAAAAGAAAAGAGCATATGATGGGCACAAGAAAAACAAAAGAAAAAAAAATCAAAAGATGGTCAGGACTTACAAATTAGCACGTGGGCAAAATCCAAGCATGAGATCTACCTCTATCATATGGCCATCACCTGGTTCCTGAGCCAATGTTTCCTATCTCATGGAAGGAAACAAACCCTTGCATGTCCCAACCCTTGATGGGTGATGAACTTCCCCATGTTAAAGGGGGTAATAATTGGTGTACATCATACAAGCAAGTTCTCATTCCTTGAGCTATGAGCCGTAATACAAGGAAAAATCAAGAAAAAAGTAAAAGGCAATATGGAGGGGTGGAAAAATAAAGGCCAAGGTAACTCATGCATCTGTGATTACTCCCTCCTCACATCTATACATGTAGGATGAGGTATTTTGACATAGATGGCCCCTTTGAGCATAGTACTTGGCCATGGATTTCTTTCCCCCCTCCATTCCATCATTATTCATGTGGCACTTTTCGATTCAAGGGTTGAATGAGGACATGTCACTTTCCTTTTAGGGTTGGGAAAACCTAATAGTGTTGTATATTAACCACTTTTGCCTAGGGAGGTAACACCATTACGAGACTAAGGCCCCAATCTTGGGAGAGAACCCACATATGAAGTGTTATTGTGCCCATTTATTTCAATCTTGCTTCACTTAGATGCAATAATGATTAATATACCTAATGATGAAGTTACAGCACTAGATATTGTGCGTTATTGGAAGATGGTTCCATCTATAGGTCTAGGAAACTTAATTGGGATCTAGGTCCTCTAGAGGGACATATTGACACCCATAGGTGATGCATTGAGAGCCATCAGACTCAAGACTATTGTAGAGCATCAGTCGTAGCCATGGGCACCTTCAGTACCCACAGCTTTTGTAGTTTTCCCTATATTATTCATGGGATGATGCACTTGGATAATTTTTTCCCCAGTCAGCTTAGCATATATATATGGTGTATCAGTTGATACAGGGCACAGATGAGGCTTTCCACATTCCTTGAGACATGGGAGGGCTAGCACCATCTTGATTTCCCTCAATGTTGGGGTAGATACATATATTTTACCACTTGGAGACCCATGAGACCTAGTTTTTTACCCCAAAACTGACATTTGGGGGCCATAGGATGATTTGCACCGAGATAGAGGGGCCAACCCCTAGATCTTGATTTTAGAGGCCTTCTATGCTTGTCATGGCACCAATAGATCTCAGCGTCATCCATAAAGAATTCAATGAAAATATGACATTCACATTTCGGATAGCATTTATGGAGATAAAGTTAATTTTGTAAAAGTTACTAGGTTGGCTTGTGACCTAGGCCTTTTCTTGCACATTATTTTATTACTATAGGAGATTCTCAGCTAAAATAGGTTATGTTAGAGCACATATATATGCGAGAGACCTAATTTGATCCCTCACCATCATCACACGTGGAATTTCGGCATCATAAAGGAACCCACACTTGTTCTCTTGTGGATGAATTGGAATCCTTGTATTCATTTAGGTATTTTTAGTTACTCTTGGATATTACTAGGATATATTCTTTGGTATAATGGAATGAATTCTTTCATGTTGTCTTGTAAGTGCCCTAATTTATTAAAGATTTATTTTTCTGTCTAATGTATGGAATTATTGATTCTAAGTCATGCAAAATTGTGCCCTAATTTGGTCCAAACTAATTAATGTTGATATCTAGATGAATATTGCATGCATTACTCATTACAACATGTATTGAATAGTCCGAGTGGTGAAATCATTAAATCTATCCCATAAAAATCCATTTTCCATTGAGCAGGTAAATGCTTCAAATTTTCTTGCTAAGGCATCAAAATTTGGCCTCCTTAGGAACAAGTTTGACTATCCTAAATCATCCTTGACTCCATTCTCCCAAAGGACAAGGCACTATTCTAATTTGTTGGTGATCAATCACATATCTTGTCCATCTTTTCTCTCTCTTAAATTTGGTCCATTCAAGGTTAGGGCTAGAAACTAGGGCTTAGGGAGAAATTCTAAGGAAGAGGTATTTGGGTGGTTGGAGAGCCTAAACATCAAGTAGATAGGGTTTTCCACAAAACCTATAAATTTGGTGGGAATCCACTCAATTTCATGCATAAATTCTCTTTCCATGGGTGTTTTCGCTTTTGAAGTACATTGCCAAGAATCGATCCATCCAAGGTGAATATTTGTACTTGCAAGAGGCTTGTTTTTTAAGCATCTATTTGAAGAATGAGTGTGTTGAACACAATGCTTGCATGGTTGAATATCAAAACAGTGGTATTTCACGTTCCAAACTCTATCATAATGTTAGCATTTTATAATCTGTGGATTCTTTGGAAGAGGAGAAATATCAGAAACAAGTGAAGATGAAATGCCATGAAGAAACCAAGCACTTTGAAATTGAATGGGCTTGGAATAGTCTGGAGTATGAAAGGAAGCATCCTTGTCATATCTAAGACATATTATGTGTGTTTTTGACAAGCTTTTCCCAAGGTCTGATGATCGACTTGGGAAGTGCAAGCAAAATTTCTGCTTCTGCATGAAAATATGTTCTTGAATCAACCTCAACTTTACTGTCTTTATTAGTTTCTATATGTTGATGGGAGTCAACTTCAGACTCAAAAATGGGATTCTTCTGAACAAAAAAAGTTAAGGATGATAACTATGCTGATGTAGCTCCTCTTATTATAGTCGTGATTCAATTTGGAGAAATTCGATGTTTTCGTGTGCATATTGTAGACATGCCTGAATTTCAGAGAGAGAGTCGTTGTTGATTTGGATTGTGTTGTCAGCAGTAGAATGTATCAAAGTATTGAGTAACTCTAATTATTCACCAATTAAATCCATAATAAGTGCACAAATTTTACTATCAACATGCAATAATTCTTAAGGAAGCCAATACAAATGTCTTCTCTCCTTTCAACATACAAATAAGTATTGCAATAATAATCTTTGTAAATGTGCACCAAACACCCAGTTTGCAATAGCTCTTTTAGGAAAACAATACTAATGGTTTCTCTCCTCCACAAAGGACTTCTTTTATACATAAAGTGCAGATAATACACCAAAAACATCTATGTTTTATGAATATCCATAAAGACGACTCTATGAACAACATTGGTGAAACCATATGGCTCAAATTTCACCCATTTAATTCAACTCATCTTCAATGGACACACATATAAATGTATAGATTTCAACGCATAGTAATATGTTCATAATGTTATCAACAAACCAACACGCTTTCCAACCATATGATGACATTGGCGTATGAATGAGTATGAATACTTACATTTATGCATTATTGTATTCCTGAGTTAAACATATGTGCTATTGTTGTTAAAAACACTCTACAAAAACATATTTCTATTGGCATCGATGTCTCATATATATAGGTACGAGATCTTATATTTTTCATCTCTTCTCCTTATTTTTAAACATACATACCAAGATTTAATGCACATAAACTATGCATGCATGTCCATCAAGAGTTCTCCAACCAGTGCTTATGCCAAACCAGCCTACATACAATACTCAACGCCTAATGCACAAAGATTAACTGACGCATATATAAAGAGAAGGTTTGGCATTCATATAAAGAGAATATATGAACCACATGATATAGACTAACATATCATCCCAACATATAATAAGAATCGTTTCAATCAATGTAAATATTTGTACCATTCAACATAGGTATCTACACCATATAACCAGCAGTAAATAGCATATTTTAATAAAGGAACAACTTTTTCAATGCAACAGTCAAACTTTTCAATCTTCATTCATCGTACAATCAAGTTTAAATGCTCCATCGTCGGAAACATCAAACCATATGTATCGAATGGTTGAATTCAACTATTCAAATCTACATTCAACATAGCATGGACAAACCTTCATCGAATACTCAACATTTAATCATTAAATATAGAATTTATAACAATCACAAACATTTTGTATTTCATTTGAACTGTGCATGTTGAAACTGGTCAAATTCCCATTTAAACAATGATTTTGTGATGAATAAACCAATTCGTTTCCATTATGTGGTGCTACGACTATGTAGAATGCATGAAGTTACAAAGACACATAAAATTGGTGCACATAGTAGAATTTTGGTGGAATCAATCCCAAGAAGAGTTCACACCAAATACGAGAGTCTCAAGAAACTCTGGTCATTTATTACTAAATGCAAGAGGATATGGAATATGGATGCCAAGGAAAATGTGTGAGAAAACGTGACAGACAGTGGAAAAGCCCAAGTTGGGGCATGATGCATAGACAGAGAAATGATTGAGCATAGCAGACAAAAGAGATGCAATGATCAAGTGTTACAACTAGCAGGTTAAGCGAATTACAAGATGAGTAGTCATCTCTATTTTTTAGGAGAGAAAAAGTTAGGGATGGTAGATCTTACAGAAATATTAGGTTCTTTCTCTAAAATATACACAAGAAGACAGGAATGGTAGGGAACGAGGGTTGTGGCAGTGCTAGAGGAAGAGAAAAATTCACAGGTAGAGGAACAAATTTAGGTCTTGCGCTCTAATCAGTGCAGCTTTGGAAGAGTCTATACAATGCCCAGGTTGACGATAGACACAAAAAGAAAGGCCACAAGAAAACAATGGCTCAAATTGAAGTAGGACAGGAGAACACCTTCTTTGATACCATGTTAAACACACACATGGAATGGATAAGATATGAAATATAAATGTGAATTACATTTATATTCACAAAGATATACATTTATAATACATTTTTATGACTCTTGGATTCATATTTCAAAATCTCTTGGACTCCCTTTGATTTTTCAACTTCCACACCATAACCCTTATCATATTAGGTGTCCAACAACCTTCAATGGGGGTTAATTTATTTCCTAGTATAGTGGAACCTCCTTTAATGGCCTGTGGATTTAGAAAGTTGCACTACTTGGAAAGCCATGATTGAGATAGTGTAGCCCCACCTATCCATATTCCATACTTACCACTTTCCATCGTACATTATGAGATCCTATTCCACCTCCCTTATTCAGGTCAATTAACGATTGCTTCATTGGGATTTGGCACTCTCACATCCTCATGCCTTGGGTAGGGCCTGGAAATGCACCTTGGGAGGTTAATGCAACTAAAAGAAAAGAAAATAACATATAATGGCCACAAGAAAAATTGAAATGCAAAAGATGGTCAAGACTTACAAATTATCACATGGGTAAAAGCCAAGCATGAGCTCTACCTCTATCATATGGAAATCACCCAATTCCTAGGCTAGTGTTTCCCTATCTCATAGAATGCAAGGCCCTTGCATGTCCTAGCCCCTAATGGGAGATGAACTGCTCCATCCTAAAGGGGCTAATAACTATTATATATTATATAAATTAATCTCTCATTCCTCTAGCTACAAGCAGTAATAAAACAAAAAATCAAGAAAAAATAAAAGGCGATATGGAGGGGTGGAAAAAAATGCAGAGGTAACTCATGCATCCACAATTTCTCCCTTCCCAAAAATATAAACCTAGGATGAGGTATTTCGTCATAGCTAGTCCCTTTAACAATGGCACTTTGCCATGCAGTTCTTTCCCCACTCCATTCCATCATTATTCACATGGAACCTATCATTTGAAGGGTCGACTAAGGACACGTCACTTTCCATTTAGGGTTAGGAACACCTAATAGGGTTGTATATAAACTACCCCTGCCTAGGGAGGTAACACCATTATGAGACTAAGGCCCCAATTTTGGAAGAGAAGCTACATATGAAGTGTTATTATGCCCATTTCTTTCAATCTTGGTTAGCGTAGATGCAATAATGATTAATGTACCTGATGATGAAATTTCTAGCACATTATGTGTGATTGGCAAACAATTCCATCTATAGGTATGGGAAACTTAACTAGGGTCCAGGTCCTCTAGAGGGACATATTGACACCCATAGGTGATGCGTTGAGATCCATGGGACTCTGGACAGTTGTATAGCATCATTCATATCCATGGGCACCTTCAGCGCCACACCTTCTTCACTTTTCCTTATATTATTCATGGGATGATGCACTTGGACTAGTTTTCCCCCAGCCATATTAGCCTATATATATGGTGTGGCAGATTATCTAGGGCCCAGATGAGGTTTGTCTCATTCCTTAAGACATGGGATTGCTACTAACATCTTCAATGCCATGAACGTTGGATAAAAGAAAAATATTTTACCACTTTGAGACCCATGAGACCTTTTTTTGTGCCCCAAACCCACATTTTGGGCGTCGCAGGTTAATTTACACCAAGACAGAGGGGTCAGCCCCTATATCTTGATTTTACGAGCCTTCAAAACTTGTCATCCCTAAGGAAGTAAACACAAGCATGATGTCATCATTTCATCTGTCATTTGAAGAGATAAAGTTAATTTTGTAAAAGCTACTAGGTCGGCTTGTGACCTAGGCCTTTTCTTGCACATAATTTTATTACTAAAAAGGCTTCTAGTCTAAAATAGGTTATATTAGAGAACACATATATCGGAGAGACCTCATTTGATCTCTCAACGTCATCACACTTGGAATTTTAGCCTCATAGAGGAACTTGTACTTCATTTTTCGTGGATGAATTGGAATATTTGGATGCATTTTATATTTGAATCTAATCTTGGATATTCTTTGGAGTTTTTATTTGACATAATGGAAGGAATTCTTGGATGTTGTTTTGTAATTGCCCTAGTTTATTGAATATTTATTTTTCAATGTCTAATGTTGTATAAATTCCTTGTAGATTCAAATTGCCTATGTAATATTCTAAAAAAAAAGACTTGAATCTACTCTACTCATCAGTGGAAACAATTAATCGATCAAGGAATCACAAAATATGAGACAAGATTCAATCACATGTGCTCAGAGATTTATCTAAGGGGAAAGATTGTTGCTCAAAACCCCTTCCTACCTATATATTGCATTAGATCAAAAAAATAGAGAATATTTACAATGTTTTCTCAAGCCTGAGCAACCTCTGCACTAGTACAATCTATCTCACTGCCTCACAAGCTGACTCTGGCCAATACTTAGCCAATTTTGTTTCCTGCCAAGCTCCTATTTCCTTGTTTTGTTTCTAAAGCAATTAGCCCCCTATTAATTAGGGAAATCCCCATCCTAAAGTTTATAATCCATATAGGCCCTTCTCTGAATGTATGCACCACCTATACAACTTGGAAAATTATACTAATAGTACATTTCCCTTGAACTCCAATCTCAACTAGGTATCTCGAATTTCATGCATGCATGAGTTAATTATGGCTGATTTATCATTTAAATGGTTGAACACATGAAGTTTCACCCCACTACAAAACCTCCTACTAGTTCCTCTAACAGTTGGAACTAGTTTAACTGACATTAACTCGATTTAACTGAATTAAACTATTACAACTCAAATTAAACTCAACCTAGGCTCCTAAAATTTAGGAACCACTCTACATTACTCAAGTTAGGCCCTCAACTCGAATTATCTAAGGAAACTAAGTGAAATTAAATTAGTTAACTCATTTTCCTTGTCTTGTGATGTGGAATTAAAATTTTCTCCTAATTTAATTCAAGGGAAAATTAAATCAGGATTTTCTTGTCTCCATTTTCAGCACTCCCTCTCAACAAGAAATGGATTATCTACTACCCCAATATTTCCTCTTTTGAACTCGAATTTGCAATGTTTTTTCCAAAATATATGCATCTTGTTCCTTTGTAGGAATGTACTCCAACAACATGATTCTCCTATGCACACAATATCGTAGATGGTGATACCGGATGTCGATATGCTTGGATCGATCATGATTCCATATTTTCAAAGAGTTTGATACAACTCTGATTGTCACAGTAAATCACAGTGGGATCCATCATTTGATCAAATAACCCAACAAGAATATTCCTCATCCAGATAGCTTCACAAGTTGCTTGGTTATCATCCATGTACTATGCTTCTGTTGAACTGATTGCAACCGATCGTTGCTTCCTGTTGTACTGATTTTTGCAACTTTACAATACATTTGATTTACAATATACATGGCCCACAATAATGATGTGGCATATGACAACTCATGACATGAATTGACATGACACTGCTGACATGGACTGGTTTGATGATGTGGCAATGTTAAGTCGTTATTGTTGCTAAGTGATAGATGTGTCCTTGGATATGCTTTCTCTTCTCCTCCACATAGTTTGATGATAGAGGGTGATCTTCGATCTTGGAAGGTGGTTGCACACTTGTGTTCCTTTGCTTGTGCTTCGTAGGTCCATTCATCCATTCAGATACAAGTGAGTCTTTAGGCATTCTTCCCTCCTTCTCCTTCTTCATCATCTCTCCATGACTTGATAATGTACCTGTTTGTGCAATTCACTCGTGACGGGATGAAATAAATTTGAAAGCTCCCTATCCTAAGGTGATGCATTATCATCCATGAATTGAGCCTGAGATAAGTGACAAACTGAGAAATAGGGCCTAGTAACTACGCATTGCATAGTTTTAGGTGATAGGGAGAGAGCTTGATCACTGAGACTGCGGAAAGTGCAGCTCGGGTTTGACTGAGGAACTTTACAGCACAATCCCCACTAGGGAAAGAAATTGCGCAGTGGCCACTAGGAGTCAGGACTTCACAATTCAAGCTAGCAATGGGTGATGTGGGATGAGGCCCTAAGAGGTCAGTTTTGCACAATTTCAGAGGCAAACTGGATTAGGCAGCAAAGAGCCTTGGTGGAAAAATATGCGTAATTCTTGAGTACAGTGAGCCTTAGCTGAGGGTAGGACACTGGAGGACACATATTCATAATTCTGGAGGGCCAAGGGTGGTTGTGTTCTCTGCGCATTGTGCGATTCCAACAAGCAAGGG
The DNA here is from genome assembly GCA_031772625.1 of Pinus tabuliformis. Classification (NCBI taxonomy): domain Eukaryota; kingdom Viridiplantae; phylum Streptophyta; class Pinopsida; order Pinales; family Pinaceae; genus Pinus; species Pinus tabuliformis. The sequence continues at coordinate 386,028,143 of CM062817.1, read as the reverse complement.
AAAATATTGAGGTCTAAAAGTATGAAGTGCGCAGTTCAAGGCATATTGGGAGGCACAATTGCACAATTCTGGGGGTCAAGGAAGGTTGTTGCTCTCTGGGATTGCGCAGTACAGTAGCCCTGGAGGACAGTGATTATGCATTGTGTAGTTCCAAGCAGCAAGGTCACATCAATGAGGGCTGAGACTGCGTAGTGCGCATCTTATTCAGGACCTGGTGACACTGAGTTGCTTGGTCGGGAAGAGTTTCTGAAAATGGCTTAAGTGCGGGAGGGAGATAGACTCGTGATAAACTTGAATTGTGGTCACACACTTAGCATAATTTGATGACATGACAACGTAGACCACTAGAACAACAATACAAAGCATTACCCTATGTGTGCTTGTCTCATGACAAGAAGAAATAAGTGCAACACTTGAGATAGACCTTTGGAAAACAGTGATAACACTTGTGTGACAGTGCACAAGACTTTGTGTAGGAGTGTGACGAGTGTTTACATGGCTAATAAAACTCGTATACACAAATAACAACCTTCGAAACCACTAGAAAAGTTTTGCAAACATGACATATCAGTTAAACATGCCAAAATACGATAGTTAATCCAACAAGCAAAAGGATTCAAAGAACTTGGGGGAATCCCATAGATTGAGCTTAAGTGTTTGCAACAATCAAGGGAAAGACCAAGGAAGGCTCTGAAATTTGAGTGCCATGTTGGAAATACTTAGAGGGGGGTGAATCAGTATTTCTTTTTCAACTATTATTTTACAGTTAAAACATTTATATTCAAAACACAAGATGAACAACGAGATCAATGCTTTTATTAATATAATCTTTGCAATAAAATAGATACAATATATAAATGGTTGCAATCAGTTGCCAAGCACCAACTTGGACTTTTGTGAGGCTCCAACCTCCAGAGCACCAACTCTGTTTTGCCAAGGCAACAATCCTGGACTTAGCAGCACCAACTCCCAAGGACTCCAATCCTTCCAGTTCCTGAGGCACCAGTCCCAAGGACACCAATCCTTCCTACTTCTGAGGCACCAATCCCAAGGGTTCCGACCCAATCTTGTCAAGGCATGTTTGATAGTAATGTTCTGGTCTCAGAACTCTTCTTTATTGATTTTTGTCTATTTACAGCTTCACTGTAGTCTCCATGCTACAGCATCAATGACAACCAGTATTCTTATGAAGGAGTCTTTACAACTCTTCATATTGTCCACACAGAGTCTACAATAGCCTTCATGATCTCTGATAATGTCTCCACACAGCTTTAGTGAGTCTACTATTAGCTGCACTAAGCTCTGCACAAGAACCAACTTTCTGTCCAAGCATTTGTTCTTACACTCATAGTAAATACTTCAGCGTGATTGTTTCTTTGCTTACTACTTCTCCCTTCAAACAATGTCAGATAAACCTTTATTTATCACATCCCAGAATTGTTCTACGGATAGCATTGTGTACCTGATTAATTCATCACAGTTCTGAGTCTTTCACAGGGTAACACGATCAACAAATATGCTTTCCCTTCCAATGCCTCCTGTCCTGTTGGTCCTATGACCCTTTTCTTTTCTGTTGGACCCTCCGGCTACCTCTTTTTCTTCCAAGCTTTTTTTTTAATCAACCTTCAACTTTCCTTGTTCTCTATTTTTGCATGCTCCTGATGCCTCTGACTGTCGATTTCCTCTTTCTGATGGCTCTTTGGCTTCCTCCTTGGTTGTTGTAGTTTCCTCTGCGCTTGCTTGATCCTTCAGCTTCCCTCCTCGGTCGTTGTAGTTCCCTCTGCCTATTTGAATTAACCAATGCTTTACGAACACGTTAATTCAGAAGAGAAGGCCGAATTACACATGAAATGATGCTTATTAAAAAATATCAAAGAGATCCCTTTTTTTCTTTAATAACGTTCATACACAGGGCTTTACTGTTTACGAAGAGACTATACCAATCAGGAGGCCCCACATGCCACGTCACCATCGCAATCGCAATCGCCATCATTCAGGCCCACTGAACTATCAAAACCATTATTTATGCATTTTGGCCTTTAAAACCCCGGGCAATATAATTATTTGAAATACACAGGAATATATGGAAAAACCCAACCGAAATGCTTAAGGTCGGACTTCAAATTCATTACACCCGCATCTATAACTGCATCGGGTCCACTCCTCCACAACGTTATCGCAATCGGCAATCGTAGCTTCCGAAAGTCTTTTATAAGTCGAGCTCATTACATCATCGATGGCCGATGGCCGATGGCCCTGCTGGACGCGATATAGTATTAAGTTGTGTTACAATAGGACCATCGGGTCCGCAACATATATCGCAATCGGCGCTTCCAATGCAGCAAGGCCTTAAGCACTTGCGATATGGCGGATGCGACATAGCATTAAGTCATATTGCAGTGTTGCAGCGGGTCTGCATACTTTATCGCAATTGGCACTTTCAGGGGTGACAGCCCTTTGTACATTGCAATATGCGAGTTCCGATAGGTGGATGTGATATAACAATAGAGCCCATAATGTTGCAGCGGGTCAGCAACATATCGCAATTATAATATATATATCTATATATATATATATATATATATATATATATATATATATATATATTGTAATTCGCATGTTTTAATGTGGCAAGGCATAGAGCCAGAATATATTAAATACATTGAAAAGCATGCATCGGAACACTTAGCAGACTTCACCGATTTATGCCCCCGGACATATATATCGTCGGGTTCGTACATGTATAATAAAGTGGGGGGTTTCTGGTAGTGGCATATGGTAGAACCCCCCGATATGATTTCTCCGATATATATGTATATTCTGCCTCTAATAGTGTATTCAAATATATATGCAAACTCCGCCTCCGATAGTGTATTTCGATATATATATATATATATATATATATATATATATATATATATATATATATATATATATGTAAACTTCGCCTCCGATAGTGTATTCTGATATATATGTAAACTCTGCCTCTGATAGTGTATATTGCGCATATATATATATATATATATATATATATATATTATATACTACTCCGCCTCTTTTAACTCTTCCATTCTTTTTTATTGCTATGCTCCTTTAACTCTTCTGCTCTTCTTTATGCTCCTGTGATAGTTCTTCTTTGGCATATATATGACATATAAATGGCTCCTCCGATAGTTCCAATAGCGGTGTTTATTCTCCTCCAATATGTTAACTCCTCTTTTGGTGACTTCTTCCTCTCAGTTCTTATTGGGCATGTATTACATGCAATGCTCCTCCGATGTGGCTCCTCTTGCTCCAATGTCTTCTCTGATACCTTCATACTTTGATGGCTTTTGTCTTTTCCGATATGCCTCTCTTGTTCTGATATTCTGCAATACTCTTAAGCATAAGTGATAGCTTTGATATGCCTCCTTTGTTAACTCCTCTGTTAATAGACTCTTACTCGTGGCTTGGCTTTCTTGATGGCCTTGCTCCTATTTCTTCATGGATCTACTCGGCTTCCCCTTCATGGGTCATCTAGTATCTAGAATATTGACATCAATGACAACCTAGGTCAACAATCTCCCCCTTTGTTATTGATGGCAATATTCTTCTTCTCTCCCTCTTTGACATCAATGGCAAAGGAGTGCTCTGGGACTCTCCCTATCAAAGTGATTATGTTCTTTATGAATGGTAGATCTTCATGGTTCTGTGAATCCCCCTGTCATAGTGCTCTTATTTTTACTCAAGATAGAAGGATTGATGCTTTATCATCAATTAGCACATTATCCCCTCTTCATGTCTCAGAACTACTTTATCATGGCTTCAACAATGCTTAAAGATGCTCTACTTCAATGCTTTCAACCAGATTGCAAATAGCCACACACCAAGTGTCCAAGTCCAAGTTTTTATGCTTCAATCCATATTGTTGTCTCCACAGTCAGAATTGAGAGGCCTTCATAGTTTGAATCAAGAGAAAGTGCCACTAAAATTGTCTTTCTTGCTATCTTTCTTCAGATCCAAGTTCCTTTGTGTCTTTGTGCTTCTCCTTGAGTCACTGCCATCCAGTATTCAACATCACTGCATTTGGATGAAATGGTGAGAGGTTGTGCCTCACTGTTGCTATATTTTCTAAGTGACCAGTATCAGCTTAAGTTATATTTGACTACACAACATTCTCCTTTCTATGAGCCATCTTTTCCTTGTGTTCTTGTACATATCTCTGCAAGTTATTTCCACTAGCATATTTAGATATCCAATCTGTGACTGTCTTTTAAATTCATTTTGCTGATTTGCATCTTCTTGCAATGCTTCAGTTTTGTTATATGTTGCCAACTTCTCTTACTTCAAACTCCATTCCAGATGTATTTGTTTGTTTGAAGGTTGCCTCTATTTGTGTCCATAATTTACCTGTTCTCACATTAAATCCCTGAGTCAAGACATAAACTTCTGTGATAACAACACCATAGTTGTTTGCCCTATTTCTTTAGTATTAGATGACATTCTCTATTGTTCCAAGTTCTACTAAACATCTTCAACACCAGTCCAAAGAATAGTTAAGAGATCAAGTTCTTCAATGGAGTGCTCCTGAGAAATGATCTTTATCAATGAATGATTGTTAATATAGCTCAACAAGGATTTTATAAGGACCCTTTCACTAATAGCTTCTGCAATAATGATCAAGAATCATAGGCTCCCCCTAACTGTATGCATCATCTCTTTTGGCAGAGTCTTCCCATCAAATGCTCAGATTGTCAAAGGTCAAGTCAACAACATGTGTTGTTGGTTGGAGAGTTCAAGAGACTTTCGGATTGTATTTGCTTCCTTCTCCATACTTGTGTAACTTTCTTCTTTTGCATGGGTCTAGCTTGTGTAAGAGCCCAAGTTAAGTTACAATCATGTGCCATATGACCAATGTTATGACACTTGAAGCATTCTACAGTGTTCATGAATAATAATTCATGATTTCTTCCTAGAAAACTGTTTCTTGGAGATTGTTGGGGACCATAATATCTATCTTTATGATATGCTTTACAATCTTTTTCCATGTGACCAAAGTTTGTACAAGAATAACAATAACCAAAAAATGAACTTTGGTACCTGGGAGATGGAGATTTCCTTCATGTACTTTTAAAGCCTTTTTTCCTTGAGATCCTTTGATGATAACCATTGCCTCTCACATCTTTGACATCATCTATATTTCTTCTTGGAGCAGGATTTCTTCCATTGTTGCCTTGGTTTTTCTCCTTGCCTCTGTTGGAACTGGGAGCATCACCATTTCTTCCTGGCTTCTTCGCATCCCTTTTGTTTGAAACATTATCATTCTTGTTTGAGGATTCACCAGCATACCCGAGACGTGATTTATCAAATGGACATATTTGATAGCTGAGCATGTCATCCAAGGCTTGAGAGCTCTTCAAGATTTTTTTCATCCCTTCAACCTTTTTTCTGAGGAAGCCAATCTCTTCTTCCAATCTTTCACACTCATTATTCTTCTTAGCAAGTTGTTTCTCAGTTTCTCCCTTGATACGAGTAGCTTCGTCTGCTTATATTTTAAGGGAGATGATATCTAACTTCATTTTGAGGATTTCTTCATTTTCCTTTGCTAGACTGCTCTCCATTTCTTCCTTGATCCTTGTAGCTTTACATGTTTCAGCCTTGAGAAGTTTTATGTTAGATTTTAATTTGAATATTTCTTCATCCTTTGCTTTTAGTTGAAATATCATAGTGTTTCTTTCCTTTTCTACTTCATCAACCTGTCCTTCTATGATTTCTAATGCTTCCATTGTCTTCTCAGCTCCTTTTGCTTGTTTCCTTGCTTCTTATAGTTGATATTTGAGAGAGGAGACCTCTACCTAGTACTGACCATACTTCAAGTTTGTTCAATCTCTTGTGCCTTTTTTCAAGTTGACTTGACAAGGTATCTTACCATTTCTTTGCTTTATCCAATTGATTTTTCATGGATGTGACTTCTTCATGATGCTTTCTTTTGCTTTGATGAAATTCCTTCTTAAGCTTGGCAAGCTCTTCATCCCTTTCTTGTACTTGATCTCGGTCACCAGCTAGTGTTATCTTCTCAAGTTCCTCATTTTCCTTTTTCAAATTGTTAATCTGTTCCATGGCAGCCATAAGTTGAGCGAGGAGATCTTCTACAAAATCTTTTTCATTCTCTTCATCTTCTAGGTCTGCTTTAACCTTGATGTCATCATTCTCATTTTCAGCTTCTATGATGGGTTATAAATTTCCTTCTTGATTTCCATCATCTTCTTGACTGATGGTCATGGTCAATGCCCCTTTTGAGTGAAGTTCATGAAGTTGATGAAGTTGAAGTCCATGTTAGGCCCCTATACTACTAGTGTAACCCCTTATTTTTATTAGTAGAACCCACTTATTATATTGATGTACCCATGTAGTGCCCATATTGTTACTAATGTGCCCCATAGAAGCCCACTATTGTTATTATTGTGCCCTTACATTATTATTGTTATGTCGGCTCTGGTTATGTTATGACCCCTTAGACTCCTATATATAGAAAGGAGGTCTTTTCATTTGTATCATCCAAGAATTGTTCATTTATGTAATGTAAAGGAGGTTTCCCCCTCGAAGAGGCTGAATTCTAAGGCGTTGATCTATCTTTTCTATCTTTTCTTGAGCTGGTTTCATAACATTTGGTATCAGAGCTTTGGATTCTAGGGTTTCGCTGCTCCAAACAGTTCATCGTGGCATTTTCGCTATAACTTTTTTTCTGTGACGTTTCAGAAGTCGCAAAAAAAAACCCATTTGAGAAGAAATCGCGTTGAACCTTGGGTCCGAATTTCAGAACTTTTTACATGATATTGCGGAGATATGATCTGAGGAAGTTGGTCTTTTTGCAGACTCCTGAATTACATTCAAAACAGGTGACCTGGGGAAAATAGTCATAAATTTCTCTCTGAGCATTGGATTTAAATTTCGTAAGAAGGTACAGAAAGAGGACGGACTGTAGTTTCTTGTATGCATTTTTCAGATCCATAGGTCTAAAAATTGACACGTGGTACTTCGTACAAGTTCGCTCTTCTAGAAAGGTCTATAATCAGGTCATCTTGGGAGATTGTGCATAACTCTTTCTTGGGGAATCCAATTTGGATCACACTGGTGGCATTGGAAAGAGGACACAGAGGGATACTACAGGTAGCAATTTCAGAACTTAAATATCCACAAGTACAGAGTTACAGTCATTTCAAGTTCGAGGTCCTAAAATCAAGAAAAAGCAAGATGAGGAAGTTTGATGGCAAGGATCCGGTAAATTGGATACTTCAGATGGAGCAATATTTTGATCTACATGGTGTACCATTGTTACAAAAGGTATGTATTGCATCTTCATATTTAGAACCGGATCAATTTTTATGGTATAAAGGGCTTTGTTCTCGTAAAAAACTTGTTACGTGGTCAATTCTCACGGAGAAAATGATAGCACATTATGAGGATACAAAGAGCAACACCTTCTTTAGAGCAACACCACAACAATTGGAAAGAGTAAAAGGGCTTTGTGACATATTTGAAAGTAAAATTATGGCAACAAGGAAGTCTACCCCTCACAACTATAAATATGGACGTGTTGTTCCTCCTAGCCTTCCACAACCTACAAGGGTTACACCACAACAATTGGAAGAAAAAAGAGAAAAAGGGCTTTGTTACAATTGTGATAGCAAATGCACTAAAGGTCATAAGTGTGCTGAGAAGAAATTATTTTACATAGAGTATGAAGAGGAGGAAGAAAAGGATCAAGAAACATCAAAAGAAGAGGATATATGCCAGGACCCGACCCCAGAGAAGGAAGAAATGAATCAGAACATATCTTGTAAACTATTGGCAAGAATGACCGCTCCTCAAACTCTCAAGATAGAAGGAAATATCAAGAAGAAAAAGGTGCAAGAAGTGAAAGATCACATCAAGAAAGAAGAAATGAATCCAACCATATCTTGTAATTCACTGTTCGGAATTACCACTCCTCAAACTAGCGAGACAGAAGGACATATCAAGAAGAAAAATGTTCAAGAAGTGAAAGATCACATCGAGCGTCAAGAAATGAATCCAACCATATCTTGTAAAGGATTGGAAGAAATTACCACTCCTCAAAATCTAAAGATAGAAGGACATATCAAGAAGAAAAAGGTTCAAGCAGTGAAAGATCACATCGAGCATCAACAACAAGTTCTCCAACTTTTAAAGGATAGCGCCACTTCGGTGCAAAATCAAATGAAACAACAGGTAGATCAACATCATAGTGAAAAATGTTTTGATGTAGGCGATTGGGTATTTTTACTGCTACATCTAAAGCAAGCTATTTATGAGAAGGAAACGTTGGCAATACTACATGCACTTAAAAAATGGCGACCTTACCGAATGGGAAGACTCTTCAAGGATGAGGATGTGGAAGCATTGTTTTGTGCTATTTCTATTATCCAACCAGATTGGATAAACGAAGCAAGGGATGAATGGAAGAAGGACAAAGAAGTATGGCCACTTATTCAAAACTTGCAAAAGATCCCAATTCAAACAATATTGCCAAATATTGAAAAGGAAGGAAAAATCATATTGGAACCTGGAGCAGTCACAGAAACAAGAACCCGACAGCTACGAAATCGATCAATTTCAGAGTATCTCATCAAGTGGAAGAACTTACCCGCTGAAGATTCCACATGGGAGGACAAGAATTTTATACAGAAGCATCAAGAACTACTCAAGCGTTGAGGACAACGCTTTTTGAAGGAGAGGGGCATGTTAGGCCCCTATACTACTAGTGTAACCCCTTATTTTTATTAGTAGAACCCACTTATTATATTGATGTACCCATGTAGTGCCCATATTGTTACTAATGTGCCCCATAGAAGCCCACTATTGTTATTATTGTGCCCTTACATTATTATTGTTATGTCGGCTCTGGTTATGTTATGACCCCTTAGACTCCTATATATAGAAAGGAGGTATTTTCATTTGTATCATCCAAGAATTGTTCATTTATGTAATGTAAAGGAGGTTGCCCCCTCGAAGAGGCTGAATTCTAAGGCGTTGATCTATCTTTTCTATCTTTTCTTGAGCTAGTTTCATAACACTCTTGTGCCTTTTTTCAAGTTGACTTGACAAGGTATCTTCCCATTTCTTTGCTTTATCCAATTGATTTTTCATGGATGTGACTTCTTCATGATGCTTTCTTTTGCTTTGATGAAATTCCTTCTTAATCTTGGCAAGCTCTTCATCCCTTTCTTGTACTTGATCTCGGTCACCAGCTAGTGTTGTCTTCTTAAGTTCCTCATTTTCCTTTTTCAAATTGTTAATCTGTTCCATGGAAGCCATAAGTTGAGCGAGGAGATCTTCTACAAAATCTTTTTCATTCTCTTCATCTTCTAGGTCTGCTTTAGCCTTGATGTCATCATTCTCATTTTCAGCTTCTATGATGGGTTATAAATTTCCTTCTTGATTTCCATCATCTTCTTAACTGATGGTCATGGTCAATGCCCCTTTTGAGTGAAGTTCATGAAGTTTGTCCCATATACCCTTTGTTGATGAATATTTTCCTAGATTGTTCTTTATAGAATCAGGTAGCCCATTCAAGATTGCCTTCATTGCTTTTGCATTGTACTCCTTGGATTCTCCATCCATCCTACTATCACCAATCACTGATTTCCAGATTTCAATGCCTTGAGTCTGTAAGAAATTCCTCATTCTTGCTTCCCATATATTAAAGTTCTCATTGAACCATGGAGCCTCCTCAAATTGATTGTCTTCTATCTTAGTAGTAGAGGGAGACACATCCTTAGGAGGATTGGAGAATTTCTTCCTTGACTTTGCCATTTGTGTTCTAAAGATCAAACTTCAAGTTGTTAGGCTTTGAATGAAGGTACTGGCTCTAATACCAATTGCTGGAAATACTGAGAGGGGGGGAATCAGTATTTCTTTTTCAACTATTATTTTACCAGTTAAAACATTTATATTCAGAACACAATATGAACAACATGTATCAATGCTTTTATTAATATAATCTTTGCAATAAAATAGATACAATATATAAATGGTTGCAATCAGTTGCCAAGCACCAACTTGGATTTTTGTGAGGCTCCAACCTCCAGAGCACCAACTCTTTTTTTCCAAGGCAACAATACTGGAACCAACTCCCAAGGACTCCAATCCTTCCAGTTCCTAAGGCACCAGCCCCAAGGACACCAATCCTTCCTACTTCTGAGGCACCAACCCCAAGGGTTCTGACCTAATCTTGTCAAGGCATGTTTGATAGTAATGTTCTGCTCTCATAACTCTTCTTTACTGAGTTTTGTCTGTTTACAGCTTCACTGTAGTCTCCATGCTACAGCATCAATGAAAACTAGTCTTCATATGAAGGAGTCTTTACAACTCTTCACACTATACACACAAAGTCTACAATAGCCTTCATGATCTCTGATAATGTCTCCACGCAGCTTTAGTGAGTCTACTATTAGCTGCACTAAGCTCTGCACAAGAACCAACTTTCTATTCAAGCATTTGTTCTTACTGTCACAGTAAATACTTCAGCTTGACTACTTCTCTGCTGACTACTTCTCCCTTGAAACAATGTCAGATAGACCTTTATTTATTACATCCTAGAATTGTTCTACAGACTGCATTGTGTACCTGATTAATTCATCACAAGTCTGAGTCTTTCACAGGGTAACACGATCAACAGAGATGCTTTCCCTTTGAATGCCTCTTGTCCTGTTGGTCCTTCGGCCCTTTTCTGTTCTACTAGACCCTCCAGCTGCCTCTTTTTCTTCCAGCCTTTTTTTTAATCAACCTTCAAATTTCCTTATTCTCTATTTTTGTATGTTCCTGATGCCTCTGATCGTCGGTTTCCTCTTTTCGCTGGCTCTTCGGCTTCCTCCTCGATCGTTGTAGTTTCCTCTGTGCTCGCTTGATCCTTTGGCTTCCCTCCTTAGTCGTTGTAGTTTCCTCTGCCTATTCAGATTAACCATTGCTTCACAGACACGTTAATTCAGAAGAGAAGGTCGAATTACACAGGAAATGATGCTTATTAAACAATATCAGAGAGATCACTTTTTTCTTTAATAACATTCATACATAAGGCTTTACTATTTACGGAGAGACTATACCAACCAAGAGGCCCCACATGCCACGTCACCATCGCAATCGCAATCGCCATCGTTCAGGCCCACTGAAATATCGGAACCGTTATTTATGTATTTTGGCCTTAAAATCCCTGTGCAATACAATTATTTGAAATACACAGGAATATATGGAAAAACCCGACTGAAATGCTTAGGGCCAGACTTCAAATTCATTACACGCGCATCTATAACTGCATCGGGTCCACTCCTCCACAACGTTATCACAATCGACAATCACAGCTTCTGGAAGTCTTTTATAAGTCGAGCTCATTACATCACCGATGGCCCTGCTAGACGTGATATAGTAATAAGTTGTGTTACAATAGGACCATCGGGTCCGCAACATATATTGAAATCGGCGCTTCCAATGCAGCAAGGCCTTAAGCACTTGCGATATGGCAGATGCGACATAGCATTAAGTCATATTGCAGTGTTGCAACGAGTCCGCATACTTTATCACAATCGGCGCTTTCAGGGGTGATAGCCCTTTGTACATTGCGATATGCGAGTTCCGATAGGTGGATGCGATATAACAATAGAGCATTTCATAATGTTGCAGTGGGTCCGCAACGTATCGCAATTATATATATATATATATATATATATATATATATATATATTGCAATTCGCATGTTTTAATGTGGCAAGGCATAGAGCCAGAATATATTAAATACACTGAAAAGCATGCATCGGAACACTTAGCGGACTTCACCTGTTTATGCCCCCAGACATATATATCGTCGGGTCCGCACATGTATATCGCAGTCGGGGGTTTCGGGTAGTGGCACATAGTAGAACCCCCCGATATGATTTCTCCGATATATATGTATATTCTACCTCCGATAGTGTATTCCGATATATATGTAAACTCCGCCTCCGATAGTGTATTCTGATATATATGTAAACTCCGCCTTTGATAGTGTATAGTGTGCATCTATATATATATATATATATATATATATATATATATATATATATATATATATATAATATTGATATGCCTCTTTTAACTCTTCCGCTCTTCTTTATTGCTATGCTCCTTTAACTCTTCCACTGTTCTTTATGCTCCTCCGATATTTCTTCTTTGGCATATATATGACATATATATGGCTCCTTTGATAGTTCCGATAGCATTGTTTATGCTCCTCAAATATGTTAACTCCTCTTTTGATGACTTCTTCCTCTCGGTTCTTCTTGGGCATGTATTACATGCAATGCTCCTCCGATGTGGCTCCTCTTGCTCCAATGTCTTCTCTGATACCTTCATACTTTGATGGCTTCTGTCTTTTCCGATATGCTTCTCCAATATGCCTCTCTTGCTCTGATATTCTGCAATACTCTTAAGCATAAGTGATAGCTTTGATATGCCTCCTTTGTTAACTCCTCCGTTAACAGACCCTTACTCATGGCTTGGCTTTCCTCATGGCCTTGCTCCTGTTCCTTCATGGATCTTCTCTGCTTCCCCTTCATGGGTCATCTAGTATCTAGAATATTGCTATATTGACATCAATGACAACCTAGGTCAACATGCCAGCCTGGTTTTTGGAGGGTGTTGCAAAAGCTACAATAGTACCATATATCAAGGATGAAAAAGGAAAGATTTAGAGGTACCTTAGTGGGTTATCAAATCTTACAGAGATATAGTTGAGTTTGATGAGCCAAAAAAATTGGAGGACACCATCTGAAAGGTGAAGTACTACTATGAACAATCCAAGCATAAAATTGAGTTCCTAACTTATTGGAAAGCAAGAGATGGGCCCATATTTAAGGGAAAAGGGTAGAAATATTCAGGACATCATCCAAGGGGAAGAAAGTACAGTTCACCACTCCTGCCAAGGGTGAATTTCAACAAAAATATACTACTATCAGCAGAGATCAATCCTCTAAGTGAAAAAGAGAGGAAGATGAGGGGTCCAAGAGATGACCCATACAATGTTGGACATATGGAGAAAACCACTTACGGGACTATCCTCAACAATAGAAGAATGGCATGTGGTTGTATAATGTGAAAGAAGTAGAGATGGTGAATGACATGGCTTAGAACGCACCACGAAACTATGCCACATTGGAAAACAAGTAGGCTAGCCATCATGCTTCAATGATTGAAATGGAATGTATAGTCATTAACCAACATGTATATATTTTGATTGACTAAGGTTCTAATTTTAGCTCCATTAGTTTGATGGTCATAGAAAAGTGTGTGTTATAGAAGAAAGTGTTGGAAACTACTAAGGGGGGGGGTGAATCAGTATTCCTTAGCAATTAGCACTTTTAAATCTTTCCAAAGCATTAGTTAATCTTCAATTATCATTAACGTTTATGAAGTAACAACAGTGAATAAAATAACACAGGAGGCACAAAAATTTTAGGTGGAAAACTCCCTCCACGTAAAAAACCACCGAATGCTTTTCTAATAATTATTTACTCTTCAACTCCAATTGAAAAGAAAGCTCCAATTTCCTAGAATCTAGAAAAGCATTCTTCTCCAGCGCCCACTGGATAGACGCTCCAATGCCCGAGATTATTTAGTAGTCAACTGAACGGATGCCCCAACACCCAATGAGTTACAACTCACCCTAGCACCACCCTACCACCCTAAAGTTTTCACAGGCTTGAACCTGTTGGTGACTTCATGCACCAGCCTAATGCCACCCTTCCACCCTATAGAATAATAAAACAAGAATGGACTCTCGTACCAGGGAAAATGGTCCACTTTACAATGATATAGAATGATGTAGAAGAAGAAGACACACTAGACCATAACCCCAACTATGACACAACCACCTAATGACGATCCTAGACCTCCCGACACTGCCTCTTCAACTCTTGGCAGATAGACACTTGTACAACTTTTACAATGATGTTTTTACAATGACTATGTACAATGATGTTTTTACAATGACTCTGTACAATGATTGTATGCAGTGCTTCCCACTTGAAGACTTCATGTGGTGAAATTCTTGCTGTTGTTTTGCACCTTGATTTTTTCTCTTTTCATGCAACCCTTTCTCACTCTTTAGAACATTAGATTATTGAGTCTTCTCTTGATGAATATATAATACCTACAAAAAGTCTTCAAAGAAAGACCCATGACATGATAAAAGCAAAACTTACCTCATCTTGCAGAACATATGTCAGTGCTAAACAAAAACAACAAATTAGAATACAAAGAAACTAATGAAATTAAGAAATGAACATACATATACAGAAGTTACACACATGTAGCTTACCTCTGCTGCATCATTTTGTTGCACCTTGCTCTTTGCTTACCTATAAAGTCTAGTCCTTTTTCACCCCTTGACAACACTTGATCTAGTTTTTCTTTCCTTCTAGGAGCACGATATTTAATCTGATGTATCTCTATGATTTCAGATCCCCAACATGTGATCTTTAGTCCTATAGAATCCCTCTAATTCTTCTTTTCAATGCCACAGGTCTGACCCAATTTGGACTCTTCAAGGCAAAGTTATGCCCAATATCTCACAATGACCTAATTATGGACTAGTTCAGTAGATCGAACTTGTACGATGTAACACGTGTCACTATTTCCTCCTTCGGCTCTGAAACTAATACACATAAAACTACAGTCCGTGCATTGTCTGCCACTTTTTACAGAATTCCAATCCTCTTCTCTGAGAGAGAGTTATGACAATTTTCCCAAGATCACTTCTTTGAGATGAAATTCGGCAGCCTGCAAAAACCCTAACTTCCACAGATCATATCTCCGAAAATATAGCAAACCAAGATCTAAAATTTGGTCACGACGTTCATCAGGATTGTAAATAAAATGGGTTTTAATTTCAGAATCTAAGACTTCGAATAAATGAAGTTATAGCAAAAATTCCACGATCACTTAATTTGGAGGATATATGAGATTTCTTTCTATAGAGTTGAGAGGGGCTTCTATAAAGAATGTTGGAGGGATTTTAGGAGCTTAAAAAATTATTGATTATTGACTATTCAATGACCAAAACTAATTATGAGTGCCATGCCACAACCCCATAGGGTTTTAGCCCACTTACTGGGTTTACTAACTTCAAACATGAATATCTCTCAAACCGTGAAGAATTACTTGGTGTGTCATATATCAACGGAAACATCTCGACAAGTAGAATCTATCTTAAAGATTCTTGACTCAAAATAGAGTAAGTTTTCAAGTCAATATTCCCTTGCAAGATCAGGTTAGCCCGTGGTGCTTCTTGGGTTGACATCAATGACAACCTCAGATCATCTTTAGATCAACAATCTCCCCCTTTGGCATTGATGGCAACAAAAGTACTCTCCCTACGATTAGGGCACCTCTTCCTACTGCCTTCTCTCCCCCTTTGACATTAATGGCATAAGGTAACTCCCCCTGACACACAACCATCATGTGTACCTATACACACTTCCACTCCCCCTTTATTTTCTGAATAAGGAAAATCTAATAAGAACTTGGGAGAATCCCAAGCTTCTGGCGAAGATATTCAAATGCTTCACGAGGTAAATGTTTAGTGAAGATATCAATGATTTTTTCTTTTGTACCAACATATTCAAGTTTGATATTCTTTTCAGTGACTTGTTCTCTAACAAAATGATATTTTATCGGAATGTGTTTTGTTTTTTAATGCATGACAGGATTCTTGGAGATGTTGATGGCACTGGTGTTATCACAGAAGATGGGAATAGGCTCACTGAATTGTACTTGAAGATCTTGCAAAGTTTATTTCATCCAAAGGACTTGAGTACAACAAGTTGCCCTTGCAATGTATTCTGCTTCCACTGTAAATAACAAGATTGAGGTTTGTTTTTTTCTCAATCATGATACGAGACAACCACCTAGATAGAATGTTGCTCCACTAGTACTCTTACAATCATCAATGCTTCCTACCCAATCTGCATTCGTAAAGGCTTGAATAATGAGATTGTTGCCCTTGGGATACCATAAGCCATATTTTTTTGTGCCCTTTAGATATTGAAGAATTATTTTAACAGTAATAATATGTGATCCTTTTGGTGTTGCTTGGAATCTTGCTACTTGTCCAACTGCTTCCATAACATCTGGTCGGGAGGCTGTTACAAATAGAAGACTACCAATCATAGATTTGGGCAACCTCTGATCCACATCCTTAGACAAGTCGTCTATGCTCAATTTGCAACCTGTTACAATCGGAGTAAGGATGGGTTTGCAATATTCCATTTTGAATTTCTTGAACATTTCCTTGATGTACTTGGCTTGACATATAAATATTCCTTTCTCTTGTTGAGATATTTGAAGCCCTAAGAAGTATGTCAGCTCACCAAGTAAAGACATCTCGAACTCACTTTGCATCTTTGTAGCAAAGTTCTTACTTAGTTTATCCTCATTTCTACCAAAGATTATATCATCCACATATACCTCAACGATTGTTAAATTATCCTTATCTATGTGTACGTAAAGATTGCTATCAGCAGTACCTTTCTTGGACCCTTATTGACATAGATATCTATTAAGACGAGCATACCATGCTCTGGGAGCCTACTTGAGACCATACAGAGCCTTCTTTAACCTGCAAACATAGTCTTCTTTTTCTGATAGTAGAAAACCTTCAGGTTGTTCAATGTAAACTTCTTCTTCTAATTCTCCATTCAGAAATGCTGACTTAACATCCATTTGGTAGACTTTTATTTTTCTTGAGCATGCATAAGCGAGAAACATCCAGATGGCTTCCATTCTGGAAACTGGTGGAAATGTTTCGTCGAAATCAATTCCTTCCACTTGTGCATCGCCTTTGCAAACCAATTTTGATTTGTTTCTGGTAAAATGTCCATCTTCATTCAATGTGTTCCTGAACACCCATTTAGTCCCAATGATGTTTTTATATTTTGGTCGTGGAACTAATTCCCAGGTGTTATTCTTCTCTATTTGATCCAATTCTTCATTCATAGCTGCTACCCAATGTTCATTCTGGTTGGATTCCTCAAAACTACTAGGCTCAAAGGTTGCTAGAAAAGCAATGTGAGCTTGTTCTGATGAACGAAGCTGTCGACCTTTTCTTGTTCCAATTCCTTCATTTATGTCACCAATTATTTGATTTGATGGATGGTTCTTTTGAATCCATTCTTTTGTTCCCTTTGGAGGAGCTTCTTGTTGTTGTTCCTGTATATCTTGTTGATCATTATTTACTTCTTCCTGGTTGACAGTTTCTTCTTGTTCTAGAATTTTCTCTATACCTTTTTCAGCCTTTGTCTCAAGCTTCAAAGATTCTAGATCCTCATCATTATTCGTTAGAAAACTATATTCATCAAATGTAACATTTATGCTCTCCACTATCTGTTTTCGTCTTAGATTATAGCATTTATAGGCCTTTCTTTTGCGTGAGTAACCAACAAATATACCTTCATCAACACGTGATTCAAACTTACCCAACTTTTGATCTTCTCTTTTGATATAACATTTGCTTTTGAAGATTCTGAAATATTTTACATTAGCCAGTTTTCCTTTCCATAATTCATATGGGGTCTTATTGCAATTATTTATGAGAAGACTTTTGTTGATAATGAATATTGTTGTATCAATTGCTTGAACCTAGAATTTTTCATCCAATTTTGATTCCTTCAGCATTGTTCTACCCATTTCCTATATGGTTCTGTTCTTTCTTTCAGCAACTCCATTTTGCTGAGGTGTTTGTGCTGTTGAAAATTGTCTTTTAATTCCATTTTCATCACAATATTTCTGAAATAATTTGGAATTGAATTCTCTGCCATTATCTTATCTTAGACACTTTATTTTTAAATCAGTATCATTTTTAACCAACTCCTTGTAGAGCTTAAATCACTCAAATGCTTCATATTTTTTCTTTAGGAAACTGATGGTTGTCATCTTGGTATAGTCATCTATCATTAACATGAAATATAATTCTCCATCTAATCCTTTTGTTCCCATAGGACCACATAGATCAGTATGTATCAATTCCAATGGATGTGATGCAAAGTGTTCTTTTGTTTTAAATATGCATTTTGTTTGCTTGTCGTGCCGACAAGCCTCACACAGTGTATTGGAAGGTTTTGATATTTTCGTCATTTCTTGTATTGCTTCCTTTTTGCTTATCCTGACAAGATTGTGAAAGTTTATGTCACCCATTTGTTTGTTCCATAACCAGCTTTCATCCTCTTTAGCTAGTAGACATGCTTTAGTTGCTTCATCCAAAACATATATGTCGTTTGGAGCTCAACTTGTTGTAGCCACAATTTTACCATACCTACCTTTCCTGATTTCACATTTTGTGGAGTTGAATAGCATTGTGTGTCCTTGATCACACATTTGTCCAACACTGAGCAGATTGTGATTCATGTTTTCAACCAATAGAACATTCTTGGCTAGAGCATCTTTGCTTCTGAGACTGACGGTACTTGATCCTATAACATTTGAAGATCCATCATTTCCAAAGGACACGGTTCCATCCTTCTTCTCTTTCAGAGATACAAATTTCTTTCTATCTCCAGTCATATGCGTTGAGAAACCGCTATCAACATACCACACATCTTTGTTTTTTTATCTTGGGAGTGAGAGCACAATTATCAGTGTTCTTCTTCTTCCATGTTCGTTCGTTCTGTGGCTTTGAAGATTCTTCTAGAGGATTTTCAAGTCTGCAGTCTCTGGCTATGTGTCCAAAGTTTCGACATTTGTAACATTCAATATTACTTCTTAAATGTTCAAATCTATTGATGTTTTGTTGAGCCCTGGGAGGTTCATATTTGACAGATCTCCTAGAATTGTATTGGTTCCTAGGGTACGTGTGACATTCTACAACTTTATGACCAAATTTTCCACATGAATAACAATAGCCATGAAAAATATGTTGGTACCTGGATGGAAATCTTCAGGGAATTGTCTTCCAAGGCTGTTCTTGTGAATCTTGTCCAATGAATTCTACATACCTGTCAGATCTCATAGGTTCATTGTATTCTGTTTTAGAAGGTCCTACTTCTTCTTCTTTGTAACCAAAGCTAGTTCTATCATTGTGAGATCGTTGATTGTTGATGAGTTCTTCCAACGCCCTTGAGTTGTTGGCATAGTTTTGGACAATTTTTCCCTTCTTCACTTCCTTACGCAACAAGACTACTTCGGCTTCTAATGCTTCCCTTTCTCGGTTGCTTTCTTCCAACTTCTTTTGAAGTGACTCTTCAATACATTTGTGTTCTTCAACTTTAATTTTGAGACCTTGATTTTGTTCTTCAAGAGTGTTGGAATGGATCTTCTCAGCCTTGAGCTCTTTTATAAGCTTGATTGCCTCTTTAGAAAATTCTTCTATGGTCAGCCCTTCTTATTTGTTGTTTGATACCTCTTCTTTGTTGTGCTTGGCCATAAACAATACTCTCTCACTGGCTTCTTCTCCACTGTCACTGTCTTCATCGGATGATGAGTTGTCTTCTTTAGAGAGAAAGTTCCTTTTGAATCCTTTCTTCTTGCCTTTCTTGTTGAATTTCTTAAAGTCTTTCTTTCCTTTTGAGTTTCCATCACTTCTGTTCGGACATTTTTCTACGAAATGCCCAACCTCACCACAACCGAAACATATCAATGTAATTTTACCTTTGAATTTTCCCTTACCAATTTTTAGTTTTCTTGTAAAATAAGCATATTCTCCATATGAAAAATCTTCTTCATCATCTTCCTTTTCTTCACACTTGCAGGTGTAGGTGCAAGTCTTTGCCTTTGAAGGTTGTTTGTCCTTATTGGTTTTCTTAGATGCAGTGAACGCAGTTTCTAGATGCGAAGTACCCTCTTCTTCATCAAGTCTCATTTCATATGCTATGAGAACTCCATGTAATTCCTCTTTGCTAAGTTTGTCCAGATTTGCACTGTATTCTAATACCGATGTCTTTGGGTTGAATCTTACTAGTAACATTCTAAAAATATTTCATATAATTGTCTTCTCATCAACAGGCTCTCCCAATCCTTCCAGAGTGTTGGTTATTTCATCAACGTGTTGGAAGTATGCAACAATGTTGTCATCTTCTTTCATTCTAAGTTGCTCAAATTTTGCTCTGTTGATTTGAAGCTTTGCTTCTTTGACATTTGATTCACTTGCATATATATTCTCAAGCTTGTCCCGTACATTTTTTGTGGTTATATAACCCAACACCTTATGATAAGTAGATTCAATAAGTCCATTGATAATAATATTCTTTGCTTTTGCATCATTTACCAAATTCTTCTTACCTTGTTCATCTGCGGTTGGTGTAAAGCCATTTTGAACAGTGTCCCATACTTCATAACCTTGCACCAATAGATAGACCTCTATTCTTCCTTTCGAGAGTGCATAATTATTTTCATTGAATAGAGGTACACCATTCTTGGTATGCTCCATGATCTCCTTCCAGTTGTTAAACTGTTATTGAAGGAACCAAGCTCTGAAACCAATTGTTGGAAAATACTGAGAGGGGGGGTTGAATCAATATTCCTTAGCAATTAGCACTTTTAAATATTTTCATAGCATTAGTTAATCTTAAATTATCATTAATGTTTATGCAGTAACAACAATGAATAAAAGAACACATGAGGCACAAAAATTTTAGGTGGAAAACCCCCTCTGGGTCAAAAACTACCGAACGCTTTTCTAATAATTCTTTAATCTTCAACTCCAATTGAAAAGAAAGCTCCAACTTCCTAGAATCTAGAAAATCATTCTTCTCCAGCTCCCACTAGATGGATGCTCCAATGCCCGAGATTCTTCAGTAGTCAACTGAACGAATGCCCCAACACCTAATGAGCTACAGCTCACCCTAGCACCACCCTACCACCCTGAATTTTTCACAAGCTTGAACCTGTTGGTGACTTCATGCACCAGCCAGCACCACCCTACCACCCTATAGAAGAAAAAAACAAGAATGGACTCTCGTACCTAGGAAAATGGTTCACTTTACAATGATATAGAATGATGTAGAAGAAGAAGACACACTAGACCATAACCCCAACTATGACACAACCACCTAATGATGATCTTAGACCTCCTGACATTGCCTCTTCAAATCTTGTCAGATAGACACTTGTACAACTTTTACAATGACTTTATACAATGATACTTTTACAATGATTGTATGCAATGTTTCCCACTTGAAGACTTCATGTGGTGAACTTCTTGCTGTTGTTCTACACCTTGATTGCTGCTCTTGTCATGCTACCCTTTCTCACTCTTCAAAACATTATATTATTCATTGAGTCTTCTCTTGATGAATATATAATACCTGCAAAAAATCTTCAAAGAAATACCCATGACATGATAATAGCAAAACTTACCTCATCCTGCAAAACATATGTCAGTGCTAAACAAAAACAAAAAATTAGAATAAAAAGAAACTAATGCAATTAAGAGATGAACATGCATATACATAAGATACTTACCTATAGCTTACCTCTGCTGCATCATTTTTTTGCACCTTGCTCTTTGCTGCCCTAGAAAGTCTAGTCCTTTGCACCCCTTGACAACACTTGATCTAGTTTTTCTTGCCTTCTAGGAGCACGATATTTAATCTGATGTATCTCTGCGATTTCAGATCCCCAACATGTGATATTCAATCCTGTAGAAGCCCTCTGAGTCTTCTTTCCAATGCCATAGGTCTGACCCAATTTGGAGTCTTCAAGTCAAAGTTATGACCAATCTCTCACAATGACCTAATTATGGACTAGTTCAGTAGATCAAACTTGTACAATGTACCACGTGTCATTGTTTCCTCCTTCAGCTCTAAAATTGATACACAGAAAAATAAATTCCATGCATTGTCTGCCACTTTTTACATAATTCTAATCCTCTTCTCTGAGAGAGAGTTATGACGATTTTCCCAAGGTCACTTCTTTGAGATGAAATTTGGTAGCCTGCAAAAACCCTAACTTCCACAGATCATATCTCCAAAAATATAGCAAACCAAGATCTGAAATTCGTTCACAACGTTCATCAGGATTGCGAATCAAATGGGTTTTAATTTCAGAATCTAAGACTTCGCAAAAATAAAGTAATAGTGAAAATTCCACGATCACTTCATTTGGAGGATATATGAGATTACTTCTATAGAGAATGTTGGAGGCAATTTAGGAGCTTAAAAAATTATTAATTATTGACTATTCAATGACCAAAACCAATTATTAGTTTCATGCCACAACCCCATAGGGTTTTAGCCCACTAACTGGGGTTACTAACTTCAAACGTGAATATCTCTCAAACCGTGAATAATTACTTGGCGTGCCATATATCAACGGAAACATCTCGACTAGTAGAATCTATCTAGAAGATCCTTGACTCAAAATAGAGTAACTTGTAAGGTCAAAATTCCCTTTCAAGATCAGGGTAGCCCCTGGTGTTGCTTGGGTTGACATTAATGACAACCTCAGATCATGTTTAGATCAACAGAAAGCCCATGAAAAATTATGGTTGGTTTAGTTAGCTACAAGAACCAAAAATTGAGTTGTAGCTACGGTGAAATCATGCCCATTAGTGATAAGCGACATGCTCACATCAGCCAATTTGAATCTATTACCATGGGGCTCATACAATTTTCTAGTTAGCTTGGACTGGTTTCCAGCCCATAAGACAAAATTCGGTTGTTATAGCAGGTCATTGGAATGCCTTAGTGACAAAGGAGAGAGAGTAACGCTATTGGGGATAAGAAATCCCATGATTGTCAGGAAAATACCAAAACTACAAATGAAAATATGTAACCGAAAAGATTGTGACCTGTATGTGGTCCAGGTGACCAGCGAATCTGAATATAGTAGGGACCAAATGCAAGAACACCCAGTGTTAAGATAGTTCAATGATGTATTTCTAGAGGAAATACTAGGATTATCGCCTAGGAAAGAGATTGATTTTCTATAGACCTAGTGTGTCACCCTGAAAAACCCCAACAATATTTGTAAAGAAGAAAGATGGCATGTTGCAGTTATGCATTGATTATCGACAATCAGATAAATCTACAATAAAGAAAAACTACCTACTACCTAGGATTGATGACTTGATTGATGAGATGAGAGGGTTTGTGGTATTTTAAAAGATATATTTGAGGTCTGGATACCATCAAATTCAGATTAAGTATGAAAATATCCACAAGATGGCCTTCAGAACCAAATATGGACATTATGAATTTGTGGTGGTGTCATTTGGGCTTACAAGGTCTCCAGCCATATTTATGTGTTTGATGAACAATGTCCTCAACCCATATTTGGACAAGTTTGTGTTGGTCTTCGTAGATGGAATCTTAGTTTACTCTAAAACTAAAGAAGAACATGAAGAGCATTTGAAAAAAATGTTACAATCGTTGAGAAAGAACAAGCTCTATTCCAAGCTCAACAAGTTTGATTTCTTTCAATTACAAGTTTGGTACTTAGGACATATTTTTTCCAAGGAAGGAGTGGTAGTGTATCCTAAGAAGATCAAGGCCATCATGGAGTGGCTTAAACCCCAAAATTTTGTAGAAGTTATATCCTTCATGGGATTGGTCGGATATTACCAGAAGTTCATTCAAAATTTCTCAAAGATTGGGCATCTAATAATAGCCTTGCAGAGGAAAGGAGTTAATTCCAATAGACATCAGAGTGCACAATCGGCTTTGAAAAACTAAAACACCTAATCACCGTTGAAAAATGTGTAACTAGGTTCGACCTTCATAAATATGAAATGTACTTTCGATTCTTGTATATTGTAAAATGAAAGAAAAAAAATTATTATTATTCTTTGAGCATGGGTTTCATGCTCAAGGTATTTTATTTTAGAGTTCAAGCACCCATTGGGTGCTTCTAGGATTTATCCTAGATCAAGAAGTCAAAAAAATTTGTCATAAGTTAAAGACCCCATCGAACACATTGTAACTTGTAAAGAAAATTATTTTTTCATTAAAAGTGTCAAAATACCCTTGAAGACCAAGTCGGTTGGCAGTTGGGAAGTCGGCCTAATTTGAGGAGCCACATCCATCTTAAGAAGCATATATAAAGGAGGGAACTCGGCCTTCTTGGGAGATAATCATCACTCATGTAGAAAATCCTATAGATTCACAAGCTAATGTAATTTGCTAAAGCAAGAATCTACTTCTACTCTTTATAGCGGAAGCCCATAAATATCGAGAAAACAATAATCAATAGAGAAAGAGAATAAAAGGCACATAACACAATAAATATCCGGGGAAAGCCACAGCTCGAAACCCCACTATTTTTTTGTGCTAATATGGAAAATCAAGATGAAATTACAATGCTTGTTCTCTCTAAAACAATCCCAACACTCAGCAAATTCAATCTCCAACTCATAAGCAAGATCAAGGCCAAATCTTAGCCTCTTCACAAGCTCTCCAAGTCTCTATTCCAATGTGTAATTCCTATGAAGGATAGCTTGTATTTAAAGGGAAATAAAGCCTTTAAAACTGTGTAATCCCTTAAGGATCAGTTCTTGATTGCATGCACTATCAGTGCAACTCAGAAAAATCTAAAACAAGTAGTACATTGTCCCTGCACTCTAGTCTCAACTGGGTCTTTCTTAGAGTAGACATGCATAAGTTTCTAATGAGTAAATATTCAGTTAACTATAGTAGCACTGGTGGAGTTCATTAGTGTCACCACTGACTGTTAGCTCATTATTAGTTCTCTCAATCAGATTGAGAACTAATTTAACTAAACTGACTCATGAAACTGAGTCTTCTATTTTACAACTCACAATTAACTCACAGTGGACTCCTACAAAGTAGGGAGAACATATACATGACTTCAAAAAGACTTCCAACTCGAATTTCCTAAGTTAAGTTTAATAAACTTAATTTAACTATTTTAAGTCGCTATGAGAATAGAATTCGAATTTAATCCAACTTTCTCACAAAGCGAGATGAGGAGGATGGATTTCGGTGGGTGATTTCGATGGTTGGGCTAGGGTTTGCAGGTTTTACTTCTAAACCCGAGCCGCAGTGCACAAAGAGATGTTAGCTTCTGGTAGTTTCTTTTCCATGGGATTGCAATTTGACACTATGAACTCAACCCATCACCCTGTGTGGTTTTTGTCTTAACCTGCGCTTGGTCACGAGGTGGGAGGTTCTTTGTTTTATTTTTTTTATTACAAAGCTTGGTGAGGTTTTTATTATAACCATTATTACCTCCACGACGTTCGTCTTGGACACTGTCAGCAGTTGGAAGGAATCGTTCTTGCTGGAGGTTTTTACCAGGACGGTTACAGTTTCCCCGACTACAATTGAAGGGTTTCTTTCCAGCTGTTCACCGAGTTCCAAGGAGTTTTATTTTCAACACTAATTAGTGGATAGGAAAGGGTTCTTACCTGTTTAACTCAGAACGGTCCCTAACTACAACGACCGATGGAGTCTGAATGGAAGAGCAACTCCTAGACTATTCCTCTGACTCACTGACCCCAGCAGACATCTGGGTTGATTACATACACCCGTCATCATCTGAGATTGCATCGGAGAAAAACAGTTTACCGGCTTCTTAGGTCATGGAACTCGCCTCCTTAATGAATGAGATGGAGGTCACTCTTCAGGAGTTGGGTAATAAGCAACCAAAAACTTCCGTTTCGAAGGGTTTGTTTAGTCTGGGCGAGGGCTCCGAATATCCATTTCTCTCCATACCATCTCCTTCTGAATTACAAGCCTAGTCTCAGGCTCAGCCAAATATTACTATCACACAAGGGGGCATTGGAGTCTCTGTGGCGGGTATCAGTGGTTCGGTCCCCAGAGGGCGAGGGTTTTCTCCTTCCCATATTGGTCTCCTCAGTACATCGCCTGTAAGCTCCGCTCACCTTGTCTCCATTTCTACTCATCCCTTTGGTTATTTTCACAGTATCGCTAGACAAGACACAGGCTTTGAGGAAAAAATATGCTTAGATTCGGACGAGAACGCTCAAGTGGAGGATGCCCCTACAGCACAGCAAAAAAGACAGGGGGAAGGAAAAAATATAAGCACTCTAAAGTTAGAGAACGGGACCATCGACTGGTGTTTGGGGAGGGTATTTCAATGGCTCAAGTGGCCCTAACGGAGATCACAGTGCTTGTTGGTCGGGTTTGTGGCAGAAATTATACACCTGCTCGGCTGAGGAAATGGACCGCAGAGCTCTGGGGGAACCTAATGGTGCAGCTGCCTGGTGTCATCACTCTGTCTAGGGGGTGGTTTGCTCTTATCTTCCTGCAACTGGACCAGGTGGATTGGGTATTGACGAGGTACTGGCACATTCAAATGACTCTACTTCTTCTTAAGAGGTGGACACCGCTTTACCCTGAGAAAGGAAACATGGGAGCTGGTCCGATTTGGGTCTACCTACCTGGTCTTCCACTCTAGTTTTGGGCTGAGGATATCTTCAAAGTTATTGGAGATGACATGGGGGTGTAACTTGACCACGAAAGGGCTTACTAGGACTCAGGTTGTATCGCTTTAGCCCACATTCTGGTGCATCTTGACACCAGAGAGGGTCTGGTGGAGAGCTATCTGCTTCAGATGGGCGAGATCACTAAGAGACAGATTCGTGACTACGATGGTATCCCCTTTAATTGTTAATGGTGCCACGAGGTGGGTCATATATACAAAGATTGCCCCTTACTATCCAAGAAGTAGCAGGAACCTCTAAGGTCACTAGTATCAGCTAGTACTCAAAAGATGGAGGAAGATTTTCTACCACAGGCGGACCCTCCTCAGGATTCGGAGCCTCAAAAGCATGAATTTGGGGTGTCATCTACACAAACGGACTCAGTGACTCCTGTGGCACCTCTCACCAGAGCTCGGGCTAGAGAATCGTCTTTCTCGGGTACTCCTGCCCCCCCCCTCCTCTATTTTCAAATGAATGTCTATTATCAGAATTTTTTTCTGCATCTATGTGTTTGTCTGGGTCAGTTTCTGAGGTTAGCAAGTTGTGTTCCCCTATTTTCCCTGTATTATCGGCCCCTCCTCCTCTCCTCTTTACAAACCCCTCTACCATCCCGGTTCCTCCCGATCCGACACAAGGGGGTAGACCGACCTCTAGTGGTTCTCACCAATATTATCTTCGCTCCCTCCCTGCCTCTCAGCCCCTGGCCTATGGTTTGGATGAGGATCCCCTCCCTTCCATCCCTTTAAACCACCCCCCCCCCCCCTCATGGCAGACAATCCAAACTTTCAAAAGCCATTAAGAGGGTTGGTATTGAAGTGGCTTCAGGGGTTCAAACCCCCATTGATTGGGTCCTTAGAGCAAAGGGAAACCCACAAAATGTTATCCCATGAAGTGTCTCTCCTTCAACTGCAGGGGCCTAGCCAGCCCAAACAAAAAACTGGCTCTTAAGAGGTTATGTCTTTCGAAGAGACTCGATGTTATTTTTTTGCAAGAAACTCTGGGTGAAGGGAGCCTGGTTAACAATTTGCTCTTGAGTTTCCTACCAGACTGGGTTTTCCACTTCTTGGATGTAAGAGGACACTCGGGAGGTTGTGCCATGGGCTTCAATAAAAGAACAATAAATTTACACAATGTATGGGGGTGTGAGGGTTTCATGGGTGCAGACATTACATCCTCGGATCACAACCTCCCTTTCAAGCTCATCAACATTTATGGACCCTACCATAATAGGGAACGGTTTTGGGACAGACTTCTGGAAGTCGATTTTATGCAATCTGAAAATTTGATCATTAGGGGAGATTTAAATTTCTCTCTAGGGCTAGCAAAATCCTATGGCAGTCAGGCCCAATGTGATCACCTCTCGGTTTTTTTAGAAAATTTGTTGGACACTCACGAGCTTCTGAACATCATTTCGGCCAAGATTATGCTGACCTGGAGGACTAAAAGAATGGGGGATGAGGCTCTGGCAAGGAGGTTGGGCCATTTTTTGGTAAAGGCCCCTCTACTATGAATTGGCCATTTTCGAACTCTTATGAATTGTTTCTAGAGTGAATGCATCTCATACATGCTGAATGATACAACATGTAATTTTCTTAATATATTTAATGAAAAGTGTGCCTTTTTCCTTGGAAAAAACAATAATTCGAATTTAATTCACTGTTTAATTCAAGGAAAAATTAAACTGGAATTTCTTGTCGTCATTTCTCAACACTCCCTCTCAACAAGAAAGGGATTATCAACTACTCCGGTCCTATCTCTGTGTAACTCGAATTTACATATTGACAATGTAGAAATTCCCACTATAGATCAATAGATTATGGAATATACTAAAGAAAAATACAAGATCTACTTCTACAAAAAAAATTGTGAAAGCTTAATAGAATATGAGCAAGATCAATTACAACACATATAACTGAGAATGAGAAATCAATCACACGTGAACACAGAAGAATAACCCGGGGAAAGCCTCAACCTAAAACCCCAATCTCTGTATTATCATACAAGTGGAAATATGTTCAGTATTACAAAAAGAATCAGCTCTCGAGCTATCCTGCTGTCTCTGCAATCAAACAATACAGCTCATAGATTGAGTAGATACAAGATATGTCTTTCCTCAACCCTCCAAGCCTCCTATTTCCTTGCGCAGTTTTTCTTGGGGTCCAATGATGCCACCTGTGTGATTGGGCTCATCACACACTCACTAAACTGAAGAAGTAACTGTACAATCTCCAAGGAATGAATTCCTTCTGCATGCAAGAGATATTCACAATGGAACATTCCTGCAACTGATAGTACATCGTCCCTCCATCTAATCTCAACTGGGTCTCTGTCTGAACTGACATGCATGAGCCCCATGTCCTTCATCTCAAACTCTCTTGCAAGCTCCTCCTTGCAAGATTTGATGAGCTTCTCATCACTTTTCAGTATGAGATCATCTACATAAAGTACAATGATCAACAGCTTTCCTTCCACCACTATGTGATACAGGTTCGCATCTGCTTCACTCTTCGTGAATCCCAACCCAATGAAGCAACACAATCCTCTACCTCTATCTTATAGAGATTCTGAACTCAAATCCCTATCTTCTTTACTTGACCCATGGCTATGTGTCAAAGGATCACCTTTCCTTTCGAAAAGATCATATCATAGCCTCTATCCTCAAGCATGGAAACGAATACCAAGTTCTCCATCAGTCTGGGTACATGCATAACATTCTTCAAGCTGAGTGGAGTTGCATGCTCCCTCTGAAAAGTAATAGTGCCCACACCATTAACACTATACTTACCGTCATCACCCATCTCGATTTGCATCTTAAGATCTTTCTCCTCCAGTTCACTGAATAACTCTTTGTCGCCAGTCATGTGGAAAGAAACTCCACTGTCTAAGTACCAAACACTTCCCATCATTGAAGACACCATGCATGCAATGAGGGAAAAGTCCAATTCAAATTGGGGCCAAAGCCTCACCCGCCACTCCTCCTGAGGACTTCTCCTTGGACTTCTTCAATGGACAATTTGTAGCAAAGTGACCCATCTTGTGACAATGAAAGCATTTAAATTTCGTCATGTCCTTCTTGCCTCCATGATAAGAATCTGATTTGGAATGGGAAATTTTACCTTTCCCCTTCCTCGCCTTAATCGCTACGACACAATTCTCTTCATCATCAGTCTTTGATGAAGAGCCATCCTTAGTGTTCCTCCTGATCTCATCCTGCATCAAATCAGACCATAATCATTCCCAATCTGGCAGATTCTCTCGACCATTGACAGAGTCCCGATAACTATGCCAACTCTTTGGGAGTCCAAGAAGAGAAAGAATCGCCATATCCTCCTCGAAAATCGTAATTCCAACACTTCCAAGTTCATCACGACATTGAGTGAACTTGGTCAAGTACTTTGGAATCGTCTTGCCTTTCTCCATCTTAATTTTATGAAGTTTATCCTTCAATTCCAACTTCT
The DNA here is from genome assembly GCA_031772625.1 of Pinus tabuliformis. Taxonomy (NCBI): domain Eukaryota; kingdom Viridiplantae; phylum Streptophyta; class Pinopsida; order Pinales; family Pinaceae; genus Pinus; species Pinus tabuliformis. The sequence continues at coordinate 385,998,266 of CM062817.1, read as the reverse complement.
TATGATCATTGCTATTTTGATACAAGTCCGTCAATGGTTTCCACATTTCATGCAAAGTTTCCTTTCCATGGAGACTCTAGACAATATGATCTCGAACTCCCTCAAGGATTATCCACCTTGCCTTCGCCTCATACTTCTTCCACTCGGTCAAGTTCTATGCATCAATAGTTGTTGGCTTAGGAATTGCTTGTTCAACAAATTCCTTCAAGCCATTATCATCTAGCACAACCTCCATCCTGTCCCTCCAGGCTATGAAATTCGAGCTGCCTTCCAAGGCATACTCAAGCCTCAACCCATGGAATGCCATCTACTGATCCTGAAGTATGTATGCAAATTCGACTTTCACATGTAACCCAAAAACTCAACTTCGAAATCTCCTCTAGAGAGATTATTTTAAATCAATGATATCTCCCTCATCCGAACTCCCATTCAGTGGATTTTCTTTTTTGAATTTGGGTATATTTTCCCAAGGAATCCATATCTGCAATTTGTTTCTGAAAATTTTACACAGAAATTCTCAAATATTCTTTGCAAACTCTCTGCCCAAAAAATAATCTTGCTTTGATACCATGTAGAAAATCCTATAGATTCACAAGCTAATGCAATTCGCTAAAGAAAGAGACAAGAATCTTCTTCTACTCTTTACAGCGGAAGCCCATAAATATCAAGCAAACAATAATCAATAAAGGAAAAGAATCAAAGGAACATAACACAATAAATATCCAAGGAAATCCACGGCTCAAAACCCCACTATTTGTTTTGTATTAATCTGGAAAATCAAGATGAAATTACAATGCTTGTTCTCTCTAAAACAATCCCAACACTCAGCAAATTCAATCTCCAACTCATAAGCAAGATCAAGGCCAAATCTTAGCCTTTTCACAAGCTCTCCAAGTCTCTATTCCAATGTGTAATTCCTATGAAGGATAGCTTGTATTTAAAGGGAAATAAAGCCTCTAAAAATTGTGTAATCCCTTAAGGATCAGTTCCTGATTGCATGCACTATTAGTGCAACTCAGAAAAATCTAAAACAAATAGTACATTGTCCCTGCACTCTAGTCTCAACTAGGTCTTTCTCAAAATCGACATGCATGAGTTTCTGATGAGTAAATATTTAGTTAACTAGAGTAGCACTAATGGAGTTCATTAGTGTCACCATTGACTGTTAACTCGCTATTAGTTCTCTCAATCAATTTGAGAACTAATTTAACTAAATTGACTCATGAAACTAAGTCTTCAGGTTGTTCGATGTAAACGTCTTCTTCTAATTCTCCATTCATAAATGCTGACTTAATATCCATTTAGTAGACTTTTATTTTTCTTGAGCATGCATAGGCGAGAAACATCTAGATGGCTTCCATTCTGGCAACTGGTGCAAATGTTTTGTCGAAATCAATTCCTTTCACTTGTGCATAGCCTTTGCAAACCAATTTGTTTCTTGTAACCTATCCATCTTCATTCAATTTGTTCCTAAACACCCATTTAGTCCCAATGAGATTTTTATGCATTTTCTGTGTTTATATTTCTGCAATATTTTATGTGTTCCATTGCTCTGTAATATAATTCTCTAACATAGAGGTCTTAGAATTCGTCAATTGAAGAATCTATAAGAAGATAAGAGATTTGTGGGTTTTCCTCTCAAATGGAGAGGTTTTGGCCCTGACTTGCAGCCTACATTCAGTGTTCTTGTTCCTTCTTGTTTTGGTAGTTGTTTGATGATATACAAACATAATATTAAGTAAAGAAACTATAAGTAAGAAAATGTGAAAAGAGATCACAAGCAGTTATCAAGAAAAAAGAAATCACTCTAATCCTTGCCCTATAGATTTCTCAACATGGTATCAGAGCTAAGGTTGACTAAGGTTATTATGAAGATCTCTACTACATTGAAGAAGTTTCTAAAGAAGTGTTAAAATGTAGCAATTCATCTCAAGAAGGTCTTCAAAGAAGTATGGAATCTTTTATTTACTCCAAAGAAACAAGTAATCAAGACAAAGGACGAAGGACAACCCCCATATTTTTATCTTGGTTTGATTCCTTCCTGATCTACTCCAAATATTCTCAATATCATGCACAGTAAATACACTAAGCACACAAGATATGACAATCATCTCTAACCTTCCTAAGAACTTATTAAATATAAGAAATATATTATTAAGTGCAGAAGGAGAGGTCAAATTTGCCTAGAAAAGGTTGGATGGGCGTCCTCAATTGTATGTACTAAAGTATGTTCATATTTGGATACTGCCATTTAACAGTATTTCTCCTTCAATGAAGCAATGGGGTGATAAGAAAAGAACCAATCTACCTAGCATAATCTTGAGTAATACACTTGAAAGCATTTACTTCCTTGTTAGAAACTACATAAGGTACTATCTCAAAGTTTTATCCAGTATTTTTTGCGGCCTAAGATGGAATATTGTTAGAAGTTTAATCTTCAAGATTTGTATTTTGTGAATGTGGGTTATATGTACAGTGTGCCATACACAGCCCTCCCTTCTAGTGCCAATTCTATTGAGAGGGATTGAATTTCAAATGCTCAATAATAGGGTTATTTTGTAGGGGATTTGATTTCAAATGCTTAATAGTAGGGATTAAACCCAAGGAATAGGCCCAATTAGACTCTTTCCTATTTGGTGTGGAATAATCCTCCAAGTTATGGCCCAACAACCTTTCAATTGGCTTTAGTAATTTATTAGATTTATCCTTTTTGTTTTTATTGTTTTATATTTTCTAGGTTTATTTGTGTGTAGAAGGGAAATGATCTAATACACATTAAAGAAACATGTGCTAAAGGATAATCTATCGCAATAATAAATGAAGTTATCTAAGATTATGGGTCCGCAAAAAGAAATAATTCTACCTTGAAGTTTAAAAATCAAAAAAAATAAGAAAGACTTATGAATAGAGGAATAAATTTAAACATGAGATAAATAGAAATAATCCCATAATATTTAAACTATTGATACCAACACTTATTTCTTGAAATTCTAGAGTTTAATCAAAGATAAAAAGTAATCTTAATTACATTTTAAATGTTAACAAGTATCGCCCAACATATTAAGTTGCTTGCAAAAAAATCCACAATATAAGAAAAAATGCACAGGAACTCAAAAAATTGCCTTAACTCTTGAAGAGCTTTTGATTTATGCTTCAAAACAATTTTCAACTACAATAATCCAAAATTTATTCTACCATCCAAAGACCCTATACAAGAGATCATTACCTCTATTTGTTAAATTCATAATGACTAAAAAGTAGACTTGAAATAACACAAAATTGAAAATAATTGAACATTTTTTACAAGTCAAAATGACTCATGCGAACTAGGTGACTCAAGGTTTGCATGGTCACCATTACATTGTGTAATACATTCATCACACATGTTATTGTAAGGAAACTTGTGTTCATCCATCATAATACTAAGGGTTTCCTAATTTCCTTTGATGTGTTCGATAATTTTTTGTCTTTGGAACTACTTGCTCAAGTATATCAGACATCTTGACTTCGGTAATCAAAAAATCTTGTAAGTGGCCATGCTCAACTATAGATATCCCTTTGATGTCAACTTCATTTTTGTCAGTCACTGGTTGGAATTCTAACATCATTTCTTCAATCCATCGAAATTCTTTGGGGATCTTAAACTTGGTAGCTACATTCAAACATCACCTAATTAATCTTCTCCCATGATTTCTAGCATGTAAACTGCTCCTCCTCCATCTGAATTCTAGGCTCAATGGCTAGATTCATCCAAAATTGAACTATCGACACTAAATTATTACTATGCTATCAATGGTCAAAACCTTGATGTCATGGTCTTCCTCTCCTCGAACTTTCTAAATCTCCTTGATGTACTCAATTTGAGTTAGGAACTTTGCACCTCTTTCACTCATTGAAGAACTTTGTGCACCACAAAAGGTTGTAATATTTCTTCTTGAAAATATGCCACCTTTTGCAAAAATGTGTCTCTTGCTTGCTTATGCTTGGTGTGATCTCCAAAAAATATCCTATAAAGTAAGAGACAACCCTTGTGTCATTAAGGGAATTATAAAGTCAAAAATGAGCCTCAAAACAAAAAATATACTAACAAAATTAAATTTAAAAGTACTAAGATTCAAAATGGCATCCCTAGGGGTAAATATTTTGGAGGGAAAAGAAAACTATTTTTCTTAATTTTATTTTCGACTTATCTTCTTAGGTGGTATTTTCAAAAAAAATTGATGTGGGTCTACTTAGAAGCCTACATAGATGGTACTCATTGGATGTGGAAAATAACTATGCATCCAATAGGAATACACTTGACATTTGAGTAAACCTGTAAGGAGATAAGTTGAAAATACATCAAAATGTAGTTTCCTTTCTTTTTCTTTAGAAATTAATAACTTGTATTTTAGTGTTTTAAGTATTATTTTGTTATTTTCCTTAAGGGAGGCATTTTAGAACTTAAAATTCCCCTAGTTATTTTTGTAATATTAGATTGGATGCTTGAGGAATGTTAATTACTTTCTGCATATCCTCTAATTCTCTCTCCTCTAATCTAGCAAAGAGCAACTTAGTCATCCTATCCCTTAGCAAAAAAAGCATATGATGACTTATCAACTCTCGAGGTGAATTTCCTACATAGCACCTTTTCACACACCTATAATGACTTGTCATCCCCAAAAGAAGCACTGCATAATCTTAATGGAAAACCCAAAAAATATTAAGATCAAGAAAACACTAAAAAATCTCATATTCCAAGAATATGAAGGAAAAAAATTAAATGTATAAGGAGAAAAACAAGGATTCAGGCCTTTACCTCGAGTGTTGATAAGCCTATATGAATACTTTTGGGCCAACCCTCAATACATTATCAATGTTTTCAAAACTTGAGGTAAGGCACCCTAAGGAACTAACACTTCACTACCTTTGCTCAAGCCTCCAGTAGGCTTATCAACACTCGAGGTAAAGGCCTGAACTCTTGTTTTTCTCTTTATACATTTAGTTTTTTTTCCTTCATATTCTTGGAATATGAGATTTTTTAGTGTTTTCTTAATCTTAATATTTTTGGGTTTTCTATTAAGATTATGCAGTGAAAATATGTGGCCTAGGAAAACAAAAACCACATGGCAATGCCATTGTTTCCAAACAATAAGTGGTATACAAAATACTAGAAAATAGTTACGGTGTGTTTGTTCTCAACACCATGTTCTGCATTAATTTTACAATCCCATTTAAATTTCTTTGAGGTACTATTAGTTGGGGTAGTTCCTTTTACCAAGATAATCTAGTAAATCCTTTTACTTCGCAATACATCACATAGGTTTGAACTAGTAAGCAAAATATCACTTGGACTAACCATATTAAAACATGCAAGTAATATGGCTTCAAAAGCAAATATTGACAGTTTGGATGAAAAGCTCTTCAAGAAATAAGTAGCTCCAAAAAAATGGGTTATAGAAAAATGAAAAATTACACATGTTGTGTGTGTAATCAGAATAGATCCATCTTAACCAATGATTTATCAAACACCAAGACGGAACAAATCTTTCGAGTGCAAGACTTATTTTCAAGTTTTGCACTCTAAAATAAATTTACGTTTCAAAAGATTTGATCCCTTTCAATGCTCACTAGAACCATGATTAAGATAGACATACTTGTATCAGCCATTTGGGTTAGTTCACTTGGCAAGTCCATATTATGTAATGAGTGATGAATAACTTATGTTCAAATCCCCAGATTAAACAAGGCAAGACAATTACACTTAGGGGTAATAGTGACAACAATCAAATCAACTACATATCACACAAGTACAAGCTCAACCTAGTTGCCAATTCCTTTATAAAAAAGAAAAAACTAAATAAATAAATAAAATGTTTTAACAAATAACCTACTTCAAACCAAATGTGTGTCAATTAGTGGAAGGACTGAGTTTGGAATTTACTATAAATTTGATTAAATTCTCACATTCTAATGCTTACCAATTAGTTAGAGTACCCAATACAAAGTCATTTGAATGTACATCTAAACCAAATTCAAATTGCCTACATGGTCATCCGCTTCATTAAAATTGGAAAACCCTAATCAAGTCAAAATAGGCCTTCTTGGCTTCAGCCCTGATTCACCAAAGTCTAGTGTTTGGCCTAAGACTCAGCAAAAAGGAGTATACCGCCCTTTCCCACGGGACCAACTTTTTGCTGATGCTCTCCGCCTATTTTAGAGTTGTCTAAAAGCTAGTGAACTTTTCTAGAATTCTGTAAGAGTTGGATTTATATTTGGTTCCTGGTTTCTATATTACTGTTTCACACTTAGGAATGTATGGAAGAGGCATTTTTGTTGGGACTGTAATTTTTAAAAGGGACCGTAATTTTCCTGCATGCATTTCAGCCATCCAAAATGTAAACATTTGTACTATATTCGGAAAGAGTGCAATCAAGTTGTGCATAGCCACACTTTTGTTCAATAAACCAATTTGCCATACTAATTTCTGCAGCACTTCTACTGTGAATTAAAAATGAGATCAAGCTCTGAAGCTCAATCAATATGGGTATGGTTAGCCATAGGGCAATGCATAATGTACAATAAATCAAAGCCCATTTCTTAAATGAAACCTTTCAAAGGAAAAATTGCAATATAAGTTGATTTAATAAGTGATAGGGCAGAGTTTTCAATTGGATTTATCTCAGGTGGTTAGGAGGAATGATGGTCATTCCCCATTTAAATTCAATTCTTGCAAGTGACATGTCAAGCTCATATACATAGTAAATTGTTGTAATGTTAAACGGCCTTGAACCCTAAAGAATATCTTACCATTGCCTCCAAACTCAACAGTTGTTCAATGTGCAACTCCTAAATCCTCTAAAGGTTAGTCAAATGCATTGCCAAGATGAAACAAGTATACATTAAATTGAAATTGTACCATTAAGACCAGAATGAAGGTGATGATTGGGATCCCACAATGCTCAAGCCACTACAAAAAGATGGATGGAATAATTATTAACATTACCAAAACCTACTGGCCAGAGAGTGCTCAAGCTCTGTACCTTAATCATTCATTATGTCAAGCAGCATGATCTTTACTATACTACTTTTATACTTTACATTGAATTTTAATTGATTATTATCTTTTGACATTGATAACAATGTGGATAGGAAGCTGCCAGGACAGAAAGATATATATGCATTGTTCCTTTTAATACTGTAAATGTGTTAAAGTGATCTTATCTGCAACCTGCGGATAGGAGTATATATCTTGTGTCCCTTATGTCGAGAACATAGAATATATGGCATCAAAACCAGAACTGGAAAAGAGACCTCTTGCTCTGTAATTTGAGCCTGCAGATTCTTGTAAATCAATTTGGAATGAAACATTCATTCCCAAGTCAAATAACCATCAAATTATAAACTGTAAATGAACACATACAGGTTCAGACATTTTTGGTCAAATAGAAAGTAGGATTGAGACCAGCCATAAGCTGTAATCAGCTGATGCTGTTAAATGGCGAAGGGCTATTTTGGACAATGGCTAAATTAAGTATCAAAATCTGCCAATTTCTCGCAGCATTCTGATAACATCATGTTAAGATTAAAACTAGGAAAATATGCCTAAATCATATATGGTCTCTACAGACTTGTACACCAAGTAATCTCTAAAAACTGCGAAGATGTTTTATGTTTAGATAATTAATATTCAAGCAGAGCTTCGCACTCAGACAAACTATCCCTCAAGCCATCAGATGGCTGCTCTGCATTTTATTGGGAAACAAAGACTGATAAGCGTGTTTTGTGGGAGGGTAAGGCTGCCACTGTTTTTTGGGATTACTTTACCACAGAGCACACCATGCATGGGGCAGGTGGATCATTAGACATCAAGAAAATTCTAGACCACTATCAGGTTCAGAAGAATCTCTTATGAAAAAATTGTGTTTTTATATGGGAGAGACTAAACATTCAAAGCAAAGTTACAAGCTCAAGCTCCAGCCAGAATGAGCAATTTCAATAAGGAGAGAAGCTGTCTTGAAATAAGAGCAGGAGGCAGATATGCTAACACTCCTTGGCTGTGTAGGAGGAATGGTCTGTACTACCACAGCCTGATTAATTGTCAGGCATCCTTGCAAATGAACCTAAGCTGCATAGTTATTTTAAACAACTTACTAGCCACTTCAAAATTTAAATTTGGATATTGTTGGCCTAAAATAAATGTTATTTCTAAAATGATATTTTTTAAACAGGGAAAAACTGTAACACTGTGATTTATATATTTAGTTGTTATAATTAATTTATAGAAATGATGTTTCTAGTTTTAGAAGCAAAATTTAATCTAGTCAGGTAATTAAGATATACTAAGCACAAGAAGAATCAAAATATTCCAAAATCCTCTCAGCAAAATTTAATCTAGTCAGGTAATTAAGATATACTAAGCACAAGAAGAATCAAAATATTCCAAAATCCTCTCAACATTTAATACAGACAAGATTAAGACGAAAATACGTATATACATAAACTTCTTGTTTTGTTTTTTTTAACCATTACATACAAGATTCCAACCAAATTTTGCAACAACGTAACACCATTACAACCTTACAAATCGAGATAGTATATCCGGAAACAATAAAACCAAGGAATACGGAACTTCATGAGACAGGCAAATCAATAAAGAATAACAAAAACAACCAGAGAGCCTGGGTCTCATGAATCAAATCAACAACACATCCCAATAACAACCAGGGAGCCTAAGATCGAAGCCTTATCATAAAGTAAACACCAACCTATGCCAAACGAGATGTCTACATTCTACAGAGATGTGAGCCCTAAAAATCACCAAGAACAGATGGAAACAAATATATATAAACCTAAATATCTTTCAAGTGTGCTTTATTTTAAGATGCAAAACATGACAACATTTATTTTAATAATATTGACTTTCACAAAATATTCAGAGTCAATAACTAATAACAATAATCAAATAAGAAAATATAGCTGAAAGCGTAAAGAAACACCTATTATTTGTCAGTTACCAGCCAAAAGGAATTTGTTCTATGAAAACCAAACAATCTTACCAAAAGCAGAATGTTAATGCAACATGCATCACACATTTGGATGCTACCTCACATAGTAACAAGCCACATTTAAGCCATAATTTCAATATTAACTAAAAATGTTATAGAAAACCAGGTAAGTTCATTGTTTAAAATCAGACTGGGCCACTCTCATGGATAATGATCCTCCAAATTAGCTCTGCAGATAAAATACAAGTGAAAAGTGGTTACTGATACCCATAGTCATAATCTTGATTTTTCAAGAAAAATATTTAAATTTCTGTGCATGGTAGACATGGTCATTTATATGACAGCATCAACCAAGCACCTTATCTAAGGAAAGGTGAAGTATCAACATAGCTTAGGCAAGAAGCACTTGCATAGACATAAGTACATGTCCCAAAGGACTAGGACGAATTCTTTTTCAGTGATGAATTCCCAATTCACAAATCTGAAAAACACAGCTATCTGCATCCATTTGAGATGTAGCCAAATGAAGATGAGTGCCACATATTCAGAATCAACTACACCTCATTATCTATGAGGAACTGAGGAGAAATTACTGGAGGTGGAAACAAGTTCGCCACACATTTGAACTGTAAATACCACAAAGGATGTAGTAAAGATATATAAAATCAATAAATGATTTTTATTAAATCTACAAAGAAAATATACCAAAACTAAAATTGAGCACTACCTTAGGTTGGTTGTACTTCTCCCTTATTGCAGCCAATGTGCAACCTTTTCTGTTCAATTGCAAGTCGTGTATGGCGCAAATACAATCTCTCATGTCTGATACTTTATAACCTGTGTAATGTTGCAGAGTAGAATTCTGAAAAGTGAACAAAATATAGGAGAGTTAAAACCTATGACCCATGCAATTTTCATGCATAACCACAAAGCAGCACCACATAAGCGCTAAACAGCTCTTAAAGGTAGCAGCATTACCCAAGGGTGAACCATAGGGTCAAGGGTCATTCTTGCCACAAATACAGCTGCTGCAGCTATTAGAGATGGTAGATACTTGAGAAAATCATATTCTACAAGTGTTAGCTCTGCAAGATAGTTACCCATGAATTCCAAATGCAAGCTTGAAACCTACCATGAAACTTCTTGTCAGTGGACTAGGTGCGGATGATTTGATAAATAAAGCCGTGATAATTCAATTATATAATATAAGGCAAGCAGAATGAGAATCTACCTTACATGATGCTTGAGCTGCTCGGATGAAACGCCTATCAAACAATATAATTAAATATAATAGACAAACATGTTAAATTTTACAGGACAAAATAGGATAAAACCTAAAACAAACAAACAAAAACGGAAAAGGCATGGATAAGTAAATGTGCATGATAAGGCCAAACTTTGAATAAGATCTTACCTGAGAAAGGTCTTGGTGGTTGGTGTTGTCAGATCATATTGCAAGCGGTTCAAAACACTAATTTCCATTTCCAACACCTGTTAATTTGGAAAGAATAAATATTAAGAGATAATTCTAAACCATTGAAGCTTCAATTACATCAGTGAAATATTTCAGTATTGATGAAATATAAAATATTTACTTCTTCCTTTTTGTAGGTATTATCGGTAATATAGCAAAATTCTTCTACTGGAGGAGCACAAATTTCTTCATACTTCCTGGAGATTACATCAAATGATCTGTTAAGTAATTTTTATCCAAGTTCAGAAAAGTGAAGCTAAAACCTATGTAACAAGTAATAAATACATACGAGGCAACAAGCATGCAAGAAACCCCTAAAAGCTGTAGCCTTTGTCTATTGACTACATTTGCAGAGAGGAACCGGTCAATATAAGATACGGTTAAATAAAGTGTGTCTGGGACAAGCTTGTACTCCTCTGATACCTGTTACCACAATAATGTTTTAACAAAATTACATAATGTTAAAGAGCACAACAAAGACAGTTAAACCTTCAAAAAAGTTTAGTAACGAGGCAACCAACAAACCTCAACAAGCCAATCAATGAGTACACTCCTCATGTTTGCATTGATATCACGCTGAGTGGTTTCCATAAAATTGGGCAAGGGCCGTCTCTTTAGCTGTGAAAACAATATCCAGTTTGGAGAGTAAACACAGAGAATGACCTAAAACTAAATGACCCTAACAGATTTAGTGATATATGTTAACAGTGCTTCTGCTCCAAATAGTTGGAATATGTCAAGCTTCTGCCCAATTAAACGAACTTCATCATGGCATTGATAAAAACAAATGATTTGTCAGTTGTTGACAGTTAAATGTCAATTTATATGCAAGACAGACACTAAAACTTACCATGCCAATAACATAGTTAAAACTATAAAATAGCTTGTAATGTTATGAAAAGACATGCAAACAAACCAAGCATCAAGATTTTTTGGATCACAGCCCAAAATTGGTTCTATTAAAAAAACAAAATCCTTAAAATTTTGTTGTATTATAAATCAAATTCTTCATTTTAATAACCCATTTCTGTTAAACCATATGAAACTTTCATGGCCCTAGAACAAGCAAGATGAGCAGTATAAACCTCTACAACTCGCATATTTGCATAGATGTCTGTAACATAGGCTGTACACATCTGAGGATCTTTGTATTCCGAATCAATGTCAATGAAATCCGAACAGCTAGACCGTCCCACATCTTCATGAAGCCTTGCCAGAGGAACAGGATTACCTGTTTTTATCTTTAAAAGATTTAAATCATGCAATACTGCAATTTGAACAAAGAATTGGTTGGACAGAAACATAGAAGCAACAAGTGAAACTAACATCATCAGTAGGTAAAGGTAAATTATTTTAAATCTATGTACCTTGCTTCAAAGAAGATTTGGGTTGTTTTGGTATACGTAGAGACTGCAATGTTGATTGTTGCTTCAGAGAAGCAACTGCTGCTTTATTATCACTTACCACAATCTCTTTCTCATTCGGTTTTTCCACTGACTGTTTGCAATGGGGGTGTACTGAAATTTGCTCAGCAATTGGATTAAGTTCTTTAGGATTGTCCTGTACTTCTTTTAGAGTGTTCACATTATTGTTTTGCTTATCATCCCCGATTGCATTACCAGCAGATGCATCGTCAACATTACAAATAGCTGGTGAGGTCTCTTTTTTAATCTCTGCCTCTTGAGTAATCTTCTTGTTATTCCGAGGAATTCCTCGGCCTCTTCCCTTGGCATTGGCATTCTGAGATACAACCTTCACTCACGCAAAAAATGTTAAAGGAATAAATCTTGTGTAAACTCAGGAATTATGTAGCTGAAGATTTGAATAAATCATCACGCTGCAAAGACAGACATTCACACCTACCAAAAACAGTTTGTTCTAATACAGAGTAAGTTGGGCAAATATACGCGATGGATGGTATTAGAAAACAAAAAAATGCGGCATTCAACCCCCACATTGACTCTAAAAGTCCTAAGCAATGTTTGAAACTTTGCCAACTGGCAAATCCTTGTTCTACTTATAGAAGTTGCAGATTGCCAAAACTTACTGGTTTGAACTCTTTAGCAACTATACAACAAAGCATTCTAACCTTAACTGCTTTTGGTTTTTTCAAGCAATCAACCGCGGCCGCTTCCTTACAGATATTGGACACATCTGATAACACTGCACGTCGTTTAAGGGGTTCAGCAGCAACACTGGATCCGGAAATATTTGACTCCGTTGCTGCACGTTTTCCTCTCGGTTTACCTTGGGCTGGCGGAAGAGGAGGAAGGGCATTGTTCAACGTGGACTTTGCAGCCCTCGCCCGTGTAATGCGAACATTGGATGCCTGGGTTCCAGTCATCGTTATTTTTATAAAGTTGTGAACAACACAACTTTACACCTTTGAATATGTGTAAACCGAACAGCAATACTCAGAGATCCAGCCGCGGAAGTTTACCTATCGATCCCAAAATGATAAACCTCAGTTCGATGGCAAAAATATCTTAAAGCTTCTTGTAACAAATACAATTTTGACAAAGCTTCTCGCAATTGCTTCATGATAAATAAGTAGAAATATGTGCAAAAGAGCAATGCTGGTAGCATACGGCAAGAGTGACATCTATAAATGTGGTTTTAATGGCCACATTATATAAAGATACCCTAAACACACAGAACTTATGCGTATAAACCAGCAACTATCTCAAGCGCAAATGCAAGTACCAGAAGGACAAAGGATTTAAGAACCTAAACCAGTAAAAATGTAGCATGTGCATCCGACATCATAGACCATAAATATTTGAAAACACAATACTCGTTGGAATGGTAATATATAATTTCATTGAAAAGCATGATTCCACGGCATAGAAATGGATTTTAAGTAATGCCATGGATTGAAAGCACAAAATGTGGACCGGCAAAAATTCGGTATTTGGCAAAAATTCGAAATAGATAATGTTCACGATTCATAAAACCTGAAATGTGGACCAGAATAGGAACATTTTCATTCTCCTAAAGCTTGTTTTCTATAATCACAAATTTGACCGCAAATCACTTGAGACATCTCAAAAAACAGAGCATTTTCCTGGTAAACTTTTAATCACAGCTTTTCACAGCAGAAAAAATAAAATTTGTAAATTTCTCCAAATATTTGCTAAAAACCTTCGGATGCGAAGAAAACAAAAATAAAAATGGTGGAATTGCACGGATATACCAGTTCTTGCAGCCCAGCCAAAGGATCACCATGGCCGATCAGCCTGTTCCAGCTAATGTCAGTAGGACCAACGGAACTGCGGGAAAGAGTCGCCAGTGTTTGCTGTACATATAGAGGAGCTCCGTGAGAAGATTTGGTGTCGGGTTGGAAGCTCCTCTTCCGAAGCTCGTACCACTCCCTCCTTTCCTCTGCGGCTTAATACGAAGAAAAAACCACCTGGAAACCTCTATTTACTCCCCAAACACCACTCGCCCGCCCATTTTCAAATTTCAAACTGTGCCGTGAAACGGCCTGGCGTCTCGCCGTTGGCCTAGAAGTTGATGCCGATAAACCTCTGTTTATCTCTCTCCAGGGTTTACCGACAGTTTGAAAACCCGGGGGCGGTTTTGAAAATTTAAATGCGGCAACCGATTTCCGGATTTTTCTTCCAAATATTGAATTATTTTCTCTTTTTTTAAATATATGGTTACGTGCTGTGCGACCCTATTAATTTTAATTTTTAGTTTTATCAAAGTCTTACAAATATTATAATCAAGTCAAACATATATTTCGTGGATCGATAAAGTTTCAAAAATCTAACGGTTTGATTGTGAAGATTATTTTTGTCTCTTTCATTTTAAAAATACAGATTTTTTAAAGAAGAGTTTAACTGTTTCTTTTTTTGAATTTAGATACCATTAGAATTAGTTAAATCAAGGCCAAAATCAATACATTATTTTTAAATAATAATTTACTTTTAGGGGTAGTTAAATCAAGACCAAAATCAATAAATTACTTTTTAAATAATAATTTACTATTAGGGGTGGTAGTTACTGGGTTATTTTTTGCTTTAGATAATATACAAAAATATTACATATACTATATTTACAGTGTTGAATTCAATTTCCAACTATCAAGTAAAAGTTTATGGGTTGTTTCAAGTATTATCTTTAGCATTTATTAATAAGTTTTCCGAAGTGATAATTATTGGTGATTCCAAACTTTTCATCTGTTATTTGGTTCCAAGATCCTTACGTCATGACAACAAGTCAAAGAATATTATGAAAAAATTCAAAAACTCTTCTCTCTTTGTTCTAAACCTATAATATGTATCATGTGTTTTGCATAAACAATCAAACAACAAATAAATGGCAAACCAAGGGGCTAGTTGTTATAGCTCAAAAAACCACCCCTTATAATTTCTAGTGTAGAGAGCGCATTGGTAACCTTCTAGTTCGGTCTATAACACTATGGGGGAGCGTTGATAGGCCCTCTGGTTTCGTTCCCATAACTAAGGAGTGTTGATCCCTCAAAACACTTGAATTTGATGCTTCACCAGTCACAAACTAGTCCTCTAACTTGGCAAAGGATGTGTCTTTCTTCTTGACCTTAGGGGATGCCTTTTTGAGCTATAACACTAGTCTAGAATCAAGCGAACTTAAGTTAAATAGGTAAGTTTATTTTTGCCAATTCCATAATGTTTCAATATATGCACCTTAATAAGGAAAGGCCCGGTTCTCTTTTAGACTAGATGTCTCTAAGCCTCTCACAAAACATGGCTTCCTCTCGAAATTCGATGCATGGTGATGTGGGGATCAACTGTTAGTGTTATCCTTTTCTCTCTTGGTTCAGTTTATATTGGTTTTCATTTGTAATGGAGGTGGAAACTTGTGGAAGACATCATTATCTTGCTTGTATCATCAATCCTACCCTAGTCCATCCATGACGAAAGCATACTTGGTTAATATCATCCTTATTTGGTCTTTGTGTTGGTCAACCCTATATTAATCAAGGTAGCTTGCCCCTATTCTCATGGATAATTGATGGCCCTTAGTATTGCAGCAATAATGTTGCAACTACCAAGGGTCTCAGCTTTAATTATCAACCTGGGGTTCAAACAAACTTAAGAGGGGTCGACAATATATGTGCAGCAAGCACTATCTCTTCTTTTTTTTTCTTCTGACTTTTATGTAGGTTGAAGCACTGAGATGAAATCTAGTTGTACAGAGACCAATTTGTTCTATTATACAGGAAAAAAATTGAAATTGCAAGAAATGAAAGACAACAAGCAAACTTAAGCTAATTGCAAGAAAAGAAGGCAAATTGTTCTAACTGCAAAGAAGTAAAAGCACACTTATTCTACCTTGCAAGAAAAACAAACACTCTGTTGAATTAAAAGCTTGTGAACATTAAACCCTAATTCTACGGGAAATAATCAATTTCTACATCAACCCAAATAAAGGCATCTACACAGTCTCTCTACCTCTAAATTCCATTCTTGGGGCTCCAAGAGCGTTGTACTACATCACAGAAGGTAAATCATGAGTTGAATGCAAATCTAAGCAAGTTTCAAAGGTGAATTGAAAAATGCTACAGGAGACAGCCCAACGGGCAAGAAAATATGATAAATGCAAGGTTGGAAAGCAAATAAGCTAAGGAAAGGTTGTAAAATAATAAGGCACATGTATCCAAGTCTTCACATTAGCTATGGCAAGGTTGATCCAACAAGATACAAGGTTGTAGGGTTTCCTATAGCAGCAACAGGGACTATGCAAAAATAGTAAACAGTGAATGATAGACAAAAAATAAACAACATCAAATAAAGTGAATTGAACGCCTAAACAATATTGTTATTTGAACAATGTAACCACTACCAATATTATCATCTAATGCTCAGATACTTTGTAAGGAAAGATTGCTCATAAACCATCTAAATAACCATGCATAAAAGTAATGTTCATAAATAAGTTGCAGAGATAAACAAATGCATAAACAATAATGGTACAAGAGGGATCTTGAGCACCTAGGGTGGGCCCTAACCCAAGGAAGCTCATAATCCTTAAGTAAAAGTCAGACTAAGAACTGAAATCAAAGATTACTTCCATTAACTGAAGAATTGTTTGTACATGGAAAAAGTTGCAGAACTTGAACTCTAAACTTCTCCTAATGCTCTATGTTGCTATTATGTTGCTCCTATTTGTTCTATTAGGCTACTCGAGTCCTCTATTTATACAAAATGAATAGCAGGTAGGCCCCTTAAGGGGAGGACTGCTTTCCCTCCAAAACCCCTAAGAAGTTCGATCATGTTTCCTAGGTCACCACACAGCAGTGGGAAGGAGTATTTATTATCCTCAACCAGCTGATTTGGAAGTCTTATGTACAGGGAGCAGGTCCCATGAATATCTTTGGTTGGATCTCCTTAAAATTTGTGCAAAAACCCCTTAATATCCTACACAATAGTCATGTTAGGCACATAAAGCGTGAAAAATCTCATTGACCCTCCTAAGAACTCATTAAGTTAGGAAAGTGCCATTAAATACAAAAAGGAAGGTTTGATGTAGCCTTTATGTGCCAAGGAGTGGTTGGATGGGCATTATGTTTTACTTATTTGGGAGGCCCATCATACCCCCCTACTGGAATTGTTGCTCACTCTTTGAGCAACTTAATCTTCCTCCCCCCTCTGCTCTTCCTCATTCATTTCTTTGACAACTTGTTCGACATTCCATGTTGAGTTAGAGGTGGTTGTGTCTTTGTAACATGCCTCCTCCCATATCTACCCACTTTCATTAGCTTACCGAGGGTAAAAATGAGTTGAGGGGCTACTATGACATGACTCAACCTCCTAGATGACCTTAAGGAAATGGAGTCGACAACACAAAACCTTATTGACTTCCCTCGGGTGCTACAAGACCCCCAGGAACCAACCAACCATTCCAAGTGTCCAACCCCTAAGATAACTTTCTTTTTAAGTGAACTAGACCCCCAGTCGCTCCCATGACAAGGCCAACAAGCGAATGTAACCCTCCAGTCACTCCCACGAGCTTGCTTCCCAGCGACTGTAGTCTCTTCAGGCAGTTCTATGCCAACGACTACAATATTTAAGCCACTTTTTTCAGGGCTAGGATCCAGACCCCCTGCCCAGAACTTGATGAAACTTCTATAAATGATAAATAACACAAAGACAAAGCCTCTAACACAAAACTTACTCAAAGACTTAACCTAACCCGGTCTAACCATTATAGTCATTATGCCAAACACATTGAGAACATAAGATCTATAGGTCATGAATGCATATCTAAACATAAACTTATCTGAGGTTTACCAAGAAGGACTAATGCCCTCTCACAATAGATTAAATAATACCAATTAGGTCATGCATTCATTAACCAATCATTTATCAATTAAAGGGTGATAAGAGCCATACTTAAAATTGTGATAAAACCATGGTTATAACCAACATAAAACTAGATAAATAACAATAATAGAACATCCATTAAAGCCACATAATAAAAAGTACATGTACTCAGAAAGACAAGAAGAGCTTAGCTATTATTAACCATATGAAAAAGCCAACCAAGTCAAGGACTTCCACGTACCACCCAACCATAGATTGAGCTAAACCAAAACTTTCTTTCATCCACTCACCCTTGTGCCATATGTTGTAGGGAAAAGTATCCGATTCGGATGACCCTATCCCACTCTAAGGGTGATAGTACCTCAGCAACAACTGTAAACAAAACTACTTAAGGTTTACTTCTTTATGAAAGCAAGAGAGAATGAAGAAATGCACTAACCGTTGCCTTGCGCTTAATATTTGCTCCAATCTCTTCTCTTTGCTACTTGCTCCTAGCTCTTTGCTCTTTTGCTGGCCCAGCTACAATGAGATCCTGCAAAATAACAAAGAAGGAAACTACAAGAAGCATGCATTCACAACTGATTCAAGGATTAGCATAAATCAAATATACAATCATCACAATACATCATTGAAACAAATGCATATAGAAGAACCTCAATAGCTTTTATTAATGGAAGAAGTAAAGTTCTGAGAAGGTTACAACCATTGAAGGCTCCAATCCAGCAACACCTCCCAGCAGAAAGAATTTCTCCTCTTCACCTCCTTCAAGCAATCACCCAATAGTTCTATAGTGAAACCAACAGCATATCATTACTTTGCACAAAATTCCAGCCTCCTGAGCTCATAGGAGAGAGCTCAATATATAGATGAATTGAGAAAGGATGAGTCAGCTTGCAACTGATGTGTAGCTGCCTTGTGTCCTCTCTCTCTTCAGTTGATCTTCAGTTCTTGAGTCCACTTGGAGAACCTTGCTTCCACTTGGAGAAACAGAGCCTCTGACTCATCACAAGGCGAAATCCCTGATCCAAGTGTCATTTTTGGAAGATTCCAGAGCAATGACTCAGTGTGCCACTTGTCCCATCTCGCTCAGCGCAGGTGGCCTTTGTTCTACCTGCTTTGCAACGCAGGTACACCATGGAGGAGTTGAGTTTCAGCGCAGAAGCCTAGTGGAGCACTTGCTTTGATTTCAGGATTGCTTGTTTTTGAGTGTTTTCAGGTGGAGAACTGATCTGAGAGCTGTTGGTTTGCTGACCTTGTTCCTCTAGGGGTAGGAACATCATGTTTAGGGACTTTGGATCCCTTGGATTATTGACAATTCATGCCTGATGCTGCAAGGCACAAAATTGTCTATAACAGATGCCCCCTAAAGTATGAGGTCGTTTATCGGGTGAAATGCTTTATTAGGAGGATCCGAAGTTCATTCAATCTGCTGAGAAGTGTCCTGTAATAAGATACAATACAATACATTATTTTTCATACTTTTTCATGATCTAGCTGAGGCGGGCATTCCCATGCTCAGCTTTATAAATTCATTTTGGTACATAGAACAGACGATCGTCTGATGGTAGACTGATAATTCTCTGCTGAAATTATCATCCTTTGAGAAGGATGATCATCTGCTGCAATGATGTACACATCAAATGTCTTTATATCCTGAATATATATCGCAGCCCGGATGGATGAAACTAGATCCGGGGTCTTCAATCTCTTCCGATCTTCACTCGATGTACAAGTTGATCCATGTGAGAATTTCTTGAAGTCGAACATGGAAAGACATCGCTTGATTACCGGTCAATGATGTAAACCGTTAACAAACGCGAGAGGAATCACCGATAAGGATGATGACCCTCAAGGTACAGCAGTACAATTCACATGGTGGGAATAAAGGACTTGGCGTCGACCACCATGCAAAATCCTCTGGTCGAAGGTCATTGATGTATACCTATCGCCGGAAGTGAGAAACTTGCCATTGAGGCATGCAAGCTTCAAAGTACTGAAGGGGTTGTTCCTAGATCAACTCCTTGGACAATGAGCTGATGTCGACAAGGAGCGATCCGTCAAAGGAGGGCCTTAATGAATCCCACATCATTGACACGGAACGGAGCTAGTGATTGTGATGAGGTGAAAACAAACTGTGATGTATGATTCAGGGTGGCGGTCATGAAATGGATGAAGGACAATGTATGGCAGTGGATGGGACACGGTTGACTCTTTGCAGAACAACATCTCTTGAACATATAACGACACTGATGTGATGGATCGGTAGCATTACCCCAAATGTGGATGGTGTGGCGAGGACCATGGTGATGAGACCGGTGAATGAAACAACCCAACCCGATGTGATACGGAGGACAAAGTGTCATGTTCAAGAGCGACTTGCTACCATTAAAGCTGTGAGGTTCTCCCAATTTTTCCCCAGTCATTGCTGACCAGTACCTCTTTATTTTTGTCAAGCTTGAGGAGGATAACATATGCTTGTTCTATAACCTGCCCTTCGGGCAAGCCCATCGCTATGTTTTAACGAGCCTAGCGATAGGGAAACTCGCTCTCGTCTAAAGACAAGTTTGTCGCTATTTAATCATTTTAACGAGTCTAACGACAAGGAAAACTCGGTCCTTTTCATTTTTAGAGAGTCTGAAAAGGTACATAAAGTCAACTCCAGAATTCCTTTTTCGTCATCTAATCCCTTCAGTCCGAAAAAGTATAAAACAATACAGAAGGGATGAATTTTCGATTGCTTTAACGAGCCGAACAAAACAAGCGCTCGATCTTTTTGTGCAATAATCCCTCAGGTCCAAAAAGATTAAAATCTAGAGGAGGGATAGCTCTTCCGGTCGTTTAACGAGCTGGAAGGCCAAAACTCGACAAACTTTTCATATTTTACGAGTCAGGAGAAAAGAGCTCAAAGAAGACTCGTCTTTTGAGGAACGAGTGATAAACAGGGATAGCAGCAGATTCCAGGTACAGGTTGGAATTTTCCAATCACGACAGTGTCACAAGGATGGCTAAGTGAAATCACTCTTCGCAGCTGTTCCTCAAAATGGGTAAACAATCATATGGAGATGAACGATTGGCCAAATGAACGGTGGAGGTGATGGCTGCAGCAAAACACGACCAAGGCTTTTATATGGCTGTCAAAGGTTACATTCTTTAAATGGTTATTTACCGGGCAGTTCATTTTTTAACGAGCTTAAACTTGCTCAAAAGCTTATGTTTATTTTTTAACGAGCATGAACTATGACGCTAAAACTGCTCGGATCTTGCGTTTATTTTTTAACGAGCATGAACTGTGTGCTAAAACTGCTCGATAATACCAGTCATAAGATAAGAAATGTCTCCTGCAAGATTCCAATTTTTATAGAGCTTGCACCTCACATAAGCTATGCTCTTTAGCAAATTTTGACCTTTGCCCCACATCCTTTCTTCATGCAAGTTCGGAAACGACTAATCCAAAAAACAGATAAATAACCGCTCTTTGCTTGCACTCCAAAAGGTTTGCATGCCCCCAGGTATAAAATAGAATTTCAAGGCTGCCCCTCCTCTCCCTCACCTCTGCTTTTCTTTGGGTGTTCCCAGCTACTTGTCATCTTGCCAATCTAATGTTAACGATACTTGTCTTCTCGTTATTCTAAGGGATCTTACGCGGTACTTGTCTTCCCGTCGGCCCAACTTTTAACGAACAGCTATTTGTGACAAGAGAAGAACACTACTCAAAGACAAAACATTAATGTTATCGAGGGAGGCTTGCCTCTTTCTGGTTACCCGAAGAGTGGTTCTATTTGCTGCCGCAAATCAATCTCTTTCTTCGGCGATGTCTATCATTAGGTTACACAAGGATGGTTACAATTTGTTGCAGCAATAGAAACTCATTCTTTGGAGGCTGCCCCTACTTATCCTTTAAAACATTTGTTTTAATGGGTGAGGCTTGCCTTTTATCCAAAGACGGTTACTACTTACTGCCACAAATGGATCCCCTTCCTTGGCAGAGCCTACTTATTTAGATAAAGATGAATGACCTTTGTCAAACAAGTAACCTTGACAAAAGAATCCTGTTCCAGAACAACCCCTCTTCCATCCACGGACGGGGTACGGACTAGTCATATTCTTTCGCGGAAATTCTACCCTATACCCAAGGTTTCTTCTGCCCAAAGCAGACCAGGGTGCATGCCCCCTGGGTTCCAGTCTTATCTTTCCGAATCACTCGCATTCATCGGGAAGTAGAACCGGGGGTGGAGGCATTTCTTGAGTGAATAAGCCGTTTAGGATTGGTATTTGACTATTTGCGATGCGAGATCCCGGAAATGAAAGTTGGTCTACGAGCTTGACCATCTTTCCTTCGTGTGGAAAACACATTACTCTAAAGAGTGAGGAGACTATAGCTCCCATGCAATATATATAGTCCCATCCAAGGAGTAGGTTATAATCCAAGGGTCCTTGGACGACCATGACATTCATATGAATTGTCTTCTTCCTCAATGTAATCGGAACATTGGGGAGGATCCCTAAAGGGCGACTGGTTCCTTTATCAAAACCTGATAGATTTCTCATCTCAGGTAAAAGCGCCGGGGAACCCAGTGCTTTCCAAGCAATAGAGGAAAGGATACTCACAGATGCCCCTTCATCAATGATAGTTCCAGCCATTACCATTCTATAGATTTGGACAATGATTCTGAATGGTATATTGGCTGGTAACCGGGGTCTGCCTAGTTGGTTCCAATCAAAGGACACAACCAGGTTGCTTGGTGGTGGAACCGAATACACGGCCGGATACGACCCTGACGATGTTCCTTCCTGCGATAAAGGAATGGGCGCATTGCCCTGATGCTCATCAGAGTCTGTGTTGATGAAAAGAATCTGGATGGAGTCATCCTTATTCTCTTCAGTGAGGGTGTCATTTGAAGATGAATCTTCAACGACGGTGTCATTTGAGGATGAAACCTCTGAAGGAAGGACCGGGTCAACTGCCGTATCGACCTTTAGACTTTCGTCTGGTCTGGATTCAGTTGGTTCATTCTCAATGACCGACACTTCAGCTGACCACTTGATCGGGCCAGCTGGATTTTCAACTACCGAGAGACTTGGCACGAGTTTTTGGTATCCAGGAGGAAGTCGTAACGGTGAAACCGGACGATCTTCCAAAACTCTTTTCGCCTCATCTAAGAATGGACAACGGTGGATGGCGTGATCGCCTTCACACAGCATGCAGGGTGATCTTGGTCTCCCTTTTCGTCCTTCACTCTTGCTAGTTGACGGACTGTAATCAACATGACTACCAGAGGTTGATGCTACCGGATTGTGCAACCTGGGGGACCAGTCCCTTAGTATCCGGGAAATACAAGGACAATCACGGTGGAAGTGGGTCCCTTTGCAAATGACACATGGCAATTTAGGCCCGGTCGGTGCAGTGTGTGGATTTTTGTCAGATGTCTTTTGCTTGCCCCTAGTCGCCTTAGGCTCCTTCTGCTTCTTTTCTTTCTTCTTCTTCTCCTTCTTCTCCATGGGAGGCTGACTTCTGCCGGCTCTACCTTGTGAAGATGAAGGATCAGAGGAAGAATTGTAAGAAGTGGAAGGCTGGTGGGCAGCGCTAGACTGGTCTGACTGTTGATTCGACTGCTCAGGAGTGGTGGTCTGAACTACATTAGTTGAAAAGAGCCATACAGGTAGGCCAATTGTCAATCCTGGAAGTGACAATGTGGCCATATGGGGCGCACCAACATCTCCCCAAGAGGAGAAGGGACTGGGACTTCCACCAAGGTGACTTCCTTGGTTGGTGGGCTCCATACTTTTCAACTGAAAGATCAACGCGGGAATAACAGGTGATTATGTTCCGTTTAAAATAAATTTTATTAACGACGCTTTAGACACAACTTTGCTTTTTCATGTTTTAAGAGTCGAGAAAAAGCTAAAGATGACTCTAGTCTCCTTCGATGTATTAACGAGCCCGAAGTGACAAATGCTCGGTTGGACTTTTTCAGTTATAGAGTTTGAAAAAGGCCAAAAGAAACTGCTCTGGAGATCTAGGCAGAGGGTGTGCCAAAATTTTCGCGAAACCACAGAATACGTTTTACGGTACGGGTGGTCGATCTTCGTGAATGCTGTGTTCACTGCATCGCGATCAGTAGGGTGGCCGACACGGCTTCCTATGGATAAAGGCTTTGTTCCTATAGGGGTCTCCCAATATATACGCGACGGTACGTGGGAGCACAAGTCCGTATTAGTGCCACCGACTCTCAGGAGGAATCACCCACCTTCGTAGAGATCGACAGTCACTACGTTTAACGACGCCGGAACACGTCTCTACCTAGACCTCTATGTGTTTGCGTTATGTTACAAAGCGTTGTTATGTAAATTGAATTTATTTTAATGTTGATCTTGTTTAGCAGTTTGCCTTTAAGGATCACCACGAGATGTATGTAACAAATTCCTGAATGCAGTCTAAGATGAGAAGCAAACTTTTCAATCTTTCAACTTTGAAAATCTTAACTACTGAGGAGAAGAAAGGCAAATCTTTTCACACAGATCATAGAGCACACACTAATGCAAAATTTCCTAAATCAGCATGCAAACAGTGAAATGCAAAATGCACAATGCATGTATTTTCTTTTCCCTTTCTTAATGTTGATGTATTACAAAAAGAAAGTTGTTATATAACTTTGATTTCGATTTCAAGCGAAAGTAAACAAGCTTGTCCAAAATCAAAAGACACCTTAAGATTTACTTGTTTAATCACTGGAAATACATGAAATCAAACCATAATGACGAAAGTAAAAAGACTAATCAGCTATGGACAGCAAACAAGCTAACTCTTTAGACCAGCAAAATGCCTAACACAGGTTCAGATCTAAGAGGCCAAAGCAAGACTAGTTCACTTTCGTTATGGGAAATTGTAAATGAGGTAAGAAATACAAAAGAACAAGTACAATTTCGTTATATAACAGAGGCGGAATGATGGCAAGTAAGGTTGGTTTCAGAACAGGTACAAGACTGGTAACTGGCTGCAAAATCTATAGTGAAAACAGGCAAGAAAAAGGGAGGAAACCCCAAATGCACAAGGCAAAATTGGGCCAACGCAGGTGCTGCACAGCCAGTCTGGCTCTCAGCGCAGGTAGCCCCTTCGGGACCTGCGTTGCAAAGCAGGTAGCCTGTGTACTACCTGCTTTGGAAAACGAAAGTTGCATTTTCTCAGTTTCCGGGTCACAATTTTCTCAAAAATTCACAGTTTTTGCTCAAATCAGAAGCTATCAGTTAAGCACACACTAAGGGATGACAAGGAAGATGAAAAGCTATCACTAAGAGCTTACAAGGATCCTTGTAGATCAGCTCTTCAAATCATGAACATGCTCAGGAATGAGCTAGAGTAGCTGCCCTCTACTTCGCTTTTGATATAGTCAAAAGCTTTTCGATTTGGTACTCTTTTGTTCAGGAAATGAATAGCAAAATACTACAAACAATCAAACAGATACGATCCCCAGCGGAGTCGCCAGTTTGTTGTAGGGAAAAGTATCTGATTCGGATGACCCTATCCCACTCTAAGGGTGATAGTACCTCAGCAACAACTGTAAACAAAACTACTTAAGGTTTACTTCTTTATGAAAGCAAGAGAGAATGAAGAAATGCACTAACCGTTGCCTTGCGCTTAATATTTGCTCCAATCTCTTCTCTTTGCTGCTTGCTCCTAGCTCTTTGCTCTTTTGCTGGCCCAGCTACAATGAGATCCTGCAAAATAACAAAGAAGGAAACTACAAGAAGCATGCATTCACAACTGATTCAAGGATTAGCATAAATCAAATATACAATCATCACAATACATCATTGAAACAAATGCATATAGAAGAACCTCAATAGCTTTTATTAATGGAAGAAGTAAAGTTCTGAGAAGGTTACAACCATTGAAGGCTCCAATCCAGCAACACCTCCCAGCAGAAAGAATTTCTCCTCTTCACCTCCTTCAAGCAATCACCCAATAGTTCTATAGTGAAACCAACAGCATATCATTACTTTGCACAAAATTCCAGCCTCCTGAGCTCATAGGAGAGAGCTCAATATATAGATGAATTGAGAAAGGATGAGTCAGCTTGCAACTGATGTGTAGCTGCCTTGTGTCCTCTCTCTCTTCAGTTGATCTTCAGTTCTTGAGTCCACTTGGAGAACCTTGCTTCCACTTGGAGAAACAGAGCCTCTGACTCATCACAAGGCGAAATCCCTTATCCAAGTGTCATTTTTGGAAGATTCCAGAGCAATGACTCAGTGTGCCACTTGTCCCATCTCGCTCAGCGCAGGTGGCCTTTGTTCTACCTGCTTTGCAACGCAGGTACACCATGGAGGAGTTGAGTTTCAGCGCAGAAGCCTAGTGGAGCACCTGCTTTGACTTCAGGATTGCTTGTTTTTGAGTGTTTTCAGGTGGAGAACTGATCTGAGAGCTGTTGGTTTGATGACCTTGTTCCTCTAGGGGTAGGAACATCATGTTTAGGGACTTTGGATCCCTTGGATTATTGACAATTCATGCCTGATGCTGCAAGGCACAAAATTGTCTATAACACCATATTCCAAACATGAATGTGGGATCTCGTGGGATAAACTAATCCATAAACAACCAAGGGAATCCAGAGATTAAACCGCCTCCACCCTCACACTACCGTGATCTCACCTAAATTGGTCCTGAGATCACAAGACCAAACTGAGCTTGGATGCCTCATAATTCCTTCACCATCCCTTAAGGAATTTTCCTGTCTCCACCCACCTGTTGAGGGCTTCCTGGAGAAAACCATCTCTACCCCCCAACCCTTGGGATTTTCCTGAGACCACCTCACCTCGATCTAAAACCTTTCGGAAATCTAAAGTTGAACCAAGAATGAATCCCATCACACCATGGCTATCTGAAAATGGCAAGGCAAGGCTAAAACCACTGTCGAAACCCGACAAAACCCATGCCAATGGTAGAAAATGAACCAAATACACACATGCATATACCATGCATGCCAAAGCCAACTGGGAAATCATACATGCCACTTGTTACCTACGAGTGTTCTTGTTGAAGCTGCTTGATCCAACCTTTCCTTGTTTTATCCTTGCTTTCCTTGGCTTTATTTGTCCTTCCTTTGCTTGATTGCTTCCTTCACCTCTTGACGCTATTCTCCTCTCTAAGACTAATTCCAACACTAAATTGACATAAGGCCTCAAATTGATGCACTAATGTCTTTTTATTAGTGATGCCTCTAATTTCTTCATTTTCCATTATTTTTCCTTCAATTTTCCTCTCATGCAAATATGTGACTCTTCACCTTCATTTTCTCCTATTTTCCTTTATTTTCATAAAATAAATGCCAATAATGCCTTATTTCCTTTTCAAAGCCTTTGCCATTGCCTTTTCCAATTTCCTTTAGCCATAATAAACAACAAGTGATGCCCACTAGGATGATTTTCCTAACATTCAACTTGGAATACATGTCCCATGACCTTGGTCTTATTTTGCCTTTATTAACTTTATTACATGAACTTTTAACCCGAGGTTGTTACAGACCCTTTCCCCATAGGGGAACACTGTCCTCGGTGTTCAATGAAGCCTACAACAAGAAAAATCCTAAAAAGAAAAACATACTACCCATGGAGCTTTATAACCAAGCTCGTTGTGGTATTTACTGTGAACAACCTACTCAAAAGCAAAACCATCATGAAAAACATGACAGCATAACAACCATACCGCTTATTGGAGTTTTATAACACAACTCATTGTGGTATTTACAATAACAACCATACATAAATATGTACATATACCAAAACTATTTGCCTCAACTGATAAATAATGAAGGATACATAGCTTACATTTGATCAGTCATCTCCCATGTAGCTTCATCAGGCCCAAATTGCTTTCACTGCGCTTTAACTTGCTTGATTTCTTTGTTCCCGCTACAATACAAACTAATTAATCATGTGATCAACGTCCTTTACATATCTTTTAAGCAATGAAACATGGGAAACATCATGGAATTTCATTGTCGAAGGCAATGCAAGTCTATAGGCCATTTCTCCAATCCTCTCAAGGATCTCGAAAGGCCTACAATACAGAGGTGCCAACTTCACACATGACCCAATCCTCAAGGAGCTCTTCTTGGGCTTGATGCGCAAGTACACATGCACCCCAACCCAAAACTCCTTAAATGCCCTGTCTTGGTCTGCATAACTCTTCTACATGTCTTGTGTTGCCTTTAGATTCTTCTTTATAAGGTTGCATTCCCTATTCCATCTTTGCCAACATCTTCGGTCCTATAAGTACCTTGTTCATTGTATCACTCTAGCTAATGGGAGTGTTACAACTCTGCCCATAGAGTGCCTCAAACACACTCATCCTCAGTAACTCATAATAACCATTGTTGTAAGAAAACTCAACCAATGGAAGATACTCCTCCCACTTCCGCCACTGATGCATGACATACATCCTCAGCATATCCTCTAGAATCTTGTTGACCCTATCTGTCTGTCCATCTGTCCACAGATGATAAATTGTATTGAAGGCCAACTTTGTACCCAAACCTGCAAATAACTCCTTCCAAAACCTGGAGGTGAACTTAGCATCTCTATCCGAAATAATCTTCTTCGGATTATTGTGCAATCTCACAATATCTCTGACTAAGACATGTGCCACATCATCAGCTGAATAATTAGATTTCACTGGAATGAAGTGAGCTACCTTGCTCAACCTGTCAACCACAACCATGATGGAATCACGTTGCTTCGATGTCCTCGGAAAACCTATAATGAAATCCATGGAAATGACCTCCCATTTCCACTCTGGAATCATAATAGGTTGTAAAAAACCAGTTGGGTGCTTAAACTCAGCTTTCACCTGCTGACAATCCAAGCATCTAGCAACAAACTCTGCCACTTCCTTCTTCAGATTTGGCCAATAGTAGAACTTCTTCACCGCTGTCAATGTCTTCTGATATCTTGGGTGACCCGAATATGGCTTGACATGAAACTCCCTCAAGATAAGATTTTTGAGCTCACTGTCCTCCAACACATAGATCATGTCCCTAAGTTTGACCAAGCTATCTGATGTGAGACGATAGTCCACATCCTAATCACCTGTACCCAACTGTAACCTATGCCTAAGCTGTTGGTACTTGTCATCATGTTGTCCTGCTTGTAAGATTTGATCTTGTAAATCTGTCCCATGTGAACTCATAGCTACTATGTGATTTACCTGTACTCTTTTGTTAAGAGCACATGCAACCATGTTCTCCTTTCCTTTAATGTATTTGATCTCGAATTTAAACTCACTAAGGGTAGCAAACCATCTAGCTTTCCTGGAATTTAACTTCAGTTGGTCAAATAGGTATCTCAGCCCACTATGATCACTCATAAATACAAACCTCCTACCAAGAAGATAGTGCCTCCACATCTTCAATGCATGAATGATCGTTGCCAACTCAAGATCATGTGTCACATAGTTCTACTCATGCTCATTTAGTTTCCATGCCTCATAGCACACCACTTGTCCCTCTTGCATCAGGACTCCACTAAGTCCTCTCTTGCAAGAATTTGTGCACAACACAAACTCTTTATCTAGATTTGCAATATTTAACGCTGGATCATTTGTCAACAGTTTCTTCAACTTCTCAAAACTTGTTGCACATTCTTCGGCCCATTCAAATTTCTTTCATTTTTGTTGCAATGGTATAATGGGATATGAAATCCATGAAAAGTTCCTGATGAACCCCCTGTAATAACCTGCTAGCCTAATGAATGATATAACCTCATCCATAGTCTTAGGAGCTTCCTACTCCATGATAGCCCTTATCTTTTCTAGTTCCACTGTTATGCCTTCCTTGGAAACAACATGTCCCAAGTAATGTACCTTTGTCTGAAAGAAGTTGCACTTACTAAGCTTGGCATACAACTGATTCTCTCTTAGCAATCTCAATACTGTTGCTAAGTGTTCAACATGTTCTTCCTCATTCTTATAATATATCAATATATCATCAATGGATACAATAACAAACTTTTCCGGATAAGGAAGCAACACACTATTCATCAAGTACATAAAGTAGCGGGAGCATCAGTTAGACCAAAAGGAACCACAATAAACTCATAGTGCCCATACCTGGTCCGGAAAGAAGTCATGTATATGTCCTTTTCTTTAATGTGTGCCTGATGGTATCCTGATCTCAAATCAATCTTTGAGACAATTGTTGCTCCCTTCAACTGGCCAAACAAGTCATTTATCCTTGACAACAGATATATGTTCTTGATGGCCATCTTGTTCAGCGGATTGTAGTCAATGCACAATCTAAGAGTACCATCCTTCTTCTTCACAAACAACACTAGTGCACCCCACAACGATACACTTGGCCTAATGTATCCCTTATGAAGCATTTCCTTCAATAACAACTTCAATTCTACCAAATCTAGAGTGCTCATCCTGTAAGGTGCCTTTGATGTTGGTGTTGCTCCTAATACCAACTCGATAGAAAATTCCACTTCCCTGTGAGGAGGTAACTCTGTAATTTCTACTACAAACACATCCTATTGTAATACAAGGTACCTATTGAAGAATCTGCATCCTCAACATCCTTACCCTTGTCACTGGAAATATGGACTACAAATAGTACACACCCCTTTTTGCGGCTGCACTTAGAATGCATAACTGTAATAATCCTCACTGGTGTAGGATTCTTATTTCCCTGCAAGATGCTCTTTTCCCCATTATCATCCAGGCACTCAATAGCCTTGTCATAACAATCAACTTTGGTCCTGTGGAGGTACAACCAATCCATACCCAAAATCATACTATATGACCCTAATGGAAGTACATTCAAATGTGCTCATGTAGGCATACCATTCAATTCAAATCCACAAGCTATTACCCAACGATGAACTCTCTTCTTAGTACTTGTAGCCAACTGCACCAACCAAGACTCTGCATGCACTTCTTTTCTCAAACCACACTTATCCACCAGGTCAAGATTAACATAACTATAATTAGATCCAAGGTCAATCAAAATATAAACAACTTGACCACAGATCTTACCTTCCATCTCAATAATGGATGTCTGGTGATCTACTTGCTTGTTATCCACAACTACATAAATTTGAGGAATGTTATGGCCAACATCTCCAACTATTTACGCCTCCTAAGAATTATAGATCTGAGGCCCGCCACCCTGGTATAATGGAAAATCCTTCTTGCGATGATCTTTGCCACATATCCAACACTACAACGATCCCCTACCACCACCTCTGTTATGTTGCTCTCCAGGTTGCGACCCATGTCCCTTCTCAACTGCATTGAAATTCTTATAAGGAACAACATTTTCTTTCTCACCTACATCTTGAGGTCTTCCCCTCTTCGATGACCACTTCCCTTTAACTTTATCATTCCCCTTCAATTCACACTTAGGCTCAGCTTTACGCTTTGACTACTCATAACAATGCTTTAGTTTCCTAATGGCTTCCTCCAACGACCATGGCTCATCAAACTCAATCTGGTCTCTATATGTTGTTGGCAACCCACTGATGAACCTTTGAATCTTCACCTTCTCATCCTTGGGGCAAGGCACATACCTCAACAACTACATGAACCTGCTAGTACACTCATCATCTGTCATGGAATCCATATGCAACTCATAAAACCCCATAGCTTTGTCATCATAATATCTCTCAGACATGTACTTCTTCTTGAAGAGTCGCTCGAACTCATCCCAAATCAACTCTTCCTCTCGAATGCTTATGACATTCTTCACATCTTCCCACCAGATATCTGATTTCTCTTTAAGATTGAAGGTGGATTTGGATTTCGTGTTCTCTGAGTAGTTATGCAATCTGAAGAATTTATTCATCCCAAGCAACCATGCCTTTGTATCTTCTAACTTCTTCATCTCTCCATAAAATGTAGGCAACTTGACTTTCTTGAATTCCTCAGGAAAGTACTAAATCCTCCTATAAGGATAATGGTAGTGATGATGATGTCTCATGGATGAGGAACTAGAGTGATACCCATACATACCAGTCCTTCTATCAGGTGTGTCCAATGATCTGCCACCTCTGACTATGTCCCCTCTATCCAACCTGCATCCTGACCGAGACCTACTACCATAGGCACCATTAGTCTTCTCTTCCTGCTCTTGACTAATCCTTAACTATCCCTATCTTTGCAAGTCTGACAAACTCTAAAGGATGACTGCATTAACCTCTGCCTACTTTTCTAGAGCCCTTGCATGCCTTTCCTGGGCCTCAACCAACTTGTCATTGTCCACTTTGCAACTCCCTACTTATGCCTTCCAAATCCTCAATGTATCTGCTATATCAAGAGAATAATCATCTCCTTGTTTCCCAACTGATCTGTAGGGAGAGTCACATGAACTTTAGTCTACCATTCTACTGATCATCTTTGATTCTCTTCTTCTTGCAAGTGTACCATGTTAGAAAACCAAATATATACCATAATCAAAATCATACCTCAATGGCATTCAAGGGAGGCTTATCTCATCTGCAAAATCAATCCACATTAACGTGTACATGTATAATCATAATCATATCAATATATCAACATCATGCATGACAATACCAACTACATACCATGACTTCATGCATGACAACCATAACCATGACAATGCATGCATAACAACATTCACCTAGGCCATCAGGTCCAAGTATTTGAACCATGCTCTGATACCACTAAGTGGCATCAGATGTTGTTACCGGGAAAAGTGTCTATTTAGAACTGCTCTATCCCACTAAGGTGTGACAGCTGCCTTAGAAACAAACAGAGAAAAACTACTTTTGTATTTCCTTTATGAACTATAGATAGAGAGGAATAGAAAGAACCAACATGTGTCTTGCGCTAATCCTTTGATCCAATCCCTCTCTTCTTTGACAGCCTCCAGCTACCTGCTCCCTTACTTGCCCAGCTTCACCAAGTACCTGTAAGATCACAGAAGAAGAAAACTATACAAAGACATAGATCTATATTCATAAACAACTTAGGATCAGATTTAAGTTAACCATACAAATGTAACAAGCATCAATGATACAAAAGCATGGAGGAAAAACTCAAATAGTTTTTATTGATAAACAAGAAAAGATCCAGGAGGAGTTACAACCGATGGTTCCTGACCCAGCATCAACCTCCCAGCAAAGAATCCCCTCTTCACCTCCAACAAAGCATAGATCACCCAATACTCTGATGTTTGTCTCAAAACCAACAACAATTCCTTACAATGTGCAAAATTCCAGCCTCTGGATCTCTGAGATGAGGGATCCATATATAGATATGTGTAAGGAGGATGAGTCAGCTTGTGATTTGATTAGTGTCTTCTCTTTGTCAGTTCTTGCTTCCACTTGGAGACTGAAGGCCTCTTACTCATCCTTGGTCGAATTCAGTGAGGCAAGTGTCACAGGAGAAGATTCTGGAAGCTTCCATTGTCTCTCCACCTCGTGGAATGACTGTCATTTCTCGCCCAACGCACCCTCACAGTGTATTTAGGTGCATTGCAACGCACCTAGCCAGTGTATTTAGGTGCAATGCAACGCACCTAGCCAATGGAGCAGCTGAAATGATCCTGTTTTGACTTATTCTGAGCAGTTTCTGGTGGAGAACTTCTGGGAGAAGCTGTAATCTATTGACCTTGTTCCTTTAGGGGTTAGAACAACACTTTTAGGGACTTAGGAGCCCTTGGTTTATGGACATTTCATGCTTGGAGTTGTAAGGCACAAAAATGTCTATAACAGTTGCCCCCTAAAGTATGAGGCCGTTAACCTTTTGGTGTCGGGTGAAATGCTTTATTATGAGGATCCGAAGTTCTTTCAATGCTGGGAGGAGACCTGTAATAAGATACAATACAATACATTATCTTCATACTGTTTTCATGATCTAGTTGAGGCGGGCATTCCCATGCTCAGCTTTATAAATTCATTTTCATGTACATAGGACAGACAATCGTTTGAGTATAGACTGATGATTCTGATAGAGCCATCATCCTTTTGGTAGGATGATTATCTGTGCTGCAGTGCTTATACCTTTAATGTCTTTATTTCCCTGAATATATATCGCAGCCCGGATGGATGA
Organism: Pinus tabuliformis; assembly: GCA_031772625.1. NCBI lineage: Eukaryota > Viridiplantae > Streptophyta > Pinopsida > Pinales > Pinaceae > Pinus > Pinus tabuliformis. The sequence goes on along the minus strand of CM062817.1, from coordinate 385,964,435 downwards.
AACTAGATTCGGGGTCTTCAATCTCGTCCGATCTTCACTCGAAGTACAAGTCGATCCATGTGAGAAATGTTTTGAAGTCGAACATGGAAAGACATCGCTTGATTACCAGTCAATGATGTAAACTGTTAACAAGCGCGAGAGGAATCACCGATAATGATAATGACCCTCAAGGTACTACAGTACAATTCACGTGGTGTGAATAAGGGACTTGGCGTCGAACACCACGCAAAATATTTCGGTCGAAGGCCATTGATGTAAACCTGTCGCCGGAAGTGAGAAACTTGCCATTAAGGCATGCAAGCTTCAAAGTACTGAATGGAGTGTTCCTAGATCGACTTCTTGGATAATGAGCTGATGTCGACAAGAAGTGATCCGTCATAGGAGGGCCTTGATGAATCCCACATCAATGACACGGAACAGAGCAAATGATTTTGATGGAGGTGAAAACGATCTGATGATATACGGTTCAGGGTGGCGGTCAGGAAAGAATGGAGTATAATGTATGGTAGTGGGTGAGACACAGGTGGCTTCTCTGGATGACTTCTCTTGAACATGTCGGCGACACTGATGTGATGGATTGGTAGCATTAACCCCAAATGTGGATGTTATGGTGTGACCATGGCGATGTGACCGGTGAATGAAACAACCCAACCCGACTCGGACACGGAGTGGAAGTGTCATGTTCAAGAGCGACTTGCTACCAATAAAGATTCTTTGAGTTTTCTTCCCAATTTTTCCCCAGTCATTGCTGACCAGTACCTCTTTATTTTTGTCAAGCTTGAGGAGGATAACATATGCTTGTTCTATAATTTGCCCTTCGGGCAAACCCATCGCTATGTTTTAACGAGCCTAGCGATAGTGAAACTCGTTCTCGTCTAAAGACAAGTTTGTCGCTATTAATCTTTTTAACGAGTTTAACAACAAAGATAACTCGATCCTTTTCAATTTTAGAGAGTCTAAAAAGCTACGTAAAGGTAAATCCAAAATTCATTTTTCGTCATCTAATCCCTTAAGTCCGAAAAAGTATAAAACAATACAGAAGGGATGAATTTTCGATAGTTTTAACGAGCCGAACAAAACAAGCGCTCGATCTTTTTGTGCAATAATCCCTCAGGTCCAAAAAGATTAAAATCTAGATGAGGGATAGCACTTCCTGTCCCTTTAACGAGCTGGAAGGCCAAGGACTCGGCAATCTTTTCATATTTTACGAGTCAGTTGAAAAGAGCTTAAAGAAGACTCGTCTTTTGAGGAACGAGTGATAAAACGGGTAGCAGTTGATTCCAGGTAAGGTTTGGAATTTTCCAATCACGGCAGTGTCACAAGGATGGCTAGTGAAATCACTCTTCGCAGCTGTTCCTCAAAATGGGTAAACAATCAAGTGGAGGTGAATGATCGGCCAATGAAAAAGTGGAGGTGACGGTGCAAACACGACCAAGGCTTTAATGGCTGAAGTACTTCATTCACGGTGGTTATTTACCGGGGAATAGTTCATTTTTTAACGAGCTTAAACGCGGGTGGAAACATTTGCTCATGTCTTATGTTTATTTTTTAACGAGCTTGAACTATGTGCTAAAACTGCTCGATGCAGGTTTATTTTTTAACGAGCTTGAACCCTGCAGTAACACTGCTCGTGGCGGGTTTATTTTTTAACGAGCTTGAACCCTACAGTAAAACTGCTCGTGATAAGTTTGCATGCCCCTAGCATAATAACGCAAATCGAGGTGCATGCCCCCCAGGCTTCATTGCATTCAACTCGGTGGTTGGAATGAAGGTTTACCTTTGAGATTTGGAAAGGGGATTTGTTTCATTTTTTAATGAGGTTGACACAGTAAAAGAACCATCCTCAAAATCCACCGTATTTACAGTATTTGATAGAAAATCAAAAACTGAAGGATGATAAAGGTCATCAGGAGTATCTTCTCCACAATCCGGAAGAAGGGAACGATGGTGGTAATCATCCCATGGTGCCCCTTCAATTACCATTGATTGAACAATTCCTTCGTCGGTGTCATGCACTCTCGACCAAGGATCTGAAGAGGTGCCATATTCCTTAGACCTATCTATCCAAACACTCGATGAGCGTTAATTTGGGTTTGCCCCCCAAGCCAAGAAAATTGATTGCTACAATATTTCTAAAATGGCGATGATCCATGCTGACAAAATGTTTAGGAATCTTCCGAATCCATTAGATATAGAAGATTTCATATTCCATTTCCGCCAAATTACTCGGAGGCGGTAGGGCAAAAGTACCCATTAAGGCAGGGTCTTTTAGGAGGCCTACTCCAATATTTTGAAGCGAATGATTGCTTCCATGGATCATTGGAATGCTTCCCGTAACTTGCGAACTATTGGGGAGAAATGTTTGTTGGTCGACGATTGTAATTCCTCCTTGGAAGGGAAATGCAATATTTCTGAAGTAGGTCGACACAACTGTGGCCATGGCATATATCCAGGGCCTTCCCAGTAGGATGTTGTAATCAAGGTTTCTGTCGATTACTTCAACATCAATTTCTACTGTTTTGCCCCCCAGTTCAACTTGCAAGTTACTTAAAATCCCGTATGGAGTGTATGATCGTCCATCAAATGCTTTTAACGTTGTTGACGATCGCGACAAGGGTGGTGAGCCTAAATTTTTCCAGCAACTCATCGACATAATACATGTAGATGCCCCCTCATCAATAATTGTTCGATGAACAATTTTGTTGAGGGCTTTCACTTGAATAAGGAAAGCTAGTTGAGCTGGTAACTGAGGGTCATATCCTTTATGATCAAAGGCCACAAGATTGGAATCCATTGGGTCAATCCCACCTATTGCTGATAATAAAGCTTGCTCTTGGGAGAGGCAATTTTGCAGTACTTCAAGTGTTGACATAGCGGACGGCGATTGGGCCAGGTCCTCTATTATATTATAATTCTGTGTTATTTTTGCACGAGGATTAAATGTCGATTTGTGTACTACTCCCTTTGGCGACTTTATCATTTGTTCAGGAATGATGGGTGGCACAACTTCGGTCGAAGTTTTTGTCGAACTACTAGGTTGATCTTTATCCTTGTTGTTCTACAGCTGTGGATTGTCGTAATCCTTATTCCTTGTCGTTATCAAAGCATCGTTTTGTTGGTTTGAGATAGACAACATAAGCACTTGGGATCGGGAGAGATTTTGCTTAGCAACCAGTTTGGTTCCCGGGTTCGGAAACGGATCAGTCAATACTGCTGAGGTTTTTGAACTCTTAAAGAGTTTCTTAACTTCAGCTTTATGTGGACAATCTCTCGTCCGATGATCCTCATCACATATATGACACCCCGCAGGGGGTTTCCTTTGCCCAGAAGGGTTTGCAGAAGGTTTTCCAGGAGATGACTCATCCTGCTTCTTTTTCCTCCCTTTCTTTTTCTTCTTGCCCCCTGGTTGCTTCAGTTGTTTGCCCTTGTCGGTCGACACAACATTTACTTCTGAGGCAAGAAGTTCCTCATTTGCATTTTGACTAGAAATCTTACGGGCCTTTTTAGATGTAGCCTTTGTTGATCTCGTGTCTGTTGCGCCAATCACACCATCGCCGACATGAGAGTCATTGTTTGATTTAGGAGGAGGAGGGACTGAGAATTCCGGTCTAGGAGCGTCAGGTATTTTATCGTAGAGCGTGCCAGACTGAGTGTAAATCAAGTCTAAATATTGTGCATGAGCAATAACTTGCTCTTCGGTGACGACTCCCCCTTTTGCCACATCTTCCGTGATGGAAGGCAATAATGACTTAATAAACCATTCAGCTAAAAGCTGATCAGGAACATATGTTTTTAACATTCTACGATGACGTCGCCACTCATGTATATGATCGGATATGTGAGTGGCCATTTTTTGCTTGAAATTGGTAAGGAGTTTTTTTCCCGTTTCGTACCTTATCGGTAACTGAAAATGGGTTAAAAAGGTTGTGGCTAGGGTACTAAAGTTGTCAAACGAAGCTCTAGGTAATTCGATATACCATTTTGCCGCTGGACCCGTTAACGTCCTCTAAAAGAGGCGAAGTTTTATCGAATCATCATTTAGGGTGTTTGATGAACACCACAGATGAAAGGTCATCACATGATTCGACGGATCTTCACCCGGATTTCCATTAAATTTAGGAATATTTGATGGAAGTTTATGCGGAATCGCTGGCCACCAAGGGGCATAAGCAATTGGATCATTCGTCAGCCGGTTTAGATCTGGTAATTCTAGAGTTGCTACAAAGGGCAATTGTTGATTCAGGTTAGGCGAAGCATACCCAGGATAAGAGGGAATCGCCTGAGCAGTGGGTCTTTGCATACCAGCATAATGTATTTGATGTTGGCAACTTTGACAAGGTTGATGGGCATAACCATTATAATATAGTTGTTGATAACCGCTTTGGAAATGCGGTTGCCCATTACTTACAAAGACTTGTTGCTCGGGTCCTTGATATGATTGTTGGAATTGCGGTTGTTGAGATTGAACCATCCCTGGTTGTTGGACCATTTGCTGTTGTCCAATACTGGATGATTGACCAAGATGAGGAGTCATAGTACTTGTTTGAGCCTGAGTCGCTCCAGATAAGGAGGCACTAACCTGAGGTTGTGATTGAGTCGTTGAGACAAGAGGTTGTTGTATTGCAACCTGAGAAACTTGGGGTTGACATACAACAGGTAGCGCTTGTACTTGCGATGCAGTCACCATAGCAGGTATAGTGGGAATATTCGACACAGGGTGGACTGGTTGCATTGAATATACAACCCTTGGTTGCTGAGGCAGTATTGGTACCCAACCACTGGATGTAATTCCAGTTTGACCTGAATTTTGTTGTAAACTCCCACATGGTTGTTCTCCGGGAGGGAACAATGAAAAGGCATACTGCCCTCCATATGGTGGTAATCCAGTACTTAAAGGGTATATTGGCCTTTGAAGACACATTGGATCGATTTGTTGAGTTTCAACATAAGAAATACCAGATGATAATCCGGATGAAGAAATAGGAACTGACCATGTTGTCGAAATAGTCCCTGATTGGACTCCGGCTTGTTGTTGATAACTTGCCGGGACAGATGATATACCATCGAACATCGTTGGAGTAGCAGCAGGAGGCTCTGCCGCTATTGCATCGGTTGACACAGTCTTGGATGTCGACGGTTGTTCAGACATATCTAGTCTATCCAAAATATTTTCTAGAGATTCTACAAGAACTTGCAATGAAAAGAGACTAACTTCGAAGACCAACGAGGGAATGGTGATGATTATTCTGTTTAAAATAAATTTTAGACGCTTTGACACAACTTGTTTTTTCAATTTTTAAGAGTCGAGAAAAAACAAAAGATGACTCTAGTCTCCTTCGATTTTTAATGAGCCTGAAGTGACAAGTGCTCAAATGGACCTTTTCCGTTAAGGAGTCTGAAAAGGAATGAAAGGGACTGCTCTGGAGATCTAGGTAGAGGGAGTACCAAACCAATCGCAAAACTGCAGAATACTTTTTACGGTACGGCAGTCAATCTTCCCGAATGCTGTGTTCAATGCATTGCGATCGATAGGGCGACAGACACGACTTCCTAAGGATAAAGGATTTAAGCCTATAGGGGTCTCCCAAAATATACTCGACGGTACGTGGAAGCAGAAATCCGTACTGGCACTTATCGTCTCAAAGTGGAGGAATCACCCAACCATCAGTGAGGACAACAGTTACCAGGCTTTACGACGTCGGAATACGTCTCTAGCCTAGACCTCTAAATGTTGTGCGTTAAGTTCCAAAGCGTTATTAGATTCATTGAATTTATTTTAAGTTGATCTTGCTTATGAAGTTTGCCTTTTGGGTTCACCACGAGATGTAGATGTAATTCCTAAAATGCAATCTAAAGATGATAAACAAACTTTTATCTCTTTTGTGCAATGAAAATCCTAGCTACTAGAGGAAAAGAAAGACGCAATCTTTTCACAAAGAGCAAAGAGCACACTGTAAATGAACTTTCCTAAATCAAGCCAAACAGACTGTCTATATGCAAATGCACATGCATGTATTTGTTTTCGACTTTCTTAGTATTGATGCTAAAAAGAAAGTTGATGTACAAATCTGAATTTCTTTTCAAGCGACAAATATAAACAAGTTCTTTTTCGAAATCAAAAACAGAGATGATTACGACAACTTATGATTTTGAAATGAACACTCATTCTTGACGCTAGAAAATTACAAATTCAGACCAAAGGCAATAGGAACAGGATAATCGACCATCAACAACAATCAAACTTTCTCCTATGATCGAAATTGACACTTGCGACACATTCAAATCAAAGGACGACAGTACGACTATGCTACTTTTGCAAAGGGAAACTGTAAACGACTCAACAAACACACAAAAACATCTACAGTTCTTTTGTACAAAGGAGGCGGAATAACAGCAAGGAAAAGAGGTTTCAAACAGACATATACTGATCACAGGCAGCAAAATTCAGAGACAAAACTGGAAAGAATGAAGCACAAGAACCACAGCTGCACAGGGCTAGTCTGATCAGCGCACTTGTAACACAGAGAAACTGAAATGCAGCGCAGGTTGCCCTTTCGGGAAGTGCGCTGAAATTTAGGATCTCTTAACAGTACCTGCGCTGGGCCAGAAACGAGAATCTGTCCAGGTTTCGGGTCACAGTTTGCGGTTCAGTCTTTGGTTTTTGGTCGAGTAAAAGCAATCAGTAATGCACAATCAGGGGTAGATCTAAGGAGGTCTAAGAGCTATCACAAGGGCAATCAGATAGTTTGTGAATCAGCTGTTCAAATCATAAACAGATCCAGTGAATGGATTGAAGTAGCAGATGTCTACTTTGCATTTGTTATGGAAAATGCAGTTCGAATGCTACTTATAAGTTTATGAAACAAACAACAAAGAGATACACAAACAAACTAATTAGACATTCCCCAGCGGAGTCGCCATTTTGTTACCGGGAAAAGTGTCTATTTAGAACTGCTCTATCCCACTAAGGTGTGACAGCTGCCTTAGAAACAAACAGAGAAAAACTACTTTTGTATTTCCTTTATGAACTATAGATAGAGAGGCATAGAAAGAACCAACCTGTGTCTTGCGCTAATCCTTTGATCCAATCTCTCTCTTCTTTGACAGCCTCCAGCTACCTGCTCCCTTACTTGCCCAGCTTCACCAAGTACCTGTAAGATCACAGAAGAAGAACACTATACAAAGACATAGATCTATATTCATAAACAACTTAGGATCAGATTTAAGTTAACCATACAAATGTAACAAGCATCAATGATACAAAAGCATGGAGGAAAAACTCAAATAGTTTTTATTGATAAACAAGAAAAGATCCAGGAGGAGTTACAACCGATGGTTCCTGACCCAGCATCAACCTCCCAGCAAAGAAGCCCCTCTTCACCTCCAACAAAGCATAGATCACCCAATACTCTGATGTTTGTCTCAAAACCAACAATAATTCCTTACAATGTGCAAAATTCCAGCCTCTGGATCTCTGAGATGAGGGATCCATATATAGATATGTGTAAGGAGGATGAGTCAGCTTGTGATTTGATTAGTGTCTTCTCTCTGTCAGTTCTTGCTTCCACTTGGAGACTGAAGGCCTCTTACTCATCCTTGGTCGAATTCAGTGAGGCAAGTGTCACAGGAGAAGATTCTGGAAGCTTCCATTCTCTCTCCACCTCGCGGAATGACACTGCCATTTGTCATTTCTCGCTCAACGCACCCTCACAGTGTATTTAGGTGCATTGCAACGCACCTAGCCATTGTATTTAGGTGCAATGCAACGCACCTAGCCAGTGGAGCAGCTGAAATGATCCTGTTTTGACTTATTTTGAGCAGTTTCTGGTGGAGAACTTCTGGGAGAAGCTGTAATCTGTTGACCTTGTTCCTTTAGGGGTTAGAACAACACTTTTAGGGACTTAGGAGCCCTTGGTTTATGGACATTTCATGCTTGGAGTTGTAAGGCACAAAAATGTCTATAACAGATGTCACCCAAAGAGAATGAAACCCACTCTGATACCACTGTGTAACACGCCTCCTCTCATACCTACCCACTTTCACTGGATTTCCCAGGGTAAACATGAGCTAAGGGGCTACTATGACATGACTCAACCTCTTAGATGACCTTAAGGAAATGGATCCAACAAAACAAAACCTTACTGACTTTCCTCATGTGCTATAGGACCCCTAGGAACCAACCAACCATTCTAGGTGTCCAACCCTTGACATAATTTTTTTTCCCAATGAATTAGACCCCTAGTCGCTCCCATGACAAGGCCTCCAAGCAACTATAACCCTCGATTCACTCCAGTCTTGCTCCCAAAGACTATGGTCTCTTTCAGGTAGTTTTGTGCTAGCGACTATGAGATTTAAGCCACTTTTTCAAGGCTAGGATCCAGACCCCTGCCCAGAACTTGATGAAACTTCCATAAATGATAAATAACACAAAGACAACACCTCTAGCACAAAAATTACTCAAGGAATTAACCTAACCCGGTCTAACCATGACAGCCATTCCAACAAACACATTGATAACATAAGATCTATAGGTCATGAATGCATACCTGAACATAAACTTATCTAAGGTTTTCCAAGAAGGGCTAATGTCCTCTGACAATAGCTGCAATAATACCAATTAATTCATGCATTCATTAATCAATCATTCATTAATTGAAAGGTGATAAGATCCATACTTAAAACCATCATAAAACCATGCTTATAACAAACATATAACCAGATAATCAACAATAATAGAACAACCATTAAATCCACATAATAAAAAGTTACATCTACTCATAAAGACAAGAGGAACATAGCTCTTATTAACCATATGCAAAAGCCAACCAAGTCAGGGACTTCCACATACCACCCAACCATATATTGGGCTGAACCAAACCTTTCTTTCAGCAAATCACCCTTGTGCCATATTCCAAGCATGAATGTGGGATCTCATGGGATAAACCAATCCATAAAAAACTAAGGGAATCCAGAGGTTAAACCACCTCCACCCTCACACTATCGTGATCTCACCTAAACCAGTCTCGAGATCACAAAACCAAACCAAGTTTGGATGCCTCAGAATTCCTTCACCATCCCTTGAGGATTTTTCCTGTCTCGACCCACCTATTGAGGGGTTCATCTCCACCCCCAGCCCTTGGGATTTTCCTAAGACCACTTCACCTAGATCCAAAACCTTCAGGAAATCCAAAGCTCAACCAAGAATGAATCCCATCACACCATGGCTATCTGAAAATGGCAAGGTAAGGTTAAATCCACTTTCAAAACCTGACAAAACCCATGCCAATGACAACAAGTGAACCAAATACACACCTGCATATACTATGCATGCCAAAACCAGCTAGGAAATCTTACATGCCACATGTTACTTGCAAGTGTTCCTGCTGAAGCTGCTTGATCCAACCTTTCCTTGCTTGGTCCTTGTTTTCTTTCTCCTTCCTTTACTTGCTTGCTTCCTTCTCCTCTCTAAGATTAATTCCAATACTAAATTGAAAAAAGGCCCCAAACTAATGCTCTGATGTCTTTTTATTATTGATGCCTCTAATTTCTTCATTTTCCATTATTTTTCCTTCAAATTTCCTCTCATGCAATTTTGTGGCTCTTCACCTTCCTTTTCTCATATTTTCCTTTATTTTCATAAAATAAATTCCAATAATGCCTCATTTCCTTTTCAAAGCTTTTACCATTTCCTTTAGCCATAATAAACAACAAGTGATGCCCACTAGGATGATTTGCCCCGGGTGGAAACCTGCATTCTCTTTAATGTACCATCATTCCTTGGACTCCTTTTCCTAACTCTAATGTTCTTGAATACCTAGCAATAAGGGTGGATTGAATCTAATCACAAACCATTGGACTATGACCTCTGAATAATCCTCGTATACCAAGGAGTCTTGGCAAGTGCAACTTGTAATCTGTCAAGAGAATGGTATTCTCTAATTTTTCATGTTGTGGGGCAGTGCTTACCATCTCCTTTGGTAGGATTGTGAGTTTTCTTCTCCCAACAATCTAAAAGTATCTTCAAAGTGGAGGATGGCATCCACTTTCATATGTTTGTAAACTTCCACTACTTTAGGATCTTCTGCCATGATTGCATGAGTGGAGGTAAGGATGGATTGATTTGGGTGTTCAGGCCTAATCTACAGTGGCTCTCCATCCATAGTTTTTTTTACTTCTTCAACCCTTACCTCACACCTTAGCCAAGAAACTAAGCACAATAATTATGCATCTCCAAAATATGGGTTTGGGTCACATATGGTCAGATCTGTGAGGACAATGTTGTGAAGGTAAAATTCAACAACCTTGGCTTTGTCTTCTATACTACATTATAGGTAGAAGTCAATGAAATCTCTGGTCTGGTTCCCTTTTATGCAATCATGTATATCTGGAACCAATACCATTGTTCATTTAGGAATAATGAGTAAGCCTTTGAAGGTTGTCTGCAATTGATTGCTCTAAAGAGAGGTGTACCATGGTGCCTAGAGTTGTTTCCAAGTTTGCAACTTGAGTGTCCCTTGCTTGTAATAATCTTTATGTTTGTTGTAATTGGATTTTCAATTGTTTGTTTTCTTTCTCAAGTTACTCCCTCTTGTTTGCTTCATCCAGCCTTAGGAACACCATTTCTTCTCTCATTTTATTCATCTCATCCTCTATTCTAGCAACATCGGCCACTCCTTTGGGTTGGGATATTATTTCTGCTAATGAGTTTCATATTTGTCTTTATTCACCTTGAGTAGTAGCTAGGGCACTAGGTGCTTAAGAAGCACCCTCCCTGATACTCTCATAGGAGGAGGATCAACTATCAATGGCCAAGCAAAATAAGAATGGAGCTTTCTTAGTTGCTTGGCTGATTTTTTAGCTTTGTGCAATTCTACAGGTTGTTTCTGTAGTAGGGCAGTCTGGTCCTGTAGGTGGGAATGCTTCCCCTATGATTGTATTTCCTGCCTTGTTTCCTCAAGAGGTGCTTGCATTCATGTTATGTGTACCTCTGGTGCCTTTAATTTCTGATCCTTTACGTCTTATAGCTCTTCTTTTTCTGGATTTGGGTCCCTTAAATAATGATAAGGGTAGGAGAAGGAGGCTTTCACTTTCCACTATAACTTAACCTAGTGCTTCATAAATGTGAAGAGACATTTCAACATTTAAATATTTTATTAACAAGTGCATCAATACTAAGGATAGATTATCCAAATGAAGATGTTAATGTGTGTGTCAATGCATGTAAGGAAGGACTTGGAGGAGTCCTCATGTAAAAATGGGTATGCGGTATGTTAAAAATCAAGGAATAAAAAGGAGCATGATATAAATTATTCCACTCATGATTTTGAGTTTGAAACCATTATACACACCTTAAAAATGTGGAGGTGTTACCTCACGGGGAAAAGATTTGAATTGAGAACATACCACAATGATTTGAAACATGTATTTGGACATCCAACCTTGAATGTTGGACAAATTAGATGGATGGAATTTTTAGCTGATTATACCTTTGAATTAAAGAACACTAAAGGTAGGGAGAATCAGGTGGCTAATGCATTCAACAGAAGGGTGCATACAATGCATGTTATAGCCATAAATGTATGCAAATCTTATTTAGAAATCATAATTTTAAAGGCTAAAATTCCAATCAAAAGTACATGAAAATATGAGAGCAACAACAAGGTAATTTATAATGAAAGTACATGAATTATAAGTTGAAAGAGGATGGAATTGTCATGTACAAGAGTAGAGTTTATGTGCCAAATTATCAAGGGCTGAAAAGTATAATGTTGTGTAAGATGCACAAAGTGCCTTATGCTTGACACCCAGGGTACCAGAAAACAATTTCAGCAATCAAGAAACAATACTTTAAGCCAAGTTTGAAAAGGGAGGTCATTGATTATATGGTCAATTGTTCATAATGTCAAAAAGTGAAGGTTGAGCATAAAAATACAGTTAGATTTCTATAGCCACTACCCGTTACTGAGTGGAAATAAGAAATTATTTCTATTGAATTTATTACAAATCTGCTCGAGATCGTGAGGAAACATGATTCCATCATGGTAGTGGTGGATAAGCTCACTAATGTTTCCCATTTTATTCCAATGAAGTCAACACACAAGGAAACAATTGTTACTGAAATTTATACGGAAATTTCTAGCCTACATTGTGTGCGCAAGGCAATTATTTCAAACAGGGATCCCAAGTTTACATCAAACTTTTGGGTAGGTTTGTTCAAGGGATTTGGAACCAGTTTAAATTTTAGTACAACATACCACCCAAAGCTAGATGACCATGTTGCCACACAATCTAGAAAGGGTCCTAGGAGGGGTACCTATGGGACATACACTAGACCAAATTACAGAAATGCGACAAAGACCCACTGTCACCTCAGTTAGTGTTCCCTGCAGTTTACAAACTTTCACCGATGGGAAGAGTCTCGGTATGAAGGAAATCACCGATAATTATGGGATCAATGATAAGGTATAAAGTGATTTCTAGGGTCCATTCAAGGAGAGGATTAATTAGGGCTCATTGCTTCAAGAGAAGCTAAAGGATCTCCAAGAAAGATCGACACTTAGGGTTAGAGATGTTTAATAATGATGAATATGCCTAAGATCAAGACATCCAATATCATATAGGACCTCTCTAGAAGTGTTAAAATATGATTTGTCACTTGAAAGAGGATTTTTGCTTTACTAGAGAGACCTAGAAAGAAGCTCATGTGAGACCTAGGGTTTATGAGTAATCATTGGAGGACTTCCTCCAATGTGCTCTCTAGGTCAAGATAAGATGGGGAAAGGGTCAAGAATGATAAATTCCTTTGCATTCTATGTGAAAATGACCCTTAATAAGACCACCAACCTAAGTCTTTCAAGATGATCTTTCAAAGATGCAATTAGGGCTTGATTTTTCTTGCAAACCAATCGTGGGAATTTCTCCAAACTTGGAGGATCACTAGAGGAGACACCAATGTAGATTCCTGTCCAATTAATTTTGAAAAACACCTTCTCTAATGCAATTCACAAGAAACCCTAGTTGGTCATCTAGGATAGGGGCCGACAATTTTTGGAGGAGGAAAAGAGAAAGAAAAGAAGGGTGACCACCAATTTTACTTGGATCGATGCTTAATCCTTGGGCTATGGAGTATATGATGATTCAAAATTTTGTTGAATTCATATTCAACGAGGCTAAAAAGTGATGCCCTAACAACAATTGTTTAACAATTACCCACCCAATATCTATGGCCTTTAATTGAAAAAAAAAATATTAGGAACAATCATCTACTTGTTATGTAATGAGTAACATGTGCAATCAACAATCTAACCTTCTTATGATTTTCAATATATATGGCACAAAAGAACTATCTAGTTGCAATAATTTTGCACATTAGATATTATTTCAAGAAATGTCACTTACAAGATAACAAGAGGTATATCTAATCATAGATCAAGAAGCAACCCCAAGAAAGAACGAAAAGCTTCCAAATATAATGAAATGCATCAAGAGATCTCCTATAGACATCCAAGAAGAAGTGTGAAATTTGTACAAGAGAATAGACCCAGGAAGTGATGATGGTGCTCTCACAAATGAGATTTATGTTTATTTATATGATCCTCCTACTAATTCGAATTAGCCTAATAGCCCCTACAATTATAAAATAATGTGAAAATAACAAGTCCTCAGCGACAAGCCCACCAAGTAGCTCATAAAGTGATGAAGAAGCCATCCAAAGTGAGGCGAAATGATGAAACCATGGTGTAGAAGGGTAGTTGCAAGACCTAAATGAGTCCTCAAGGTGCCATAATGAGGGTGAGTGCTCCATGAATGATGAACAAGGGGTCGACCCCTTAATCTTTATGCAAATGATCATGTGGTGCTCCAAAGTGGCTCTAAGGCACAATTAATGCTCTCATAAGTCTTCTAATGAAAAACCCCATAGACCACTCCAAATGAGGGCACAAAAGATGGTGCTTTGTCTCCCCTATCTCAAGGATGAGACAAAACTCCCTTGGGCCTCATATCAACTACCAAACCCTATATATATTGCTAAGTCGATTGGGGGCACTCCTGGTCCAAACACATCATCTCACATATAATGTGGGGCAATGAACAAGCAGTTGAAGTGTTGAGTGTGCCCATAAGATGAGACAATGTTATATCACATGAAAAAGTCCCATGGTTCTCAATGCATCCCATACAAATGTCAATATGATCATCTAGTGGGCTTGGGTCCCAATTAAGTTACCCAACCCATAATGAAACCACCTACCAATTGTTGAGAAATGGAAACAAGCAATTCCAGTTTAATTCGTCATTGAATTAAACTCGAAATTAAAATTGAATTCTATGCTCATAACAACTTGTAAATAGTTAATTAAATTAATTAGCTTAGGAATTTCAAGCTCGAAGTCTTTCTGTGGTCATGTATATGTTCTCCCTAAGTTTTAGGGGTCCAGTATGAGTTTAAATTGAGTTGGAAATTAGATCACTCAGTTTACTGAGTTAAGTTAAGTTAAATTAGTTCCAAACTATTTGAGGAACTAATAGAGGACTAACAGTTAGTTGGTGCACTAATGCATCCACTAGTGCTACTCCAGTTAACTGAAGATTCCCTCATGAGAAACTCATGCATGTCAGTTCAGAGAAAGACCCAGTTGAGACTAGAGTGCAAGGACAATGTACTATCAGTTGTATTATTTACTGGAGTGTAAATATCATGCATGCATCAGAGATTGATCCTATGTTTGGATTACGCAGTTTTGGAAGCATGAATTCCCTTTAAATACGGGCTATTCATCTTAGGAATTACGCAAGAGATTAGGGGCTTGGAGAGCTACAGAATTGGCTAAGTGTTGGCCAAGAGCTAGCTTGTGAGCTGAGAGAGTTGAGCATACTTGTGCGGAATTGTTCCAGTGAGAGCAAGCTTTGTATCTTCACTCATATTTCTGATTAGTCCAATACAAATAGGCGAGGTTTTGAGTTGTGGCTTTCCCCAGGAAAACTTATTGTGTTATGTTCCATTGATTTATCTTCTTCTTGTTCATATTGTTTTCATTGATCTATTGGCTTCTGCTAGTTGAAAGTAGAAGTAGATTCTTGTCCTGTGCTTTAGTAAATTTCATGAGCTTCTGTATCTACAAAAATTTCTACATGGTATCGGAGCTGAGAACAATATACTAGAGGAGATGTTGGGCTTCCAATTTGTCATAATTTTGTTGATGAAACCATCCATTTTCGCATCATTCCATTCACCCATTGTCATCATTTTTAACCATATTTCTTCATAAACACACCAAATTTCCGCATACATGTTTACATGGTTTATTATTATTATTTCCATTATTTTTAATGAATTAAGAAGAATTTTGCATGGTTTTACTAATGAAAGTTTAGCAAGTTCAAGTTGCTACAGATTTGTCAAGTTTCTGTAGCTACCTCCATGGTTGAGGTAGTAGCACTACTCTAGAATGAAATCTGACACTTAGCCTTGGTTTTTAGAAGTTCCAATATGGATTTGTATTGGTCAAATTCCACCCAGCTTGTACGTGTGGACCTCTAGGCAAATATCAAGGGAAATTGCAGTATTTTTGACAAGTCAACTTCAAATACGTTTTCTGAGCAAATGAAAGCGAATCTCCAAAAAAGAACATGGGTTTTGTTCATAATGGGCCCAATTAGTTTCTTTGCAAAAAAATTTCTCGAATTCGTTACCATTTGGGAGATATTACAAGTTCTTCGGATCCCTATTTTGCAGGTTGCGTGAGCAAACATTGCACCCATGTGTCAATAAATGCCCAGTCAAGCAAACAGAGGTTGGAATGGACTGTGCTTCATAAAATTCGTGGCAACCAGGTGTCCATTCAGTTATGATCTTTAGCCATATGAATCTCCATGAAGTTACATTGTAATCACTATATAAACACTCCATTGAAACAAAGAGGGGTGTGTAATTTTGAGGTGACTGTGACATTTTAAAAACTCTGTTTTTCATTCCTTTTTAATGAAGAAGTACCTTGAAGACTTGATGCGCAACTAGCTGTTGGAGTAAAGCTTTGATAATACCTGTTTGTGGAGGGCCCCTGCAAACAATGAAGGTTTTGCATTCTGCATTTTTAATGTAATTGTTTTCATGTTTTTATTTTATCATTTGATGTAGTTAAATTCATGTTTTTATTTTGTTATTAGTTATAGTTGTTTCCAGAATTCCATTTTATCATTTGATGTAGATGTTTATATAGTTTTCCTTTATCATTTGATGTAGATTCATTAGTCTTTCCTTTTGAATTGATTGCAGAGTAATTCATAGTTTTATTTCTAGAAATAGCAGTGATTTATTTCTGAGTAGTTTTACAGAGTTCATAATTGATTTATTTCAGAACATTGAGTGATTTCTTTTCCAGTTATGAATTAGTTCTTTTTAGAAAAGCTTGAGTAATTTCTTTACAGGTTTATGAGTGATTTCCTTTTGAGCAATAGTGATTTCTTTACGTCCGCCTGGGGTAGCTCAAGTGGCGATGGTCGTGGAATGAAGTCTCACCAAACCAGAGATCTTGGGTTCAAATATTGTGCTACCCTCCCCTCGTAGCAGGGTGAATAATGGACATGTAAACTCGAAAATCAAAGAGTCCTACCAATCTTACAAAAAAATAGTGATTTATTTACAGTTTCATAGCATTTCAATTTCACAATTAAAATGATTTCTTTGAAAAACAATTCAATTGTAGAGCATGAATGATTTTCTTATCGTTTCATTTTAGAACTTAGTTGTGCAATTTTCATTTCGTTTAAGCTTCATGTAGGAATTGATAGGACAATAATTCTTCTTTTAGAAATTTAGATGTGTGTTGCAATAGATCAATTTAGTTTCTTTAATGAGATAGTGTGAATTTGCTTAATTTCATTTTGCAAGTGTGAGTTCTTTATAGTTTCATTCTGCTAGAGTGATTTTACTATGGTTCCATTTTTTAAGTAAGAAGTTTGCTTTAGTTTCATTTCATTAGATAGGAATGTTAATTTCATTTTGAAATAGGAATATAAAACAAATCTTAGAAATGAATTTTCAATAACTCAATCATTCATATTAATAATCCAATTTAATAAAAAGGGCTTCTAACATATATTGTGCACTTGCACTTCACAAGTTTACCAACTCCGGTTGATAATTTATGTAACAATTTAAGACAATTAAGTTGACAAATAGGAGATTTCGAAGTTTTGAGTTTGGTGTTACAAGAGAAATTTGAATTTACAATACATACTTCAGGATCGGCAGATGGCATTCTACGGTTTGCGGCTCAAGTATACCTTGGAAGGCAACTCGATTTTTATAGCCTAGAGGGACGGAATGGAGAATGTGCTAGAGGATAATGGCTTGAAGGAATTCATTAATCAAGAAATTCGTAAGGCAACAGTATCGGATGCACAAAATTTGGTTGAATCGAAGAAGTGTGTGGTGAAGGCAAGGCGAATAATCCTTCAGGAAGTTCGATACCACATTGTCTCGAGTCTCCATGGTGAGGAAACTCCGTATGCTATGTGGAAAACATTAACAAACTTGTATTAGAACAACAGTGACCAAAGGAAATTGGCATTGAAGGACAAACTTAGAAAAGTCAAAATGGAGAAAGGCGAGACTATTCCAAAATACTTGACCAAGTTCACTCAATATCGTGATGAACTTGGAAGTGTTGGAATCGCGGTTATCGAGGATGATATGGTGAGTATTTCTCTTGTAGGACTCCCAAAGAGTTAGAATAGTTGTCAAGACTTTGTAAATTAACGGGAGAAGCTGTCGAATTGGGAAAAACTGTGGTCGGATTTGATGCAGGAGGAGATCAAGAGGAACACCAGGGATGGCTCTTCATCAAAGACTGATGATGAAGAGAACTGTGCCTTAACAATTAAGGAGAAGAATGGGAAAGGGAAAGCTTCCCATTCCAAATCATATTATTATCATGGAGGTAAGAAGAAAGACATGATGAAAGTTAAGTGCTTTCATTGTCATGAGTTGGGCCATTTTGCTACAAATTGTCCACTCAAGAAGTCCAAGAAGAAGTCCTCAGGAGGAGCAGTGGGTGAGGCTTTCGCTTCTCAATTCGAATTGGACTTTTCCCTCATTGCATGCATGGTGCCATCAATGATGGGAAGTGTATGGTACTTAGAAAGTGGAGCTTCGTTCCACATGACTGGCGACAAAGAGTTATTTAGTGACCTAGAGGATAAATATCTCCAGATGCATATCAAGATGGGTGACGATGGGAAGTATAGTGTTTGCATTCATATTTTTAGAATGACGTTTCGAACCATCCTAATGATGAACCACAGAGGATGGTTTGAAACATCATTCCAAAAATATGAATGCGATGACTCTGGAAGGTGACACCACACAAAATAAAAATTGCAGAAGCCTCAAATCAATAAGTATAGTGTTACTGGATTGGTGTTAAAATTGGAAACTAGGTCCAAACTCCACATGGATCAACTTATTTATGACAATTGATATTTTTATTGGATCCCTCTCTTCGAGAGGTGTAGGATTGATCTAAATATCATTTGATTCTGACATGTACAAATGAAGTCATGAATTTATTTTGATTATGGTCAAATTGTTAAGGTCGACCAACAAACTTATGTAGGCTCAGAATCCCAATAGTCATGTCTATTTATCCTCAATGTTGCATATAAATAGAATGTGACTTACCCTCATTTGGACACACTCATCTTCACACTTCTCTCTCTCTCTCCTCAATGATTGGGTATGGATTTCTGGGCCTCTCTCTGTCCACACGTCCGAAATTTCAGGAGGCCAAAATTTCTGGACAGTTTGACCAAGCATTGACCAGCATGAGTTGACCTCCTTTGACTTTGTTTTTGTGAGGGCTATCTCTGTTTGGGCAGGCCACATTTCTAGGCACAAAAATCAAGGCTAAACGTTGATTGTTGACCAATGTTGACTACAGCTAGGGTTGATCGAAGGTGGGTTGTTTGACTAGACTTTGACTAGGCTGAATTTGACTGTTTTGAGGGTTGTTTTATCTTGTTGTTTGGAGGCCTACGTTGACTAAAGTTGGCCGATTTGCTGAGGGTCAAATCTGGCCTGTTGACCAGCGTTGACTTTTTTGGTTAGGGCTCTTTTGCTACTATTATAAATGATCAGATTTGTAAATTGTGCTATCTCTCTCTGTTGAACTATTGAAGACTAAAAGAAGATTTGATCAAGGGTTTCCCACATTGGGGTTTGTCCCCGGATGGTGCTACATCTTATGTCCTCTTGTCTTGGCTTGTCTTCTATTGTTTATGTTTATGTTCTATCTGCATTTAACTATCATGTTGATGTGATTGCTAATCTGAATATTGATACTGGGCTAATAAAGAAACTAAATTAAAATTGATCTAAAGCATAGAACATACCATTGTTGCCTAAAATTATTAGGCTATCAGAGCTAAGGTGAAGACAAATCCCAAGCAAGAGTTAAAGAGCAATCACTAAAGAAATTGGACAAGGACAAACGATTCAGTGGGTTCCTCATCCTACTTCTTGGCTGAAGACAAGCTCCATGATAAATATGACTATCATGGATGGAAGATGTCTCTTGATTTGACCTTGGAAGAAAAAGAAGTGATGGACTATGTGCATGGTAAAATCCCTAAACCTCCTTCAAATGCACTGGCTACTGCGAAGACCAAGTACAATAGGGCTGAAGTCAAAGCAAAGAAGATTATCAGGGATTTTATTGACAAGCATCTGGTGGCCTACATATCCAAATTGAAGACCTCCAAGGAGATCTACGACAGGTTGGTTGGCATGTTCAAAGTTACTAATGATAATCAAAATCTATTTCTCAAGAATAAGTTGAAGGATATTAAGAAGGGTAAGGACGAGGATATTCAATCCTATTTCTTGAGGATTACTAAGATCAAGAATGATCTACTCTTGATTGGAGAATTCATTCCTGACAGGGAACTTACTCTCACCACCCTTGGAGGACTCCCATCTGAGTGGTATGTATTTAGAAACATCATCCTCAATAATGATCGAATTCCAGGGTTTGAAGAATTGATGTCGAGATGAATTCAAGAAGAAACTAGAATGGTGGAGCAATAAATGCTTTCTAATAGAAGCAACCCCATTTCATTCTCCGCTCATGCCAAAAGGATAAATAATGCAAGGTCTAAAGGTCATTTCCATGGAAAGCCTAGATCTAAGGGAGGAAGGAAGGGTAGGTGCTTTGTTTGCAATAAGTTTGGCCACTATGCAAGGGAGTGTCCAAATAGAAGGGACACATCACATGATGATTATCACAATTATTCCAGGGGAAACTTCAACAACAACAATCAAAGGAATGGTAGGTCCAATGGCAAAGGAAAAAAATAATGTGGGACATCAAGGAAATGGTCGACCCTCCAAGAAATCAAGGAACTCTAGGTATGAAGGACCAAATGTTGTTAACAATAAGCAAAAAGAGTACTACCTTATATCGGCCCTCTCCACTGCCTCTCCTTCGGACACTTTGGGAAATTGGCTTATTGATAGTGGTGCCTCAAGGCACTTCACCGAATACAAGGAAGCCCTCTCTAATTTGATAGAAAAAGAGACAAACTTGGAGATTCTCCTTGGAGACGATGCCACCTATCCCGTGAAGGGAGTAGGAAATGTTACCCTTCAATTGAATCAAGGTAACACTATTCATTTGTAAGAAGTACTATATGTACTCGATCTCAAGAAGAACCTGGTGTCCATTTTGATAATGGAAGACAAAGGATTCAAGGTGGCTTTTATCGATGGAAAGGTATGTGTTTGGAAAATAAATTTTAAAGATGATTTTACTCTTGGGTTTAGGGTTGACACTTTATATCAAGTTGGAGGAAGTCCACTGGGAGCCATGTCTTGTAACACATCTCTACAATTTGAACTATGGCACCAGAGGTTCGCCCATATTCATTATAAGGCCCTACCCAATGTGAGACGAATGGTGACAGGTATGCTTGAGTTCAAAGTAGAGCATGAAGGTGTATGTTCAGGATGTTCTGAAGGAAAACTTACAAGGGGACCATTCCCCTCAAGTAATAGCAAGGCCACATATATATTGCAATTGATCCACTCCGACATATCTGGTATGATGTTCGTAAACTCTTTCGGAGGATACTTATATTATCTCACCTTTACAGATGATTATTATCACAAGACCTGGATCTACTTCTTGAAGAAGAAGGATGAAGTGTTCACTTGGTTCCGACACTTCAAAGCCTTGATTGAAAACCAGTCCGAGAAGAAAATCAAGCTATTGAGTATTGATAATGGGACCAAGTACGAATCCAATTAATTCCAAGATTATTGTAGAGAATTTGGCATTAAGAGGAAGACTACAACACCATACACTCTTGAGCAGAATGGTGTGGATGAAAGGAAGAATCACTCTATTGTATAAGCAGTTCATGCCATGCT
Source organism: Pinus tabuliformis (assembly GCA_031772625.1). Lineage (NCBI taxonomy): Eukaryota > Viridiplantae > Streptophyta > Pinopsida > Pinales > Pinaceae > Pinus > Pinus tabuliformis. The sequence goes on along the minus strand of CM062817.1, from coordinate 385,943,008 downwards.
TCATGATCAAGGCCTTTCGAAGTTCCTATGGGCTGACGTTGCAAATACCGCTGTGTATGTTCAAAACCGATGCCCTCATCAAGCATTGGACTCCAAGGCTCCCAAAGAAATGTTCACTAGTAAGAAACCCGATGTCTCTCATTTTAGAATTTTTGGAAGTCTCGTATATTTTCATGTGCCAAAAGAGAAAAGAAGCAAATTGGGTGCATCTGGGAAGAAAGGAATCTCTATGGGCTATAGTGAAAATTCTAAGGGATATAGAATTTATGTGGCTGGTGAAAAGGAAGTTGAGATAAGTCATGATGCCACCTTCGACGAATATATGGCCCTCAGGAAGATCAACAATCTTCCTATCCTAAGGTAGGACAAAGAAGTTGACAATGGAAATTAGGATGCAAAAGAAGACAAAACGATGCCTGAAGTTGATGAACCTATGGATCCTATTAATCCTCCTGCTCATGAGCCCTCCTCCTCCAAAAGGAGACCCTCATGGCTTAGGGAGACTCTTGAATGTGCCGAGAGACACATTGAACCAAGGGGGACTTTCCGTGAAAGCAAGAAGATGAACATGTATCAAGGATATTTTACCATCACGAGCACCATCATTCAAAATGAACCTTCATCGTTCGAAGAAGCCATGAAGCATAAAGTATGGAAGGTTGCTATGAATGAAGAGTACAAGTCAATTATGAAGAATGATGTCTAGGATGTGGTACCTAGACCCCAGAACAAATCGATTGTCACCTTCAAGTGGCTCTTCAAAATCAAGCATGCAGTTGATGGTAGTGCAAAAAATTTCAAGGCTCACTTTGTTGCTCGAGGCTTCTCTCAAAAGGAAGGTGTAGATTACGATGATATATTTTCACCTGTTGCCCAATACACCACCATATGCTCGATCATAGCCTTGTTTCCTCACAAGGATGGAACCCACATCAGATGGATGTCAATACAACTTTCTTACATGGTTCGATCAAAGAGGAAGTCTATGTGGAACAACCCGAGGGGTTGAGGTTCATGATCGAGAATTTCATGTATGCCAGTTGAAGAAAGCTCTCTATGGATTGAAGAAAGCACCCCAAGCTTGGTATGAGAGGATCGATATCTATCTAATGAAGCTGGGATTCACTAGAAGTGAAGCCGATCCGAAACTTTACTTTAAGGTTGAAAATGATAAACGCTCATTCTGGTACTTTATGTGGACGACCTCTTTTTGAGAGGTGCAGAACCTCTCATTCACAAATGTAAGAGGGAGTTGGCTTCTGAATTTGAGATGAAGGACCTAGGTCTGATGCACTACTTCCTAGGGTTGGAGGTGTGGCAAAAGCCAGATGATATTTTCCTATCTCAAGGAAAATATATTGTGAATATATTGGAAATATTTGGGATGGTGGGCTGCAAAGCTATGACTACCCCAATGGAACTTAACTTTAAGAAGTTATTTGGTAGTTTTGTTGAACCTGACTTGGGAAAAGCTTCTGAGTATTGTCAACTCATAGGAGCACCAATGTTCTTGGTGAACTTCCGTCTAGACATATGTTTTGCAGTTAACACATTGAGCCAATATATGGTTGAGCCTCATCATATACTTTGGATTGCTGCCAAGAATGTTCTGTGATATATTCGGGGTACAATCACTCATGAACTGAGATACACTGCTAGAAATGTGAGGTTGCATGGTTATTCTAATGCTGATTGGGTTGGAAGTGTGGTGGATCGCAAGAGCACTTCTGGATGTTGTTTTTCTTTGGGTTCTGCTTCGATATCCTGGATGAGCAGGAAGTAGAAATCGGTTGCCTTGAGCACCGCCGAGGCCGAATACATAGCTGCTAGTATGGCCTCCTGTGAAGTTGTTTGGTTGAGGAAGCTCTTAAGTGAGTTGTTTGGACATGTGTTGGATACCACTGTGATCCTTTGCGACAACCAGAGTGGGACTCGATTATCAGAGAATATTGTGTTTCATGATCGCTCTAAGCATATAGATATCAGGTACCACTTTATCTAGGATATGTTACAATGAGGAGGAATAAGGCTCCATCACATTGGGACTGATGAACAGGTCACCGATATTTTGACAAAGCCCCTAGAGAAGGTCAAGTTCATGGACTTCCGAGAATGACTTGGAGTCATGGAAAGACCCTCTTATGAGGGTCCTGTATGAGATGGACACTAAGCTCTGGGAGCTTTGGGGAGCTTGGGGTATTTCTTGGAGTGATGATAAACCATAGGGTGAGTGGTTCAGCCTTCCCCTAGTGGTTTGGTATGTACAGGGTGAGTGGTTTAGCCTTCCCCTACGATACCCCTTGGCAACATGTAGGCAGGATGAGTGGTTCATCCTTCTCCTACTGAGATATCCTACACATGCAGTCTGGGGCTCATGGGAAATACCTCTCATCTGGCCAATGAGTAGGAAAATGAGGATATGGACCATAGTACAACTGATGAACGCATTGTGTACTACCATACTCCATATGCTAAGATGACCAATATTTATTTGTCATCAATTGGAACTGACTTCGGGTTAGTAAGAGTGGTATGAGACACTCTCTTCTAATTGGAACTAACTTCGGGTCAGTAAGAGTGGTATGGCACACTCTCCTTTGATTGGGACTGACTTTGGGTTAGTAGAGAATGGTATGATACATTCTCGATCAATTCTTTTTCTTCATAGCTCAGCAGAGTAGAGTACTGCATTGATGGTAGAGATAGTACAAATTGGCAGATGGATTAGCAGATGGAGTTCTCCCTAGTTGAGAGGGAGTGTTAAAATTGGAAACTAGGGCCAAACTCCACACGGGTCATCTTATTTATGAAAATTGATATTTTTCTTGGATTCCTCTGTCCGAGAGGTGTAGGATTGATCTAAAGATCATCTGATTTTGACATGTACAAATGAAGTTATGAATTTATTTTTATTATGGTCAAATTGTCAAGGTCGGCCAACAAACTTATGTAGGCTCAGAAGCCCAATAGTCACGTCTATTCATCGTCAATGTTGCATATAAATAGAAGGTGACTTAGCCTCATTTGGACACACTCATCTTCGCACTTCTCTCTCTCTCTCTCTCTTTCTCTCTCTCTCCTCATTGATTGGGTACGGATTTCTGGGCCTCTCTCTCTCCACACGTCTGAAATTTCAAGAGAGCGAAATTTTAGGTGGCCGAAATTTTAGGAGGCTGAAATTTTAAGAGATCAAATTTATGGACAGTTTGACCAAGCGTTGACTAGCATGCATTGACCTCCTTTGGCTGCGGTTTTGTGAGGGCTATCTTTGTTTGGACAAACCGCATTTCTGGGCACATAAATCAAGGCTAAACATTGACTTTTGACCACTGTTGACTGTAGCTAGGGCTGACTACAGGTGGGATGTTTGACCAGACTTTGACTGGGCTGAATTTGACTATTTTGAGGGTTGTTTTATCTTGTTGTTTGGAGGCTGAAGTTGACTGATGTTGACCGATTTGCTGATGGTCAAACTTGACCTATTGATAAACGTTGACTTTTCTGGTTAGGGCTCTTTTGCTGCTGTTATAAATGATCAGATTTATAGATTGTACTATCTCTCTCTACTGAACTATTGAAGACTAAAATAATATTTGATCAAGGGTTCCCCACATTGGGGTTTGTCCTTGGTTGGTGCCACATCTTGTGTCCTCTTGTCTTGGCTTGTCTTCTACTATTTATGTTTATGTTCTATCTGCATTTTACTATCATGTTGATGTGATTACTGATCTGAATATCGATACTGGGCTAATAAATAAATTGAAGTAAAATTCCTCTAAAGCATAAAACATACCATTGTTGCCTAAAATGATGAATTGGACATGATTACTTTTTAGAGGGAGCATGGGGCTCCACTCACCTTGAAGAATGTTATGTATGTGACCGGGCTGAAGAAGAACTTGGCATCCATTGCCATGCTTGAGGATAGAGGCTATGATATGATCTTCTCGAAAGGAAAGGCGTTCCTTCGACACATAGCCACGGATTAGGTAAAGAAGATAGGGATTCGGGTGAACGATCTCTATAAGCTAGATGTAGAGGAGTGTGCTGCTTTGAGCACAAAAGTAGAAAGGGTGCAGAGCCGAGATGTTGTTCAGTTGTGGCATAGGAGATTGGGTCACTTGCATCATGGGGCTTTTAAGATATTGCAGCTCTCTACTGGTCTTCCCAAAGGTATGCTTGAGCAAGTTGATACATGCAAGGGGTGTACTTTGGGAAAATACACCAAGTATTCCTTTCACGACAGAGACAATTGTGCAAAGGCTATTCTAGAGCGAGTCCATTCAGATATGTGTGGACCATTCTCGACAACATCCACAACCAAACACAGGTATTATGTTATATTTGTTGATGACTATTCTCGTAAAAGTTGGATATTTTTCATGTAGAAAAAGGATCAAACTTTCACAAAGTTTATGAGTTTAAAGCATTGGTGGAGAAAGAGTCGGGCAAGAAGGTGTTGAGGCCCCGAAAATCATTGCAACAACATTGGGGAAACCACCCGGTCCGGACCTTAGTACAGCTCCTTTTCCGTTTGGAATAGTGGCTCCGACTGGGGATAATGGGACCAGTTTCCTAAGAATTATAAGTAAACGGGATGGATGAGTGACTTATGATATATGATGGTGATAAGCGAACAACTAAAACTATCGGCGAAATATACTAACTATAATCTAATCCCGGGATTTATCAATTTTTAAAGCGTAGCGTTTGATAATCTGTGCTTTAAGGCAGGCATATAGATGACTCTAATGCTAAAGCATAGATGTTTAAACCATTTAAGATTGCTCTGCATAATTAGTTATGCAGAGCGATAATAGCGAATTACTACACTTTGTCATTCATATCATTGCTACATGCATGATTAAAAGAGAGGGCATATCACAAAACATCCAATAGTGGAACGAAATGAAGATTTGCTGTTACAGCGCATACATGTATTCAACAATAGCAAAAATAATAACACAACAATTCATATAAGAGGAAAGAACACAGATGCAGATAAAAGTACCATGTAAGCTGCTTAACAATCCAGTATATTAATCGCTATGTCGCAGTCCTTCCTTCAAACCAGAAAGCATTCCAAACAAGAGACAATAGTGCGCAATTGTATAAAACAGCCTTCTCGCTAAATTAAGAACTATCGGTCGAGTTTCACAAAAGAATATAGGCTGAAGCACAGTAGTGCAAACTTCAGCCTTTAAGTCTATTACAAAATTTTACGACCTCTTCCAAAACAATGAAAGGGTCTATAAATACTAAGCTAATCTAAATATCTAAGAAACTGAAAAGCTATTAAATTGGCATCAATAAATATTTCTTCCATCTTCCTTGGCGATCTGGCAGTCGGCGGCAATGCTTCATCAGGTGGCCTCTTTGCCTTTAAACCTTAGCTGACATATCGCTAGCATTGGCTCTACTTTCGGTGGAGTGTTGAGACGCGAAGTGAGCTGGGCATCATATGTGGCATCCTGAATGTCGGGGATTAGGCATCCAAGAGCATCTGTTAAACACTTGAGAGCCGACCTTTGAGTGTGTGGCTTGATTAGAAAGAGCCAATATGCCTCGGAGGTTAAAGTATTTACTCCAGCGATTAACCTTCCCTGTTCCTCCAAGTCATGATAACTTGTTTGTTCAATCATGTTTGCTGTTGTTATGCTTCCAGGTGTGCACTGGGAGATCATGTTTGCCAAATAGAGTGTGTTGTTGACTAAATCAATCATATTGCTGGCAATCATTTTACACCTTGAAGCTGCCCTTTCCGCTTTCATCACCTGAGTGTTCCATTCCGTGAAGAGTATGTCCTTGTACGTTTCATAGATTCTGGGCAAATTCGCCGCTTTCCCCACATCAGAATCTTGCCAATCAAGATATCCGGCTATGGTTTCTTCGGCCTGATCTAGCTCATTTCTGGCTTTCTCTATCTGCTCACATACTGCTGTAGATATTTCGCATAATGGCTCAGCCTCAGTAAGTTGTCGGCATAGGAGTCTAATCTGAGATATTAATGTGCTATTTATTTGAGCTGCCTCTGCTCTGAAATCCTCCACTTTCTGGGTGCCCTTGAAGTCTTTGAGTTGTGCTAATAGTTGAGCTATTTGCTCATCTTTTGATTTCATCATCATCTCATTTGCCGTTCTCAACTGTGACAATGCCTCCGACAATTCTTTCTGCTTCTGGATTGCGCTCTGGTCTATCCTCTGCTTTTCGGTTTGCAGTTGCTGGGTTAATACATTGTTTTCTTGCTGTTGTGCCAGCAACTGCTCTTCTACCTGCGCTGCCTTGTTTTTCGCTTCGGTTACTTTTGCCTGTAATGCACAAATCTCCTGGTCCTTAGTCTTCAATAGAAGACTTACCTCCGATGCCTTGTCAATAGTCGCTGCAGAATAAGCTCCCGCATACTGCGACAGCTTTGTTAGATCATCGGAGGGGTCCAATTCCTCCTTCCAGACTACATTGCCCGTGACTGTTTGCTCAGGAAAGATAGAAGGTTGATCAAGCCTTCGTCTCTTCCCTGAGCGCTTAACAACGACTTTATGCTTTGGGCTGTAGAAAACATCCAGGGGAGGAATATCTTCCACCTGGAGAACAATTTGATCAGAAGGGTCTTTAGTAATTACTTCGACATTCTTTGAAATGGGTGGGCCGCTGGTTCCGCTTAGAACCTGAGAAGAAGTGGTATCTGGTGCATCGCTTGTCTTAGAGGTGTCTGTGTCTTTGGAGCTTTCCTTTCCACTGATAATGGAATCGAATTGGTTCCATTGTTTAAGCAATTCAGGATCAATGGAGGTCTGTTTATGTTGCTCTGTCTGGGATTTACTCCGCTCTTTTTCTTGTTCTAACCTCTGCTGCTCCTCTAGTCCTTTTCGCTGCTGCTCCTCTAACTCTTTTCTTTGTCTCTCTTCTTGCTCCCTTTTCCGCCTATCTGCCAATTCCTTTTTCTGCCTATCAGCCAGTTCTTTCTTTTGTTTTTCATCTTCTTCCTTCTTCCTCTGTTCCTCTATCTCTTTCTGCTTTCTCTGTTCTTGATCCTTCTGCGCCTTCTGCTGTTTTTCTATCTGCTCCTTCTTCTACCTCTCAGCTTGCTCTTTTCTTTGCTTTTCTGCCTGCAGCTTCTTTTGCCTTTCCTCCTGTTGTTTCTTTTGTTCCTTAGTTGTAACAGGAGGTTGGCTCGTCTGTTGCCGACCAGGCTCGCTTGAGGAAGACGCTGGGGTTGTTGATAATAAATCTAGAGGCAGAGTTTGCAACCTCTACTCTCTAAGTTTATTGAACTCAGTTAACGTCTCATCATTGTATTTCATTCTAGCAAGCTCTTTGGCATGGCCTATTGTATCGGTGGCGACGAACAGGTCATCAAACATATCCTCTTGATGGTCAACTTTTGTTAATTTGGCCTGTTCTAGGGCAGTGTAGGCAGTTTTCTTTGGATCATAGAGTCTGCTTGGGATAGTGGCCAGGGATAAAGCTTGCATCTTTGTTGCCTCTTTTTCTGCATGCTTGAGATCATGCAGAGTAAAAACACCAATTCTCAAGGGAAAAGAGGGCCAGTCCCTCTTCTTTTCTTTCTTGAGAGTTTGTGTGACACTCTCGGCCATAATCTGGTAGGAGATTTCTCAGGCCAACAATTTGTCTGGAACATATAAAGGGAGAACATGCGGCTTGGCTTGGCTCCCGAAAACCCTAACATAGGTAAAATGCTCTTCTCCGAACCAACTTGCTACAGCTGGTAAGTCGAAGGAAGCCAGATAGGAGATTTTGGGAATAGGCCAATAAAAAATGGAATAATGAATGGGAACCATAAAACCATTGCAAATTTGATACAAATGGTCCTTGTAAGAGGACTTCCACAATTTCTGATGGTACAAATGAATGGGTGAAGGGTCTTGGGTGGTCCACCTCCAACCGAGGATAGGAAACTCAGAATTAAAGCACAAGGTATCCATAATGTAAGCACTATAATAAAATGGTGGGATTTTCCTTTCGGTGACTACGGATTTGGCTCTAAAGTCACGAACAGCTATGGCCAACTTATCAGAAAGAATGGTGGCCCAATCCATGATTATACTATTAACAGCTGCTTCCATCAGGGGAACCATTTCTATGTCGAAATTAGCAGAGTCATGTAACCCCCATAGTCTACACATCATAATCCCCGCATAGCAATAGGGAGAAGCCAAAGAATCGACGGAGTACTTACCCCTCCAATCTCGGATGGGTTCAGATTGTACTTCATTTTCGGCTGCAAATTTCTCCACGAAGGCTTTGTTATAGATTTTCTCCGGCTCGGGCAAATGATACATTTGCCTTAGGTGCTCTGGCTTGAACGACCCGAAAATCCTTCCATCCCTTGTGTGAAACGTTCTATCGATGATTGGAATTTCCTCAATTGCCCAGCGCACTACATCAGTGTAGGGAAGGACCTGCTCTCTGGCTGCTATCCTGTGAAGAAAGGAGTCGGCCAAGTCTTTGAGAGTAGCATCGGACTTCTTTAGTACATCCACACTAGCCTCTGTCACTGTCACTTTCGGTTGCTCAGCCTCTAATAGATTATATGTGCCCTGCCATGAAGTCCTAGTGAGACCAGTGCACGTAGTGTCTGAAATTAGGCCTTTCTTCTTATCTGCGGCAGCTTGTCCTGCAACAGATATAGCAGCGGAGCCTGCGGTCCTCTTGGATTTCTTCCCCATCATGCTCAGGCTTCTCTCAACAGATGAATTCTACACAAATGCAAGAGAAATCGTAACAAGGAAATAACAATGACAATCCATAACGGGAAAGATATATCATTTGAAGCGTGGTGAGATTAATTCTCAAAAGTGGCTGCGGATCCAATCACTGGGAAGATATTGCAGATGCATTAATGGTGATTTAAGGCCTGCTACCCATTAAATGACTATTACACCGTTATCCGGCTGAATGACCCCCTTAAGCGTGCAACAGATATTTTGGCGGTTAAACGCAAGTGTTCGTTAATCGAAGGGGCAAAGTTTTAAATACACATGCATTACCTTATCCCTGCATTTAACGGCATTTTGAAATTTGCGCTTTATCAACCGGATATCAATATAACTTTAAGGCTTCAAGCGATGACTTTTTGAGAATGCCGACCGCCGATGAGCGATATCGCATCGCATCGGGGAATAGATGCTACACAATCATTAGAAAAAGATCCTGCCGAGTGCCGATTGCGACATCGCATCGGACTAGTGCGTGGAAACATTACAAAGTGCATATAAAGTGATTTTCTGATTTCCGATTGCGATATCGCATCGCATCGGGGGTAAGACCCGAGCGCCTTATCAAAGTGCATGGGATTCTGCCGACGGCCGATAGCGATATCGCATCGGGTCGGGGTTTATAACTTAAAGCGTTTTTTCCCACATGAGGCAGCGCCGATAGCCGATCGCCGATATCGCGTCGCGTCGGGGTGTGAGTTATGTGCCCTTATTAGGTGTGCATGGAATATCGCCGATCGCCGACAGCGATATCGCATCGGCGGAGAACAAGGTGCTGTTTTAATATATTTCTCATGTCATTGCGATATGCGATCTTGCGATCGCTTTATCGCAATAACAAAAGATTGTTTTATTATTGGAACACTATTATTCAAAAAGGCTTAAATACATAAACTCATTTGATTATCATACCTTTTTGAACACAAAAGCATTGATGCCAATTAAATTTTAAAAGGGACCCATTCCATATGTTAATTTTTTGTGTGAATGAAAATGTTATGAAATGGGGGGTTGTTGTAGAGCACAACAGAAGGTTAAATCTCAATGGAGTGATAACGGTGGTGAGTATGTCTCAAACAAGTTTAAGAAATTTTGTGCAAAGAAAGGGATTAAACAAGAATTGACAGCACCCCATAACCCTCAGCAGGAAGAACATAATCATAGCAGGGGTAGCGAGGGCGATGTTGCATGATGAGGGCCTACCACTACACTTGTGGGCTAAGGCATGCAACACAATGGTTTATGTTCAGAACTGTAGCCCACATCGAATACTTGAGATGAAGACACTAGATGAGGCTGATTTTGGTAAGAGGCAAGATGTTGGTCACTTCAAGATTTTTGGGTCATCGCTATATTTCCATGTGACTAAATATGCACAGAAGAAGCTTGAGCCAACAACAGAGTTGGGGATATTTGTGGGGTACATTGATACACCTCAACTATCAGGTGTACTTGTCGACCAACGAGATGAAAATGGTTCACATGGATGTTAGATTCGACGGATGAGGAGCTTTTAGCTCCTAAGGTTGAGGAGCCTCAGATTGATGTGGAGAAACCACATGTAAAGGATTCGAGAGTGGAGACATCCACTCAAGCAGAGTCTTCCAGAGAGGGAAGAGAGCATACCAGATAGGCTAACAAATTGTTGGATGATGCACAGGAGAATGTGGGAGCACCCACTTCTCAGCACAAGCAGAGGAGGTCACCTGAGAGGTACACTGGGTACATGGCTCTTATGGGAGAATGTGTTTTTTTTTTTCCAAGGAAAAAAACGGTAACCTTTTATTAAAAAATTAATGAAAAGTTACACTAGTAGATGAAATGAAGCATTCAGTATGTTGCCACATGGGCTCACAGCGTTAGTAAACTAACGTGCACAAAGAATAAGAAGGAGAAGAGAAAAGAGAAAGAAAAAGGGGAAAAAAGCCTGACTTCCGGCAGTGAGTAAAACTCACGCTTCAGGTTTTTCGCCCCTTTTTCTTTTCAACCTTGCGCCACTCTCCCATAGTGGCCTCGGACGAAGCAAGGACTAACTGGGTTGTTACATTCTGTTGCCCTGTTTCTTTGTCTGAGTCTGAAGTATCTGAGTGATGCTGCCGTTTGATGCCTCCCATGCTTTGATCCACGCTTGTCATCTCTGTCTGATTTTGCTGTGTCTCTGCCTGAATTGAGTGTGGCTGTAGCTCCTTGTTGACTGCTCTGTTTTCCTTCTGGTTCTCTATTTCAACCTCCTCTATGGTGGTATCATCCTCCTCTGCTTCTGTTTCTTCGTCTTCTGATACTGTGGGGGCTTTCTTTTCCGCGGTTCTCTTCTTTATGACATTATCTATGTTCTGCCATCCTTTGTGCTTCCTTTGTTGTGGCTTGCTCTTGTTAAGGCTTTTGCATGCATTGAACAGATGACCTGTTTGTTGACATCCCCTGCATCTGAATGCTGTATTCTCATAGTCCAAAGGTTGTTTCCATTGAGTATTGTTGAAATTCAGGATGATGCTTTCCGGTAACCCTTGGCTGAGATCTACCTCGACACAAATTCTAGCAAAGGTAAAGATTCCTTTTAAATGTCTCTCTGTATCAATCTTTAACATTCTTCCAAGGGTATTCCCTATAGCTGATAAGGATGTAAAGTGCCAAAAATGCATCGGAAGATTATGTAACCTTACCCATACCGGCATCCTTGACACCACCATGGTATTTGGATCAAACTCCGGGAACCAAGGGGTAACAAATAATCCCGCACTGCCCCAGAACCATGGTCCTTCGGTGAGAGCTTTTTCCCTCTCTTCTTCAACGCTAAAGACTACTATGAAAAAACCTTTCGAGCATAGGTGGATCCGGCAATTTTTTGTCCATGCCGTGTGAATCCATTGATACAAAGCATCCGATCTAGGCCAGAAGCCGTTAAATCTACAAATAACGGCATTTTTTTGTAGATCTGAGAATATGCACTTTACCTCTGGGAAATCCAAAGGAATGGAGGGGCTCGCTGGTACTTCATCCACGATATACTGCCCTGGAGGTATATTAACAGTTGCATGTTCTTTCCCCTTTGGAGATTCTTTCCCTTTTGCTGCGTCTCTGTATGATCCTGTAGGTTTTGATGTAGATCCCTTAGATCCACCTCGCAGTCGGTGATTGAGGATAACAGTTGAGTCCTTTGCAACCCTGTAATGCTGGAGTGTGTGTTGATCCTGCATGCAGAGCCCTGAAAATAAAATATTTTGTAATGCATCTGGAGTACCCAGTTTGACTTGGATCTCTTTTTTTAATTCCAATACAGTCATCCATTCCCAGATCTGCATACAAACGTGTCTTCCTTCTGTTGATCTGATAAATATTTGCTTCAGCTCTGCTGTGTCTGCCTTGTTTAGGTCCCCTTTTACTGGTTTGAGTTCTGGGTCTGGCTGGCTTCCATCTGTCTTTTGCCTAGATCTGGCCAGATCCGATCGTTCCACCCCGGAACTATAGCGATTGGCCCGTTCTGGTGAGCCGTTTCCCAAATCAGGGCATCTTTCCCTCCTTGGAGGGTTTCGACCCTTGGAGCTATCACTAGCAGAACCAGAAGAAAAAGTCCTCGACCTGGACCTCGAACTGGGACGAGAGCCCGATGTAGAGGAGGAAGACGCTGACCCTGAAAACGAGGAGGAACCCGAGTCTGATCCCGACGGCGGTGCAGCTGCTCTACCGCGCGCAGGCTTCGCCATGGCTTCTCCGCCCTTCTCCGCCATGACCTGGACAGTATGAGATTGAATGCTGAGTACACATCCCGTTCCAGAAGCGAAAGCCCGGGAGTAAGAGAAAGGAAATCTGAAAGGCGGCCGAGAATCGACGCAGGTGCTTCTCATCCTGAGAAGAGATGCAGCAGCTCGTAAAACCCTAGTCGGAGGCGCTCCTCGGCTCTCAACACTCCATCTCTCAGAGTTACAAAAAAATCGCCATATCGACCTTATGGGAGAATGTGTTGTGACTGAGCCATATTCCTTTAAGGAAGAAGTGCATCAACCGGTTTGGGTTGATGCCATGGTGGAGGAGTATGACCCCATAGTTCGTAATAGTGTTTGGGATGTGGTCCCGAGACTAGAGGATAAATTAGTGGTAAGCTCCCATTGGCTTTACAAGGTAAAGCAAGCTATAGATGGTAGTGTGGAGAATCATAAGGCTAGATTTGTCGCTAATGGATTTTCATAGGTAGAGGGGATTGAATATGATTACACCTTTGCTCCTGTTGCAAGGTACTTGTCAATCAGATCTATATTGGCACTATCAGCACAGATGGGTTGGAAGATACATCAAATGGATGTGAAGACAACCTTCCTTAATGACATGATTGAGGAAGAGGTGTACATAGAGCAACCTGAAGGTTTTAAGACCTTTGACCGTGAGTCACATGTGTGCCGACTCAAGAGAGCGTTTTATGGGCCGAAGCAAGCACCCCATGCTTGGTACAACATGATAGACAACTACTTCATTGGGTTGGGCTTCATGAAGAGTGAAGCAGATTCAAACCCATACCACATAGTGGTGGAAGGTAAGCTGTTGATCATTGTAATTTATGTTGATGATCTCATACTAACAAGTGATGATCAATTGATCAGGTCTTGAAAGGAGGACCTTGCAACAGAGTTTGAGACGAAGGACATGGGGCTCATGCATTACTTTCTTGGCATGGAGGTATGGGATGGAGATGGGGAGTTATTTGTGCCTTAGGTAAAGTATGCCAACGAGATACTCAGGAGATCCTGCATGGAGAGCAACAAACCCATGGAGACTCCTATAGCAGGTAACTGGAGGAAGGAGGATGCTATTTCAGGGGAAGTACTGGAAGCTACTATTTACAAGCAGCTTATGGGTTCACTCATGTACTTGGTGAACACATGACCGGATATGTGCTATGTAGTTAACCAACCTAGTCAAGTGATGGTTAGGCCTACCAAGCTGTATTGGAAGGTGGTAAAGCATGTGTTGAGATACCTTAGGGGCACTTCTCAGTATGGATTGTGGTACAAATGAACATAGGGAGTGAAACTTAAAGGCTTCACCAATGCAGATTGGGCAGGGAGTCCATCCGACCATAAAATCACATCAGGAGGGATCTTTAATATTGGCTCAACGGTAGTTTCTTCGTACAACAGGAAACAAAGATCAGCTGCACTCAGTTCAGCAGAGGCATAGTACATGGTTGCGAGTCAGGCAGCCTGTGAAGCCATCTGGGTGAGGAAGATCCTGGTTCATTTGTTTGGTCAGCAAATGTATCCAACTGTGATTTACTGCGATAATCAGAGTTGCATCAAACTCTTTGAAAATCCAGTTTTTCATGATCTATCAAAGCATATTGATATCTAATATCATCATATCAGAGATTGTGTATTGAGGCGGATTATGTTGTTAGAGTACATTCCCACGAAGGAGCAAGATGCTGAGATTCTGACACATGCACTGTCAATATGTAATTTCGAGTTTCACAAAGACAGGATCAGGGTAGCTGATAATCCCTTTCTTGTTGAGAAGGAGTGTTGAGAAATGGCAACAAGAAATTTCAGTTTAATTTGTCCTTGAATTAAATTGAGAATTAAAATCGAATTCTATTCTCATAGCAACTTGTAAATAGTTAATTAAGTTTAATTAACTTAATTAGCTTAGGAATTTCGAGTTGGAAGTCTTTCTGTAGTCATGTATATGTTCTCCCTAAGTTTTAGGGGTCCAATATGAGTTTAAATTGAGTTGGAAATTAGATCACTCAGTTTATTGAGTTAAGTTAAGTTAAATTAGTTCCAAATTGTTTGAGGAACTAATAGAGGACTAACAGTCAGTTGGTGCACTAATGCATCCACTAGTTCTACTCTAGTTAACTGAAGATTCACTCATGAGAAACTCATGCATGTCAGTTCAGATAAAGACCTAGTTGAGATTAGAGTGTAGGGACAATGTATTATCAATTGTATTATTTAATGGAGTGTAAATATCATGCATGCATCAGAGATTGATCCTATGTTTGGATTGTGCAGTTTTGGAAGCATGAATTCCCTTCTAAATACAGGCTATACATCCTAGGAATTATGCGGGAGATTAGGGCTTGAAGAGCTATAGAATTGGCTAAGTGTTGGCCAAGAGCTAGCTTGTGAGCTCAGAGAGTTGAGCATACTTGTGCGGAATTGTTCTAGTGAGAACAAGCTTTGTATCTTCACTCATATTTTTTATTAACGCAATACAGATAAGCAGGGTTTTGAGCTGTGGCTTTCCCTAGGAAAATTTATTGTGTTATGTGCCATTGATTTATCTTCTTCTTGTTCATATTGTTTTCATCGATCTATTGGCTTCTGATGGTTGAAAGTAGAAGTAGATTCTTGTCTTGTGTTTTAGAAAATTGCATGAGCTTGTGAATCTACAGGAATTTCTACACCAATCCTGTGTAAGATCCAATGCGTCTCCTCACCTTGAGGTACGATAATTCATTAGTGCATTTAAGTGGATCAATGTTGTTAGTCAAGGGTGAAAATGAGACTTCATAATGGGGTTCTCTTCCAAATTTGGGGCTTTGAGCATGTAATGGTGTTATCTCCCTAGGTAAGAGTGGTTAATAGATAACCCTATTAGGTGTTCCTAACCCCTAAAGGGAATGACATGTCCAAGGTACATCCTCCAAGTGGTAGGTGTCATGTGAATAATGCTGAGGTGTATTTGGACACAAGGGTCTCAAGGCCAAATAACATGGGCTTAAGGGTGATAATGGTGAGGGATGTCCACATATTTGGGTGTATGAATGTAGGGGGGAGAAATTGTGTTACATTAGTTACCCAAGCCTTTATTTTTTCACCCTTCTTCATTTGTTTTTTTACTTTTATTGACTTTTCTTTGCTCGGGGCTCCAGGGGATTAGAGCATGCTTATGTATGATATAACAGTGATTACCCCCTTAAGGTGGGGAAGCTCATTGCCCATAAGGGGTTGGGACATGCATGGGTTCCTTAATGATGCAAGGGGAACTTAAAGGGGGCCCTAGGAACCAAGGTGATAGCCATTATGATAAGGGGTAGACCTCATGTTTAGATTTTTCCCACGTGTTAAGTGTTGTTGTCCCGACCATCTTTTGCATTTTATGGCATTATTTCCTTTTGTATGTGGCCATGATATGATTTTGTCTTTTCTTTTTTTTTTAGCTGCATCAACCTCCGGGGCATCGTTCCAGGCCCAACCCAGGCATGTGGACAAAGGGGATGGGGAGTACTAGAGCCTTATGGACGCAGAGAGGGAAGATGATAAAACAGGGCATGTAATATGTGGAGGAGAGTGAAAAATGTGGAATGGAAAAATAGAACCACAGTACCTAAATCAGGGTTTCCCAAGTGATGCTTATTGGGTGTGGAGCCTAATTATCTTCCTGATTCAGAGATCTTGTTTTAACTAGATGTATACCCGAGGAAGAATGGACACCCCTTCACGTGGGGGGGTTGTAGGGGGGACTTGTCCCCCCCGAGTGGGAGGTCCGGGGAAAGGCCCCCGAAGCTAAAAATAGATGAAAATTCTCCTTGTAAAATATTGTAATTTTGTAGTTAATCTGGGACGTTCATTATGAGGATGATATGATGGTAGAAGCTATGTTAATTTAGGGGTTTTTTTCCCTAGAAGGCAACCCTTGGTTTATATGAGGGAATTGTATTGTAGTTGTGTATTATTATTTTGAGCGAGAAAGAGAGAGTAGACTATGTGAGAGCGAACATGAAATTAAAATATATCTGTTCTAGGTTGTATCTCATCATTTTGTTGGATAATATAAAAGGAAAGACTGGCTATTTCTTCGTGGATGTAACCCAAATTGGGTGAACCACGTAAATATGTGTCTCTCTTATTTTATACGTTTCTATATTTGTGTTTCCACAGTAATTTTTGTGTTTCGATGCTCTGTTAATTATTTTCTAACAACTAGTGTCAAAGCCTGATCCAAGTGGCTCCAGAAATAGAAGTGGCCTTGAAAAAAGCTCAAAAATAAAAGTCATCAAATTGAAATGAAACTAGGACCAGATCGTAGTGCTCATCGCCTTGATTCCAACGGTGTGAATGACACTCAAATCCAAGTTTGTATGCTCAAGATATAGTCGATCAAAGTTCTGGCCAAACTAGGCCAAGCGACAGTCACTAATGAGACAACAATTTGGTGAAATCATGGGGCACCAAAACCAGTGGTCGGAATGGGCGAATTTTTTTCCTCTTTAGTTTTGTTGGTGACCCCCAAAAATCAGTAGAATTTTTTGTACATATGGACTATATAACAAAAAATAAATAATAATAATAATAAATTTCAGTTGGCGGGATGACAATCATAAACGGAATAGTAAATGTGTTCTAATGACAATATTCATATATGATATATATATGGGTCGGGCACTGGAGACTCGGGCTTGCCCAACCTTATGGTGTGACACATAGTTGCCTCCACCACCAACGAGCCAACGACTCATGTTGGAACCTCCATCACACAAAATATATTTAAACAACAATTTGTCATTCAACTAAAGGGAGGTGGCGGAACCGGGAAACAATGAAACCAATTGCAGGTGGAACCTTGGGAGAATATTTTTGTAGGTAATCTTGAGGGAATCTAAAGATTCCTTGGAGCTCCAAAGGTCACTTGCATAGAATATGGTCAAGTTTATAGTTGTTTGACACGATTTCACGCCACGAATCCAATGGTGATGTCTGTTTCTGCATTTGAGCTTTGCATTTTTCGTCCATGACAGAAATTGGAGGTGTAAGAATAATTTATGTAAAATTGATTGTAATTCATTTTTTTGCTGCCATTTAATGAAAGAGACCTCCCCACA
This sequence comes from Pinus tabuliformis, assembly GCA_031772625.1. Taxonomy (NCBI): domain Eukaryota; kingdom Viridiplantae; phylum Streptophyta; class Pinopsida; order Pinales; family Pinaceae; genus Pinus; species Pinus tabuliformis. The sequence continues at coordinate 385,925,455 of CM062817.1, read as the reverse complement.
TTGAGAAGGGCCCAAATACAGTAGCCCACACTGGGTGAACTCTGTAATCAAATAGTTTTGTGCCTTTGATCTCATTGTTGCTTTATGATTTACACTTATTTCCATGTGTTTAAGTTACTTGGTTAACAGACTCTTTTATATGCAATTTTGTATGCATCCTTGAAGTTAAAATATCTGGATCAAGTTTGGTATCAGAGCAGGTCTTCTTGATGTGAGTTGCATGAGTGAATGCTAACCAGGAACAAGCTCCAAAGAGGAGAAGGAAAACTCAAATCCTTTGATCCCGAAGTGGGGTGTGCACCACAAAGACAGAACATGGTAGATGAGGAAGCTCAAATTAAGGAACAGTGAAATTATCACAAGATCTTCTTCACCATGGCAGAGAAAGTTGACAAGTTGTTTGCAAAATATGAGAAGACAATCAAGCCTGAGAAGAAAGAACCAGATGACCATGCTTCGGTAAATCATGAAGGTGGAAGAGGAGAGCCTCCTGAACCACCCTTTCCATCCTCTAGTGACAAATCTTCTTCTTCTTCTTCTTCTCATCACTCTAACAGTCATCATAGGAATACATCTAAGAAGCCATTTTTTAAGCTAGATGTAAAGTTTTATTTGCCCACATATAATGGAGAATGTAATGCAGAGAAAATAAACAATTGGATTAGATAGATCGAGGTTTATTTCTGGATTCAACAGATCGAGGAAGATGAGGCTAATATCCAATTAGCATCTCTTCGGCTGAGTGGCATCTCTCTCGTCTGGTGGGAGAGAAAGTTGCAGAAAGGCAACAAAAACTTGGCGAATCTCCTTTCTCCTTGTTCCAGTTTTGTTTATGCATTAAAAGATTAGTTTATCCTTTCGGTTATTGAAAAAATGATTCAATGGAATGACAATATTTGAGACAAGGAAAGGGTCAAAATGTATAAAGCTTCACAGAAGAGTTTATAAAACAAGCTTTAAATTTGGGCATTTCACTTGATTCACCGAAATTGTAACAAAGTATATTGGTGCTTTACGTAGTTACATCAGACATTCTTTGTTGTTATTTGAGCCTACAACTATTGATGCGTCTAGTGTGAAGGCCATTTACCTTGAAAGTAGGGGCAAGAATTATAAAGAAGAGCAACTAAAGAAATCATCTTTCAAACCTCATAATGGCAAGTTCAAAGGAAAAGGAAAGGGAAAGGACAAGAAGGCAACTACAACCAAGAAGGAGGAAGGAGCAAAGCCATCTTACACACATTGCAATAAGTAAGGCCATGATGATGAACATTGTTGGAAGTTTCATCTGAAGTTGATGTTGATCAGTGGTCGTCGTTGATGTCAACCCAAGCAGCACTGGGGGCTACCTCGACCTTGCATGGGAATTTTAACTTGAAAAGTTACTCTATTCCGAGTCAAGGATCTTCTAGATGGATTCTACTCGTTGAGATGTTTCCATTGATATATGGCATGCCACATAATTCTTCACGGTTAGTAATCCCACTTAGTGGGCTAAAACCCTATGGAGTTGTGGCATGACACTCATAATTAGTTGTGGTCATTTAATAGTCAATAATTAATAATGTTTTTTTTTGCTCCTAAAATCCCTCCAACTTTCACTTGCTGAGGACCTCTCAACTCAAGACATTCATATAAATATTGATCCTCATGTCCTCCTCTAGTAGGGATTTTGTGGCTTCAAACAGGTCATCATGGCATTTTTTTTGTGAAGCTTCAAAATTTGGAATTAAAACCCATTTAATACGAAATCTTGGTGAACCTCGTGACCAAATTTCAGATCTTGGTTCGCTATATTTTCGGAGATATGATTTGAGGAAGTTAGGGTTTTTCCAGGCTCTCGAATTCCATGTCAAACAGGTGATGTTGGGAAAATTGTCATAACTATCTCTCTAAGCATTGGATTCAAATTTTGTAAATAGTCACAAAAAGAGGAAGAACTAAAGTTTTTTTAGTAGCGTTTTCAGGGCCGAAGGTTATAACAGTGACATGTGGCACTATGTACAATTTCTCTCTACTGAACTAGTCTATAATCAGGTCATCATGGGATATTGGGCATAACTCTTTCTTGAAAAATCCAATCTTGATTAGAACTGTGGGGTTGGAAAGAGGACTCATAGGGCTACCAAACGACAAAATTCCAGACCCTAGAGATCCTAAATTACATAGATACAATAGATTCAATATCGAGCTCCTAGAAGGCAAGAAAAAGCATGCATTCAAGGATCACTACCGCGAGGACCACACATCAATAGTCAAGGGACAATGTCAGTTTTGGATATAGTATTGCATAGAGTCCAGGCCTATATCAAGAGTAGGAGTCTTTGTCTACTGTTGCAACAACTCAACAACAAAAGTGACAAGCACACTTCAAGTATGCATTGTAATTTTAATTTGTATTTATTCATTATTATGAACTTACATGTGTTTTGCAGGTAGAGGTAAGTTGAAGGGTATTTTGTTTTGTTTTTGGATTGGTTTCTCCGGGAAAATTTTACATGCAGGTAGAAGAAGATTCAAGTACAACTTCAAGCAAGAACTCAAGATTAGAAGTATCAAATCAAAGGAACCATTGCACTGGGACATCCTTTGAAGACATGACAACCATCTGTATATTGTGAAGAAGTGTCAAGGCCAAGATTCATCATTGTAAAGTTGTAAAAGAGTCATTTGTAAAAGTGTCATCATTGGAAGTGTCATTATTGTAAAAGAATTAATCTTCATAGAGTCGAAAAGGCATTATTGGGAATTATAGGAGTCTTTGTTGGGATGATGTCATGGTTGGGTTGCCGGTTATAGTGTGATTGGGTGTTCGGTCAAAATCATTGTAAATCATATTGTATCGTGGATCATTGTCCCTGGTATGGGAATCCACACTCTTGTCTCATTTCAGTCTTTATAGGGTGGTAGGGTGGTGCTAGGTTGGTGCATGAAGTCACCTACAGGTTGGAGCCTGTGAACACTTCAGGGTGGTAGGTTGGTCTAGGATGTTGGGGCATCCATTTAGTTGACTAATGAAGAAACTAGGGCATTGGGGCGTCCTCCCAGTGGGAGCTAGAGAAGAATGCTTCTCTAGAATTCTAGGAAGTTGTTGCTTTCATTTCAATTGGGGCTGAAGATTAAAGAATTTATTAGAAAAGCATTTGGTGGTTTTTGAGCCTGAGGGGGTTTTCCACCTAAAATTATTGTACTTACTGTGTTCTTTTATTTACTTTTATTACTGCATAAACATTAATAATAATTGAAGATAACTAATGCTATGAAGACATTTAAAAGTGCTAATTGCTAAGGAATACTAATTCACCCACCTTCTCAGTATTTTCAACAATTGGTATTAGAGTTTGGTTCCTTCATTAACAACTTAACCGCTGGAAGTCAGTTTTTAGAGCATAGAGATGGGAAATTCAAAGAAACAGGTTACAAGGATTTCAAAGGAAGGTACAAGTACAACAAAATTTGAAGAAAGTGAGTATTGTGTACCAACCCTGATTTTGATGCAGATAATTATCGAACATGGGAATACAGGATGGAAGTACATTTTCAGGCACATGGAGTATGGGAATCAATTGTTTCTGGAGACACATCTACCGACGAAGCTAAAAAGTATAATTCAAAGGCACGAATGTAATTTTGAATGCTTTGCTAAATTCTGTGAAATCAAAAGTTGGTTAATGTTCAATAGCTAAAGCTCTTTGGGAAAAGCTTCATAATCTCTATTCAACAAAGCAATTAGGTCAAGATGTTATTGAAAATTTGGATCCTTATGATTATGATGAAGAAATGGGAGAAATGAGTAAAACAAAGTTTCAAAATCAAGTGATCAAGGTGATAAAGGAACTAAAAAGTCAAAAGGAAAAGACAAAACTTTTGGAAGCAGAATTGAAGACATCAAAAGAACTCATCAAAGAAAATGAAGAGTATGAGAAGATGATTAGCAGTCTGAGAACTCAATTGGAAGAAATCAAGAATACAACAACATGAGACCTCAAGAGAGAAGTCCAACAGAAGCAACAAGAACTCGACACAATGTTTGCAGAGATCAACAGGATCACAAAACAAATGCAGTAAGCAAAAATTGAAAGGAAGGAATTTGATCAAAGATACATATCTGTTGTTGACCAAAATCCAAAGTTATTAGAAGCATATTTAGTAGAAATAATGAGCCTCAGGTTTGAAAATGAGAAGTAGAAGGAACAGATACAGGTTCTCAATAGAGAAGTAGAGAATACCACTCTTCTCAAGCTACAGGTTGAGAAGGCAGAAAAAAGAAGGAAGATCTTGAAAAGATGGTTTCAAGAATATCTTGCTCAAAAGCAAGAATAACTTGATGAAACTAGTGATGAGATCAACAAACTCAAGGGATCGCAAAAAGAACACTTACAAGATAAGACAGATGAAGAAGCAAAAATGAAGGCAATTAAAGATGGTAAAACTCTAGTTGATGAAGGTACAAGCTCCAGATATTCACAGGATGATTCTAAGGAAGTTGATCAAAGGGAAAAGCCAAAGAAGAATCTTGCAACTCCAAAGAATAAGACCAAAGCAATCAAGAACAAAGGACCACAACAAACTACAACACCGCCTCCAAAGAAGAATGAAAAATCCTCCAGGTATGTCCGTTTATTTAATGGTTATTGCTTTTTATGTGCTAACTATGGACATATGGCTAGGGATTGTGAAGTTTTTGATAGGTACAATCATCATCTACAAAACCCTAGAAACAAGTTTGCAGGATCACGAGACATGTTCCATGATGATTTTGTTAGAAGAGAATACGTGCTAGATGGGCCAAACATTGAATGTTTCAAATGCCATAACTATGGCCATAGCGCTCATGGTTGCAGATATCAGATGGAATCACCTATGGACAACATTGAATGCTTCAAGTGTCATAACTATGGGCACATGGCTCGAGATTGCAAGAATAAGAAGGTATGGAAAATGAAACATGTACAAGAAGAAAAAACATATAACAAGGTTTCAGTAGTTATGATTTTAGGATTTGTAAAAGCAAAAGGTCATGAGGAATTAGTAGTTGCTTCAGATAATGACTCAAGTTAAGATGGCCCATTAGGTGACTCACTATTTTGAACAATATGGATTGTTGACTCCTTAATGTTTGTAGAGGAGTCTATGCAACAGTATATGTCACAAGTCTATGATTGGCAGGAAGGTAGTTTGGACAAGATGGCAGTTTCATTACAGGTTCAGCGGCAGCAAAACAATTGAAGGATTATAGGTTACCGTGAACAAGGCAAGATTAGTCCGAAAAGGATATGCATAGGTTGAAGGAATCAATTTTGAAGAAACATTTTCTCCCATTTCCATAATGGAAGCTATCAGGAAGTTTCTCCCTGATGCTTGCTTGAGAAAAATCAAGGTCTACCAAATGGATGTTAAGTTATATTTTCTAAATGGTGAATTGGAGGAAGAAGTTTACATTGAACAACCCGAAGGTTTTTTGCTCTCTAATAAAGAAGACTATGTCTGCATATTAAAGAAGGCTCTATATGGTCTCAAGCAAGCTCCTAGGGCTTGGTATGCTCATCTTGACAGATATCTACATCAACAAGGATTAAAGAAAGGCAGCGCTCACAACAATATTTATGTGAAAGTGGATCGAGATAACCTAACAATTATCGAAGTATATGTGGATGATATAATCTTTGGAAGCAGTGATGACAAATTAAGAAAAGAATTTTCCACAAAAATTCAAATTGAGTTTGAAATGTCTATGCTTGGTGAACTGACATACTTTTTAGGACTTTAGATTTCTCATTTGGATAAAGGAATATTCATATATCAAACCAAGTACATTAAAGAAATGCTCAAGAAATTCCAGATGGAAGATTGCAAGCCAGTCCTTACCCCCATGGTAACAGGTTGCAAGTTAAGCTTAGAAGACTCATCAAAGGATGTGGACCAAAGGTTGTATAGATCCATGATTAGTAGTCTCCTATATGTGACAGCCTCCCGACCAGATGTGATGCAGACAGTTAGATAAGTAGCATGATTCCAAGTAGCACCAAAATAATCTCATATCATTGTCGTCAAAATAATTCTTCGATATCTTAAGGGCACAACGAAATATGGTGTCTGGTATCCCAAAGGAAATGATCTGGTCATCCAATCTTATACAGATGCAGATTGGGTAGGAAGTGTTGATGATCATAAGAGTACCAGTGGAGCAATGTTCTACCTAGGTGGTTGCCTTGTTTCATGGTTAAGTAAAAATCAGTCTTAAATCTTGTTATCCACAACAGAAGCAGAATACATCGTGACAACAACTTGTTATACTAAAGTTCTATGGATGAAGCAAACCTTGCAAGATATTCAAGTTAAGTTTAATGAGCATATTCCCATCTTCTGTGATAGCACCAATGCATCAGTATCTTCAAAAATCCTGTTATGCATTCCAAAACAAAGCACATTCCGATCAAATATCATTTCGTTAGAGAGCAGATCGCTGGAAATGATATCAAGCTTGAATATGTTGGCACAAAGGAACAAATTGCTGACATCTTTACCAAACCATTACCTCGTGAAGCATTTGAGTATCTTCACCAAAATCTTGGGATTCTCCCAAGCTATCATTAGAATCTTTCTCTTGTCTAACTAAGTAGAAAGGGGGAGTGAAGGTGTGTACAAGTCCGCAGGATGACAGTTTGTCAGGGGGAGAGAAGGTAGTAGGAAGATGTTTCATGATTGCAGGGGGAGTACTTGTGTTGCCATCAATGCCAAAGGGGGAGAGAAGGCAATAGGAAGAGGTTTAATGATCGCAGGGGGAGTACTTGTGGTGCCATCAATGCCAAAGGGGGATATTGTTGATTAGTGGTTGTCATTGATGTCAACCCAAGCAGCACCAGGGGCTACCCAGATCTTGCATCTATTCTAAATCAAGGATCTTCTAGATGGATTCTACTCATTGAGATGTTTCCATTGATATATGGAACAACAAGTAATTTTTCATGGTTTGAGAGATATTCATGTTCGAAGTTAGTAACCCCAGTTAGTGGGCTAAAACCCTATGGGGTTGTGGCATGGTACTTATAATTGGTTGTGGTCATTGAATAGTCAATAATAAATATATTTTTTCTCCTAAAATCCCTCCAACGTTCACTTGTTGAGGACCCTCTCAACTCAAGACATTCCTATAACTAATTACCCTCATATCCTCCTTTAGTAGGGGTTTTGTGGCTTCAAACAAGTCATCGTGGAATGTTCGCTATAAATTTGTTTACGCGAAGCTTCAGAAGCTGAAATTAAAACCATTTGAGCCGAAATCTTGATGAACCTTGTGACCGAATTTTAGATCCTGGTTTGCTATATTTTCGGATATATGATCTAAGTAAGTGGAATAAGTACTGGTTGGAGAGCTGGTTGAGAACACAAGCCTTTATGCCGAAAGAGAGAAAAACAAGTCGGTAAGGGACCCCTGATACTGACCAACTGCTAGATGAGATTGAACCAGGGGATAGACCCGGCATAGCTCTGGCGTTCTGCCCACGGTTATTGAATCAACCAGTTAACAAATATTCTTATGATAGGAGATCATTGCCAAGATAGAGGGGCCAGTGTGCGAAGTAAGCCAGTGGTTGGTCACCAAATAGGAAGGAAGTGGTCGACGATAAGGAGGCGGTCTTCATGCGGGGTTTTCACGCTGGGGAGTGCTGGTCAAGAGATCGAATGCTACCTTCCTGGTTCATATTCTCATGCTGGACTGGGTAATGGGGGCTGCTGACTGAAAGCGGGAATGCTTTTTTCATGTCGTACTGGGGGATGCATATTGGGGAATTTGGGTATGTGGGCATATGTGGGGCAGTAAAGATAGAAAGCATACAGGGGGTACAGTAGGTGTAACAATGGTAGGTGTAACGCCTGCCAAGCTTGTAAGTCGTTCTTGCCCTGACCAGAAGCCCCGCCCAGAAGCAATTGAAGAAGCACCAGCAGCAGCCGCGATAGTCACGTTAGCCCCTGACTAGTAGGGTGTTGTTGGGCTGAGATGCTGTGTACGAACCTGAACCATCGCTAGCTTCAGTTCGTGGGCTGAGAAGCTGTGACCCAACTAATGAAAATCAACAAGGCATTGGGATTGGGATTAAGGCTTTCCTCTTCGTGGGTGAAAGAAAGTGTTCACTTGTATGACGCTGGACTGGTAGGGAGAGGGTGCCGGTATATAGGCAGCGGGCGAGTTAGTGTTTTTGCAGGCTCCCAAATTCCATGTCAAACAGGTGACATTGGGAAAATTGTCATAACTTTCTCTCTGAGCATTGGATTCAAATTTCATAAATAGTTATAGAAATAGGACGGATTGTAGTTTGTTGAGTAGCATTTTCAGGGCTGAAGGTCGCAACAGTGACACATGGCACTTCATACACATTCGCTCTACTGAACCAGTCCATAATCAGTTTATTGTGGAAGATTGGGCATAACTCTTTCTTGAAGAATCCAATCTTGATCAGACTTGTGGGGTTGAAAAGAGGACTTAGAGAGATACCACAGGACGAAATTTCAGACCGTGTAAATCCGAAATTACATAGATACAACAGATTCAATATTGAGCTCCTAGAAGGCAAGAAAAAACATGCATTCAAGGATCACTGCAGTAAGGACCACACATCAACAGTCAAGGGACAACATCAATTTTGGATATAGTCTTGCATAGAGTCTAGGCCTATATCAGGAGTGGGATTCTTTGTCTATTGCTACAACAACTCAACAACAAAAGTGACAAGCACACTTCAGGTACGCATTGTAATTTTAATTTGTATTTACTCATTATTATGCACTTACATGTGTTTTGTAGGCAGAGGTAAGTTGAAGGGTATTTTGTTTTGCTTTTGGATTGGTTTTGTCGGGAAAATTTTGCATGTGGGTAGAAGAAGATTCAAGTACAACTTCAAGCAAGAATTCAAGAGTAGAAGTATCAAATCAAAGGAAGCATTGCCGTGGGACATCCTTTGAAGACATGACAGTCATCTGTATATTGTGAAGAAGTGTCAAGGCCAAGAGTCATCATTGTAAAGTTGTAAAAGTGTCATCATTAGAAGAGTCATTATTGTAAAAGAGTTAATCTACCTAGCGTCGAAAATGCACTATTGGGAAGTATAGGAGTTTCTGTTGGGATGATGTCATGGTTGGGTTGTAGGTCATAGTGTGATTGGGTGTTTGGTTAAAATCATTGAAAATCATATTGTATCATGGATCATTGTCCCTGGTACGGGAATCCACACTCTTGTCTCATTTCAGTCTTTATAGGGTGGTAGGGTAGTGTTAGGTTGGTGCATGAAGTCACCTAAAGGTTGGAGCCTGTGAACACTTCAGGGTGGTAGGTTGGTCTAGGATGTTGGGGCATCCATTTAGTTGACTACTAAAGAAACCAGGGTGTTGGGGCATCCTTCCAGTGGGAGCTAGAGAATAACGCTTTTCTAGAATTCTAGGAATTTTTTGCTATCATATCAGTTGCGACTGAAGATTAAAGAGTTTATTAGAAAAACATTCGGTGGTTTTTGGCCAGGAGGGGGTTTTCCACCTAAAATTCTTGTGTCTACTGTGTTCTTTTATTTATTATTATTACTGCATAAACATTAATAATAATTGAAGATTATCTAATGCTCTGAAAATATTTAAAAGTGATAATTGCTAAGGAATATTGATTCACCCCCCCCCCCCCCCTTAGTATTTCCAACAGTTGAAGCCAAATAGATTTGGTGGGAAGAACAAGCAAAAGGTGGTGGCAACCATACAACAAGACCCTGGATCCGATTTTGGTGATGAGACACAAATCACATTAGTGGGCATACAAGTTACTCTTTCTCTTGATGTTAATGAAAATCCTGAATTGCATGCAAGTACAAGTTCTTCAAATGAGTCTCTTGTAAATTAACGAAAGAGGACTGAATTATTCCACATTAGAGTCATAATGAAATACTAAAGTAGAAAACTTGTTTGACCTGGTTTCACAAGCAAATTTGATTTCAGATTCCTTGGTTAAAAATTTATGCTTAGAAACCAAGCCTCATCTGAAACCCTACCCTCTTGGTTGGGTGTGTGATAAAGCCAATTTACATGTAACCAAGCAATGTAGAGCTAGATTTGTGATTGCATCCAAAGTAGTAGATGAGGTTGATCTTGATGTTGTACCCTTGGATATCTATGGTATTGTATTGGGGAGTCCATATTTGTATGATAGGAAAGTAGTTTTCTTTCGCCATGAAAATAAGTATCATCTCATGAAAGATGAGGTGGAATACATTGTTAGAGCTCATCGCACCAAAATCAGTGCCAGTGTTGTAAGTGCAGGTTCAATGAAGAGATTGATCAATTATAGCAAAGGGTGCATGCTCATGGTTGTGAGAGAAAAAATGTAGAGACATCTGAAGCTTTCCAAGGTTATGATCCACCTCATAAAAATGAATTGTATGAAATTATTTCTAACTATAATAGGCTTTTTCAAGGACCAAGTGGGTTGCCTCCAAAGCGTGATATCAAACACGAGATTCACTTGAAGAAGGATGCTCCTTTACCCAACATTGGTATGTACAGGTTGTTATCCATCAAGATGGAGGAGATAAAGAAGTAGGTACATGAACTGTTGAACCAAGGGGTCATAAAGCTAAGTTCTTGTCCATGTGGTTCACCTATTATGTTGGTGTCAAATAAGTATGACACATGGAGGATGTGCGTGGATTACACAACACTAAAAAAAACAACGGTGAAGAATCGATACCCTCTCCCTTGCATTGATGATTTCTTAAATCAATTGAAAAATGTTTTCTATTTCACAAAATTGGACTTGCTCAACGGTTATCATTAGGTTAGGGTTGTAGTACAAGATGTATGGAAGACTGCATTCAAGATGAAACATGTGTTGTTTGAATGGCTGGTGATGCCATCCAGACTATGCAATGCTCCGGCCACATTCATGAGGGTGATGGATAATATTTTCAGACCTTTTATTGATGATTTTGTAATTGTGTATCTTAATGACATTCTTGTTTTCAGTAGGACATGGGAAGATCATGTGAGTCATGATAAAAGGGTGCTTGAGGTTTTGCAAAAAGAAAAATTGTATGTTAAGATGTCTAAGTGTGAATTTGATAAGATCTATTTGGTTTACTTGGGTCAAATTGTCGAAGGTGGACAATTAAAAATAGATCCTTCTAAAATCAATGTGATTGTAAAGTGGCCTAAACCCACCAATGTTACAGAGGTTCGTAGCTTTTTAGGTGCAGTACAATACTGGAGAAGGTTTATTTCCAACTTTTCCGTCATTGCATCCCCCTTACATGCATTAACAAGTGTGAAGCAAACTTTCAGTGGGGAGGAAAGAAAAATAAATCCTTTGATACACTGAAAAGGAAGATCAATACCGCACCATTTTTAGCCTTACCTGAACTCCAACAGTCTTTTGAGATCGAGACAAATGCCAGTGTATACACCATGGGAGAAATATTGATGCAACAAAGTAAACCTGTATGTTACCATTCAAAGACATTCTCCCATAATGTTGTGAACCATCCCACATATGAAAAGGAGTTATATGCCTTGGTTCAAAGCATGAAGAAGTAAAAGCACTATTTGATTGGAAAGGAGACCATCATTCACATAGATCACCAACCCTTGCAATACCTCCAATTTCAAACCAAGCTTCAACAAGCACACCATTTTAGGTGGATGGGATTCCTCCAACAATTTCACTTGGTAATAAAATAAAAGAAGGGCACTAGGAGAAAAGTGGAAGATATGCTTTCTCGCCCTCCTATTTATGCATCTATAGTTTTGTAAAATGCTTCTTTGTCTTTTGAAAGTTATGTTGAACAATATGTTCATGATGATGATTCTAAGGAGATTTACGCAAAGATGACTCATGGATCACAGGTGGAAAATTACCATCTGCAGGGAAAGTTGTTGTACCACCTTAGTAAAGTTTGTATCCCCACCAATGAGAGAATACATGTAATTTGAGAGGCACATACCTCTCTTGTGTCAGGTCATTTTGGTGCAGGGAAAATTTTGTGTCATTTATATAGGTTGTGTTATTAGACTCATTTGAAAAATATTGTGACTTGATATGTAAAGGGATGTGGGTTGCGTTTAGTTAGCAAGCCCACTAATAGAAAATTGGGGCTCTACACACCACTCCTTGTTCTGAGTTGTCCATGGGAAAGTGTGTCAATGGAATTTGTAGGCAATTTTCCTTTGTCTACGAAAGGTCATGACTATTCGTATGTCATTGTGGATCGATTTAGCAAAATGTTTTTCTTAATGCCTTGTAAACAACAAGTCACTATAGAGCAGACTGCTCATCTCTTCTTCCAATTTGTATGGGTCTACTTTGGGTTGCCCACATCCATTGTGTCTGATTGAGACTCTCACTTTCTTGGAGAGTTTTGGATGAGTTTGTGGAGAATGATGGACACCAAGCTGAAGAGGATCACGAAATTTCATCCGCAAACCGATGGAAAACCAATGGTTGTCAATTGTGTTATATTATTTCCACGACTAGCCCCAGTAGTTAAACGGGGGGAAGGCCCCCCTTTGTTGCGCCAATGAGCACCGGGTGGGGGGGTCACAAGGGGGCAGTTAGCCCCCCTCTACGAGGTCCGGGGCAACGCCTCGAGGAATTTTTTTTTTGACCCATGGTTTTGCCCATGGTTTTGTGCACGGTTTTGTGCATGGTTTTCACACATGGTTTTGGGCGCGATGGTTTTTGGTCCATGGTATTGGATGCTTCGGCATGTATATATATATGTATTGTAACATTGAAAGGAACATAATGAAAAATCAATTTGGTAGTCCCAGTTTTGGGATTCAGGGGAAAATCTCTGTGTATATTTGTGTTATGTGTTATGCTCTTGTTATTGTTTATTTTTTGTTGTTAGAATTCATATGCAGGTAATTTCTGTACGGGGTTAAAACCTACAAATTTCATAGTGATACCTTTACTTCGAGGCTATTGTGGAAAGCATCCCAAGTTGTGGGATAAGAAACTTCCCTTTGTACAACATGCATACAATCGGGTAGTACATTCATCCACTCAGAGCTCACCGTTCGAGACATGCTTTGGATATTTGCCAAAGTATCCCCTAGACATGGTATTTGGGAGATATGAATATTCGAGTGGGAATTATGAAAGGGACAAAGTGTGTAAATTCATTCAGAGAATTTAGATGATTCACTAGGCAATGCAGGAGTAGCTGGAGAAAAGTCAAGCTCAATACAAACCTTGACATGACAAGCACCAAGTTGATCACCAATTCTAGGTTGGAGACAAAGTGTGGATCCACATCAACAAAGAAAGAATGAAATGGGAAGGAAAGAAGTTGAGACCAATCTGATATGGCCCATTCACCATGTTGTCGCCTAAGATGTACACCTAAGTGCAGGAAAAGTTTCTAACCCTGCAAGGTATAATCTTCAAGGCACAACCCTCAGAGTAGGGGTTGTCACCTAATCCCTATTCACTTCGTTTAAGCCCTCTCCTAGGTAAGATAAGGGGTGAGGCCTAGATCTGAGCCTCAACATCATTATTTTCATGGCCACAATCTTGAAGGGCCTTTTTTCTTCGCCATCTATCTAACCCTTGCATTATAGTCATTGAATAATTCTTGAGAAGGGTTTTATTTATTGCCTTTTGCTAAATTCATTATTCGAAAGCTCTCATTCGTTTGCAAGATTTTAAGAGAAGCCACAAGGGTTCAAGGATTTATCTTTCCTTGTTTTGTTATCATCACCGCTAACCTTTAGGATCTGAGCTACCTTTCCATTTAGTGGTTTTGATTCATTTTTCAAAATAATATTTGAGCTTAAATGCAAGCCTAAATTCATTGATTGTAAAGGGTTCTTTTGAAATTTACTGCATATTATTTTTGTAGGTATATTTCTCACTGTCTGGAGGAGTTTCAGATCAATATTTATGACTAGGGTCTAGCCCTTTCATACTGCACCATCACACATTTTTCCTCAAATATTGCCGCATGCCTGTGAGTCTATTTTCTCCTTACCGTGAGCCTTAAAAGAGGCTTGGAATCATTCACACCTGAGTGTAGTCACATAAAGGGGTTTTAAGATTTAATTTTTTAGCAAGGCTTTAAAATTTTCTGAATTGGTCACATTTCAGTCTTTAAATTTCCTCAAAATTTTCCAACCTATTTCTCCTTGATATGCCAAGGGTTTGTGGTTATTACAGCCTTTCAATGTGTTATACTCCTATACCAATAGGTGTCATATTTCATGATTGACTTGATGAGCTCTGTAATATGTTCATACCTTTCCTTGTTGCAAAGGTTTTCCATATTATCAAAAAATAAAAAATAAAAAATGTAAAAAATGTAAAGAGGGTATGCCCTAAAAGAAAAATCAAAGGGTAAAAAAAGAATAAAATGGTCAAAAAAGTGAAAGAAATGAACCCCAAACAAAAATAGACCAGGAAAGTGTGCAAGTCCAAAATGCCACTTTCTGTACTAAAGCATTGTGTGCAGCTTGTTATTTTATGCCACAATTGATGAATGACCAAACAGCTCAATCTTGGCTAGTTCATATTTGAATTTCCTGTTTTAGAGATAGAGAATAAAATCTGACCAAACTGTTTAATCTTGGTAGATAAGTAGATAGGTAGAGTAAATAAAAAGGAGCTCAACAGTTAAATCTGAGCCCTTGGATGTAATAAGTGCAGACTTAGGTAGGCTTACCATGAAAAGAAAAGGAAAGTTGAAAAGGGTTTGCCAGTCTAAGTGCACCCGAATAAAGAAGAAAAAATGCTAGGCCAAAGTAGGCAGGGTAGGTAGATGGTGTTGCAGAATGATACTTGTGATAGATTATGTCTCTAAATGTGTTAATCTTTATCTCTATCACAAGTGCAAGGCAGACATTATACTTGATGCAGCTCAAGCAAGACGAGGTTAAATAACTAACTCCCCTTCATACTTTTCCCTAATCATTCACTAATTTCCCCTAAGTATTCAGGTCTGTGAAAAGACTAAGTGCTTAATATCACTCATAAACCACTCCTTCCATTTCATAAAGTTTGCCTAAGTAAAAGCCCTATTTTACTTAAGAAAATGACAAGCATTTCTCATATAAACCCTTTTTCCATCCTAATCCTGAGTTTAATTACAAAAGTCAATTGTTGTTATAACTTAGCGCTCAAATTCATTTTCATATTAACTATTAACACTTATTATATAATTCCCAAACATTTTGAACCTTCCCCGTATTATGTAAATATATAATAAAAAACCCCGATATTATAAATATCCCGCCCTCGGTCGAATACAATCATAAACACCGTTTAAACGAGCGTTCCGCACAACCACGGGATTAATTAAGCCCTAGTTAATTAATAACCATTACCCAACCAATTAAAATGCTCCCAAAACAATTAAAAGACAGTTTATTACGCCGGGTGATGAGCCCCAAAAATGGACAATTATTTGGGCTCATTCAACCTCCTAATTTGACTTAATCCACCATTCTCATTAGTTTATTGCATGTTTTTGATTATATTTATGTTAATAGAGTGAATTTGGTTAGTCATTATGCCAACAAGTCTAATGGGTGCTTTGTGTAGCCTTTTTGGTAAACTTGGAGACAAAATTGAAGGTCTTAATGAGCACTTGGCAGCCAAATTCGTGGGAGAACAAGCTAGAGGATTTGTAGGAAGGTGTCCCCTTCATTTATGGGCCCTTACATCGAATTCTCCACCATCAGCTCGGAGTTCAAGGGCCACCGAATCAATCAGCACAAGGGCAGCCAAGCAAGTCAAGTAGGACTGCTGTTAACTCCAAGTTTTGGGCAGCCAAGTCCCTAAATTTTAGGAGGATTGTTGGGTCCTCAAATTGTATAAATAAGAAGGCTTAGGGCCTCATTTTGGGTTAGCCAGTGTAGCCAGTGGATGTTAGCTAGTTAGCCAGTAGATAGTAGCTAGTAGTTAGTCATTTCATAGCCTTGTTGTAGTCATTTTGTAATTCGATTTGTATGCAATAGATTAGCTTTGCTTTCAGCTCATTCTCAAGCTCTCCTTGTGGACAGTTTTGATGTAACTCTTCATTCTTGATTAATAAAGATGAATTCAGCTTTGCACCAGCTCTAAATCTCTCTTGGGAGGCTGTAGCTCTTGGGGTTGGGCCCATCTCAAGCGCCCAGTACCTCCCCTGTTTATCTTTATGTGTGTTTGCTGCGTTCTTAAAATAAAATCTGCTCTTTAGATCTTGCTTTGTTATTTTGGTTGTTTTTGTTGGTTAAAGTAGCTTTTTATGTTTGGGAACCGATTGGTAGGAGTTTGTCATGCATTTAGATCTTTCAGAATGTTCTTGCTCACGTGATGTACATGGTTCTCTTTCCAAACGAGGCTGCTGTTTATTCATTTCATTGACAGTTAGATTAAGTCAGCTAGGACTTAGTTTGTTTGCAAGAATTCATTGATTCGGTTGAATTTGCATTGTGCAGGGCATCTCTATCACTCACTCACATGGTCAAGCTTCATCAGAGCCATCTGATTCATCCCATATCTAGGCTTCTCGCTTCACACCCATCCTCTTGCCCACGTAACCCTACCTCCTTCTCCATTGTTGTCTCAACTACCTTAAAGCCAAATCAGCCTTCCACATATCATCTCACCACTCCATCCATCAGTTCCTGGGTCACTTCAGACCCCCATCCTACCTCCAGAACCATCCATGCATCTTCCATCAATCACCCATCCTCAAAAATCCCATTTCAGAACATCCTGTAGAAATCTCTGAACATCTTGTAGAACCCCTGCAGACTTCCTGTAGAAGCTCATAAACACGGTTTCTTGGCAGCCAAACTTTGTGAGACTCTCTAGAAGCGTGTTAGGGACCCTTTAGACCCTCTTTGAACCTTCCCAACCTTTCCCAAGCGCTTCTCCTCCTTGATCCACCTTTGCACAGTGAAAAGCTAGTTAAAAGCACATGCATGATAATTCTAATAACCTAATCAAAAATACAAAAAGATGTTTTCTTCAGATAGTGATAACTTAGACACATGCATTTTACCTTCCTAGAAGTAATGGCATCTCTTTCAGTAGTTTGCATGCTCTCCTTTGCGTCAGTAGGACTAGCTGGTAGAATTAGGGTTTGCTAGGGTTTGTATTTCTTTTTGGCTTTCATTTTCTTTTCGCAATTAGATTAGCTTCCTTCGAGTTAGCTTTCATCCATCAATTAAAAAGCTTCTTCTAAGAGCTCATAGAAGTTGGCTTAAGCTCCTAGCGGACTTGTGCTAGCTGACCAAGTGACAACTGCGGCAAGAGCTAGTACTTGTGCATACAGCACCGTCGCTTCCAAGTTTGTTACGAACTACCGGGTTGATAAAATTAAAGAAGGGAGTTCCAGGAGTTGTAGCATTATTGCTACAATACTGGAGCCCACCATCTTTTTGGCGCCGTTGCCGGGGAAGCGTCAGAGTATTAGTGATTGTTGCTATTCTTCTATTTTCCAATACAACCTTCTGCTAAGTAGTTTATTTCATTTCCATTATGCAATTTCGTTTTTGCAAAAGTAGATTAGAATTTCCCGCTTTCATAGATTAGCATTTCAATTCCGCAATTTCATTTTTGCAAGCATAGATTAGCATTTCAATTCCGCAAGCGTAGACTAGCATTTCATTCCTGCAATTTCATTTGAGCAAAATAGATTAGTCCTTTCCTGCTTTCATTTCAATTCCGCATTTTCATTTTAGCAAGATAGTTAGTTGCAGTTCAATCTATTTCAGTTTTGCAAGTAGAAGTAGAAAAAAGCAAAAATCAACCAAAAAGATTTCATTTCATGCCTTGTAGGAGTAGAGATAAGTTAGAAAAATGATTGCACAACACCCCCACTGCTTCACACAGCCAACGTTCTCTCTTCTTCGATGGCTGTGATTAAAGAACCCCTGGGTGGACATCAAGGCATATTTAAAGAACCTCTAGGGAAGAAGAAGAAGAAACCATTCCTCTGGAGCAAATGGCTACAAGCAGGAATGTTGGGAGCAGTACCTTGTCCCAACACGAATTTGAAAATCAGATCAAAGATTTCAAGAGTGATATGAGGCAGTTTCTTGCCATGCAATTGTATACCTTGCGGATCCAACATAAGCGAGAGGAAGCCAAGAGGGCTTTGGTCATTTTTTGTCCCAGGTGCACTAGAAAGCATCCTAGGAACGAATGTCCAATGCACTCTCTAAAAGTGTGTTTCATCTGTGAAGAATACCATCCTACAGATCAGTGCCCTTCTTTACCCAGATTCAAAGCTGCATATCAGAGAGCCAAAGGAGCCACTGAATCACTCTATTACATGAACCAAAGTTGGCCGCATGGACCTAGATCTTACCAGCAGGAACTGCAAGGGACACCCGAGACCTATTATGACCCCTATCAAGCCACTTTCATGCCTTCTTGGGGTCCCCCTGCTCATCCTTCCTGGTCTACACCTCCTCCTTGGTCATATCCTCCTTGTTCCTTCACAGATCCATATTATGCCCAACCAGTTGCTCATTCATTTCACTCTTATGCTCAGCCACAGCCTCAGTGGAATGCACCTTATCAGGAGTGGAGGCCCCAGTACAACTCTCATCCCGCTCATTTTCCTCCACCACCTGCTCATCCACAACCATCGCCTCCTCCTCCACCAAGGCAACCCCAAATGCCTACCCAACCACAATGCCATCCATCTCCATCTCAATTTCACACCTCCACTCAACTACCCGTACCATTTCCAAAGCCATACAATGGAGTAGCTCAACCCAATTGCAAAGCTGAGGCACAACATGTGCAAATGACTCCTCTTGAGCTCAATGATCTTCACCAAAGCTCAGGAAGAGTGTTGCAAAACAGAGATTATATTGACAACATTGAAGGACCAAAGGAAAAAGAAGATTCCAAAGAGGAGATCAAAGAACCATGGGCTGCACTTGATGAAGAGAAGAGATCAGAATCAGAGATCGAGAGAGTTCCTTCATGGTTACCATCAAATCCTCCATGTACTCAAGAGAAAGATCAGCAAAAAGAGGAAGATGAGAAGGTCATGATAGAAGGTGACATGAAGAATGATCCAGATCAGCAAAAGGACCAAGGATATCAAAGCTATATTGAGATATGGTTCCAGACAGTCACTGAGTTGCAGCAGTACTCTCTTCCTCAGCTATGTTTGATCCCTTCAAGGTCAGATCATTTGGTCTCTGAGATCTGGATACCTATCCAAGCATGCATTTCGAGCCTCCACATCATTTTGTCTCTAATCTTGATGTGCACATGGCTCCATTGGAAGTATTCTTATACTTGAGAACGATTTTGTTTTTCAAGTAGGGTAGGGTAGGAAAAAGAAGAAAAAAGAAAAAAAAGAGAAAAAAAAAAAAGAAAAAAAAATGAAAAAAAAAGGAAAATAGAAATCTAAGGTGAAAACCTCCTCGGAGGCGCCTTAGATTGGCTCATTGATTGAAAACCTCCATGAGGCGGTCAATGGGTTGGAAAAAAGAGAAAATAAAAGGGAATAATATCTTTGGGTGAAAACCTCCCTTGGAGGCGCCCAAGGCAGGCAATTAGGGTGAAAACCTCCATGAGGCGCCCTAGTTGTTTTTCAAAAAAAAAAAACAAAAGAGAAAAAGAAAAAGAAAAATAAAACTAATTCCATTGGCTAATTGCAGGTTGCAAGAAGGACGTTTCATGACAGGAGGAGCACTCAGATCAAGGTTAAAGAAATTTTTCTTGTTCCTTCTACAGGAAGCTCTGTATTTCTACAGGAAACATCCTGTAGAACCTTTGGACGAACCAAATTCAAGTCTAAAATGGAATCTGATGGTGGGAATCTGTTGATTAGGCCTACAAGCACTTGTGTGTCCATCCCTTGCCTTTCTCCATAATTTTTTCCACCTCCTTGTGCTTCTCATTGTGCTTCTACAGGAACTTCCTGTAGAAATTGTGGGAAACTAGACATGGATTTCAAAAAGTGGTTTGGCGAACATGGTAGCTTCCTCAAGGGTTTAGAAGCCCTCATGCAATCTTCCAACTCCTCCTCCATCATCTCCATACCTGCATCACAGCCCAAGCTCAGTTCTCCCTTCCATGCAAACACTTGCAAAGTGCCTTGAAGCAAAAACACATAGAACAGAATTTGTTTTTACCATAACTTGAAAACCATGCATCCATTTGACAAACCGTTTTATGGGGAATTGTACAAGGGTGACGGCAACATGCTTGAGCAGTTTCAGCCAATTCTGGTGCACGGTTTCCAAGAAATCAACCTCCATCACCATCAGCCATTTTTGCATTTTCTCCATATCCATGCATCCGTTTCAAAACCTGTTTCATGGGGATATGCATGTGAGTGATAGTAACCTACCCAAGCAGTTTCAGCCGATTCCGATGCACGGTTTCCGAAATCCGTGCATTCATTGATCACGATTTTGCTATGGGAGATGCATAATGATGATAGGAACATGCTCACCGAGTTTCAGATCAATCCGGTTTACCGTTTGAGAGCAATGGCGAAAACAAGTTCTGGTTTTGTGACCATGCAACAACAACAGCTTGAAGGTGCAGATCTGAACGTGAAACAATTGCATGCAGCTCAGATCCGGCCAGAGGACACCTGCACAAGGAAAAGCAATAAAAAATCATCAGCCAAGCCCTCATGCAATCAAAGGATCCAAGCATGCAGCAGCAGAATCAGAGCATGCAGCAGCAAAAAGCTTCACAAGCAGCCGTTTGACTTCAGGTACGTGACTAAACCTTGTTCATCTATTGCATGAATCTAGTCTAAGCATTGCATGAACGAATGGAATGGTGAAATTAAGCCATGAATGTAGCAAGACACCCAGTTCTCTAGCACTCACGAGAAAGTCACGCAGCCTGCGTGGATAGTCATTCACGTGGAAGTTGAGAAACACAGGCAATGGAAGATTTGTTGAACTTCAGCGCACAGGGCTTCAATTGATTAACAAATAGAAGGAGACATGCAGTTCATGATAGCACAGCAGTTCATATGGGCCAGCACACGTTTTGCCACCTCACTCCACCAAAAATCACGCAGAATTAATGAGCGCTCAGCTGAAATTCATAAACTGTTAGTCAACTTGCACTTGCATCATGTTAAACTGAAGTATACATCCTCTGCTTCCACAATCGGCTTAACCTATCGTCCTCCGCTGAGTTTCCTACCTGTTCTCGAATTTCACTCGTGCATCGGGCTCACTCAAAGGCAGAATCACATTCTACAGGAAACTGGTGGGGTCTTCTACAGGAAAGTGCAGCAGAGTCTTCCAGAGCAGAGAAGCCTAAGGTTCTTCATCCAGTTTGGAGCTTGAAGAAAGCTCTGAGATCCGACACCATTGTGGAATAAATCCAGTAGCAATAGCAGGCCATGGAGTCAAAAACGGAAACTCTAGAGTTCACTGGTGGTCAGGAGATTGCAAATTTTCTTGTCTCATATGGACTACTGCCCAAGGTTTGGGAAGAGTCTCTTCATGCAAGCAATTTAGAGGGCTTTACTGTGAATGAGCATGAAGATTTCGTATGTCTCGCTTTCGCTTCAAAGAGTAGAAGATTTCATTGTCAACCAGAGTAAACGTGGAGAGGACAATATAACAACTGTTCAAAAGGTCTCCTCTGAATGCCTCAAGGGTGATGATGGTGAACCAACCTTCATTCATCCAGGAGCTCTTATGTTGTTTCTCCATATAATCGAGAAAACAGATTTCCAAGCAAAGTTGCAGATTTACACGGACTTCAAACAAAAGGAACTCAAGCCCGTCATATTTGTGGGTCACTCCATAGGAGGGGCAGTTGCAACCTTGGCCACATTATGGGTTCTGGGAAAAGGCTAAGGGAAAGCTCTCCCTTTTGTATCACGTTTGGTTGCCCTCTGGTCGGACATGAAAGGCTTGTTGAAGCAGTTGGCCGTGAGAACTGGGGAGGAAACTTTTGTCACGTGGTTTCCAAGCATGATATTGTTCCTCGGATGCTCCTTGCACTGATTGAGTCCATTGCTAACTCCTTGACTACCATTTTTCCTTATTGGCAGGGCACAAATGTGCCTGATTCTTTAATTCAAGATGCTTGTAGGACTCTTCTGAAACAGATCTTTGTTTCTCCAAGCAGCCCATACAGACCTTTTGGCACTTACATGCTTTGCTCAGGCAATGGTGTAGCTTGTATTCAAAACACTCAGACGGTTTTGGAAATGCTTAGTTTGACTATGCGAAGCCAACAAACTTCTTTTGATGAGATTGTACAGGCCTGTCTTTCAGAGCACATAAGGTATGATTCTGTTTTGGAGGAGGTTTTGCAAAACTCCATAAGAGGGATACGATCAATAGAGAATTCCAATTCAGAATCCCCTTACGAGATGGGTATTTTATTGCAGCTTGAAGCTATTGACGTTAGAGCTCAGAATGATCATGCACAACTGGCCCTAAGAAAAGCTGGCGAAATTGAAAAAGGGTATAACACAAATGTTGATAAGCTAGCTATTGAATTAAGCGTAAAACAAAGTAGCATGGCAGAGCTTGAATGGAATATGGAGAGATGGAAGAAGGTTCAGTTGCATATGATAAGAATACCAGCAAATCTAGGTTACAAATCTAAGATACATCAGATTTCTTTATGATGGGCAGTTTAAAATGTCTCTATTCTTAGAGATTTATGCATGTTTTTCTGAGGCCTAGATTGTTTGGCTGTATTTGTCTTGGTTAATGTTGTATGTATTTTTCACCAACAAGGGATTTGCATTTGTGACTTTCAAGACTGTGGAGGCTACTAAGTGAGCCCGTAAGGAACCAAACAAAACCATTGATGGAAGGATTGCTACTGTGAAACTTGCAGTTGATGGTCAGAAGGACAATTTATCATCACAACCTGTAGTATCTCCACAAATGCAGACAACTTATGGAATAGACTATCCAAGCCTGAACTCATATCATAGTCCAAGGCCACAAGTACCAGCCTCTGCACCACCACCAATTTGTTTCTCAGCATATCCATCAGGCCTATCAGCATATTGATGAGCCTCGTCATTGGGTTTTTGGGAAATGCCAAGGCCACCATTTCTTCCATATGATTGCATATACTTGCACACTCATAACAAGGCTGAGAATTCACTAGGAAAAGCAGCAGACAGTGAGGAAGAAGAGCAGAAAGGGGGAGAAGATGAAGGCTGCCACAGCCAAGCTGAAAGGAAAATCGCCCACAGCCAAGCAGGAAGTTAGCAGACTGTTTCTACAGGAAGACAGAGGACTGTTTCTACAGGAAGCCAGCGAACTGTTTCTACAGGAAGTTTGAAAAGAGGGAAGCCAAAGGAGAAATCGGCCGAGATTTTAGCCAAGGAGGCCACCAGGGCCATCAAAGATGAGGAGAGAGATTGGTTGCTCAGAGGATGAGCAACACTTTCAGTAGGGGGGTGATGATGAGCCCCAAAAATGGACAATTATTTGGGCTCATTCAACCTCCTAATTTGACTTAATCCACCATTCTCATTAGTTTATTGCATGTTTTTGATTATATTTATGTTAATAGAGTGAATTTGGTTAGTCATTATGCCAACAAGTCTAATGGGTGCTTTGTGTAGCCTTTTTGGTCAACTTGGAGACAAAATTGAAGGTCTTAATGAGCACTTGGCAGCCAAATTCGTGGGAGAACAAGCTAGAGGATTTGTAGGAAGGTGTCCCCTTCATTTATGGGTCCTTACCTCGAATTCTCCACCATTAGCTCGGAGTTCAAGGGCCACCGAATCAATCAGCACAAGGGCAGCCAAGCAAGTCAAGTAGGACTGCTGTTAACTCCAAGTTTTGGGCAGCCGAGTCCCTAAATTTTAGGAGGACTGTTGGGTCCTCAAATTGTATAAATAAGAAGGCTTAGGGCCTCATTTTGGGTTAGCCAGTGTAGCCAGTGGATGTTAGCTAGTTAGCCAGTAGATAGTAGCTAGTAGTTAGTCATTTCATAGCCTTGTTGTAGTCATTTTGTAATTCGATTTGTATGCAATAGATTAGCTTTGCTTTCAGCTCATTCTCAAGCTCTCCTTGTAGACAGTTTTGATGTAACTCTTCATTCTTGATTAATAAAGATGAATTCAGCTTTGCACCAGCTCTAAATCTCTCTTGGGAGGCTGTAGCTCTTGGGGTTGGGCCCATCTCAAGCGCCCGGTACCTCCCCTGTTTATCTTTATGTGTGTTTGCTGCGTTCTTAAAATAAAATCTGCTCTTTAGATCTTGCTTTGTTATTTTGGTTGTTTTTGTTGGTTAAAGTAGCTTTTTATGTTTGGGAATCGATTGGTAGGAGTTTTTCATGCATTTAGATCTTTCAGAATGTTCTTGCTCACGTGATGTACATGGTTCTCTTTCCAAACGAGGCTACTGTTTATTCATTTCATTGACAGTTAGATTAAGTCAGCTAGGACTTAGTTTGTTTGCAAGAATTCATTGATTCGGTTGAATTTTCATTGTGCAGGGCATCTCTATCACTCACTCACATGGTCAAGCTTCATCAGAGCCATCTGATTCATCCCATATCTAGGCTTCTCGCTTCACACCCATCCTCTTGCCCACGTAACCCTACCTTCTTCTCCATTGTTGTCTCAACTACCTTAAAGCCAAATCAGCCTTCCACATATCATCTCACCACTCCATCCATCAGTTCCTGGGTCACTTCAGACCCCCATCCTACCTCCATAACCATCCATGCATCTTCCATCAATCACCCATCCTCAAAAATCCCATTTCAGAACATCCTGTAGAAATCTCTGAACATCCTGTAGAACCCCTGCAGACTTCCTGTAGAAGCTCATAAACACGGTTTCTTGGCAGCCAAACTTTGTGAGACTCTCTAGAAGGGTGTTAGGGACCCTTTAGACCCTCTTTGAACCTTCCCAACCTTTCCCAAGCGCTTCTCCTCCTTGATCCACCTCTGCACAGTGAAAAGCTAGTTAAAAGCACATGCATGATAATTCTAATAACTTAATCAAAAATACAAAAAGATGTTTTCTTCAGATAGTGATAACTTAGACACATGCATTTTACCTTCCTAGAAGTAATGGCATCTCTTTCAGTAGTTTGCATGCTCTCCTTTGCGTCAGTAGGACTAGCTGGTAGAATTAGGGTTTGCTAGGGTTTGTATTTCTTTTTGGCTTTCATTTTCTTTTCGCAATTAGATTAGCTTCCTTCGAGTTAGCTTTCATCCATCAATTAAAAATCTTCTTCTAAGAGCTCATAGAAGTTGGCTTAAGCTCCTAGCGGACTTGTGCCAGCTGACCAAGTGACAGCTGCGGCAAGAGCTAGTACTTGTGCATACAACACCGTCGCTTCCAAGTTTGTTACGAACTACCGGGTTGATAAAATTAAAGAAGGGAGTTCCAGGAGTTGTAGCATTATTGCTACAATACTGGAGCCCAGCACCGGGCCCGCATACATTAAATCCCCGCCATCTCCAGCACCCGTCCACCATCCGATCAACTCGTTCTCATCCGATGGTTGATAACAATATCGAGACCCCCCTTTTGACCGCGCGTTAACTTGAGATTTTCGGCGGTTTTCCACCTGTACAAAAGCCACGTATCGTCTGTTTAATTTGCTCGCTCGCCCTCCACTCAATACCACTCAGCCCCAAAAGCAGTGCCAACAAAACCGTTTACCGCCTTCCGCTGATGTCAGGTCTGGTCCACTGATGTCATCCACCACGTCACCCGCCACGTCATCCGTTGATGTCATCTGCAACGTCACCCGCCACGTCATCCGCTGATGTCATCTGCAACGTCACCCGCCACGTCTCCCGCTGATTTCACTCCGGTACCACTTACATCATCCGCCCAATCAAATCAAAAAGTCCCGCCAAACCTTCATTCTGTCAAATAAAAACGAAAAATTGCCATTTTCGCTGTAGTTTGCTGCATACAGTGCTCCGGGCATAATAACAAACTTCCAAGCTTACAGAAGAGAGAAATAAAGAGAGATACCGAGAGATTGCTACCCTAACCAGTGGACCTTTAGAGACATAAATTGCCAGAGGAAAAGATGACCAGATAGAGCTTTTTACCAGAGCACGATGAACAGGGGTAAAAAAAGGTCAAAGAGTATCAGATCAGGGTTAAAGAGTATCAGTTAAAGACAGGCAGCCAACGCAGAGTTACTGCAAAAGATAGCTACAAGCCGAATCCTAGGGCCTGCCTCCAACACATTCAACAAAAACAGGACCAATGCACCATCAGTTTATCTTTCTCTATTTTTGAGACTAGCTGTTTCTATTTTTCTTGTAAACCATTTTTAGTTATCCTAGATATTATCTCACTCTATTATGAGATATTTGTTTTATAATTTGTTGCATAAATACCCCCTCCCTTAGAGTATTGAGGGTGGATTCCTAGACTTTGCTGTAATACTGAATTTTTGGAATAAAGCGCTGTTGGAATCAACTGTTGCATGGCCTACTGGATGAAGAATTGAAGCATAGGACTTGTCACAGACTTCCTGAATCAACCACTGGATCAATAAGTCCTCTATATCTTGTGTTTTAAAGTTTTCTTAGTTTATTATATCATCTGTGTTTCACAATCTGAATGATAAAGAAAATATTTAATTTCAGAATATGCTTTATTGCACTCTGTTTTCAGTCATTATTGTTCTCTGTGTTTTTCCTTTAGAATTAGAATAAGCAGTGAAATCTTAATTGCTCCTATTTCCTACTTATTTCACGTTGATTATTTGTTAAAGAATACTTAATTGCTCCTTATCAATGATCATCCAATTTCCCTCTTTAAATAGGTTGAAGGACTCTTAACTGCCCTTCACCCCATTTGAGCCCATTCCATTTGTTTCAAGTCTTTTATTTGTTCCATGTTTGACTACCTTGTCCTGTGAAGCCATCCTCTGTTAAGAAACCAAATCCAGAAAGCCATCTTCTTTGACTCCATTAGCCCAATGGACTAAACTACTCTGTTCTATTGAATCTCACCACCCGAACATCAAACAAAACCATTGAACTTCATAACTAGCCTACTACCTTTAAAAACAAAGATAAATCATAAAGAGAGAGCCCTCTCTGGATACAGATTGGCTAGATTCTGTATCTAAAAGATTGGTCTATGGTTAGCTCGGCCTCCTTTCCCTTTCTTTCAACTTTTGGGAAAACCTGAGTGATAACACTATGTTCTAGACGTGAGCATATTAGGGTCTTTTTCTCTATGGCTAAATTTTTTGATTGCATGAATCATATTATAATTTCTAGAAAGGACCTACAGGGCCTAGAGACCTTGATTTGTTTTCATAGTAAGATATTACAGACTATCCTGATACTTCAGACCTGAAGCTTTATATTGCACAACCTGGTCACACATGAAAATCAATCAGAACAATAGTAATAATAAGACTAAAATCTTTTAAATCGCACATGATAATTCCGAGAGTAATCATAAGCATTTAACTCACATATTTTACAAATTCGGTCACCTATTTGTGTATTGGAGGATTGATATTTTCACTATAGTAATATGATCTTTCATTAACAATGGTATTTTGTGGAGTGGTGTATCCTTTGCAAATCGACCATTGGTTTTAGGTCTAACATTTTGTCTTGCAGGGACAATCATCAATTCTTCCTTAAAGGGACATTTACCTTTGAAATATTGAGCGTTCTTTAATGCATAAATCATTTGCTTTGGAATTATTGGTTTGGGAAATTTCCTCTTGTTTTCATCTAAGACTGTGAGCGCTTCTCACTGGCATCAATTTGTTGGAAGACTGGTTTATTTGTTGCAACAAGTTCAATCATCAAAGTGCTAAGCCTCATATTGAAGCAAAGGATCCATCATATTTGTGCACTATTTTCTTGGAAAGACAAAGGAATTCAAAGTTTGATCTCTGGATATTTTTTAATTAGATCTATATTTCATCTTAAGGAGTTATCTTATCTTTGTAACTCTCATATCTCTGGTATAAAGCTCCTTGAAAAGAAGAGCCTTTCTTTATGTCCTAGAGGCCTTTTCCATTTGTAAATTCACTAATAAAGCAATTTTTTCTTTTGTTTTGAGGGAGCTTGGAATTTGTTTCCAAGGCATCCTGCTACTTATTTAAAAGGGAGCAATCACTAACTGTCTAATTCTTGCTAGCTTAAAATACAGACCCTAACCTTTTCATTTTAAATCATTGAATTTTAACTTGCATTTTCTTGCATTGCTACTTAGTCTAATTAAAGATTTAAAGTAGGAATAAGCTACAATGAAGAACATCTTTAACTAACACTTCTAAAAACATTATGAGATTTACTTTAATACATTATCAACATTATCTCTATCGTTTCATTGATTATTGTCATTAGCTAGTAATCTGTGCTTTGAAGTATTTATCTACTTTATGATTACAAGTCTATGAGCAATTTACTTTCCTTGAAAAAACATTGTTATAATTGTATTCCATTGAAATCTTACATCATTATTTGCATTCTGGAGTCAGATTTTGCATTCCACCTTGTTTAATTTGCATTCATCTATCTAGTTTTTTCTAACTTGGCATATTGTTATTTTGTGAGCACTCTTCTTTACTTGCAATACTATAATACTGCTCTTGTATTGTCATTTAATTTCCTTGCTCACTTCCCATTGATACTGTTTCTTTTATTTGAGCATCTCTTTAAAATCAAAGTACAAGTTTCTTTCATTCTTACAAGTTATATTTTCTGCTTGTCTTTTAATATTGTACCATTTCCTATACTAATACTTCTCTTGAAACATTATTTATCTTGTGACTTGAAATACTATTATATTTTGTAAGTGTTGAATCTCTTTAAGCATTGTTATAAGGCACTAGTTTATCATTGTTAATCTAGTCATTGTCTTATTCATCTTATTGGGATTGTTTCTTAAATATTTACATTGCTCTTTTAGTAGTCAAACTTGCTAAATAATTTTTAATCAATTTGCTTAGATAAATAATTGCATTTCCATTAGTCTCCTAGATTTGTTGTTGCAACAAGTTTTCTTTTTCTAACTATCCTTAGGGACTACATCCCTTAGCTTCCCTAGGAGAGTAAACATAGTGAGTAGGGATTAGGTGACAACCCCTACTCCAAGGGTTGTGCCTTGAAGAATATACCTTGCAGGGTTAGAAAAATTTCCCGCACTTAGGTGTACATCTTAGGTGACAACACACCATAATAGAGAAGATTGGAGACAATGATTTTCGTCTCAATTTTCCAACATACATGCAGATGTACTTAGTGGTGAATGTTGAAAACTTGAAGCTTTATGAGCTCCTTTAATCATGGACACTGAAGAGTTTGGACAGGTTCCTACAGTGGACAACTTTTCACCCAAACACTTGGAAAAGCTACTGGAGGACATCATTCTCGATAAGAGGACCAGGACTTCATGATGGGGAGACATGGAGTACCTTCGTATTGGTTTCAAGGGAATTCATCCAAGTAAGGCCCCATGAATTGAAAAGGAGAAAGTGAGGGAGCAATTCCCTCACTTTCCAATTGATTGATAAAGCTTTTGGTGACCCAAAATCTCTTTAGTAAGGAGGAATGATCTAGGTGTCTCCAGAAATAGAAGTTGCCTTGAAAAAAGGCTCAAAAATCAAAGTCATTGGATTGAAACAAAACCGGGACCATATCTTAGTGCATGTCGACCTGATTCCAACAATGTAAATGAAACTCAAATCCAAGTTCGTATTCTAAAGATATAGACAGTCAGAGTTATGGTCAAACTAGGCCAAGTGGTAGTCACTAACGAGGAAAATATTTGGTGAAGGGACAACGCATGGAAATCGATGGTCGGGACGAGCGAATTTTTCACCTCTTTAGTTTTGCGGGTGACCTACAAAAATTGATGGAAAAATTTTGTGCATATGGAATACATAAAAAAACAAAATAATAAATTTCAGTTGGTAGGCCACCAACCCCGCCAACCGAACGGTAAATACATTCCAATGACAATATATATATATATATACATATATACAGCGGGGTTTGAACTCGCCCAGGCCATGTGGGTAGTCCCGCCAATGGGCGGCCTTAAAATTCAAATAACCGTCGAATGTTACAACAAGTGCCAACCATTTTAAAATAATTTCGCATATTAAAATAGTTCCGAACTACATATGGAGGTACGACGGGTTTTGAACCCAGCTGAACCCCACCATAGTTGCCTACGCCACCAACGAGCTAATAACTTGTTGAAATATGCAACAAGAATATTCCAATTTAATTTTTCCTTGAATTAAAATCGGATTTAGTCTTAACAACTACTTGGAAATAATTAATTAATTTATTTTAAATTAATTATTTAGAGAAATTCAAGTTAGAAGTTTTTTCTAAAGTCATGAAAGAGTTATCCCTTAAATTAAGGAGATAAGATTGAGTTATATTTGAGTTGTAATTAGTTAACTCAGTTTACTGAGTTAAGTCCAGTTAAATTAGTTTCAAACTGTTTGAGGAACTAATAGTGAGTTAGCAGTCAATTGATGCATTAATGCACTCAACTAGTGCCACTCCAGTTAACTGAAGATTCCCTCATTAGAAACTCATGCATCTCTATTATGAGAAAGACCCAGTTGAGATAAATGTTCAAGGACAATGTACTATCAGCTGCATGTGTTTTCTCATGGAGAAAACTCATGCATGCAGTCAAGGATTCATCCTTGAGGATTGCGCAGTTTTGAAGGATTGGTTTTTGTAGGAATTTACAGGGTAAGTTCCTCAGACAGAACACCAAAAGGACACCGCTCACAACCAGATCGCAGATCAATACACCAATATTTTGACGTGGTTAAAACCCTCAAAGAGGGAAACAGTCCACGGCCTAAGCCAACGCGGCCACTTCAGGCAATTTATTAATAAAAGAATGAAAATTTACATATGTTTCTCTCATGCACGGATTACCTTACAAATGACCCTCCATGCGCTTTAAATAGAATTCATGGACCAATCGGGTGTCAAGCCACAGATCAAGTGTCGGTAATACCGAGGAGAGAATGAACCGTCGGATCACTACATATCGTGACCGTCGGATTGTAAGTTACAAAATGTACAACGGTAAAGAAACACACTTTACCTAACTCTATACCTAACTCTACACTAGACCAAGTTGTACTTAACTATTTCCTATGTGTCGGAATATCCTAACATCCCCCCTTAAGAACAACTTGGGATAGGATTGAAGGATTTACAAATATGACACAATAGGAGAAGGAAGGAGGCACTAGAGCCTATCCCCCCTTAGTGACAACTTCCTGAACTCCAACCATAAATCGAAGTTTAGTGAACTTCGCCTCTGTGAGAGCCTTTGTGAAGATGTCTGCAACTTGATCATCTGTTGAACAATATTGCACTTCAAGAACATGGTCGTGAATGAGCTTTCTGATGAAGTGCATGTGCAGTTCAATGTGTTTGCTGTGCTGATGTTGGACTGGATCTTTGCATAGCTGAATGGCACTTTGATTATCACACCAAAGTGTAGTCGGATGCTGCTGCTGAAAGCCAAACTCTGACAGGATCTGACAAAGCCATAAGGCTTCCTTACTAGCTTCTACGGCACCACGATACTCTGCTTCTGTTGATGAAAGAGAGATGGCAGCTTGTTTCTTACAAGCCCATGTAATAGGTCTTGAACCAAGAGTGAACACATAACCGGCAGTAGACTTCCGATCATTAGGGTCACCAGCCCAATCAGAATCAGTGAAACCAACCAATAGAGGAGATGCTTCGGCACTGTAATGAATCCCAAACTGAACTGTACCTCGAACATAACGAAGTATTCTTTTAGCTACTTTCCAATGACTTTCACAGGGGTTTTGCATGAACCGAGCAACAAGGCCAACATCAAAGGAAAGGTCAGGACGAGTATGAGTTAGATACAAGAGTTTTCCTACAAGTTGACGGTATAATGTAGCATCAACTTCAGGAGAAGTACAAGTGACTGAAAGTTTGACTCCAGACTGAAAGGGAGAAGGGGCTGGCTTACAGTCTTCCATGTGAAAATGACGTAGAATATCACAAGCATACTTGGACTGGGAAAGGGAAATACCCTCCTTGGATTGCAGGACTTGAAGACCGAGAAAATAGTGCAAGTGTCCTAAGTCTGTCATTTCAAATTTCCTTTTAAGGCTAGACTTCACATGGTTTATAAGGTTGGGATCACTACCAGTAAGGATAAGATCATCAACATAAAGAACAAGGATGATAAGAGAGTTGCCCACTTTCTTGGTGTAGACAGTATTGTCAGAGTGACACCTAGAAAAGCCAGATTCTAAAAGAAAGCTATCCATTTTGGCATACCAAGCCCGAGGAGCTTGCTTGAGACCATAAAGGGATTTCTTAAGTCGACATACAAGGCTGGAGTCTGTTTGTATGAAGCCAATGGGTTGTTCCATATAGATTTCTTCATGCAAGTCCCCATGCAAGAAGGCAGATTTAACATCCATATGATGGACTGCCCATTTGAAAGAGGCAGCAAGGGAAAGAACAAGGCGGATAGAGTTCATTTTGGCAACAGGGGAGAAGGTTTCGGTGTAGTCAATGCCTTCAACCTGTGAAAAACCTTTAACAACAAGACGAGCTTTATGTTTATCAACTCTCCCATCTGGTCCATACTTGGTTCTGTAAACCCATTTGCATTTGACAAGTTTTCGTCCCTTTGGTAGAGGAACAAGACCCCATGTATCATTTGCCAATAATGAATGATATTCTTCATTCATAGCTGCTTCCCAATCTGGATGGCCTGAAGCCTCTGCAAAGGTGTCAGGATCATAATTTACTGGAGCTTGAGCCAGTAAAGAAGAGGCTCTCTCGAACTGAGAACGTGTACGTCGCTGATTTGTAGGATCACCGGCAAGATCACCTGCTGCATCTCGAGTAGCACGAACCCATTTTGGAATCTCAGGAGCTGAAGAGGATCCTGAGATGGTGGGGGAGGATTTTCATCCTCACTTTCATCATCTGAAGAAGAAATGTTTTCAAAAGTAGAAGAGATAGGGAGAGGTGGCACAACCGCCAGACTAGGCTCGCAGGCCGATATATTTTCATCAAATTTTACATCTCTTCTAATGATAAAACTTTTGGACTTAAATGGAATAAG
Source organism: Pinus tabuliformis (assembly GCA_031772625.1). Lineage (NCBI taxonomy): Eukaryota > Viridiplantae > Streptophyta > Pinopsida > Pinales > Pinaceae > Pinus > Pinus tabuliformis. The sequence continues at coordinate 385,892,405 of CM062817.1, read as the reverse complement.
TCTATAGCCTTTGACATCTTCAGAATATCCAACAAAAGTACTTTTTTCACTCTTAGGTTCTAAAGCTTTATGCTTTTCATCTAGAATATGGGCCCACGCTTCACTTCCAAAAACACGAAAGTGACTTACATCTGGTTTGATTGAGCTCCATGCTTCTTCTGGAGTGATATTCTTTAAAGCCTTAGTAGGAGTGCGATTTATTATTTAATTTGCACAGTTAATTGCTTCTGCCCAAAAACTAAGACCAAGTCCTTTAGATTGTAGCATACAATTAGCCATTTCCTTTAAGGTGCGATTCTTCCTTTCAGCTACACCATTTTGTTGTGGAGTATATGGAACAGTATGTTGCATTTGAATTCCATTCTCAGTGCAATAGTTGATGAATGTGTTTTTAACATATTCTCCGCCATTATCAGACCTTAACTTAAGAATTTGATGTCCAGATTGTTTTTCAACAAAGGTCTTGAAGGCCAAAAAAGTGTTAAATACTTCACTCTTGAGTTTTAAGAAGTATACCCAAGTGTGTCTGGAGAAATCATCAATGAAAGTTAAGAAATACTTGCAGCCAGAGAATGACACAACTGGAAGTGGACCACATAAATCACTATGCACAAGCTGTAAAGGGGCTGAGGCGTGCCAAGAGGCACGTTTTTCAAAACTGTCCCGATGATGTTTTCCGAGTACACATTCGGAACAAACACCATCTCTGCAAGATACCATAGGAAGACCTGTCACCATATTTTCTTTACATAGATGCTGAAGGGAGCGATAGTTTAAGTGACCAAATCGCTCATGCCAAAGTTTGCTCACTTCATCGTTATGAGCAACAAATACTAAGGGAAGATTTGATGACCCAAAGTTGTGAAACTTATACAACCTTGTGGAATCATCAGCAATTCCAGTAGCCAAAATCTGTTTAGGATCTCTTAAGTCCTTGATTACAACATCATGAGGTGAAAATTCAACGATTTTACCTTCACCTGAATGAGTTATCTGATATACAGATAGAAGGTTGCAGGATAAGGTTGGAACACATAATACATCATTAAACTGACCATTGTCTAGATGAACAGTTCCAGTCCCTACAACATTAAGAGATCTATCATCACCAACATATATATTTTTGGTGTTACAATCATTTAAAGAAGAAAACATGGCTTTGTTTTTGGCCATGTGATAAGAAGCTCCAGAATCAATGAGCCACTCATGAGAATGAGAAGAAGAAGATACATTTAATGCATAGCCAGACTGAGATGCTTGACAACCACATGCAGAAAGTGCCATTCCTGAAGATGAAGTTGAAGTTGAAGATTGCCCCAAATGGATGTTATGCTTTTTCATTGATGCTTCCAAGAATTCCATCTTCTTAAAGCATTTTGATTCTAAGTGGCCATCTCGATTACAAAAATTGCAATGTCTATCAGTCTTCTTCCCTTTGTTTTTATTTGTCTTATCATTTTGTTGAAATGATTTTTCATTTTGGGGTTGAAATTGCTTAGGACCCTTGTTTGGTTTAGGACCATTCTTTTTAGGATATGACTTCTTGGGATTCTTTGAATTTGGTTGCTGCTGGGCGGCTAACGCTTTCTTGGAAGAGTTTCCAAGATTAAGACGACCAAGGTGTAAGAGTTTTTCTTGTTCTCTTATTAAAGAATCACAAAAAGAGTCAAAGGAAGGGGACTTGTAGTCTGTTCCTTGAGAAATGAAGGCTTCTCTTGTAGAATGGAAGGTGGAAACAAACACAGAGTAGGCTGGTCCCAACTTTGTAAGAATGGAATAGATAAGATTACTATCTTCTTTCTTAACTTTAACACCTTCCAAAAGATATCTAAGGGTCTTGAACTTGGACAAGAAATCTTCAATGCAAGAAAAATTATTAGGGTCCAATGTAAGCAACTCATTTTCAAGTTGATGGGCTCTAATTTCATTTTTAATGCCAAAAAATTTATTGATTTGTACTTGGTAATTGGAAAATCATCCACAAGGAACAACGCAAGGAAATAGGAGCTTGGAGGGCAGAGAGGAAGGTTGGAGAGAAGCCAAGATTTCCTGTGAGCATCTGTGAGGATTGTACTGAGAGCTGGATAGCTGTGAGAGCTAAGGCTTTGTATAATTCCTATGTATTTCCACCATGTATGATAATACAATAGTGTGGTGTTTTTATTTGAGGATTTCCCCAAAGTGTTTTCATGTGTATTGTGCCATTGATTCTTCTTCTTCTGGTTATATTGTTTAGCTCGATCTTTAAGCTTCCGCAAATTGATGGTAGAAGTAGGTTATAGTATTATGCTTTGATTTATATTGCATTATCGGGTTAACCTATAACAGATTTTCTACATGGTATCAGAGCTAGATTTACAAATTTTCTACATGGTATCGGAGTTGTGAACAGTATACTGAGAAGAAAATTTGAAGTTTGAAGTTCAGGGTTATAGGTGAAAATCAAATTCATATCATACTTCAAGGTTGGCAAATGGCGTTCTGTGGCTTGAGACTCGAGTATGTATTGGAAGGTAGCTCGAATTACATAGCATGTAAAGATAGAATGGAGGTTGTATTAGAAGACAATGGCTTGAAGGAATTCATTGATCAAGAAATCCCAAACCTAACTTCAACTAATGCACAAGAGTTGGCTGAGTGGAAGAAGTTTGTGGTGAAGGCGAGACGGATCATCCTTGAGGGAGTTCGAGACCATATTGTCTCGAGTCTCCAGGGGAAGGATAATCCATTTTCAATGTGGAAGACATTGTAGGACCTCTACCAGAACAGTAGTGACCAGAGGAAATTGGCTCTCAAGGATAAGCTTCGAAGAATCAAGATGGAGAAGGGCGATACTATTTCCACATATCTTAACAAGCACACCACTTGCAGAGATGAGCTTGACAGTGTGGGAATAACTACTACTGATGATGATATGGTGAGCCTCGCTCTCCTTGGCCTTCCAAAGAGTTGGAATAGCTATCAGGACTCTGTGAATGGAAGGGAGAAAATTCCAGATTGGGAACGACTATGGTCGGATCTTATGCAGGAGGAGATCAGGAGGAGAACACGAGATGGTTCTTCATCCAAGAATGATGATGAAGAAAATCTGGCCTTAGCAAGTAAGGCAAGAAAAGGGAAGGGGAAGGCTTCCCATTTCAAATCGAATTATTCTCATGGAGGGAAGAAGGGTAACATGTCTAAAGTAAGATGCTTTAATTGTCAGAATATGGGACATTATGCGACTAATTTACCTTCGAAGAAGTCCAAGAAGGGATCCTTGGAAGGATCAGAAGGTGAGGCATTAACTTCTCAGTTCGAAATGGACTTTACCCTCATCGCATGCATGGTGTCATTGATGATGGGTTGTGTCTGGTATCCTGACAGTGGAACCTCATTCCACATGACCGGTGATAAAAAATTATTCAGTGCCTTGGAGGAGAAAGACCTCAAGATGTGCATAGAGATTGGTGATGACGAAAGGTTTAGTGTTTCAGGAGTGGGCACGGTTGCTTTTAAGAGGGAGCATGGAGCTCCTCTCACCTTGACAGGTGTGATGTATGTGCCTGGACTGAATAAGAACTTGGTATCGGTTGCAATGTTGGAGGACAAAGGCTACAATGTTGTCTTCAGTAAAGGAAAGGTGTTCCTAAGACACATAGCCACGGGTCAGACCAAGAGGATAGGGATTCGGGTGAAGAATCTCTATAAACTAGAGGTAGATGATTGTGTAGAATTGAGTAGAAAAGCAGAATTGGTGCAAAGCCAAGACATTGGCGAGTTTTGGCACAAGCGGTTGGGCCATTTGCATCATGGGGCTTTGAAGATAATGCAACAGATATCTACAGGACTTCCTAAAGGTAAACTTGAGCAAGTTGACACATGCAAAGGTTATTCCTTGGGAAAGTACACCAAGTCTTCCTTTCATGATCGAGACAGTCGAGTAGAGGCTATCTTAGAGCGAGTTCATACTAATTTGTGTAGACCATTCTCGACGACATCCACAACGAAGCAAAGGTATTATGCGATTTTCATTGATGACTATTCTCATAAATGCTGGATTTATTTCATACAGAAGAAGGACCAAACTTTCATAAAGTTTTGTGAGTTCAAAGCTTTGGTCAAGAAAGAGTCAGGGAAGAAGATCAAGGCCTTGAGAAGTGACAACGGTGGAGAATATATCTCTCAAGAGTTTAAGGACTTCTATGCAGCATAAGGAATTAAACGAGAATTGATGGCACCTCATAACCCACAACAGAATGGGGTGGCTGAGAGGAAGAACATAACTATTGTAGGGGCAACACGAGCAATGCTGCATGACCAAGGCCTACCACTTCACTTGTGGGCTGAGGCATGCAACACAACGGTCTATTTGTAGAATAGAATCCCGCATCACATACTTGGGATGAAGACACCAAAGGAAGCTTTCTCCTGTAAGAGACCAGATGTGGGTCACTTCATGATCTTTGGCTCATCGGTATATTTTCATGTGACAAAGGATGCACAGAAGAAGCTTGAGCCGACAACAGAGTTGGGGATATTTGTGGGGTACACTGATACACCTCACAACTATCGGGTGTACTTGCCTACCAGTGGGAGGACAGTGGTTCGCAACGATCTCAAGTTTGATGAGCAGAAGGCCATGCAAGTTTCCCTTGAGAGGGAGCTCCAACTACAGGTTGTGGAGGAACTGTTGGTTCCTAAGGAGGAGGAGCCTCAGACTAATGCGGAGTAGCTGCATGAAGAGGTTCCAGTAGTGGAGACATCCACTCTAGCAAAGTATTCCAGAGATGGACGGAAGCACACAAGAGAAGCTGACATATTGTTAGAGGATGCGAGAGAGAATGTGGGAGCACCATCTTCTCAACATAGACAGAGGAGGTCACCTGAGAGGTACAATAGATACATGGCCCTTGTTGGGGAATGTGTTGAGACTGAGCCATCTTCCTTTGAGGAAGTAGTGCAGCAGCCGATTTGGGTTGATGCTATGGTGGAGGAGTATGACTCCATAGTTCGTAACAATGTTTGGGACATGGTTCCGAGACCGGAGAACAATTCAGTTGTGAGTTCTCATTGGCTTTACAAGGTAAAGAAAGTTGCTGATGGTAGTGTGGAGAAGCATAAGGCAATATTTGTTGCCCGTGGCTTTTCACAGGTCGAGAGGATCATGTTGCTGTAGTATATTTCGATAGAGGAGCAAGATGCTGACATTTTGACAAAGGCATTGTCAAAGTGTAAATTCGAATTCCATAGAGACAGGATCAGGGTGGCAGATAATCCCTTTCTTGTTGAGAGGGAGTGTTGAAATATGGCAACAAGAATATTCCAATTTAATTTGTCCTTGAATTAAATTGTGAATTAAAATCGAATTTAGTCTTAAGAGCTACTTGGAAATAATTAATTAATTTATTTTAGATTAATCAGTTGGAGAAATTCAAGTTAGAAGTCTTTCTGAAGTCATGCAAGAGTTATCCCTTAAATTAAGGAGATAAGATTGAGTTATATTTGAGTTGTAATTAGTTAACTCAGTTTATTGAGTTAAGTCTAGTTAAATTAGTTCCAAACTGTTTGAGGAACTAATAGTGAGTTAACAGTGAGTTGATGCATTAATGCACTCAACTAGTGCTACTCCAGTTAACTGAAGATTCCCTCATCAAAAACTCATGCATGTCTATTCTGAGAAAGACCCAGTTGAGATAAATGTTCAAGGATAGTGTACTGTCAGTTGCATGTGTTTTCTCATGGAGAAAACTCATGCATGCAGTCAAGTATTCATCCTTAAGGATTACGCAGTTTTGAAGGATTGGTTTTCCACTTGGTAATAGGTGAATCATCCACAAGGAACAACGCAAGGGAATAGGAGCTTGGAGGGCAGAGAGGAAGGTTGGAGAGAAGCCAAGTTTTCCTGTGAGCATCTATGAGGATTGTACTAAGAGCTGGCTAGCTGTGAGAGCTAAGGATTTGTATAATTCCTATATATTTCCACCATGTATGATAATACAATAGTGTGGGGTTTTTATTTGAAGATTTCCCCAAAGTATTTTCATGTGTATTGTGCCATTGATTCTTCTTCTTCTGGTTATATTGTTCAGCTCGATCTTTAAGCTTCCACAAATTGATAGTAGAAGTAGGTTATAGTATTATGCTTTGATTTATATTGCATTATCGGGTTAACCTATAACATATTTTCTACATAACTCACATTGGAACCTTCACCCCACACACACACTATATATATATATATATATATATATATATATATATATATATATATATATATATATATATATATATATATATATAAACACTTTTACATTCGACCGAATGGAGGTGGCAGAAATGAGACAACAACAAAACCATTTGCAGGTGGAACTGTAACACCCTCCTCCCACATCTACCCAAGTAACTGGCCAACCAGGGTAAACATGTGATGAGAGGCTACTATGATTAGATTCAACCTCCTATGTGACCTTAAGGAAGTGGAATTGATGGAAACATGACATAAAATCCTTACACATCAACTGCAGGACTCCTAGGAACCATTCCAACCACTAAGGTAGCTAGCCCTTGGGTCCCACAGAAGTTTTTAACCACTTGAACTCTGGATGATCTCATGATATAGGCCTACTAGCATCTAGGAGGATCTAGACACTCTCATGACAAGGCATGCCAGTGTCCAGGGACTATTTTTCTCAGTGTTGTGCTAGCATCCCCGAGATTTGAGCCGCTTTTTCAAGCCCAGAGCCGAGGTCACTGCCCAGAATTGAATGACACCTTCAGAACAGTAAGATAACAGGGAAACAATTATGCAATGTAAATACTTGAACAAGCCCTTAATCAGACCCCTACTAGCCTTGACAGGAATTTCCTCAAACATATCACAAATATGTAATCTAGAGGTGTAAACAATAGATTTAAGCATAGGGATCTCATACTTATCTGAGGATTGCTAAGAACCATTGTTCCCTCATATCATTTGCTGCATTATCATCTATTAGGTCATAGATACATTGTCCATTCATTTAAAAGTAAAAACATGATGAGAGCCATACATAGCCACTATCATAAAACACACACATAACCAACATAATAGAAACAAAAATACCAATGAAATCACAACCATATGATACGCATATAAACTAGTATAATACTCATAGAATTAAAAGGAGAAATAACCTCATATTGATGATCCAAAATCCAAACCCGGGATGGGACTTCCACGTTCCACCCAACCATAGAATGGTTGAGCCAAATCTCTCTTCAGCCATTCACCTCCATGCCATATTCCAAGCATGAATTTGGGACTCAAACAAAGGAACCAACTAAGGCATCCCGAGGCTAAACCACCTAACCCTCATCAATAGAAACCAAGCTTTACCGTAATCTATCCCAGATCATTAGGCCAACACAATAAACATGTAATAATAGGCTTTACCATGATCTCCACTAGATCACTAGGCCAAAACAAGCATGGATTCCATTAGATTTATCCATCTACACACTGAGGAATTTCTCTATCTCCTAGTCTCTCAAGATTTACCACAATTCACACTAAATCATTAGGCCCTAAACCTAGACACTAGTCTCTCAGGCTTTACCGTAATCCACACCAGATCACTAGGCCCTAAACCGAGACCCACTATCTAGGATTTACTGCATATCCCATTCCATGATTACTACACCCAACGAAGAGCAATCCACCTCTTGGAGTTACAATATATCCCGCCATTCACTGACAAGGATTCCTAGGCCCACCGAGGCACACAATCCTAGATTTACCGCAACCTAGAGTATGGCTAAGTGGTTACTTGGTCAGTGGTTTTACCATGATCCACAGTCTAATTCAGGGACCTTTAGGCCATGTGTTCTATCATTCGGAGATCCACCTCAGTCAACTTCGAATCCATCCGACAATCCAACTCAACCAAAACATGAGAACCCCATCACACACTGGCTATCCAGAAATGGAAAGGCTAGGCTGAAAACACTACCACACCTGGAAAAATGCATGCTATAACAATAAAAGAACCACATGCAATACCATGCATGCCAAATCTAGCAAGGAAATCCCACATGCAAATTGATACCTTCAAAGAATCATGTTGTAGTTGCTTGATCCTACTCTTCCTTGCTTGCTCCTTCCTTCTTCTTGCCTCCTTTTCCTTTATTGATCCAATGCAAAACCTGAGCAAAAGCTTGAGCCATGAGCTTACCAACAGATCCTCAAAAGCCTTTTTATCAATGAGGATTCTATTTTCTTCATTTTCCATTATTTTCCTTCATTTTCCTCCTCACTTGAAACCCATCACCTTTCACCTTCCTTTTCTCCTAATTTCCATTATTTTCATAAATAAAATGTCAATTAATGCCTCACGCTTTTCCTAAGCCTTTTCCATTGCCTTTGCTAATCTCCTTAGCCATAATAAACCAAAATGAACACCCACTAGGATTTTTTGTCCACCATTCATCTTGGAATATGTGTCCCATCAACTGTGGTCTTATATTTTTTTTACATGTATTTTTAACCAAGGTTGTCACAGAACCCTCCCCCTTGGGGGAACACCATCCTTGGTGTTCAGTGACACCTATAACTAACAAGACTGCTGAAGACAAAACATACTTCCCATGGAGGTTTATAACATTGCTAGTGCAATATTTACAATGAGCATTTGCGAAAACATGACAAACATACCGTTTATTGGAGCTTTAAAACATAGCTCATTAAGATATTTACAATAATAACCACATATACACACATACACATTTGCTTCACCCAATAAATAATCATATTGCCTATGGAGCTTTATAAATCCAACTCGATACAATATTTACAATAATACACACATATACACATACACACATTTTCTCAACCAACAAATAAAAGGATATGATGCTTGCATCCACAACAAGGGAATATTGTAGTATCCCTTTTAGGAATATTCCTCAAACCCCAACAAAAATCCAACCAAATATGAGCAAATGATATAATAACCGGGAAGCTCAAAATGATAAAAATAATAGTGGTGCAGCATATAATAATGTAAACATGAAATGTAAGCAGATACTCAAGAAATGCAGTGAGAAATGCTAAGCCATTTTATTATACTGAGTAATGGAAATAGTACAGAAGGTGATCAGAAAGATGGCACCTCGACTTGCATAAGGCAAGTGAAGAAATACACTCAGAATAGCAAGGGAATGGCCTCTCTCAGAGTTGCGTGGAAGCTACAGGAGAACTGTCGTGCTGCTGCTGTTAAAAATCAAATGAGGATTTGGGGCTGTTCCCCTCCTCAGAAAATGCTGAAACTCTGGAATCAGACTCTACTCAATAAACCCAGAAAAACCCATAAAGCTTTCCTGGAATAGATGACCCCCGAAAATCACCCCCTTGGGGTTTTGTGCAGTCCCTCAATGCTCTGCGCTGCCACTAAATGAAACCCTCCAAAAATCCGCTTGAAACCTCTGCCAAAACTCTCCAATATGCAAGGGATGATACCCTGCTTAATCTCCCAGCACAAATCCTACTACAAACCCTCAATCCAGAACTACGTCATCCCTCTCAAGATTGGAGCCGTCATCTACAGTGCTCATTCCTCCTACCAACTACCAACGAAACTGCTACCAAAATACTGATGGAACTACCTTGCCTGAGTAGGCACTCAAAGTCCCCCGGGGCTAAGGGTGAGATCTCCGAACGGAGACACTCAATGCACTAAACAGTGCTGCAGACTAGCTAAACAGCCAGCGTGCTCTTAAGTCGAAACGACTAGCTCAAATGCACATAACCAAATGATCAAAATGAGGGGGCTTCTCTCTCCTTTATAGCCTTTGCCTCTCTCAATCCCAAGGCTCACCTCCTCCAACGTAATTCCTCTTTTGCCACGTGTTTCTTCCCTTCTACGCAGTCCCTTCCAAGTGTCTGCGTGGGCTCCAACTTTGCGTCCCCCTTTGGCCCCCTTGGCTCCCCTTTAAGTCACAACATTGTGCTATTAGGAAGTGAATTTTATTCTAAAAGTGAGTTATGTCCCCTTTCTCACTTTTTTTATTTATAAATAACTAAAGAAGGCAAAAATTGAGCAAAATCGAATATTCCAATTAGCCATGGCTAATTAGGAATATTATAGTCTCCCCCGACAAAATGTTGCTTGTCCTCAAGCAACTGAAGTGATGGATGCTGCAAGATTTTCTCACTCTCCCAAGTGGCATTCTCATCCGGCAAATTCTTCCACCTCACTAAGAATTCCCGGCCCGTCCTGCTCTACAGCTGCCTCTCCTTGGTATCAATAATGGCCTCTGGCTGCAACACCAAATGCCCCTCATCATCCATGGGTGGTAGCTCATCTGTCACTATCACCTGCTGCCCCAATGCCTTCTTCAGGCATGATACATGAAAAATGTTATGAATCTTGCTGCCTTGGGGCAGCTCCAACTCATATGCAACCTTTCTAATCCTGCGTATCACCCTGTATGGCCCAAAAAAGTGGGGCTTGAGCTTCTCAGTGCCCTTCTGCTTCAATGACGACTGTCGGTTTGGCTATAATCGTAGGTAGACCATGTCCCCTACCTCAAATTGTCTCTCCACCTGACCCCTGTCGGCATACAACTTTTGTTGGTTTTGTGTTGTACCCATGTTATCCTTGAGAGCTCAGAGGATATCCTGACTCTCTTGGATCTAAATCTTGGCTCTAGGAGCCTTGCTATCACCAAACATCACATCAACAAAAGATAAAGGATGATACCCATATAAGGCATAGAATGGTGGCATACTAATGGACATGTGATCTGTAGTGTTGTAGCAGTACTCCCCCAGATGCAACCACTTCAACCATGCTCGCTGCTGCCCACTGGCATAGTTACGCAAGTAGCCCTCCAGCCACTTGTTAACTATCTCTGTCTACCTGTCCGTCTGTGGTTGATAACTGGTACTTGGTGTCAACTCCATCCCCACCAACCGAAAAAGCTCCTGCTAAAACCCGCCCACGAAATGGATGTCCCTGTCACTAATGATGGTCTTATGAAGACCATGTAGCTTGAAGATCTCTCAGAAGAACAACTTAGCCACCTATGCTGCCGTATAGTGTGCGGATATGGCAAAAAAATGTGTGTGCTTTGTCAGTCGATCAACAAAGACAAAGATGCAATCCTTGCCCTGTACCATGGGCAACCCTGTGATGAAGTCCATCGAAATACTCTCCCATTTCCCCTTCGGAATGGGAAGAGGCTGCAATAATCCCGCGGGATGGCTCATCTCTCCCTTGTTCCTCTGGCAAACATCGCACTCTCGGATATGCTGGAGTACATCCTCATTGAGGCCCTTCCATGAGAACCTCTCTCTAATGGCCCTGTAGGTTTTGGTAAACCCCTAATGACCTGCCAAAGGTGAATCATGTGATGCCTGTAGTATCTTCTTCCTGAGTTGAGACTCCTCACTTAAGAAGATCCGGTCCCTGTAATAGATGATCTCATCCACCACCCTGTACTTGTCATTTGCCACTTGCCCGTCCAGAACCTCACATGGAAACCTGTCCTTGGAGTACTCTACCAAGAGTCGAGCCCTCTAGTCTGTGTCCAAGCTCATAAGAGACAACGTGGCTGGTCTACGTGAAAGAGCATCTGCTACCACGTTGTTCTTACCCTTGACATACTCAACGTCAAAGTCATATGCTTGGATCTTGCTGATCCACTTCTGCTACCTCTCCTGTAGCTACTTTTTCTCCAAAAGAATCTGAGGCTATTGTGATCAGTCCTCACCCTAAACCTGTTACCCACTAAATACTGTCGAAACTTGGCCAATGCATGCATGATGACCAGCATCTCCTTGTTGTATATAGGATACAACCTCTCGTGTGGAAGGAGCTTCCGGCTCTCATAGGCTATAGGGTGACCTCCCTGCATCAATACTACGGCGATCCCCTCTCTCGACGTGTCACACTCCAAAACAAATGGCTACATGAAATCTTGCAATGCAAGCACTGGGCAACTGCTCATAACCTCCTTGAGCCTGTCAAAGGCTTGCTGTGTTGTATCCGACCAACTGAAAGCCCCCTTCCTTGTCAAATTTGTCAGGGGTGCAACAAGCTGTGAGAAACTCTTGATGAAATTCCGGTAGTAAGTACAAATGCCAATGAACCCCCGGAGTCCTGTCATGTTTCTTGGCTCCGACCACTCTCTAATGGCCCTGATCTTCTCCTCGTGGACCCTCACTCCGTCCACCCCTATGATGTGCCCCAAATACAACATTTCCGTCAACCCAAACTCACACTTGGAGAGTTTGGCATAGAACTGCCGCTCCTGCAAGATACAAAACACTGTCTCAATGTGCTGGAGATGCTCCTCCCAAGTCTTGTTGTATATGAGAATGTCATCAAAGAATACCAACACAAACTTCCTTAAGTGACTGCGGAAGATGTGATTCATGTAGGACTGAAATGTGGCGGGGGTGTTGGTTAGCCCAAAGGGCATCACCAAGAACTCAAAGTGCCCATAGTGACACCTAAAGGTGCTCTTAGGAATGTCCTGCTCCCTCACGCAAATCTGATGGTACCCAGATCTCAAATCAATCTTTGAGAAGAACCGTGCTCTTCTCAACTCATCCATCAACTCGTCGATCCTGGGTATGGGGTTCCTATTCTTCAGTGTCTTCTTGTTCAGGGCCCTATAATCAATGCACATCCTCAATGTTCCGTCCTTCTTCTTCACCAACACCACGGAAGAAGTAAAAGGACTCGTGCTCGGCCGAATGTGCCCAAGAGCTAGCAACTCTTGAATGGCCCGCTCAATCTCATCCCGATAGGCCTTGGGATGCCTATAGGGGGTAGTAATCATTGCCTGAATACCCTACTCAAGCTCAATGGTGTGCTCAAACCACCGGTTCTGTGGATGTCCTGGCGGAATCTCCCCAAACATTATGGCATACCGGTCAAGGATGGACTGTATCTCTGGATGTACTGTCCGCCCTATAGTCCATGCCTCTGATGCACGCTGCACTACTGCCCGCTCTACGTCTCCCTTCTGGAAGACTACCTCCATCCAATGAGCCGAAACAATCTGAGGCGGATATGTGTGTTGTCCTCGTATCTTCTCATGCCTCCCTGTCTTCTCATCATCCCACTCCATCTCTAGGGTCTTCCAATCTGTCATGACCTTCCCTAGAGTGATAAGCCACTGAACACCCAGTATCATGTTGGTTTCCGGAATATCGACCACGAAAAAGTGGTCAGTTAATGTGTAGGTGCCCATCGTCACTGATAGCTCTGGAACATAACGAGCACACATCATGGTCTGATCTCCTGGGACCAAAACTGAAAACACATCGAAGCTCTCTTTCTGTATACCTCTTCGCTCAACCATTTGTGCATCGATGACGTTGTGGGTTTCCCCACTGTCAACCAAAACTAATACTTGCTGGCCACGTACTGTCCCCCGTATGCGTAGCGTCAGATACTTGGGAACTCCTCGCAATGCTGCAAGGGACCCTCCTGTAGGTGCAAAAGATGCACCACCTGCTGCTGGCGGTGGAGGTGGAAAAGGCCCCTGCACGGCCTGACTATCTCCTGCCTCCACATCATCCTCATCATCCTCTTCCCCATTTCTCTCGGAGAAGACCTCAATAAAATGTTCTTTGCCAGCAACACATCTATGTCCTGGTGCCCACGGCTCCTGATAGGTGAAGCACAACCGCTTCTTCTTTAGCTCTCTCCTGGTGTCATTGTCAATCTGTACTCGTCATGGATTCCCCTTTGGAGGTGGAATCCTCACATCCTTCCCCTTAGACTAGAAATTCTGCCTCTGGGGGTAAGGTGTCCAGGTCCTGGGTAAGACATCTTGTAAGTCCCGGGTCCTGCTAATAGCGTCCTGGAGTGTAGCTAGTCTGGTGGACCGATTAAACCCCGAAGTGGCTCTACTAACCACTCAACATACATATAGATCCTTCATTTCGTGGATAGATCTGGCACCATCACTGAGACCCTCAAGAACTCTGCAATGTAGGTCTCTCGGCTCCGTGTCTATTTGAGCCTTGCCAACTCAACAAAATGCTACTCTGGATCCCTCCGATCAAATCACTCCATCAATCTCCAGGTGAAATCAACATATGTCATCACAATGGAGTGTCCGAGTGTAACCATCCCACGGAACCACCAATCCTGGGCCTCACCATCCAAATGCAATGTTGCCACCTTGATGACCTTTGTCTTCGACATCTGGTTAAGCTGGAAATAAATGTCTAGCTTCTCCACCCAAGCCTTTGCCGAACTATTGATGAACCATCAAACGTAGGCAAGTGGAATCTACTCGCTGCACGGTGGGTGTCACCATCATGGTAATGCCGATATCCTCTGTGACGGTCGCGGGGTCTACTATCCCGCTGGAGCTGAACAAAGTCTCTGAATGAGAGGGATTCCCTGAACTCCTGCCCATAGGCCTGGTACTCTGCAAAATAATCGCCCATATGACTGGGATCTACTTCCTACTGGGCTCTAGCCCCCGTGTCTGCTCCTAAGAATGTGGGCATGGTAGAGCATGTAGGGGCATGTGAAGCCACCTGCTACGCAGTATCACACTGCTCTAGAAAATGATGGGATGCACCCGATCCCTCCCCAATCTGAAAAGATCGTGGGCTCTCACACTGTCTGACCTCTACTATTGTGAATCTCTGCCCCATCACCTCAATTTGCCTCGACAGATCCTACACTGATTTGAGGAGCATATCCACAAATCTCTTCCCATCCTTGTCTGCCATCGGATCCTTCTGCTCTGCATCCACCACAAGCTCCTCTTGTTTTGGATCCACCACCGGAACACAGTCTCCCTCTCCGTAGGTATTCTCCAACCTACGCCCAGTGTCTTTGTATCTCCTACCTCTGTAACAAATGTAGGGCTTTTCCCCCAGTGTCATAGATTGCTAGCTCCACAGGCTAAGCCGGATCTATGCTCTGATACCACTGTAGTATCCCTTTTAGGAATATTCCTCAAACCCTGGCAAAAGTCCAACCAAATAAGTGCAAATGATATAATAACTGGGAAGCTAAAAATGATAAAAATAACAATGGTGCAGCATATAATAATGTAAACATGAAATTTAAGTAGATACTCAAGAAATGCAGCGAGAAATGCTAAGCCATTTTATTATACTGAGTAATAGAATGAGTATAGGAGGTGATTAGAAAGATGGCACCTCAACTTGCACAAGGCAAGTGAATAAATACACTTAGAATAGCAAGGGGATGGCCTCTGTCAGAACTGCGTGGAAGCTGCTGGAGAACTACCGTGCTGCTATTGTTGGTGGAAATAAAATGAGGATTTGGGGCTGTTCCCCTCCTCGGAAAATGCTGAAACTCTGGAATCGAACTCTACTCAAGAAACCCAGAAAAACCCAGAAAGCTTTCCTAGAATAGCTGACCCCCGAAATCACCCCCTTGGGGTTCTGCGCAGTCCCTCAATGCTCTGTGCTGCCACTGAATGAAACCCTCCAGAAATCTGCTTGAAACCTCTGCCAAAACTCTCCAATATGCAAGGGCTGATCCCCTACTTAATCTCCCAGCACAAATCCTACTGCAAACCCTCAATCCAGAACTACTGCTAGAAAGAACTACATCATCCCTCTCAAGACTACGCAGTCATCTGCAGTGCTCAATCCTCCTACCAACTACCAACGAAACTTCTGCAAAAATACTGATGGAACTACCTTTCCCGAGCAGGCACTCGAAGTCCCCCGGGGCTAAGGGTGAGATCTCCGAATGGAGACACTCAATGCACTAAACAGTGTCGCAGACTAGCTAAACAGCCAATGTGCTCTTAAGTCAAAACGAATAGCTCAAATGCACATAACCGAATGATCAAAATGAGGGGGCGTCTCTCTCCTTTATAGCCTTTGCCTCTCTCAATCCCAAAGCTCACCTCCTCCAACATAATTCCTCTTTTGCCACGTGTTTCGTCCCTTCTGTGCAGTCCCTTCCAAGTGTTTGTGTGGGCTCCATCTCTGCATCCCCCTTTGGCCCCCTTGGCTTCCCTTTAAGTCACAACGTTGTGCTACTAGGAAGTGAATTTTATTCTAAAAGCGAGTTATATCCCCTTTCTCACTTTTTTAATTTATAAATAACTATAGAAGGCAAAAATTGAGAAAAATCGAATATTCCAATTAGCCATGGCTAATTAGGAATATTAAAAATATAGAGGCTCACACCTCCACCCTCAAAGTAATACCAGGATTCACCTCCTTCCCAGGAAGTCCAGAATCCACTGCAAAGTCAAATCTGCATCCAATGTCCAGCGCTATGATCTTGTGCCAATTTTCCTTTCAGTGAATAGCTAATGACTCATTGTTCTAGGGCACACTTCGAATGTGTATTTGATTCCATCTAGAAATTCTAATGACCAAAACAAATATATCCCTAACCTTCCCTTCTCTACTACACATTCCCTCTGGAAATCCAGTCACCCCCTTTTGTGCTGTCACACACCTTCTAAGTTCCACCGGCACCCCCATTCCGGGCAGTCCATCCCTTGGCAATGCTTCCTCGCATCAGAATATACAAAAACCAAGGCATATCCCTGCCTTAAACCATCATACGGTCATAACATGTTCATGGTAATCAATGGACACTATTGGGTACCAGTGTCCCACAATGGCCCTGCTCCTGAATACTTTACCAACATATTGCTACACGTCTCAATTCCTTTCAATGATGCTGCTAATTCTTGAAGTTAGTTTCAATCACCCAATCGGGCATTTCTGTGCTTCCTGTACCAAGCACATAACTTACATTAGATTGAAATAAATTCACATCATACCTCATTGGTAGATCATCAATAAGGTACACTTGCAATCCTATTTACTTCTTGTCACAACAAGTCAAACTATCATCTTTGACCAAATCAACATGTATAAAAATATCACATCACTTTAGCTCAAAACACAACCATCATAGATCAAAACCATGAATCACATGTAACCATCATAAACCAGAATCATAGATCACATGTAATCAACATAGACCAGAATAATAAATCTCATGCATAATGAAAATGAAATAAAATGCTGATACTTATCCTTTAAACAATCATTAGCTTCTACCTTTGTCCTTATTCTGTACGTATACCGGATCAGTTGCCACAACTAAAAAACACCCAGTGTCTTCTCCTCAACCATGTGCACATACACATAGTGTGCATCACACACATACAACCACACACATCATACAAAAGCATGCAATACATGCACCTACACTTGACATACAACACATACACCTACACCTAGTGTACACCACAACACCATTGTACAACACAACGCAATACATACGCCTACATTCGGTGTACACAACCAAACAATACATACACATAGTACAAAACAACGAATACACATGTAACAATGTCATGACTACACAATGTACATACATAATACCACATGTACACAACACGACATGTAGGACATGCACATAATACCGCATGTACTCCAATACCACATGTACAACATGTACACAATACCAACTATACACAACACCACCTGCACAACGTGTACACAACACTGCATGTACACAACATCACCTGCACAACATGTACACAATGCCACATGTACACTGAGCCACTTGTACAACATGTACACAATACCACATGTATAGGACACCACATGTACACACCATCACATGTACACAACACCACATGCACACAAAACCACATGTAAAACATATACACAACACCAAAGATGCAACATGTACAACATATACAATATATGCACAACAGAAGTGCCACACATCCAAAACCACATTGTCTCTACCAAGAAACCTTGCTTGCAGTACCTTATCCATGCTTGTTCCAGCATGCCGCAAAGCACATTGCTTTCATTTTGCTAAGGTATCCCTCGGTATATCCTGTCCATAACATAGAATAATATCAACTCATAACCACATGATACCGACCCCATATATTTGTCATGACTACTCTTCCCACTTGATTCCTCATAGCCAGGAACCTATTCATGTCATTCACCTATGTAAGCAATCATTCCTCACAAGAATGATTCATAACAACCCTGTCAGACAATCAACATACATACATAGATATATACATATAAATATTAGCATTAAAAAATCATGATCTTGTTAGACAACGACATACATACATACATATATAGATATAAACATTAGCATAAAGCAATCATGATCACACCATAATTACCAGATAACATAAGGTTAGGGTTAAGAGAACTCCCTTTATCTGTGCACACCATGCACAACATTGAGAACAAAAATTCCCAACGTAGCTAAGGCATCTGACACCTAAAATCTATTTACTTTACCTTTCCTGATTACTTTTCTCATGACTATCCCGCCATCGTCCATTTACACCAATGGACCCAACCAATCCAACTAGTTGCCATAGTATTACCTTCCGCTGCACTTACTCATGCACCTAGCTTCATTCGTGTCTTACATTACCTGTTGTTTTACATTCAACTCTCCCTGGAATCCATTAACTTTCCACTTTCCCAACCAATTCCCAAGGCTCTCAAAATAATAAAGGAAAGAACGATGTTGTGGGGAAAAATGCCTATGCAGGACGATCCAATCCACCTAAGGTGTGACAGTGCCTTAGCAACAAACAGAGACAGCTATTCTAGTATTCTTCCTTTATGAATTAAGAATGAAGAGAGATGGATGGACTAACTGGTGTCTTCCGTTTGTCCCTCGATCTAGTTTCCCTTCTCTTTGAGAGTTCCCAGCTACTTGCCTTCTTGCTCGCCCAGCTTCAAGAGGTTTCTGCAAGATCACAAGAAGAGAACACTACACAAGACATGGATTCATATTCATAACTAGTTCAGGATTAGAAATAAACTAAACATACTAATGCAATCATACATCAAAGATACATCAGTATATAGGAGAAACCAAGATAGCTTTATTGATGAATAACAAGGTTCAGGAAGAGATACAACCCAGAGGGCTCCAATCCAGCATCTCCTTCCCAGCAAATGGAATTCCTATCTTCACCCCCTTCAAAGCATTAAGCACCCAATGATTCCAATCTCAAACCAACAGCAATTCTTTGCAATAACAAAATTCCAGCCTCTAGATCTCATGGAGGAGAGATCCATATATAGATGTTTGGAGAGAGGATGAGTCAGCTTGAGATCTGACTAGTGTCCTCTCCCTCTGTCAGTTCTTGATTCCACTTGGAGGTTCTTGCTTCCACTTGGAGATTGGGAGCCTCTTACTCATCACCAGTCGAATTCACTGAGGCAAGTGTCATTGAGGAAGATTCTGGAAGCTTCCTGGGTCTTGACACCTCTTGGAATGAACTTGCCATTTGTCAACTCTCGCTCAACGCACCCTAGTAGTGCTTCTACCTGCGTTGCAGTGCAGGTAGCCAGTGTTGGCTTTGACATTCAGCGCAGACAGCTAGTGGAGCCATTGAATTGATCCTGAATTGACTTGTTTTTGAGCAGTTTCTGGTGGAGAACTTCTGTGAATTGCTGTGGTTTGTTAGCCTTGTTCCTCTAGGGGTAGGAACAACATGTTTAGGGACTTTGGATCCCTTAGATTATGGACATTTCATGCTCAATGTTGTAAGGCACAAAAATGTCTATAACAAACGAGAAGCAAACAAGAAGAAAACCATGAAAACCAATAGCAACACGCCATCACCAACAAAGTGGCATGGCCATGCACAAGATGCAAACAAAACCACAATCAAGCACAACAAAACACCAAAAGACCAAAAGAACAAGACTGAAAACAAACGCCATGACTCAATCCCCATGGTTCCCAATGCTTCCATAGGAAATCTCAACCTGAGCCTTCTTCACAATTTCATGGCAATCTCTTGCCATGCAATCCCCTGCATCATATTTCCATAAACACATAATTGTCAGTGCATAAATGAACATAACAATACACCAGTTACCTTACGTTGTTGTGCCAAGCACATTGCTTGTAATTGAAGACATCTAAGCCATCTCAAGGGACTCCAATCCTTTGACGAATCTAGCTATAACTAGCAACTAGTTGATGTACCTGTCAAATACATTGTTGGCTTAGGGAGTCCCGACCCAGGTTCAGAGTTAGTTGCACCAACCAACAAAACTACACTACTGGCCCTTTCGGCAACAACCTGCGTAGCGCAGGCTGCAGTCTCACTAGAAGTAGTATGGGGGGATGATGGAACCAAGTTTCCACATCCAGAGATCAGTGTGATGTCTTTTAACACCCTAGATATGCCTTTGCGCAGACCTATAAGCCCCTAGGGCTCAGTACTGCAACTCCACTTAAGCAGCCTTCTGACCTTCATGAAGGTCCACGATCGGTCTTTGCAGACCCTCAATAATCTGTTTATCCGCTTACGCGCTTCAGAGAAATACTCTAGTATAGGGCTTGCGTAGATAAGCTTGTGTTATAGATAAACATTAGATAATTCATCAAAGTCTTTGCGTAATTACATAAACATGCTTACGTACATCATCCAATAGTTATTCAATAGAATCACACATTATTATATCAATATTCCATAAACATATTACTTATCAACAACATAAGTCATAAACAAAAGTAAACATCAATACAAAATATTTCTCCAGAAACAACTTCTTTATTGATTTCCAGTTCAAAATGCAGACTCAAAACTTCCTTGTGCACTCAGTTGCGGGGGTTCACGCACTCAACTGCAGACTCTACCTAGGCCTCTACGCACTCAACTATAGAGCCTTTCTCTCCTATCTGACCCACTTCTCTGTGTTATCTTCTATTGACCCATTACTATCATCATTATCATCAGATCTATACCTTAGACTCTCTAAGACACTCCTACGTATAGCTTCTTACATACAGTCCCATGGTCCGTGGACCACAGGTGGATCTCAAAACTGACTCAACTTTTACATAAACAAAGGGCTAAAACCCCTTTAACTCCTAACCATCTACGCGCTCCACATCCACAAATCATGGAGACTTTACATTATTTACAACAATTACATCAAAACTTGGGTTTTTGACCCCAAAACTGACCCAAGGGACCCCATCCCAACAGGCCCCCAAAACAAAGATCGTGACTCGCCCTCGAGTCACTCAACGGGAGCTGCGATCTTGCTATGAAAATCCCTAGCTTCACCTAAACTACAACAACTTCGGCAACGCTTTGAGTGGCTTCCTGCTTGATCTCCTCCACTAGCTTCTTTGTAACTGGTCCTACGACCAACTTCATCGTCTACTGCAAGCCTGTGAGCTTTTCCTGAATGTTGGTTGTGACCTGGTAAGCTTTGGTAAGCTTCGTCTAACCAGGGCCCCAACCTAGCCTTAAGCAAGGCCTCCTTCTTCTGTGCTGCTTCGACCTGTGTGAGGAGCTGCTTCCCTTCCTGCAACTTGGCTAGGCACTGTGCGGGGGCAATGAAGTGCACCGTTGCTCAGACTTCATCGTACTATTTTTGCAGCTCTTGCACCTCTATATTCAGTATCTGTAGGTTTGGGTCTTCTTACAGAGTCGTCACCAACTCCATTGCCTGCTAAAATAATGTCGAACAGTCAGCGACTGCGCCATCCAAAGTGGCCATCCCTTCTTTAATGGTGGGTCCGTGCTACTCCCTGACCTCAGGTGGAGTCGTGGGATGCAAATTTAATTGCAGTTCAGTTATTTTCATGTTGAGTTCAAATTGAAATCTTCCAACCTCTACCTTTTCCTCACGCAATCCAATGACTAACTTCCTAATCTTAGCTTTCGGTTGTGCGTCCTTGGGAATGTGAATATGAGGCATGTTTTGCATGCCTATGAAACTACGGACTCTAGTCGAGAACTCTGTGCCTGCAACGTCATTTTCTTTCAAGGCATGCATTTTCTCGGCGAACATCTGCTCATTGTTCACCCTGTATTCACTGATCAGATTGAGAGCGTGCTGCTCCCAAGCTCTCAATTCCTCTGTCACCCCTACCTGTAGCGCGTGAAGAAGCTCATTGGGGAGCGCTGCAATGTTCAGCCTGATGTTCTTAAGGGTGCTTAAGATGATGCGGTCATCGACTGACTCTGCGCTAGGGACCCTTCGGGTAATGCAACAGTGCGAAGATCTAGGGTCCTTACTAATTCTGCAGCCTGACTCATCCCCAGGGCCAGGCTCACTTGTGCAACACTTGCTTGACCTGCACCCACTTGTATCCTATTAACTTGGATCTACAGCTCATGCATATCCTTTTGGATGCTCCCTAGTGTTTTCACATACTGTTGCTCGAACTACTGCAACACTTCAGTTGTATTGTTTCGTATTTTGTTGTCGATCTCATCGAGATCACCCTCCATCAATACCATGGGATCACCCTACGACTTGTCCGATTTTTGTTTTTCTGGGGACCTTCCTACTGCTCCTATCCACGCTTCTTTAGCCGAAACAGGGTGCTCTGCCCCTCATCTCCTCCGCCGCCTTGTTCTGACTGTTCTTTCTCCTGAGTCTCAAGCGCAGGGGATTTGCCACTTCTCTCTGACTTGCACTGATCTTGTTCAACCTACTCCTTAGTAGCGCACTCTTTCTCCATCCGAGCTTTCTCTGCGGCTTCCTTCTTCCTTTGTGCGACCAAGTTTTGTGCAGCCTTATTGGCTGCATCCTTTCTTTTCTGTGTTGCTAAGCTTCCCGTGCCCTTAGTATTTCTGGCATCCAAGTCTGAGGGGGCCTGTGACTCTACTGGCCATCGCTTGATTACCTCATGTATGTTTATATCTATTACCAAATATGGGAATTCATGCCATTTTTGTTGTGGATCCTTTTGTGTCTGAATGTATGATCCGAATTGGATCCATAGAAGACTGTCAAAGAACCATGACTATATCAGGTCAGAACAAATCTTTAAAGAATCCAAAACAGCGAACAAAAACACCCTGAACCAGTGGCAATGGCAGTCAACGCGGAACGACGAGGACCTCGGTCAAAGCGTGCTGATCGAGGCCCATGGAGACCGCGCAGGAGGTAAAAGTAGCCCCTGGGAGCCTTGGATCGGGAAAATAAGGAGGGTTTTGATGCGTGCTTAGCACTAATCACACATCGTTGGGAGAACAGGGCCGTGAAGGAGGAAGCTCGAGAACATGGACGCATGGGGAAATGGAGAACCATGGGTGGAAAAGTGAAAAGCGCTAAAGGATGAAGGCAAGACCCGCGCTTTGGAAACCAGTAGTATTGATCAGCGTGTCCTCAAACAGTAAGACATTTTGGACGAGAGTGGAGCGATTCCATTCATTGATCGACGCGTGGCAAGCGGAGGTGAGAGAAAACAACCGTTGATCACACGCTATCGGTCGAGCAAGTCAACCACGCGAAATGTGCGTATGGCGTCGGATTTGGAGGCCCCAGATCGGACGGCTGAGATCGCGCCCGATGGAGGAAGCAAAATCGATGAAGGAATACGTTGTGCTTTAGAAGGATTTGGAATCCATTTGACTGCCACAGTGGAGGAAAGATTCATCCACGACGTAACTAAAGAGATGAACCGATGAAGCAGGCTGGTGCCGTTTAGAGGAGGACATGTGGTCACTCCCTGAGTGCTGATGATGACGTCGAACAGGGAACTCCAACCATAGCTGCAGAAGGTGGATTGACAGAGGCGGAAGAGGAACCGAATAGTCTTGGAATGAATGGCCTAAAAGCCATGAACAGGGATAGAATACACAGTTAGACAGTTACTGAGAGAGTCAGTTCGAGAGAGGGAGATAGAGGAACCAGAATCCCTAGAGGAGGACGGAACACAGGGAAAAGACATTGAAGCAAAAGCAGAAGAGGACAGAGGGCCGAGCTGACCAAAGACAACGTCAAGCACCAGAGAGCTTGAAGATTAAAGCCATCCCATAGAGGAATCTGTCCGGACTGGGCACCACATTTGGCTCTTTCCACTGTAGACCAGAAGGTCACAAAGCTGGTAGGAAGAAAAACTCTGTGTACTCAAGTGGCTTGGGGAATCCAAGAACCACCCTGCTAAGCAAATCTGCTTCAGGATAACTCATATTGAGTCCCTGTATTGTAATTCTATGCTTAAAGGCACAATAAAACAAGGCCACTACTGAAAGCTTAACCGGAGATGTAGCCCTCGAGACTAGGGTGAACTTCTTATTAATTTCTTGTGTCTTTGTGTTTGCTTACTGTATTTCTCTGCTATCTTTCCTTTTGAATGTCTGTGTATTAACAATCTGACTGATCCATTGCTTAAATAACATAGAATACACACCAGCACATGAGTATGTAATACCTTTGTTTTAATAAATCTTTAACTGATGTCACTCATAGGGTGATTATCAGATCAAGTAGTATCAGAGCTTTAGGCTGTAAGGTTAGACAAGCTTATGTTGGTTTAGCTGTTGAATGCTCACTAGATGAAAGCTCAAATTAGGAGAAGGAGAGTTGGTCGAAACTAATCTTGAAATTGGGAGAGTCTATCCTCGGAAGACAATGTCAAAGGAAGGTTCTGTGGGGCTAGACCCTCAATTCATAGAGAGTTTCCTAGCTATAAAGTCTATGGTAGAAGAAATGTATAGGGACTTTAGAAAGCATAAGGATGAAGATTCATCAGGTTCCAAGCAAGATAAAGAAGAAGATGAGTCTCATTCCCATGACCACTCAAAGGGAAAAGGGAAAGAGGAAAACTTTCTCACACCTCCTAATAGCCCTGTGCATAATAAGAAAGCATCTTTGATCAAGCTAGATGTTAAATTTGATTTGCCTATATATGATGGAGAGCTAAATGCTGAAAAGTTGGACAATTGGATTAGACAAATTGATGTGTATTGCAGAGTGCAGAACATCAACTCAGACAAGAGTAAAATTCAGCTGGCAAGCCTACGCCTAGGAGGCACTGCCTTGGTTTGGTGGGAAGGTAGAACCCAAGCTGACATGAAAAGACATGGTAAGACTATCTCTGTTTGGAGTGAATTTGTTTCTGCCATCAAGAATCAATTCTATCCATTGGCCTACATGCAACAAGCCATGATGAGTTGGCAAACTCTTCAGCAGTTGAAAGGGAAAAGTGTGCAAGGGTACACTCAAGAATTTAGAAAGAGAGCATTGATTCTAGGGATCTCATTAGACTCACCAGAGACTCTTTTGAAGTACATTGGTGGTCTACATAACTACATGAGGCATACCATCCTCATGTTTAATCTGACTAGTATAGATGAGGTATCTGTACAAGCTACTCATCTAGAGGCTAGAGGAAAGAATGGAAATCCAGAATTTGGGGGACCATCCCAACCCACTGCAAGTAAGATCAAGGAGAAAAGAAAGCATAAGTGGAAAGCAAGGAAGGCTAACACTGTAAAAAGGATGGGCATGATGATGAGCACTGTTGGATTCTGCATCCAGAGCTGAGACATAAGAAGTCCGAGGGCAAGAAGAAGAAGACTCCTGTAGCTATTCAGAAAGATTTGGGGTCAGAATCAGGAGATGAAACAATCATTGCAGCCACAGGTATAAAAGGTAAGAATTCTGAAACATCTACTAGTAATTCTGCTCAATCTGTTATTGATGAAGAACATGAGAGAAAAAGACATGAGATTTTCCATATTCGAGTTGCTTCCAAATACCAAAAGGTTGATACTTTGTTTGATAGTGGCTCACAAGTAAATTTGATTTCTGAAGAAATTGTAAAGAAATTGGGATTAGCAACTACACCTCACAAGAAACCATACCCATTAGGATGGTTGAATGATAAAGCACAGCTACAAGTGACTAGACAGTGCAAACTCAAGATTTCTTTTGGGTCAGCATTTGTAGATGAGGTTGAGTTAGACACAATTCCTTTGGATATATGTGGAGTTGTTTTAGGAAGTCCTTACTTGTATGATAGAAAAGCCATTTTCTATAGAGCTGAGAACAAGTATCTACTTGTTAAAGATGGAATTGAATACTTTGTAAGAGCTCATAAGCTCAAGAATAATTATACTCTCATAAACTCAGGGCAGATGAAAAGAATGATAAATTCGTGCAAACAATTCTTAATAATGTTTGTAAAGGAAAAGAAACCTGACAAAACCAATGTATTTGAGGGCTATAATGCTAAGCAGCAAGCTGATATAGAAAATATTGTTTCAGAGTATGATGTTCTGTTTCAAGAACCTAAAGGTCTGCCACCCAAAAAGGAAATAGTACATGATATTATTTTGCAGCAAGATGTTCCATTGCCTAACATTGGAATGTACAGGTTGTCTGCTTTAGAGAATACTGAAATCAAGAAGCAGGTGCAGGAGTTGCTTGAGAAAGGGTTTATCAGGCCTAGCACATCACCATGTGGGTCACCAATCATTTTGGTGAGAAAGAAAGATGGCTCGTGGAGAATGTGCATTGACTATCGAGCACTGAATAAGATAACAATAAAAAATCGTTATCCCCTTCCTCACATAGATGATCTTTTAGATCAATTAAAGGAAGCTGTTTATTTCACCAAGATGGATTTGCACAGTGGATACCATCAGGTCAGAGTTGCAGAGCAAGATGCATGGAAGACTGCTTTCAAAACAAAGCAGGGATTGTATGAGTGGCTGGTTATGCCTTTTGGCTTGACCAATGCCCCTGCTACTTTCATGATATTAATGAATGATGTACTCAGGCCTTTTCTTGATGATTTTTTTATTGTGTATCTGGATGACATTCTGATTTTTAGTAAAATGTGGGAAGAACACTTAAAGCATGTTAAGCAGACATTATATGTTTTGAAAAGAGAAAAAACTTTATGTTAAACTCTCCAAATGTGAATTTGGCAAAACCTCTCTAAATTATTTGGGTCATATAGTAGGGGGTGGTGAATTGAAAATAGATCCCTCTAAAGTGGCAGTCACTGTAAACTGGCCTAAACCCAAGTCTGCTACATAAATGAGAAGCTTCTTAGGAGAAGCACAATATTGGAGGAAGTTCATCTCTAACTTTTCCTCAATTGCAGCTCCCTTACATGCTTTGACAACATTGAACAAGGTGTTTTAGTGGGGAGGAAAACATCAGAAAGCCTTCGACACCTTAAAGGAAAAGATTAGTACAACACCTGTACTAGCGCTGCCTAATCTGCAAAGACCATTTGAGATCCAAACAAATGCCAGTGACTATTCCATGGGAGTAGTGTTGACACAGCACGGTAAACCCATATGTTATCATTCTAAGACTTTTAATCCTGCAGTAGTTAACAATCCTACATATCATAAAGAATTGTATGCATTAGTTCAGAGTGTGAAGAAGTGGAAACATTATTTAATGGGCAAAGAGACAGTAATACATACTGATCATCAACCACTTCAATATCTACACTCCCAAACTAAGTTGCAACAATCAAGACATTACAGGTGGATGGGTTTTCTACAACAGTTTCATTTAGTCATCAGATATAAAAAGGGCATACATAACATAATTGTAGACATGTTATCTAGACCCATTATAAATGCATCTACTATACTTAAGCATAATTCTGTCAAGGCAAAAAGGTGGAAGAATTGGATTATCATGTGAAGGATTGACTCTTGTATCATTGTGGGAAACTCTGCATTCCAAAAACAGAGAGAGTAAAGATAATTAGAGAGGCACATACTTCTCTGTTATCAAGTCACTTTAGGGTAAGTAAAACAGTTGCACAACTGCAAAGATTTTGTTATTGGCCAAAAATGAATGAGACAGTTTCTAGATATGTAAGAGGGTGTACTATGTGTGCTAAAAGCAAGCCCCACAATTGAAAATTAGGCCTGTACACTCCATTACCAGTTCCTTCTCACCGTTGGGAAAGTGTTTCCATGGATTTTGTTCAGGGACTACCTAAGTCTAGAAAAGGTCATGATTATCTATATGTTGTTGTGGATAGGTTCAGCAAAATGTGCATTTTGATACCTTGTAATAAGCAGATTATAGCTGAACAAACTGCAAAACAGTTCTTTGAGCATGTGTGGGTTCATTTTGGATTACCCACTTCTACTGTATCTGATCATGACACCCGATTTGTGGGGAAGTTTTGGTCGAGCATGTGGGAACTGATGGACACCCAACTGAAGAAAAGCACAGCTTTTCATCCACAAACCGATGGCCAGATGGAAGTAGTTAACAGGATAATGATCCAGTTACTCAGAGGATATTGCAACAAACATCCTAAACTTTGGGATGAACACTTGTGTTATGTGCAACATGCTTACAATAGAGCAAAACACTCTTCTAAATAGAGATCTCCTTTTGAAACCTGCTTTGGTTTCACACCAAGGTCTCCTTTGGATTTTGTCTTTGGTAAAGATACCATGGTTGATGGACACAGTGATGTGGACAAGGAAACTAGGTTCATTGAACAGATCCAGGAGATCCACCAGGTAGTACAAGAACAGCTGGAAAAGAGCCAAGCCAAATACAAGGCTAGGCATGACAAGCATCAGATGGAGCATAGTTTTCAAGTTGGAGACCAGGTCTGGATGTATATCAGCGAGGACAAGATGCAAAGTGAAGGTAAAAAGCTAAATCCTATAAGGTATGGACCTTTTAGGATACTTGAGAAGATTGGTGAAAATGATTTTCGCCTTGATCTACCAGCTTACATGCACATCTACTCAGTCGTAAATGCAGATTGCTTGAGATTGTTTGAACCTTCAATGGTTGAGGACCCTAAAGAGCAGAGTCAATTGCCTTCTATTGATGACCTACTACCTGAATATCTTAATGAGTTGCAGGAAGAGACAGTGTTGGACAGGAAGGTGAGGATGACGCGCAGGGGAGATGTTGAGTACCTTAGGATTGGGCTCAAAGGTTCAAAGCCAAGCAGTGCAAATTGGATTGAGATTGGACAAGTGAGAAAGCAATAACTTCACTTAGTCGATGCTTGAAAACCAACTTTTGGTGGTCCAAAAGCTTTTTCAGTGGGAAGGCTGTGATCCGAATCGGATCCATAGAAGATTATTAAAGAACCATGACTGTATCAGGTCGGAACAAATCTTTAAATAATCCAAAACAATGATCAAAAACACCCTGAACCAGTGGCAATGGCAACCAACATGGAACGACGAGGACCTCAGTCAAAGCGTGCTGACCGAGGCCCATGGAGACCGTGCAAGAGGTCAAAGTAGCCCCTGAGAGCCCCAGATTGGGAAAATAAGGAGGTTTTTGATGTAATCTTGCATCGTTGGGCGAACAGGGCCGTGAAGGAGGAAGCTCGAGAACATGGATGGATGGGGAACTGGAGAACCGTGGGCGGAAAGGTGAAAAGTGCTAAAGGACAAAGGTGGGACCCACGCTCTGGAAACCAACGGTATTGATCGAGGTGTCCTCAAACGGTAAGAGGTTTTGGACGAGAGTGGAGCGATTCCATTCATTGATTGACGCATGGCAAGCGGAGGTGAGAGCAAATCGCCGTTGATCATGTGCTATCGGTCGAGCAAATCAACTGCGTGAAACGTGCATATGGAATCGGATCTGGAGGCCCCAGATCAGACGACTGAGATCACGCTCGATGGAGGAAGCGGAATCAACGAAGGAATATGACACGTTTTAGAAGGATTTTGAATCTATTTGATCGCCACAGTGGAGGAAAGATTCATCCACGATGTAACTGAAGAGATGAACCGACGAAGTAGGCTGGCGCTATTTAGAGGAGGACATGTGGCCACTCCCTGAGTGCTGATGATGACGTGGAACAAGGAACTCCAAGTGCAGCTGCAGAAGGTAGATCGATAGAGGCGGAAGAGGAACCAAATAGTCTTGGAACAGATGGCCTAAAAGCTATGAACAGGGACATAATACACAGTTATACAGTTACTGAGAGAGTCAATCCGAGAGAGGGAGACAAAGGAACCAGAATCCCGAGAGGAGGATGGAACACATGGAAAAGACACTGAAGCAAAAGCAGAAGAGGATAGAGGGCTGAGTTGACCAAAGGTAGCGTCAAGCACCAGAGATCTTGAAGGTTCAAGCCATCCCATAGAGGAATCTGTTCGGACTGAGCACCACATTTGGCTCTTTCCACTGTAGACCAGAAGGTCATAGAGCTGGTAGGAAGAAAAAGTCTGTGTACTCAAGTGGCTTGGGGAATCCAAGAACCACCCTGCCAAGCAAATATGCTTCAGGAGAACTCATATTGAGTCCCTATATTGTAATTCTTTGCTTAAAGGCACAATAAAACAAGGCCACCACTGAAAGCTGGACCGGAGATGTAGCCCTGGAGACTAGGGTGAACTCCTTATTAATTTCTTATGTCTTTATGTTCGCTTACTGTATTTCTCTGCTATCTTTCCATTTGAATGTCTGTGTATTGGAAATATGATCGATCCGTTGCTTAAATAACACAGAATACACACCATCACATGAGATTGTAATACCTTTGTTTTAATAAATCTTTAACTGATGTCACTCATAGGGTGATTATCAGATCAATGTAAACTTGGTGGAAGCCAACCTTGAACGCGGCATAGGTTGACAACTTGTTAAAATTCGCAACTAGGGGGCAACTTCATGTGGGTCACCTTATTCATGGCTGATTATATTTTTCTTGGATTCCTCTCATCAAGAGGTGTAGGATTGATCTAAATATCATCTGATTCTGATAAGTATTTATGGAGATATGAATTTATTTAGATTATGGACTAATTGTCAAAGTCATCTAGCAACTTATGTAGGCTCAGAAGCCCAATAGACGCATCTATTCATCATCAACAATTTTCATATAAATACAAGGAGCATTCTCCTCATTTGCACACTTTACTTCTCATCACACATCTCTCTCTCCTGCGCAGAAAAAGAGTCTCTTCTCTCTCCTACACAGAAAGGTCTCTCTCTCACACGTGGGAAGGAAGGATGTAGTTTTCTAGGGTTTGCAAGATGTAGATGAAACTTTGACTAGCGTTGACCAGCATTCTCTCTCTCTCTGACTACACAGTAGGTGAAGCTGACTCTCCTTTGAAGGCCGTATTTTTTGGCAAAGGAACCAAGGTGATATGACCTCTGGTTTGATAGATATTGACTGCCCTAGTTTAGGGCTGATGCCGCTGATGCTGCTAATATAAATCAGACTTTTGTACTATTTCTCTCTGCTAAATTATTGAAGATAAAATAAGATTTGATCAAAGGGTTTCCCCATATTGGGGTTTGTCCATGGCTAGCCGCCACATCTTGTGTCACTTGTCTTGGCTTTTTTTCTATTGATTGTTTAAATGTTCTATCTGCACTTTACTTAATGTACATGTGAGTGCTAATCTGTGGATAATAAAAGGAAATATAAGTAAACTGCCCTAAGCATAGAACATACCATAATTTAACATGGTATCAGAGCTGAGGTGAAGACAAAGCCCAAGCAAGAGCAAGAGCAATCACTAAAGACAAGGCTATCTAAAAAGAACTATGGGGTCCTCAACACACTTCCCTGCTGAAGACAAACTCTGTGAGAAGTCTGACTACCATGGATGGAATATGTATCTCGATCTAACATTAGAAGAACAAGAAGTGTTGGACCATGTGAGAGGCAGAGTTGTCGAGCCTCCATCAAATGCATCTGCTGCTGCCAGTAACAAATGGACCTAGGGAGAAGTCAAAGCGAAGAAGATCATCTGAGACTCTATCGACAAGTGCTTGGTGGCCTATGTTTCTGAGCTGAACACCTCCAAGGAAATCTATGATAGACTGGGGAGTTTATTTAAAGTTAATGATGCAAATCAAGTTCTGTTTCTTAGAAATAAGCTGAAGGAAATTAAGAAGGGAAATGATGAAAATATGCAAGCATATTTCTTAATGATCACCGAGATCAAGAACGATCTCCTATCTATTAGGGAAGTAATTGCTGACAGGGAAATGGCACTCACAACTCTTAGAGGACTACCATTTGAATGGTATATATTCAGGACTACTATCCTCAACAATAATGTAATTCCTGGATTTGAGGAATTAATGGCCAGATGCATTCAAGAAGAAGCAATAATGGAAGAATAGGAAATGCCCACACTTAAAGGTCATCCTGCTGCCTTTTCTTCTCATGCTAAAAGAAGAAACAATTCTGAGGCTAAATCCAAAAGGAAGACTGGACCAAAGGGTGGAAAAGGATGATGTTACCATTGCAATAAACCAGGTCATTATGCAAGGGAGTGTCCTGATAAAAGGAACTCACATCGGGATGATGATCAAAATCCCTCTCAAGGCAATCAAAGAAATGGCAGGTCAAATGGCCGAGGTAAAAGGAGTGTTGGAAATCAAGGAAGAGGACAACCATTCAAGAAGGCAAGAAATTCTAGGTATGAATCTAACATTGTTGACAATAAGCAAGATGAGTATTATCTACCAGCTTCTCTCTCTACCACTGCTCCCCCGGACTCGTTGGGAAATTGGCTTATTGATAGTGGTGCCTCAAGGCACTTCATTGGTTACAAAGAAGCTCTCTATAATCTGGTAGAGAAAGAAACCAACCTAGAAATTGTTCTTGGAGACAATTCAAAATATCCCGTGAAAGGCGTAGGAAATGTCACTCTTCAATTGATTCAGGGTAATACCATCCACTTACAAGATGTACTATATCTACTTGATCTAAAAAAGAACCTGGGGTCCATTTCGGCAATGGAAGACAAAGGCTACAAGGTGGCTTTCAACGATGGCAAGGTACGTGTATGGAAAAAGGACTATAAGATGATTTTACTCTTGGGTTTCAAGTAGATTCATTATATCAGGTCGGAGGAAGTCCACTGGGTTTCATGACATGTGACACATCTCTTCAGTCCGAACTATGGCATCGGAGGTTTTCTCACCTTCATTATAAAGCTCTACCTGATGTAAGAAAAATGGTGACTGGGATGCTCGAGTTCAGATTAGAGGGTGTATGTCCAGGATGTGCCGAAGGAAAGCTAAAAAGGGGACCATTCCCCTCAAGCCAAAGAAAGACCTCCGATATATTGCAGTTAGTTCACTCAGACATATTCGGTATGATGCCTGTGAACTCCTTGGGAGGATATTTATATTACCTCACTTTTACAGATGATTATTCTCACAAGACTTGGATATATTTCTTGAAAAAGAAGGATGACGTGTTCTCTTGGTTTCGACACTTCAAAGCCTTGATTGAGAATCAACCGAAAAGAAGATCAAGATCCTAAGGACTGACAATGGGATTGAATATGAATCCAATGAGTTTCATAACTTTTGCAAAGAGGCTGGCATTAAGAGGCAGACCACTACATCCTATACTCCTGAGCAGAATGGTGTGGCGGAAAGGAAGAACCATACGATTGTGGAAGCTGTCCGTGCTATGCTCCATGATCAAAGACTTCCGAAGTTTCTATGGGCTGAAGCTAAAAACACCACCGTTTATGTACAAACTGATGCCCTCATCAAGCACTGGGTTCCAATACTCCTGAAGAAATGTTCACCAATAAGAAACCTGACATATCTCATTTTAGAATTTTTGGAAGCCCTGTATATTTGGAAAGAAAGGAATCTTCGTGGGCTATAGCGAAAATACTAAGGGCTATAGAATCTATGTGGCTCATCAAAAGGAAGTCAAGGTTAGTCATAATTTCACCTTTGATGAAGATATGACTCCTAACAAAGTAGACAATCTTCCTACTTTAAGGGGATCTAAAGAAGCTAACACCAGGGAACCGAAGGAAAAGGAATATGAGACAATGCCCGATGTGGAAGAACCTATGGATCTTGAGCCTGCCTCTTCAAGGAAGAGGCCTTCATGGCTTAGGGGGACAACTTAATGATGCTGAAGGGCACACAACTCCCTGTGGAACCTTCCGTGAAAGTAAGAAGCCGAACAGGTATCAAGGATACCAGACTATCATGAGAATGATCATCCAAAATGAGCCTTCATCATTCATAGATGCTGTCAAGCATCAAGTATGGAAGGATGCTATGACCGAATAATATGAGTCTATTATGAAGAACGATGTCTGGGATGTGGTCCCCATACCCCAGGACAAGACAATTGTCACTTCTAAATGGATTTATAAGATAAAGCATGCAACTGATGGAAGTACGGAAAAGTATAAGGCTTGTTTTGTCGCTCGAGGCTTCTCCCAAAAGGAAGGTATAGACTATGACGAGATATTTGCACCTGTTTCCTGATATACAACTCTCCACTCGATCATAGCCCTTGCTGCTTCACAAGGATGGAAACTACATCAGATGGATGTCAAGAATGCATTCTTACATGGTTCGATCAAAGAGGAGATCTATGTGGAGCAACCCAAAGGATTTGAGATTTATGATCGAGAATCTCATGTGTGTAGGTTGAAGAAGGCCCTCTATGGGCTAAAGCAAGCACCCCGACCATGGTATGAGAGGATCGATAACTACTAGATGAACCTGAGATTCACTAGGAGTGAAGCCGACCCTAACCTTTACTTTAAGGTTATAGATGACAAGCCTCTCATACTAGTGCTGTATGTTGATGACCTCTTCCTAACAGGTTCAGACCCTCTCATTCACAAATGTAAGAGGGAGCTAGCTTCTGAATTCGAGAGGAAAGATCTAGGACTCATGCACTATTTCCTAGGACTCGAAGTTTGGTAGAAACTAGGGGAGATTTTCCTATCTCAAGGAAAGTATGTGTTTCCTAGGACTCGAAGTCTGGTAGAAACTAGGGGAGATTTTCCTATCTCAAGGAAAGTATGTGGTGAAGATACTGGAAAGATTCGACATGGTGGACTGCAAGACTGTAACTACCCCGATGGAGCTTAACTTTAATAAGTTAAGTGTAGTTCTGCCAGACCCGTTTTATGAAATGCTACTGAGTATCGATAGCTCGTCGGAGCATTGATATTCTTGGTGAACTCTCGTCTAGATATATGCTATGTAGTCAACACTTTGAGCCAACATATGGTTGAGCCTCTTCACTCACATTAGATTGGTGCCAAGAATCTGCTGAGATATCTTCGTGGCACAATCACTCATGGATTAAGATACACTACTGGAAATGTGAGACTACTTGGGTATACTGATGCTGATTGGGCAAGCAATGTGGAGGATCAGAAGAGCACATCCGGGTGTTGTTTCTCTTTGGGATCTGCCTCGATATCCTGGATGAGAAGGAAGTAGAAGTCGGTGGCTCTGAGCACCGCCGAGGCAGAATACATTGCTGCTAGCATGGCCTCCTGTGAGGTAGTGTGGTTGCGAAAGCTCTTCAATGAGCTGTTTGGATTTACATTGGATACCACCATGATTCTATGTGACAACTAGAGCGGGATTCGTTTATCAGAAAATCCTGTATTTCATGATCGCTCCAAGCATATCGATATCAGGTACCACTATATTCGAGATATGGTGCAGAGAGGAGCAATAAGGCTCCAACATATCGGTACAGTTGAACAAGTCACTGATATTATAAAAAAGCCCCTAGGAAAGATCAAATTCCTAACTTTCTGAGAACGACTTGGTGTCATTTAGAGACCCTCTGATGAGGGTCAAGTATGATGTACTGAGCTCTGGGAGCTCCAGGTGGGGCGCGGGGTACTTCTTAGAGCGACATATGACCATAGGGTGATTCACCATACCCTGTTGGTGCTCTTTGTACAGGGTAAAAGGTTCAATCTTCCCCTGTGACACCCCGTGGTGACTATGGAACAAGATGATTAGTTCTCCTGTGGGCCTGGATGATGTGTTCTCCATGGTGATTGTGGAACAAGATGATTCATTCTCCTGTAGGCCAAGATGATTAGTTCTCCATGGCATCCACTGGATAGGATGATTCGCTCTCCTGTGAATAGGATGATTCGCTCTCCTGTGGACAGGATGATTCGCTCTCCTGTGGACAGGATGATTAGTTCTCCTGTCGAGGCATCCTACCTATGCAGTCTGGGACTCATGGGAAGTACCTCTCATCTGATCAATGAGCAGGGAAATGAGGATAGGGACCATAGTAGTACCAATGGACGCATCTTTGTATCTACCGTACTCCCTATGCTAGGATGACTTTCATTGATCTAGGATCAATGATACTAGTCTGGGACCAGTGAGAGTGGTACACACTCTAAGACTGACTTCAACTCAGTGGAGGATGGTATGATACATCCTCGATCATTTCTTCTTCTTCATAATTCGAGCAAAGCAGAGTAGAACTGAGTAGAGAAAATCAAAGCAGAGCAAAGCAAAGCAGAGCAGAGCAAGAAGGGTCAATCCATACTGGACAATGCATTTGATGGATGGACAACAGTGACAGTCCGACAAATTGCAGATGAAGTTCTCCCTAGTTGAGAGGGAGTGTTAAAATTAGAAACTAGGGCAAAACTTCATGTGGATCACCTTATTCATAGCTGATTATATTTTTCTTGGATTCCTCTCATCGAGAGTTGTAGGATTGATCTAAAGATCATCCGATTCCGATAAGTATTTATGGAGATATGAATTTATTTATATTATGGACTAATTATCAAAGTCGGCCAACAACTTATGTAGGCTCAGAAGCCCAACAAATGCATCTATTCATCATCAACGTTTTGCATATAAATATAAGGAGAATTCTCCTCATTTGCACACTTCATTCTCATCACACATCTCTCTCTCCTGCACAGAAAAAGAGTCTCTTCTCTCTCCTGCGCAGAAAGGTCTCTCTCTCACACGTGGGAAGGAAGGACACAATTTTCTAGGGTTTGCAAACTGTAGAATGAAACTTTGACTAGTGTTGACCAGCATTCTCTCTCTCTCTCTGACTGCGTAGTAGGTGAAGCTGACTCTCCTTGGAAGGCCGCATTTTTTGGCACAGGAATCAAGGTGATCCGACCTCCGATTTGACAGATATTGACTGCCATAGTTTAGGGCTGATGCTGCTAATATAAATAAGACTTTTGTACTATTTCTCTCTGCTGAATTATTGAAGATAAAAGAAGATTTGATAAAAGGGTTTCCCCATATTGGGGTTTGTCCCTACCTAGCCACCACATCTTGTGTCTCTTGTCTTGGCTTGTTTTCTGTTGATCCTTTAAATGTTCTATCTACACTTTACTTAATGAACATGTGATTGCTAATCTGTGGATAATAAAAGAAAGATAAGTAAATTTCTCTAAGCATAGAACATACCATAATTTAACACAATTGCGTGTATAAGGTCAGGGACAACCTTGGGCACTGGTTGATGGCCATGTGGAGGCTTGATTCCATCAGAACCCATAATATTTTTGTTTTTGTGACCCACGCGGTGTCCTTTGTAGCCCATAGGGAGGTGAACTACGCGACCTTTGACAATCCTTCTTCCAACGAAGGAAACTGGCTGTCCTTCGACAGCTCCCATGCAACCAACACAATGGAGAGCAACAAACAAGCATAATGGAATGGCTTGGTCTCATCCTTGGCCTCGCAACAATTCCTATCATAAAGACCTAGACCAGTTGACCTGCACACCCTTCGCACATTGTGCAGCTAGGGAGACCACGGGCACCGAAACTTCGTCCGTGTAACACTTCCTCATTACCTTCCTTGCTAAGATATGTGTGGAAATTTGCACTGCGGGTTCATTTATGGAGGTGATTGAGTATCCTCGTGCCTTTTCATGAGGTCAAATTCCTTCTTCATCCTTTCTGCTAAATCCTTTTCTCCTGTATTTCCACCACACTCCTTGGCCAGATTCAATCCCTCATATGGTAGGTGCATGATCCTGTGGATGAGCATGTCAGTGATGGGTATAGGCCCTCCTAGCCATAAGCACCCATCATGCACCAGAGTGAGTAGTTGGTGCACACAGGCTGTGTTGATAGGGGTGTGGTGATAATGGGGCACCCACAACAGGTTCAACAATCCCGAATTCTCCACACTGTAGATCCATTCCACCATATCTAGCGTGGTGACACTCGGGTCTGCATAGTAGACGTGCTTCATATAGTTAGCTGTTGCTAAGTGAGGGAACCTAGCATGATCTGCGAGGTCCCAATCTTCCATCTTTAGCAGTGGGATCTGTGCAAGTTGCGGACCTTCAAAGGGAACCTGCTCAGGTAGCAGGGGTGTAGAAATAGAGAATTTGTCTGAGTCTGGGTCCTTAGTGACCTACACCTTCCCCTTGCGCGAAGGGATATAGTTAGGCACCTTTGTGATGGGATCCATTCCCTCATCATCTATGTCCTTTGCACCCTATCCTTCCTCTGCCTCGAAATCGACAACCTTCTCAGGTTGCTTGTCTTTCTTTTGTTTTTGTGCCGCAGAGTGCTTCTTGGGCGATTCGCGCACTAGCACCAGCTTCTTCTGTTTATCCTTCTTTGTTTTATGTGTTTCTCTAGCCGAGGTAGGCTTCGGCCTAGGTGACCTCGGCACCATAGGCACAGGAGCTGGAGCTTCCATACTCACTACCTTTGGAGCAACTCCTTTAGAAGTGACATCTCCACCAATACTCATAGTCTCTGCAGGGCTTGATCCTAGCATCTTTTCAAGGATGAATTTATGATTCAACTCAGACAACTTAGAAAATGCAAGGCTCATGACTAAATCCTTCCAATACAAGTGATTCATAGGCAAAAGACAACACAACTCAACAAAAACTCTAAGGGTGCAAAGTTTTCTCTGTTGGACCGACACACGTAATTTATACGGGTTTTTGAATTCAAATTTGAGCATTCCCCCCAAATTCCAACCATTAATGCTATTTTGGTGATAGATCTTCAAAGATTTTGGCCTTAAATGCCGCTAGCCCACTCCTCTTAACCGTCTTTTGGCTATCAAATCGTGAACAGTGACCCCAATGGTCACTTTCTTGCTTTGCTGCGCAGTACCTTCCTTCATAGTGTAGCCCCCTACGCGCAACGTCATAGATTGCGTCTTTATCATCCTTCACGCAGCGTGCCTGCCATTATTCCTCCAATCCTGGCAGTGCATTTTATAGTCCTGCACTCCCTTGCAACTACCTGGAGAACTAAGACTATCCTACTGCCATATAGTCATTGCGCAGGATCCCTAGTATGCAGCTTCAATCGAATCTCATTCACTCTTCCCGAAAAAGGTTCTCCATTCAGCTTCGCGAGCTGAACTGCGCCTCCATCTATAATTTCTTTGATAATATATGGCCCCAGCCAATGCATTTGAAATTTACCTGGAAATTTATTAAACTTACTATCATATAACAAGACTAGGTCATTTACCTTGAACATGCAAAGCTTGATGTGTCGATCGTGCTAGGCTTTTTCACGTTCCTTCTGTACTTGCTGATGGAATCCAGCCAAGAATCGATCCTCTTCAATCTCCATCAGCTGCGTGAGCCATTCTTCCAAGGCTTCACAATCTGCCATACCTGTGAGAGCTGCTATGCATATACTAGGCACAATATACTCCATTAGCATCACAACTTCTATGCCGTAGACCAATCTGAATGACGTTTGTCCTATCAAGTTCTTGCAAGTATTCCTATACACCCATAGCAGTACAGGTACGCGCACATCCTAGTCATTTCGCTGTGCGTTGCATATCTTCGTCAGTGCATTCTCCAAAATATTGTTGAAGGCCTCCACAGTCCCATTGGCCTATGGGTGATATGGTGTACTCTTCTGATGATAAACCTGGAATTCTTCCATTAGCGTGTTGATCGTTTCATTCAGAAAGTGTGTACCTCTATCGCTCATCAACACTTTCGGGTAGCCAAACCTAGTTAAGACATATTCAAACAAAAACTTCATTGTTGTAGCCCCTGTACAATCCTTAACCAGCTGTGCCTCTGCCCATATGGTTAGATACTCCATTGCGGTGATGATGTAGCGCGCACCAATTTTCTTCCTTGGGGGCTGAATTGGCCCAATGAAATCAATTGCCCATTTTTCAAATGGTTGCAAAGATACTTGAGGATTCAGTGGCAACTCGTCCCTACATGATGGTTTGCCAGTTCGTTGACATGCATCGCATGCCCTAAAATACGCTTCGGAATCCTTATGCACTACTGGCCACCATAGACCTGCACGCAAAATATTATGCGCAATCATTTTTCCTGCATAGTGTCCTCTTTCAACTCCTCCATGAGCTACTGTGAGAATGATATTTCTCTCAAAATCTGGCACATATCGTTGCAATATCTCATCTGCACCCATCTTATACAAATGTCCTGCAATCACTAAAAAGTATGCCACGCACACTACTAATTCCTTCTTTTGCTACTTGTATACCCTTATGGTGCTATTCCCATAGTAAAAAAATGGATGATATATGCAAAATGATTATCTACTACGCACACCATGAAGAGTTGCGCATCTGGCAACCCTTCCTCCAAATTAGTTGGTTCCTCTCCCATTTTGATTTTCGACAGATGGTCAGGTCCTACATTCAACCTCCCTAGCTTCACAATGACCTCAAAGTCATAGTCCTGGAATAATAGCAACCATCGACAGATCTTCCCCCCCCAACACAGGCTTATTGTTGGGTCCCCATAATACTAGTGATTACCCCATTACTATTGTAGTTATACCCCTTATTATTATTGTTGTGCCCCTGTTGCCCCCATATTGTTATTACTGTGCCCCATAGAATCCCTCTATTGTTATTTTTGTGGATTTATATTATTACTGTTAGGTCGGCTGGATTATATTGTGACTACTTAGACTCCTATATATAGAAATGAGGTTTTGTCATTTGAATCATCCAAGAATTGTTCATTTATGTAATGTACCCTGCACACTAGTCAATGTGCATAAAGTCGGAACAGGGGGCAGGTCGGTCAACATCTTATGAATCGACAGAAAGCGTCTATATCTGGATATGAAACTGGTACAGGGGCTGCTGCGGCTGCTAATGATGCTGCCTATGCCACTGTTGCGTCTGGAACTGCTTCAACGACTAGCTATGATGCTACTGAGACTACTTTCTGGCTCAATGGATAAAAATACAAAAAGCTACCCACCAGCCGCTGGGTATGGAATTGCGCTTAGCTATAGGATCTAGGACTGGAGATGCTCGAACAAAAGAAGAAACTGCTGGACCGACTGCTTGAACGTTTAGCCGGGATATCACACATAAATAATCTGCACCGCCAGACATCTATCGTCAAGGCCTATATGTCCGTTATATTGTCAAGGTATTCAGGGCGAGCACACGGTGTCTTGCTCGGTGGGACGCATAGTGTGCACGGTGTCCTGGTTGGATGGATGTAGAGTGCACTATAACTGGATTAACGTGTGCGCTATCAATGAATGGGAAGGTCATGAATTGACTGTGAATGGGTCGCAGCTATCACTCTCGATTGGAAGACAAAAGCACCGGAGTCTAAATCTTCGATCTACTGATGGGGGATGGGAAGATTGGCTGGTCCTTCCCAATATATATAGCGGGAAGTCCACTCCTCTCTCCTCACGAAACAACCCCATGTGAAAAGAATAGTCACTTTTTTGATAAAGACTAATAACAAGTATTTGAGAGGTTAGGAATAGCTCCTCGTATAACTGCTCTCCTATCACTGCACCTATATCCTATCTACTGCATCTTATTACGTATATAAACCTCCCTCTCCTATAGCTAAGATTGTCATCCAATAACCAACCCGCCCTTCCTTACGCTACTGCTCGCTACTGCCCCGCATAACGCCGATTAGGAACAAGCACCGGTAACTTACCCATCTGCCAATCTCACGTACCGATCATTCCCAGCTTTCGTACCCATCATTTATAGCAGCTCACTACCGATAAGAGTACGCACCCACAGCAGAGAAAGCCCTACTCCTAACTATAAACAACAGCCCTGTTCCCTACTGCCCACGGGTCGCTATTACACCTGTTCTCGAATCACCCAGTTAGTCATCTTCACAACCAATAAACCTAACTGCTCCCTCCGAGGTTTTCTTTTCAATACAATCCGTTTCCGGCATGCGAAAATGTCAATAGAATCTCTTTATTTCAGCCATCAATTGCAGCAATCGTGTATTTTCCATCCCCGCCTATCCGTTCGAAACGTCGTGAAATGTCATTCCTAAAGAAATA
This sequence comes from Pinus tabuliformis, assembly GCA_031772625.1. Taxonomy (NCBI): domain Eukaryota; kingdom Viridiplantae; phylum Streptophyta; class Pinopsida; order Pinales; family Pinaceae; genus Pinus; species Pinus tabuliformis. Next base: position 385,850,609 of record CM062817.1, on the reverse strand, counting down.
AAAGGTGATAAAATAGCCATATCATTTATTTATCCCGGCATCCGCCTCAACTTATTTCTAACTGCCCTGTCTTCCACTTACGAAACACCCCAGCCACCCCCCCTGAGTAGCCCAACCGGCAGCCAGCCCGTTTCTTTATTTCATATCCCAGCCCGAATTCTCCCAGCAAACAGCAAGCGGCCGTGGAGAGGGGCGGTCCCGCGGACGGACAACAACTCACATAGTGTGAGGTGAGTGAGAGAGTCAGCGAGTAAGGTTCATTCCCAATAGCACAAAGCCCAGGAGTAGTTCTACGTTACCTTTTCTAAATACCATGTGCCCAGGAAGGTGGTGATTCTATGTATGTTACCAGTTAAACGTGAACAGTAGTCGTTGATCCCCGTACACAAAAAAAGGAGGTGTCATGCGAGTTCAGTACGTTACCAGGAAAAGAGTAGTGGTTAGTGCCTGTTTTATTCCCACGTGAATAATAGGAGGTGGTAATTCCATTTGTGTTACCTGTTCTCATACCCCGTGCCCGTAGGTTTTCGTGCCATGTGTGAACGAATTACAGTTAGCAACGGAAGTGGCACCAGTTTGTGGCTGATTGATTGACCACATCGGCGGCTTAGAGGGAGGTCCCGCCAACATAACATCTTTCCTAATAGGTTCCCACAGACGAACTACAGCCCAAATTTTGAACATGGGTTGGGTGGACGAATGAGGCCCAGGAGAGACCTATGGGGTACGACAATACGAATGGGGCATTACGAATCTGTGTTCCCACCTTTCATACACCGTATTGTCCTAACCGTCATCGGCTTCACTGATAGCCTTTTCTTCCTCTATATGAGGATGCCCTTCTTTTCCCCGTTGGGAGAAATGTATCTCTCCATCTGTTGCTTCCCTCGTATCAATTGGTATATTATTAGCCACCACGTTATTAGCAGCCACGTTATTAGTGGAAGGATGTTGCGATATAGTGCTCCAAAAGTTGGAACATTTTATAATATACCCCAAATCGTAACAGGTAGCATGTGCAAGAAGTCGGAACAGGCTAGTAGTCCGCGCGAATGGAAGCAGCGGGCTATGGCTATTGAACTCAAGGAGATGCTGGGCGAGATAACGGGTATTTCAATAAGGATCCTGGGCGTGATGCATCTAGAAATCGATCTCAATCTGCTCCTGCTATCACCTCTGTCCCTTTCACTCGGTAAACTGCGGGATTGGATTTGTCACTCAATTGGCTACTGGGGACTTTGAAACCGGAGGATCTCGGTATCAATCAAACGCAACTGCGGGGACTCTATTTTGGGATGGATCCGGGCGAATAGGTGATGACTTTCGAACAGGCTATGGGTGCTACAGGCCCTGGAACCAGAAGGAATGCTAGCTTAGCGATTGGCCTTGTCTCCGGGCGAAGGAAAGCTAGGACCTCTGCCTAAGGATGTGTTTGCCTCTGTTACCTCTGCTTGCTCTGTTCTTGGTGAATCAATGGGTTCAAGTCCATCAGCTTGGTAAACTGAATAAACGGACAGACAAAAAACTAGCTTTGGAACTGGATATGAATCTGCTTTATCTGAAAGGGATGTTGCAGGCTATTATTTCACTATTGCTAGGCGAGGTGAAAGTGGTGGAGAAGCTGGAACCGGATCCGCTAGTAGTGGTTCTTTATCTGCCCCCGCTTTGTGGTGCTGCTGGTCGAGATGATGGCTTTAGTCTCTGCTAGCTGCTTGCTCCGTTGCTACTTCAACTGCACCTGCACCTGCCTTATCACATGATTCCTTTGTTCCAGCTGATGCTTTCACTCGATCAACAAAAGGGACGGAGTCACTCACTATGAATATGGTGAGGCCCGTTAGGGACGGAGTCACTCACTATTCATATGGTGAGGGATTTCTCGCTCACCTCCCCAAAGAGGTGAGGGACTCGGCCGAGGTTACGAGGTCGAGGCCCGGTAGGGACTCACTATTCATATGGTGAGGGATTTCTCGCTCACCTTCCCCAAAGAAGTGAGGTCCGGAGGGCTTGCGCTTCTGAGGGCAAGGCCCGGCAGGCCCGGTAGGGGCTCACTATTCATATGGTGAGGGACTCACCGATTCATATGGGTGAGGAATGTATATCGCTTGTCTGTAATCAGACAAGGACCCGGGAGGGCGCTTCCTGTAATCGGGAAGGTCCCGGAGGGGCTTGCGCTTCTGAGGGCAAGGACCCGGGAGGGCGCTTCCTGTAATCGGGAAGGAATGTATATCGCTTGTCTGTAATCAGACAAGGAGCTCTCTTCAACCTGCTCATGGCTAGATCGATCCCAACACAAATTCTGGCCCCGCATCACCCAGCAGCGCAAGTGTGTCCTGCTGACGCCTCGAATCAAGCTTTTGTTGCGACATGCTATTGGGGGTTTTCTCCCCCATTGCTAGTAGGTTGATGGGTCGCACGCCCGGCACACATGTTAAGGTCTGGCAGATCTATCTTTCTTCCCCTCTTCATAGGAGGATGCGAAGCATAGCTCGACCAACGCCATCACTCTTTCCCCTTTAGGGCCAATTAGACCCTGCCTGATAATCTTACCCGCAGCTGAGGACCCGGAGGGTGAGGTAGCGAACTCTCGACTAAAAAGAGAGGGCGCTTTCCTCACCATATGAATAGTGAGTCCCTACCGGGCCTGTAATCAGGGAAGGAGTGAACTGAGATTACCACTTGAGGCTATACGTATCAGTTGCTCCGCTCATTGGAGGCCTTCGTCTTTCCACCATAGCTTCATCTCAGTCGGACCATGCCCACCTACCTTATAGCACTGTTAGTGAACAGTACTTAGAATATAAGACAGCGGGTCGCACGAACACGCCTAGCCCACTATACTAGCTCCTGAATTCTACAGAATAGAAGACAGCGCACGAACACGCCTCGCCCACCAATAAGAGAGAGTAAAGACGGATTCTGACCCTCTATTGGTACTCCGCATCTTCACGGAGAAGGAAATTCACTGCTTTAGTCGTTATTCGTGCAGGTCGCTACAAACACGAAATCCTGGAACTGGCGGCAGGCGATCTTTTCACATGATTCATCGTTACTCATGTCAGCATTCTCACTTCTGATATCTCCAGGTCCCTTCCCCGATTGACAGAACGTCCCGCTACTGATGGTTCACTTGGTTGGCGCTTTCTCGCCGGCGTAGTCGAGCCACTAAACGTACCTCTCGATGGCGGCGCCATATTCAGAGTGAGTCCATCCCGGACCTATGCTCGGGTATTCGCTGGGTGGGTGGGTAAATAGATCTCGATGGCGGCGATGGCGGCCTTTTAGTCGAGAGTTCGGCTGGCTCACCCTAGAATGCATAATTACATATAATATATGCATTGTCAATGGAGGTGATCCCAGAATGAACTATAGATCTACGTTGCTTACCTGAGCATAACGTAAGGGATATCCTTCCCAAGGGATATCCTGACCTTAGGTAGGATAACCTGATCTCCCTTCGCGGGGCAAGGATGAGGGGACGAACCGCTTGCTCGACCAAAGAGAGAGCAATGAATGCATTCATTACTGGCTGGGTTGCCCGGCGTAGGCAAGTCAGATAAGACCGGCACAGGTCCTATATTTCTTCCCCTAAAAGCCATTCTCTACGTCATTACGTCATTGTCGCTCTTATGATCTCTACGCGTCATTTCGACACTTTCTCGAGCAGACCACAGTGCATATATTAGATATGTAATTATGCTATCGAATTCATTATTCGATCGAGAGAGCGTGAATGCATATATTATATATGTAATTACGCTTTAGCGTCGTATGGGATCGTAGCTCGAATCATCGATCGTACCCGTAATATCGTATACAAATAGATATATCTCATTATATATGTCATTATGCATTTCTTCCAGTCATGAATTCGATATATTATATATGTCATTATGCATTCATGATGCGCAAGCAGGCTCGACCAATTATATTGAAAGAAGTTCCGCCAAGTGAAAATGGCAAAATAGGCCCGGTAGGGTGAGCTTGCCGAACTCTCGACTATAAGGCCGCCATCGCCTACTTTGCCAACAAACACGCACAGGCGGACCTAGACCCATGTGAGGGACCCTTAGAGATAATTCTGCTTGCCCGTTGATGATGTCTTGCTTACTTACCCTAACCAGAATACCTAGGAAGGAGGTAGGTTTGAACTGATAGGCAGGCCGCAGGACCACTGCATCAACTGATTGATGTGAAACCTGCCCACCAAGCGCTCCAAGCACTCCCACCTGTAAACAACTTGGCTGGGATCAATTGGCTGGGAATAGCTCACCCACTTGCCCTAGCTCACCTACCCTAGAAAACCTGGGACTAGCTCACCTACTTTGCTGGGATCCTGCTCACTTGGCCTATGCTCACCTGGGACTACGGATGTTACCTGGGCGAATGTTACCTGGGATGGTAGGAAGGAAAGCTGTTACCCGGGATGGGAATATGTTACCTGGGACGGGAGCTGGGGTCCTGCCCAAACATTATGACACAAGGCACAACAGGCAGGTGGGTGGTGCTATTTACACGGAGCTGCTTATGACGTGATTAGACCGTGCGACCTCTTGAGAAGATTTCCTTTATAAAAGATTGATCCCGCCTTGCCCGATGCGGACAAGCGACTACGTACCTTAGCGCGGGTGGAAAAAAAGCTATTGTCCGTTACCAACTTACCAACAAGCAAGCCAAGCAATCCAACAAGCCTACGATGCTCACTTGGATAATACTACTTAGCTGGGAATAATACTCTGCTCACTCACTTTGCTTGGCCTTGCCCTACTTCCCCTACTCTGTTAAAACACTTTGACGGGTTCACCCACTAGGTAGGCTGGGATCGCTCACCTGGGATGGGAATATGATGCGATGCTCACCCTCACTTTTTGAATATGCTTACTTGGCCGGGAATACCTTTGAAAAAACACTTGGCTGGGATCAACCACTTTGATGGGCTACTTGGCTTGGCTTGGATACCGGGATGCTGCTGGAAGAATTTTTAGATAGGTTCGCTTTCAATCCAATATGATTTTGAGATAAAGGAGGGGGAGGAAAAAGAAAGCATTAGATAAGTTGCTTAGCTTATTCTTGTATAATAACATATAGAATATATAATGCAATCATTTCATTATTACTGCTTGAGTTACTTGGCAACTTGATTATTAGAAAATTATGTCGTCGGACAAGAAACTTGAAAGGTCGAAGAAACCCCGGGCAGAAGATATGACACGACGGGCTAATGAAACAATGGCTTGCTTCAACTTAGATATATGCCTGGCCCCCTACCTTCCGCCTTAGGGATTTTATATTTAGGCTTGTACCCTACTGCAAATTGATTACTTGTCCATACATCCCAAGAGTTCACACAGCGCTTGATTGGCTTTATTCACTTTATTTATCCATAGAACCCCGGTTACATATTTTACCAACAATTAATGAATGCTATCTTTAGAACCCTTGTTCCCAACTAATTGAGGGAGGTTCACTGGTCGAGGGAGGAGAAAGGTAGGTTGTTAACTTATTTAGGTTACCCAGTAGAGGAGGTTACCCAATTGAGGATGTTCACTGGTCGATGTTCACTGATTTATGTTCCGATTAAGCCCTGTTCTTACCCTAATCTGCTCACTACCACTTGGCCCGAGCTCATCACCTACTTTGCTTGGGATAGCTCACTTGGCTTTGAAATAAAGACACACTTGGCTGGGAATAAAGAGCTACTGGTGGGTACCTGGGTATACTCCTGCCCAAAAACATTACCACACAAGACACAACAGCTAGGTTAGGTAGGCGGGGGGGTGGTGCGAGACGTAGTTGCTTATAGACGCGATTATACCAACCTGTTACCTCTTTGTTTATTAGTGTTGGTGCTTTATTCTTCTTACTTGATGAACTTGATCTATCCATCCCAGCATTCCCAACTTATGGTGGCGCATGTTCACTTATGGGTGGGGCATGTTTACTGGACTGGACTGGACAAAAGCAGAGCTAGGTGGTTACGTAGTCGCTTCTAAGCGTTTACCAGTTACCTACCTCTCTTTAGTTTAGTAGTGTTGCTTGATCCTTCTTACTTGATGAACTTGATTGATACCCCATCTTCCTACCCAGACCATGTTCCTGTTGCTTGATTTGATCCATACACCCCTTCTCTTCTGACCCAACCTTCCCAAACTACCCTTGCCCGATGCGGACAAGCGGCTTCGCCCTTGCCTTCCACATTCAGTTCGCATTCCCGCATCCCCATTACGCATCCCCACACGTCAACCAAGGCCCAGTACGCGTAAGGAAGGAGGAGAGGATACCGCCCAGGCCACGTCTACCAAGCAACGTGCCACACAGTACACGTATACCTTGCCATAACCAACTAACTATACCCCCTTAACCCTATACCAAATAGGGTGAAGTCTATATACGTTAAAACATATCTCATACCGAGCGAGTGTTTGTGAGGTCACTGATGAGGAGTTATTAATGAAATTGATGACACACATTGTGGAGGTTAGTAGTAGCTCAAGGGCCAACGGACGGAGTTGCCGTTTTAAGTGATCAATAGAAGGATATAATTTATATGAGCTGTTGCTTTCCGGTGGTATATATATTTATGCTGGCCGGTAGATGTGGTGCTTACCGATATATGCAGAGGTTCTGTATGCCAAAGGTGTAACGCGATAGCAAGAGTTATCTTATATGCTTTCCGGGTCTGGCTGCTGGTATATTTCGCCAGAGGTCCTGTATGCAAAGGTGAGTGGATCGATAGAGCGAGGTTTACGACAACGGCTTGGTTATATACAATTAAACACTTGTGGGTGAGGTGGATTCACTTATTCACCCAGGACAGGTTTACGAGGGAGGTCAGTAATTAACCCACCTTCCCAACAGAAGACGACGAGAGATCGAAACAAGCGATGGCACTAGAGCTTACCGAGATCCTTCCTACCTAGATCCGTTCACTTAACGAGACGGAACTTTAGGTTCCTACCTGTTTCAGTTCACTGAAGATATTAACGATACGGAAAAGGTGCCTAACCGCACATAGGACATTGGCAACAGAAAAACACAGATAGAGATATACGTAGATACACTACATAGCATAGATTTATTCGGTCCCATAGCACGAGTCCCATACGATTAATACCCATTCTACCATTCTCCCATTCCCACATTCCCCAATCCTCATTAAGCTTTCAGTTACCAATCCTCATTAATCTTCGGGTTCAAAACCTCCATTTAGGAAACTTGCTCTATTAATTTCCGCAATTCCTAGCACCTTTTGCTAGTGGGCACCTGAATCGAAAATAAAGGAAGAAGGGAGGTTGACCCGCTTGTCCGCATCGGGCAAGGAGAATCTGATATCTAATAGAAAGGCAAAGGAGGTTGCCCCTTCGAAGAGGCTGAATTCTAAGGTGTTGATCTATCTTTTCTATATTTTCTTGAGCTGGTTTCATAACATTTGGTATCAGAGCTTTGGATTCTAGGGTTTCGCTGCTCCAAACAGGTCATCGTGGAATTTTCGCTATAAATTTTTTCTGTGACGTTTCAGAAGTTGCAAAAAAACCCATTTGAGAAGAAATCACGCTGAACCTCGGGTCCGAATTTCAGAGCTTTTCGCGCTATATTTGCGGAGATATGATCTGAGGAAGTTGGTCTTTTTGCAGACTCCTGAATTACATTCCAAACAGGTGACCTGGGGAAAATCGTCATAACTTTCTTTCTGAGCATCGGATTGAAATTTTGTAAGAAGGTACAGAAAGAGGGTGGACTGTAGTTTTCTTGTATATATTTTTCAGAGTCAAAGGTTGAAACAGTGACACGTGGCACTTCATACAAGTTCGCTCTACTGAACTAGTCTACAATCAGGTCATTGCGGGAGATTGTGCATAACTCTTTCTTGGAGAATCCAATTTGGATCAGAATAGTGGCTTTAGAAAGAGGAAACAGAAGGCTACTATAGGTCACAATTTCAGAATTTGATGATTCGAAATTACAGAGATAAATCAGATTCAATATCAGGCTTCTACAAAGTGAAAAAAGGTGTGTAGTTTTTTTTAAATTTTTGCATAAGCTTGGTTTGAAGGAATTCAAAGGGCATAGTAAAGCATTATTATCAGTAATTGATGCCCCGAGGAAAGAAAATGCAAACACCTAGTAAGCAACCTGAAATCTCTAGCATGACTTATGAAGAAGAGGAATAAATGCAACATGATATAGCAAAATTACGAGACCAAGTGCAACAAGTGTCACTTGCACAAAAAGGAACAAAATCTAAGATGGATGGTTTAAAGAAAGATGTAGAAGCTAAGATGGATGGTTTAAAGAAAGGCGTAGAAGCTAATATGGACGATTTGAAGATACATTTGAAGAGAAACATGGAAGAATTGAAGAAGTTGCTACAAGAAAGGGTCACTAATGGTGAAAGGGTAGTAAAGGAAACTCATGATGAGAACAAAAGAAATGTTAATCATGATTCCATAGACTCTAATGTTGGATCAAAGACCCACCATATTCCAAAAATTGATATGAGGAAGTTTGATGGCAAGGATCCCGCAACATGGATATTACATATGGAGCAATTCTTCGATCTCAATAATGTGCAAAACACACAAAAGGTATGTATGGCAACTTTATATTTGGAACCAAATCAGTTTGTATGGTATCAATGGCTTTGCTCTCGTAAACAATTTATCACTTGGGCAATTTTTACAGAAGAATTAATAGCACATTATGAGGATACAAGAAGCAACACTTTTTTTAGCCAATTGATAAGTCTCAAACAAAAGGGTTCAATAATGGAGCACATTGAGGAGTTCCAAAAATTGAACATAAGGGTAAAAGATATTCCAGAGGAGCATAGGATTGATGTGTTCATAGGGTCTTTAAAGGATAATATCCAACATGATGTTCGCCTTTGGGAACCTGATTCATTAGAGAAGGCATTCAGGTTAGCAAGAAAAATGGAAAGCAAAATTATGGCAACCAAGAAGCATACCACTCACAACTATAAAGACGGAAGTGTTGTTGCCCCTAGTCTTCCACAACTTATAAGGTTGACACCACAACAATTGGAAGAAAAAAGAGCAAAAGGGCTTTGTTACAGTTGTGATAGCAAATACACTAAAGGTCATAAGTGTGCTGAGAAGAAATTATTCTACATAGATTGTGAAGAGGAAGAAGAAAAGGAGCAAGAAAGGTCAAAAGAAGAGGATATACTCCAAGAACAAAGCCTAGATGAAGAAAAAATAAATCCGACCATATCTTGTAATGCATTGGTGGGAATTACCACTCCTCAAACCATCAAGATAGAAGGACAAATCAAGAAGAAAAAGGTAATAGTGTTGATTGATTCAGGAAGCACCCACAATTTTATTCATTGTAAGGTAGCAAAAGAATTGAATTGCTTCCTATATCCAACACCAGAGTGTCAAGTGATGATTGCAAATGGAGGAACAATAAATTGCTCTGGAAAGTGCCATAATATCAAGCTATCCATGGGAGAATATGTATTGACTAGCCCAATGCTTTCCATTCCAATGGGAGGTGCTGATGTTGTACTAGGAGTCCAATGGCTACAATCCTTGGGTACAATAGCTTTTAATTTTCAAGAACTTTTCATCAAATTTTCTACAGAAGGAAAGGAAGTTGAATTAAGGGGTATTGCAGGGAAACCAGGAAAGATAATCAACTCTAATGGTATGACAAAGCTTCTAAAAAAGGAGCAAAGAGGTGTAATTGCACAATTATGTTCGCTAGATGTTTCCACATCGGAATCATCTATTTCTCCAGATCTCCAAAAAGTCCTGGACAATCATTCCAAGGTATTTGAGACTCCCAAAGGTCTCCCACCTATGTGTGATCATGATCATGCTATTCATCTGATTCCAGGAAGTGTTCCTCCAAACATCAGGCCGTACAGATATCCATATGTCCAAAAGAGTGAAATTGAACGTATGGTTGCAGAAATGCTAGAGGCTGGTATAATTCAACCGAGTCAAAGTTCTTTCTCTACTCCAGTAGTATTGGTGCACAAGAAGGATGGATCATGGCGCATGTGTTCGGATTATAGGGAGCTCAACAAGCTCACTATTAAAGATAAGTTCCCCATTCCTGTCATTGATGAATTACTGGATGAATTGCATGGATCAATTTACTTCACCAAGTTGGATCTTCGTTCAGGATATCATCAAATCAGAATGAAGATTGAAGACATTCCGAAAACGACATTTAGAACTCATGAGGGTCATTATGAATTTTTGGTCATGCCTTTTGGCCTTACCAATGCACCTTCAACATTTCAAGGTTTGATGAATTCAATTTTCAAACCATTCCTTAGAAAATTTGTGTTAGTATTTTTTGATGATATACTAATCTACAACAAGTCTTGGAAGGATCATGTTGAACATGTTGACAGGGTGCTACAACTATTGGAGGAGAAACAATTATATGCAAAAAGATCCAAATGTTTCTTTGGAGTCCAGGAGGTGGAATATCTGGGTCATATTGTATCTCATGAAGGAGTTAAGGTAGACCCTAGCAAAATTAAAGCCATTAAGGAATGGAAAATCCCCACATCCATAAAGCATCTGCGAGGATTTCTCAGGTTGACAGGGTATTATCGCAAGTTTGTTAAGAATTATGGGAGAATAGCAGCACCTCTAACAACATTATTGAAGAAAGATGCATTTTCATGGACTCCGGAAGCAACAAAGGCCTTTGAACATCTTAAAGAGGCAATGTGCCAAGCACCGGTCTTAGCTACACCGAACTTCACAAAAACCTTTATTGTGGAATGTGATGCTTCAGGAAATGGAATTGGTGCTGTTCTAATGCAAGATGAAAGACCCATTGCTTTTGAAAGTCGTCCAATCAAGGGAAAGTTTTTAAGAAAAGCTATTTATGAGAAGGAAATGTTGGCAATACTCCATGCACTTAAGAAATGGCGACCCTACCTAATGGGAAGACACTTCAAGGTAAAAACGGATCATGATAGCCTTAAATACTTTTTAGAACAAAGATTATCCTCTGAAGAGCAACAAAAGTGGGTCACAAAGATGTTGGGTTATGACTTTGAAATCATCTACAAAAAAGGGAAGCAAAATGTGGTGGCAGATGCACTCTCAAGAAAGGATGAGGATGTGGAAGCATTGTTGTGCGCCATTTCTATTATCCAACCAGATTGGATAAATGAAGCAAGGGAGGAATGGAAGAATGACGAAGAAGTGTGGGCACTTATTCAAAAGTTACAACAAGATTCCAGTACGTCTGATACATTTAGCTGGAAAAATGATTCGTTATGGTACAAAGATCGCTTATACCTCTGTAAGAATTCCCAGCTAAAACAAAAGATTCTTATGGAATTGCACACTTCTACCTTAGGAGGGCACTCAGGATTTTTAAAAACTTACCACAGGGTTAAGAAGGAATTTTTTTGGGATGGCCTTAAATCAGATATTCAAAAGTTTGTGGCGGAATGTTTGGTTTGCCAACAAAATAAAGTTGAAACAATTAAGACACCGGGTCTATTACAACCTTTATCCATTCCAAGCCAACGTTGGGAGGAGGTTTCAATGGATTTTATCACAGGTTTACCCAAGTCTGAGGGAAAGAGTGTCATCATGGTGGTAGTTGACAGACTTACCAAGTATGCACACTTTTGTGCATTATCACATCCATTTAAAGCCAGTACAGTTTCTACTGCATTTATGGAAACAATTCAAAAGCTACATGGAAACCCAAAGATTATTGTAAGTGACAGAGATCCCATTTTCACTGGAAATTTTTGGACAAAATTATTTTCTTGTCTTGGTACTCAGTTAGCTCATAGCTCATCTTATCATCCTCAATCTGATGGGCAAACTGAGATAGTAAAAAAATGTTTGGAAGGATATCTTCGTTGCTTTGTATCTGATAAACAGACACAATGGGTCAAATGGTTGCCTCTGGCTGAATGGTGGTATAACACTTCCTTCCATACAGCAACAAAAATGACCCCATTTATGGCACTTTATGGGTATCAACCACCATCCATCACATCATATTTAAGAGAAAATTCTAAGGTTCAGGCAGTGGAACATCACATCGAACATCAACAACAAGTCCTCCAACTCTTAAAGGATAACCTCGTGTTGGCACAGAATAGAATGAAACAACAGGCAGATCAACATCGCAGTGAAAGAAGTTTTGATGTAGGTGATTGGGTATTCCTACGGCTACAACCATATAAGCAAATGTCCCTCAAGCAAGCTAAGAAGGATAATAAATTATCACCAAAGTATTATGGTCCGTACAAGGTGTTGCAAAAGATTGGTACTATGGCATACAAATTGGAGCTTCCTGCAGCTTCTCGATTGCACCCAGTTTTCCATGTTTCATGTTTAAAGAAGGTTATAGGCGACAAGCTCCCAGTTCAAACAATATTTCCAGAACTTGACGAGGAAGGAAAAATTATATTGGAACCGGAAGCAATCACAGAAACAAGAACTCGACAGCTACAAAATCGATCAATTTCAGAGTATCTTATCAAGTGGAAGAACTTATCCGCTGAAGATTCCACATGGGAGGATGAGAATTTTATGCAGAAGTATCCATAACTACTCAAGCGTTGAGGACAACACTTTTTTGAAGGAGAGGGGCATGTTGGGTCCCTATAATACAAGTGATTACCCCATTAATATTGTAGTTATACCCCTTATTAATATTGTTGTGCCCCTATTGCCCCCATATTGTTATTACTGTGCCCCATAGAATCCCTCTATTGTTATTTTTGTGGATTTATATTATTATTGTTAGGTCGGCTGGATTATATTGTGACTCCTTAGACTCCTATATATAGAAAGGAGGTTTTGTCATTTGAATCATCCAAGAATTGTTCATTTATGTAATGTAAAGGAGGTTGCCCCCTCGAAGAGGATGAATTCTAAGGCGTTGATCTATCTTTTCTATCTTTTCTTGAGCTGGTTTCATAACACTTATTAACTAGGTATTTCAGGGAGGAATGATTTGTGTACATCTTGAAATGTCCGCCCAACAGATAGTGCCTTAAATTTTGAAGCGCGTACACCATAGCCAATCCTTCGCTCTCTGTCGTTGAGTAATTCTTCTTGGCCTTTGATAATTTCTTACTTGCGAAGGCTATATGATGGTCCAACTCTCCTTCACTGGCCTATTTTAGCACTGCATCCAATGCAATGCAAGAAGCATCGACATGTACATGGAATTCCTTCTTCCAATCAGGCAAGACCAAGATCATCGCGGTGACCATCTTCTCTTTCAACACATCCAAACTGCACTGAAATTCTTCATCCCAACAGAATGTAGCGTCATTCTTCAACAGTTTTGGACTGGTTTGACTGAGTGATGATAAACCCTGTAAAATCATTCGAATGGGTAAAGTTTTTATTAAACAGTAGAATGGAAACCAATGGCTATTGAAGGAGGCAAGGCATATTCTAGATCTAAATAAAAATCTAATTTCAACGGGGCAGTTAGGTGGTGAAGGTTGTATAACTACTTTTAGAGGTAAAACCTGGAAGGTCACTAAAGGAGCCTTGGTAATACCAAAAGGAGAAAATGTTGGTACATTGTATTTATGCAATGGTATTTCTAATTCTGTTAATGCTTTAACCTCCACAAGAGTAGATACATCATTATGACATCATAGGATCGGACACATGAGTGAGAAAAGGATGCATATTATTCACTCAAGAAATTTGTTGCCAGGTTTGGAGCATGTCGACTTGGATTTTTTTGAAAATTGTGTTTATGGAAAATAGAAGAGAGTCATATTTCTCAGAGTTGGGAAGGAAAATAAGAGTGAAGAATTAGAGCTTGTGCATACAGATGTATGGGGACATACTAAGGTTTCATCTCTTGGTGGATCTCCCTATTATGTTACTTTCATTGATGATGCAACTAGGAAAACCTAGATTTATTGTATTCAAAATAAATTTGATGTATTTGATACTTTCAAGAAATGGAAATCTTTGGTTGAGAATGAGATAGGAAAGAAGTTGAAGTGTCTCAGATCAGAAAATGGAGGTGAATACTGTAGCAAAGAGTTTGATAACTACTGTTCAGAGCATGGAATTTGCAGAGAGAAGATAGTTCCGGAACACCACAAGAAAATGGTGTGTCAGAAAGGATGAACAAGACAATCATGGAGCTTGCAAGGTGCATGAGATTGCATGCAAGATTGCCCTTAAAATTTTGGGTAGATGTTGTAGATACTGTTGTTTATCTAATAAAAAAAGGGCCTTCAAGTTCCTTGAATGGTGGTATTCCAGAGGAGGAATGGGCAGGTAAAAAGGTAAACTACTCATTTTTAAAGGTTTTCATTTGTGAAGCCTTTAACCACATCAATAAAGAAAATAAAACAAAACTTGAGGCAAAATCAAAGAAATGTACCTTCATTGGATATGGTGTTAATTATTTTTGTTATCACTTATATGATTATGAAATCACAAAATAATTAGGAGAAGAGATGTCATATTCAATAAAAAGGTCTTGTATAAGGATCAGATGTAGGAAAAGAAAACAAAGAATACATAGTGCTTGATGAGATCAACAAAAAAGTAAGGTGCCTAAAAATCATAATGATCAACAACCAGAACAACAAAAACTACCACAACAGTAATAGGCACCTCAAACACCTGACAATGGTGTTAAAAGATCTACCAGGACAAGTAGATCCCCTAAACGATACTCTCATTCATTATATTATGTATTGTTCACTGATTATGGTGAACCAGAATGTTATGAAGAAGAAATGTAGGTAGTAACTAGGAAGAAGTGGGAGATAGCCATTAAAGAAGAGATGGACTCCTTCGTACATAACCAGACTTGGAACTTAGTGAGGTTTCCTGCAGGTAAAACGACATTGCAAAATAAATGGGTTTACATGTTGAAGGAAGAATATTGAGGTAGAAATAGGTACAAGGCTAGAATTTTTGTGAAGGGGTTTACACAAAAGAAAGGTATAGACTTTGATGAAGTTTTTTCTCCTGTTGTTATAATGAATTCAATCAGAACTATTTTATGTCTAGTGGCAGCAAAATATTTGCATCTTGAGCAGTTAGATGTAAAGAAAACCTTCCTCCATGGGGATTTGGAGGAAGAGATCTATATGCAGTAGCCACAAGGGTATGAGGTCAAAGGGAAGGAGAAATTAGTGTGCAGGTTGAAGAAGAGATTATATGGCCTAAAATACGCTCCATGGCAGTGGTATCTGAAATTTGACAGGTTTATGTTTGAACAAGGTTATACTAGATGTCACTCTGACCATTGTGCTTATCTTAAAAATTAAAATGATGACATCTATATTATATTGCTATTGTATGTAGATGACATGCTTGCTACAGGATCTAACATGCAAGAAATTAATGTGCTGAAAGGAAAATTGGCTAATTCATTTGCAATGAAGGATTTGGGTGCCACAAAACAAATCATTGGTATGAGAATAACTAGAGATAGAAAGAATCACAAATTAATGTTGTCTCAGAGTGAGTACATACAAAAGGTGTTGGAAAGATTTAATATGCAGAAAGGGGACTGTGTGAGAGCGAAGAGGAAATTACAGTGGATCTATTGTAGGTTGTATCTTTTCATTTTGTTGGGTAATATAAAAGGAAGGATTGGTTGTTTCTTTGTGGACGTAGCCCCAATTGGGTGAACCACGTAAATCTGTGTCTCTCTTATTTTATGCATTTCTGTATTTGTGTTTTCGCAATATTTTATGTGTTTCATTTCTCCATTAATTATTTTTTAACATTTCCCATCCTAAAGCTTTGAGCTAGTAGGGTAAATCCTACGGGACTAGGGGTGAGGATTAACCCCCCACTTAAGGTGAGGGAAAAAGGCTATAATCAAAATTATACCTTCTTCTAAGTCACCCAGTAATCCATCCCAAAGTGTGCCCAAGAAAAATAAGCACAAGCACTTGATTGCACAATGAAATACATACCTTTAGGATTGGATGGCCCACCTTCAAACATACGCTCTTGACAGATGGGTGAGGGGACATATGAATGGCTTAGGGAATGAAGATCAACTAGCACAATATCGGTTACACTGGTGGCTATCAGGGCTGCTTGTTAAAGACAAATTTAACACAAACAAATCTCATATGGGGTCACCCACTAGTGTTGGGTAACATCTAGATCCCACTGGGACATGAGCTCTCTATAGAGTGCACAGATCATGCACTCGAATGAGAAATTCATGATAAGACCAACAATCCCCTGGGACCATAGACTTGTATGCTACACATCACAAACAATTGTTGGAAGCATCTGTCCTGAATGTAATTTTTGTCACCCATGTTTTCATCAAATAGTAAAAACCATACTAGAAATAAAATTCTATTCTAAAATGCAAGTCTAATCTAAATGCATCTACTCTAGCATGAGAACATGATATGATGATGTTAGTTATGTATAAATCAATATGTAATGCATGCTACTATACCATGCATGTTACATTATGAAAATACTAAGTGTAATCATATAGCCAATGTAACCAACATATTATTAGATCAATATAAAAGCACTTTCCCTTATGAACCATCACGAGGTAGGGGACTCAAATATCACTTTTCCCGTTGCAAGACTTGCTTGATGAATGGTAAAGGTGGGGGGAAAGAAAAAATGAGGACCATGCATCAAGGATCATGGATGAGGAGGGAAAAGAGGAATCCAAATCATGCAATGAGAATATAGAGAACTCAATGACCAAGCTCATAAACTTTCGATGAATAGTAAGCTCGGGCATGTCCTCCTTATGGCATGAAGAGATAGAATTCTCATACACATCCAAAATCACATCATCTTGATTATCAAGGAAGGAACAAGATGGAGTACAATCATCATATCTTGGGAAGAACCACAACCCCCTTTCAGGGCATTGGGAAGGCTTCTCAATTTCATGGCTCCCAAGAGATTCATTAAGAGGGTAATAAAACTCCTATTAGATACTAATTACATCATGATCATTGGATCGAGGATCATCATCTTGAAACATATAAAATAGACCTTTCTAGTGAGCCATTTATTGCCATGAAAATTTTCATAAGATTTGAAATATGGAGTCGCCAGGGTGAACTTGAAATTCCTTGAGAGATGTTTGCTTCACCCTACAAGCATTGACTTTGAATTTCAATGAAGAACTAGGTATTTGTTCTTCCAATGGAGTCGTCAGATATGGATCTATATTTTTCTTAAGGAAGAAGGTGAATATTTCATAAAGATATACTCGCTTCTTCCCTGGTTACAATGGGAAATGTTGCCATATAATCTAGCAGGGGTCCTAGGAGGGGTACCTATGGGACATCTACTAGACCAAATGACAATGGGACAAAGACCCATTTTCACCTCAGTTAGTGTCCCCTTCTCTTTATGGGCTTTCATAGATGGGAGGAGTCTTGATATGAAGGAAATCACCAATAATGATGGGATCAATGATAAGATATAAACTGATTGCCAAGGCCCATTCAAGGAGAGGCTCAATTAGGGCTTAATGATTCAAGAGAAGTTAAGGGATATCCAAGAAATTCCTATGAGTAAGACCTATACCTAGGGTTAAATATGTTAAATAATGATTATTATGCCTAAGACCAAGATGTCCAATATGATATGGGACATTTCTAGAAGCATTACAAGATGATTTGTCACTTCAAAGAGGATTTTCGCCTTACTAGAGAGACCTAGAATAATACTATGTGAGAGCTAGGGTTTATGAGCAATCGTGGGAGGAGTTACTCCAATTTTCTATCTAGCTCAAGATAGGATAAGGAAAGGGTCAAGAACTATCAATTACATGGAATTCTATGTGCAAATGACCCTCAATAAGACCACGAGCCTAAGACTTTCAAGATGAGATTTCAAAGGATGCAACTAAGACTTGAGTTTTCTTGCAAACCAACTGTGGGAATTGCTCCAAAATTGGAGGATCAACAGAGGAGACACCAATGAAGATTCTTGTCCAATTAATTTTGCAAAAAGTCTCCTCTAATGCAATTCACAGGCAGCCTTGGTTTTCTAAGAGAGGGGCTGACAATTTTTGCAGGAGATAAAAGAGAAAAGAAGGGTGACCACTAATTTTACTTGGATCAATGCCTAACCCTTGTGCTATGGAGTGTATGCTGATTCAAAATTTTGTCGAAATCACCTTCAAGGATGCTAAAAAATGATGCCCTAGCAACCACTCTTTAACATTTACCCACCCAAGATCTATGTACTTTCATGGAAAAAAAACAAATTTCAATCCATTAGGAACATTCATCTTCTTGTTATGAAATAATATGCGTAATCAACAATCTAACCTTCTTTGCAATGATTTTCAATAAATTAGGGCACACAAGAACTAACTAGTTGCAATAATTCCACACATTAAACATTATTTCAAGAAATATATTCAACAAATAGAAATTATAAGATAATAATAGGTATATCCAATCACAGATCAAGAAGCAGCCCTAAGAAAGAAAGAAAATTCTAGCTTCCAAATATATCGAAATGCATAAAGAGATCTCTAATAGAAATTCAAGAAGAAATGTGTAATTCATACAAGAGAATAGATCCAAGAAGTGATGATGATGCTCTAAAAAATGAGAGTTACATTTGTTTATATGATCCTCTTACTAATTTGAATTAGACTAATAGCCTCTACAATTATAAAATAATATGAAAATAATAATTCCTTGGTGACAAGCCCACCAAGTATCTCATAAAGTGATGAAGAAGCCATCCAAAGTGAGCTGAAATGATTAAACCATGGTGTATAAGGGTTGTTGTAAGGCCAAAAGGAGTTCGCAAGGTGCCATAATGAGGGTGAGGGCTCCATGGATGATGAACTTGGGGTTTGCCCCTTAATATCCGTGCAAATGATCATGTGGTGCTCCAAAGTGGCTTTGGGGCACAAGTAATGGTCTCATGGTTATCCTAATGAAAAATAAGCCTATAGACTGCTCCAAATGAGGGCACGGAAGATAGTGCTTTCCCTCCCATGTCTTAAGGATGAGACAAACCTCCTTTGGGCCTCAGATCAAATACCAAACCTTGTATATACTGCTAAGCTAGCTGGGGGCACTGCTGGTCCAAGTGCATCATCTCACATATAATGTGGGGCAATGAACAAGTTGTTGAAGGTGCTGAGGGCACCCATAAGATGAGACAATGCTATATCATATGACGAAGTCCCATGGCTCTCAACACATCCCTTACAAGCATCAATATGATCCTTTGGTGGGCTTGGGTTGTAGTTAAGTTACCCAACCCATAATGAAACCACCTGCCAATCATGTATAAGATCCAATGTGTCTCCTCACCTTTAGGTACAATAATTCATTAGTGCATCTAAGTGGATCAAGTTTGTTAGTTAAGGGTGCAAATGAGACTTCATAATGGGTTTCCATTCCAAATTTAGGGCTTTGAGAATGTAATGGTGTTACCTTCCTAGGTAGGAGTGGTTAATAGACAGCCATATTAGGTGTTCCCGACCCCTAAAGGGAAGGACATGTCCAAGGTACATCCTTCAAGTGGTAGGTTTCATGTGAATAATGATGAGGTGGATTGGGACACAGGGGTCTTAAGGCCAAATTCCATGGGCTCAAGGGTGGTAATGATGAGGGATGTCCACATATTTGGGTGTATGAATGTAGGAGGGAGAAATCATGGTACATGAGTTACCCTGACCTTTATGTTTTCACCCTTATTCATTTGCCTTTTGCCTTTTATTGTTTTTTCTTTTCTTTTATTACTCGAGGCTTCAAGGTTTGAGAGCTTTCTTGTCTATGGTATAGCAGTGATTACCCCCTTAAGGTGGGGAAATTTATCGCCCATGAGGGTGATGACGATAATGATAAGGGGTAGAGCTCACGTATGGATTTTTCCCACGTGGTAAGTTTTATTGGCCCGGCCATCTTTTGCATTTTGTGGTATTATTTCCTTTTGTAAGTGGCCGTGATATGATTCTATATTTTTTTTAGCTGCATCAACCTTCGAGGCATCATTCCAGGCTTGAACCAGACATGTGGACAAGGGGGGGGTGTGAGTACCAGATACTTTTGGACTCAGAGAGGGAAGATGAAGAAATAGGGCATGTAATTTGTGAAGGGGAGTGAAAAATGTGGAATGAGAAGACAAGTCCACGCTACCAAAATTGGGGTTTCCCAAGTAGTGCCCATCCTAAAGCTATAACCTAGTAGGGGAGATCCCATGTGACTAGGGTTGAGGATTAAACCCCCATTTAAGGTGAGGGAACAAGACTACAAGTGAAATTATACCTCTTCCAAGTCACCTAGTAATCCATACCCAAGTGTGCCAAAGAAAAACTAGCACAGGCACTCGATTTCACAATGAAAGACACACCTTTAGTATTGGATGGCCCACCTTAAATATATGCTCTTGACATATGGAAGTGAATATGAATAGCTCAGGGAGCATAGATCAATTGGAAAAATATCAGCTACACTACGCTATCAGGGTTGTTGGTTACCGACTGAAGACAAATTTAGAAGAAAAATTTATCCTATGGGGTCACTCACTGGTGGTGGGTAATAGGTCAGATAGAAAGAGTCAATAAAGTGATTGAGGATACACTAAGAATGCATGTGATGGAAAAACCATCAAAACAGGAGGAGTATTTTCACTTGGTGGAGTTTGCATGTAATAATGGGTACCAAGAATATTTGAAGATGAGCCCATTTGAGGCCTTGTATGGTAAAAAAAGCAACACACCTATGTGTGGGGACAACACAATGGACATGGCTATTATTGGGCTATAATTGATCAAGGAAATGGAAGAGAAAGTAGTGAAAATCAAGAAGAATTTAAAGGTTGTTGAGGATAGGCAAAAAAGTTATCTAGATAAGAACAAAATAAATAGGGAATTAAGAGTTGGTGATCATGTCTTCTTGAGAGTGAAAGCAAAGAAAAGTTCATTGAAATTGGGTAGTTGTGAAAATTTGGTAGCTACATTTTGTGGGCCATTTAAAATCCCGTAGAGGATTAGCCCAATTGCATATAGGATGGCATTGTTAGAATCTATGCATATTCATAACATGTTTCATATTTCATTTCTTAAAAGTATGTTCTTGATGCTAATAATGTAATTGAATAGAATATGATTTAGGTGGAGCTTAAGGGAGGCTCTTAGGTCTAGCAAGTGAAAAATTTGGGTAGGAAGGTCAAGGTGATCTAGAATCGAGCCATTGAATTCAGCCTCTTCGAGGGGGCAACCTCCTTTACATTACATAAATGAACAATTCTTGGATGATCCAAATGAAAATACCTCCTTTCTATATATAGGAGTCCAAGCGGTCAT
Source organism: Pinus tabuliformis (assembly GCA_031772625.1). Lineage (NCBI taxonomy): Eukaryota > Viridiplantae > Streptophyta > Pinopsida > Pinales > Pinaceae > Pinus > Pinus tabuliformis. Next base: position 385,829,321 of record CM062817.1, on the reverse strand, counting down.
AACATAATCAGAGCCGACATAACAATAATAATGTAAGGGCACAATAATAACAATAGTGGGCTTCTATGGGGCACAATAGTAACAATATGTGCACTACATGGGTACATCAATATAATAAGTGGGTTGTACTAATAACAATAAGGGGTTACACTAGTAGTATAGGGGCCTAACAGACACATTTCGGTCTTAGGGATGCTACATGGGAGGATGAGTATACTATAAGGGTAGAATACCCTCATATTTTTGAATAATATTGTTTTGTGTGTGGGTGAATGTCTCTGTGTGTGTGTGTGTGTGATGCATTTAGGACAATGCATACATAAGGGGGAGGAGAATTTAACACCCCTAGGCTGACCTTTGTGTGTGATGTATATATCATGTTTAGGATAATGAGCCATGGAGTACTTTGAGGCTAGTGTGCCCATGCACATATGTGTTTTAGGCTAAGTGTGCATGTATTTATATGCTTTGGGGCAAGATAACCTAGTTTTGTAAATATGAAATCACATGCATATAAATAAAATACTCCACTTTTGTAAAGTTAGACAAGAGATTGTGGGGGCCTAAGACTCGACAAATGTGAAAGTGGGGTTAAAGGGTAATGATAAAGGGCTTAAACCTAAGTGGCTAAGACAATACTGAAATAAGCTTAAGTCAAAAGTGCATATGTATTTTATCCAGGGTTCGTTAAGTGACCTTAGAGGATGCCATGTGTCAAGAGAGTGACATGCACATAAAAGTGAGGGTGTTATTGTTATGGGGGACACATTATTACAACATTATGACTAGAAGGATACCTGGACTGGTCGGAGGGGAAGCAAGGGTGACCCTATGATATGATGAACCTAGAGTAGAATCTGATAAGGATTTTGAGAAAATGGGATAGGTTCCCCAACGTGAGGTCAGAGGGGTACTTAGAGACCCATGAGGTAGTAGGAACTCTTGGAGACCACAGGGGTCTGGAACATCCCGAATTGACCAAGTTGGACATCCTCGAAGGGTAGTGGTACAACCCAATGGAATCAAGTGCAAAGAAGGGGGTGCACTACCTGGGTTGTGAGGTTGATGGGGGGTGTGAGATTGCTGGTAGGAGGTTGTTGGGTTTGGTACCTTGACCTAGTTATGATGGTACTAGATGTGCGCCTATATTAGGGTAATTTGTTGCCATATGGAGTTGATGCCCCAACTCAGGGGTGACCTACTGCTGAGAGATTATGAGCAATGTGGTCTATGGTTGGGTGGAATATCTGAGGTTTGTATCCAGTCAATGCTTTCTTGAAAAGATAAGTTTTTATTTTAATGTTCATATGTGTCCACTATAACAATTTATGTATATTCATGTGTTTCACATGAATAGTGATTTAAATGGTGTTATCATGCAAATCACATTTTGGTAAATGAGTGCATTGCATGATATGATACATTTTCCATGTTTAACCATTTCGATAGAAGCAAATTAAAGGGTAAATTTTATAAAAACCAAGTTAAAGGGGTAGTTATGCACCCCAATAGGTAGTTGGGGGCATTACATTATACCTTCTGTTTGTCGATGGAATCTTGTTATTCTAGAATGGATCGAGGTTGGATGCATCGAAGCTAAGGTAAAATATTAGCCTTTACTATAAAGCTACAAGTATGATGATAAATGTGCAAAAATTCTCCATGTCCTTATTTGGATTGCAAGTAGATACAAATCATTTCTAGACTCATCTCTTTCCTTGTTAGTTAATTGAATTTGATAATGGGATAAAGTGCAACATACCCAATGCCCTTTGTCCATTGATTATATAGGGTAATTGTTATAAAAAACAAATTTTCCACTAAGATTCTTGCTCTAATATCATATTGTAAGATTATCTAGCCATATAATCAAGCCAAAATCATATTCTATGGCTCTGATACCATATTTCCTCATCATTCTACTATTAATTTAATGAATGCATGCATGCATGACCATGCAGGCTTAGGAAAACACCATTAATCCATCATAGATACAAATGTAATCTTACACATGCATTCAAAATAACATTAAACTCATAATTTAAGAGCATTACATCAAGATAATCATGAATAAACCATGATACTTATATTTTCAGGGGATAACCATCAACTGATTTCAAATGAAAGATGTTCCACCCAACCATAGGCTCTTTGTTTCCCTCAATAATTTTATATAAAGGCCACCCCAAAGGAAATGTTGGGAGTCCACAAGGATGAAATTAGCTATGATTGGATCTAAGCTCTTACATAACCCAACGTCCTAGAATTCACAAACTGCAAATGCCTACAACTATCCCACTCCACTAGCTGTCTTTCCCCATCAACTTGCATAACCCAAGGAACGAGATCCCCTTCTCTACCACATAGTCTCTCAAGACGTCCCACTTCCATCCAAGGCTCCAACACGGATTACCCAATAAATCTCATTGTTGGGAACTTAGGAGATTCTCAAATATAATTAAATTTACTCATTGACCACCATCTCCCTTGCGCATGGTCACATTTTCTTCATAGTTTCATGGGAGCAACTTTCATATTTTATCATAGCCATAATATTATATACTTTCACGACATTCATCTCCCATAATTTCATTACAACCATAGGATGATAGCTTACGCTCTCAATGAAAATTCCTTTAGGAAGAATATATGTCAACTTCCTTTGCATGCTTAGAAACTATGAGTTATATTTGTATATTAGTGATACATCACATGTCTTCTTAAGAAGCCCATGTATCTATATTGGTAAGTAATACCAAGGTTGATAGGGATTATAATAATATAAAGAAAATTACTTAGGCTTATGAATAAAATAATATTATCTTATTTTGGACCCCACTTTGATCCCCATAAGCCCCCTTTTTTCCTTTCTCATGGAATCATAGCCCCTATGTTTTTTTTCCTTCTTAGTTTGTAGCCTCTAATGTATATTGTTACTAGTATTCACTATATTTTAACATATTGCATCATTTGGCCCTCAACCATTCATTGTACACACACACACCCACACATTGCTAATGTGGGGATAAAATATGAGTGTTTTGTTCCCCTTCCCATAAATTTTGCACCATCCTTGGTGCACATCACCATTATACACAATATTTTTTGCATCAAAATTTCAAATCAAATGCTTCCTCACATTGTATTCTTTAGTTCTTATGTTGCTTCTTTGGGTTCTAGTGCATCCATTTGTGACTTGAGGTGCGAGATCTTCCTTCTCTTCTTTTATATTTTTTGTTGGAGAAGGCGGGTGAACATCCGGAAGGACCTTCCCATACCTAGGTTGATCTCTTAAATATCTACAACATAAGTTGGATAGGCAGTTTCTCAGGATGTTCACTTGGGTTCAATTGGGCACGTATCAGAAGTTTTTTTGGAGTATTATTTTGGGGTACTTGTGGTTGAAGAGGAGGAGGCATCAAGGAAGGTGGTTTGGATGCCTGAGGTCTCCATCCATAAGATGAATTGTCCCATTGAGGAGGTTGGTGTGGAAATGGCTGAAAAGGAGGATTAACATTTTGGGGAGGATAAGGCCATGGAGTGGGCATAGACCAAGGTGAAGTGTTAGGAGGACACCAAGGTTTAAAATTTGCATTGTAATTTGTATTAAAAGGAGAGGGTAGTTCTTACCTTATTGAAACTACCTAGGGGCTTATAGCCTCTTCTGGTTAACAGATAAAATTTGCTCCATACTGCCTTCTTCTCCTTGGTATACAACTTTCAAATTTGGCAAAGATGGACATTTGTCAATAGAGTGATTTTCTTCACATACAGAACATATTACTATGACATCTACATACTAAGAGCGGGGTTGAATTAGTATTTTAGTTTTTTATTACAATTTAGTATCAAAACCATTAACCAACAACATCACATTAAAGGAACACAAGATACATATATGAACAATATATATATATATATATATATATATATATATATATATATATATATATATATATATATATATTACAAGGGAATCTACAACTTCTAGATTTACTAGCTATAATTGAAAGGGCTACAACCCCAGGTTTACCAATTTCCACTAGAAGGAGGCAACAACCTGCCGAAGGAAGCTACAACTTCCTTTCCTAGCACCACCTTGCCACCATTTTGAATAAAATATGAAACGAAAACCTCTTGGGCTCCCATATGAGGGTCAATGACCCAAATAGTGACAATATTCAATCACTGTTATCTCTGCTTAAACATGTTCAACTTTAGATCTACTCCAATAAGTATGCCATTGTAACTATGATCTCCAATGCAAAAAAATGGATTCTAATTCATACCTTAGCTGCTTCATATATGCCTTTGAACAAACCTTAGATTGTGCTTTTAGTTACTTAGCTCTCCCTCAGAAACTCCACCTCAAAAAAATAAAAAATAAAAAAAAATTGTTGATCTGCCTCGAAAGGTAACTTGGATCTGCTTCAAGAATTCTATAATGATGACATCAAGGTATGCTCCAAAATTCCAAAATAGTGACTTCAATATCTACTCCAAACTACTACAAGAATAACATCAAGATCTGCTCTAAACTTCTACAAGAATAATTTCGCGATCTGCTCCAAACTTCTACAAGAATAACTTCAAGATCTTCTCCAAAATTCAACAAGAATAACTTCAAGATATGCTAAAAAATTATACAAGAATGACTCCAAAAATTACTTCAAAAATTGTGCCAAATCCTTTAAATTTTTTCCAAAATTCCTTCCATAGATAGCCTCCCCAATCTGGCCTCTGCTCACTTTCGATTCATATGGTATGAACCCCATAAACACTTATTTTCTTCACTTGTTTCAACAAATATGAATTTTCCTTTAGATAATTTCTAAAATTCCGCCTCCCCATGCCTATATATAGTGTATTTTGGGTCTAGATTGGGCCGACTTGTCCACTAGCCGGGTCCACTTGTCCACTGGCTGGACTAGTGTTGGCTTGAGGGGGCCTGACCCAAGTTCAACATTAATTAGCCAAATAAATCCCTACACTACTGACCCTTTCGGCATCAGCCCACGGAGTGCGGACCAAGGTCTCACTTAAAGCAGTATGGGGGGATGCTGGAACCAAGTTTCCGCACCTTGAGATGGTTGTGATGTTGTTTGATTCCCTCTATCCCTGCCTTCGCGCAGGTCGCTTCGCTCTAGGGCTTGCAAGACGAGCCCTTTATTCTATCCTTTAATACCTCCGCGAAAGGGTATGATCGACCTTCACGCAGCCCTAGCCTGCTGCTCAGGTATTTTCGCGCTGCTATGGTAGTGTGCCGTGCAGATTCCCCAATTACTCTAAGTGACTTTCTTATCTTATCAAATAATTATAGTTAACACCGCATAAACAAATAATCGTAATTGCCTTCAATTATTCAACGTAATTGCATTCATTCGATGCATCACATAAGCATAATAAAGGAAATTCATAAATAACATATCAAGATGCAATAAAAGAACAAAGACACAGGAATTGCCGAATATTTCTCTTTATTGATATCTTCCAAGTGTTTACAAACTTTGTTTGCCCTGCGCACATAGCTGTAGGGGTCTGCGCACTCAGCTGCGGACTTCTACCCTAGGCCTCTGCGCACTCAGCTGTAGAGCCTCTACCTACGCTATGACCCAAGAATTAGACTTCTTACTTCAGAGCTATGACTCTCTTACATTCGTCATTATTGTATCTCCCTAAAACTACTTAGAGCTTAGCTCTTTTTATACAATCCCATGGTCCGCGGACCATGGGTAGAAATCTTACAGCAAACTTTACTTTACAAAACTAAGGGCGGACTACCCTTTATGACACATAACACCTTCACGCTCCGTGACCACAAAATGCAGATACTTTACCATTTTATTACAAAATTTAACTCAAACATGGGCTTTTAGCCCCAAAATTGCCCTTAGGGGATCCCGCTCCCAACAAGCCCCCAACACAAACATCGTGACTCGCCCTTGAGTCACTTGGTAGGCATGGATATCTTTGTGCGAAGCCCATCCAGCTCAACCTGTATGACCCCTAGCTCGGCCGTGCACTGAGCTACTGCTTGCTTCACATCTTCCACTGTCTTCTTGGTCACTGATCCTGCGCTGTCAACCTGAAGCTTTTGTTGCGTTGCTTGCAGAGTCACAAAATTGCCTTCAATATTTCCTGTGACCACATAAGCTTCGTCCAGCTAGGGATTTAGTCGCACCTTCAACACTGCTTCTTTATGCAACGCTTTGTCCACCTATTCCTTCAGCTACTTGGCCTCCTGTAGCTTGGCTAACCTTTGTGTCAGCACGACAATTCGCGCTATGCCCTTGACTTCATTGTAGCACTATTGTAGCTCGTGCACTTCTGTCTCCAACCTCTATATATTTGGGTCCTCCTGCAAGTTTGTCAGGACCTCAAATGATTACTCGAACAATTGCGTGCAATCTGCTACTGCACTTTCCACCACTGCTACTGCCTCTGTGACAGTGGTCGCCCGTTGTTCCTTTACTTCTAGCGGTGTTGAAGGTTGGGCCCTCAACTCTAGCTCGATAATTTGTAGGTTCAAATCCAACTGAACCTGTGCCATCTTAGTCCGAGTGTCGCTCACCCATGTGGCCAACTTACGGATGTGGACCTCGACTAGATCTTCCTTTGGAATGGCCAACTCTGGGACCATTCTGCATGCCTCCTCAATGACCTGCATAATCTTCTTGCTCTGATTGGTCACCTTGGTCTCAACGGTGATGGCAACATTTCTCTATAGGGCCATCTATTCGTTGTTGATCCACTGTTCACTGATCACCTGGAGGGCGCGGTGCTCTCAGGCCCTCAGTTCTGCAATTAATCCATCTTGCAAGAGGTGGAGTGCTTCATGTGGAAGCACTACTAGGTTCAAACCAACTCCCTTCAAGGTGCTAATATTGGGCTTGTCAGCCTCATTTTCCATGGTCAGTGCTCTATCCGGCAACACTATTGCACTGGAAGCCTTCGTGCATAACATATCGACAACCTCTGAAGTGTTGATAGCCAAGCTGGTAGACACCGTACCAGCTTGTGACGTGCAGGTCTGCAACTCCTGCAACCTAGTCTGGATGGCCCCTAGGATGATCTGTTGCTGTTGTTCAAATTACTGCAGGGCCTTCACGGTGACATCTCTGACTGTGTCACCGATATCATGTAAGTCACCCTCTATCAATGTGATAGGGTCCAGCGAGGTCTTGGTCGCCTTGGATTTCTTTCTGGACCCTCCCTTCTCTAGCTCTCTTGGGCGCTTAATGTGGGCGAACATCTCCTGAGGGTCCGTGCCATGCTATTTTGTGTCTTCCTCTTCGGTCTCAGGTGAAGGCAACCTCATGCCTTTGTCAAAGCCCCACTCTGTGCCACCTGTCTGTTTTCCTGCCTACTTTCCTACCTGTTCTGCTTGGGCCTTCTCAGTGGCCTCCTTTTTCCTCTTCTTGACCAGCTGCGCCATCTTTAGTTTGGCCTCCTCCTTCTTCTTCTGCATGGCGGACTTGCTCCCACCCACCGCCAAGTCTGTGGTAGTGCACCACTCCGCCAACCATTGATCAAGCATCGCATCAATGGTGTAATCCATGGTCAAATATGGTAATTCGTACTACTTCTGCGCAGGGTCCTTCCATGCCCTAATGGAGGCTCGATGGAAATCGGCTTTGAACTCAACATAGCTCTGCAGGTTAGCATACATTGTGGGCAACAATCGCGGCTTGCAATTTATGGCCATCCTGATATTCATCTCCATCAAGATCTAGAAGATCTTGTTGTCCCGAACTCACTACACGTCCTTGGTCACCCACAACGAAGCGCACTTCACTGCTTTAGGGAGGTTTGACGCGACCGAAGGGTACTGGCTATCTTTTGGTAGCTCCCATGCTACTAGCACAATCGATAGCAAGAGCCACGCGTAGTGGAACGTCTTTCTAAGCTCTTGTGCTTCGTGGCAGTTCGCCAGGAACTCTCCACAAAGGTAGTCCAACCAGTTAAATTGAACTCCTTCTGTGCACTTCTGTGCGAGCGCGATGACAGGCGTCGACATCTCATCGTCGTGACACTTCTGCATCACCTTCCCTACAAGGATCTACATTGCTACCTTCACAGTGGGTCACAGATGCTGGAGATAGCATACCCGCACAACTTCTTCACCAGTTTGAATTTTTCCTTCATTGACTCTGCGAGAGCCTACTCGCCACCCTTGCTGCCAAATATCATCGTCAGATTCTCACCTGTATACGACAGGTGCGTTATGCGGTGAATCAACCTATCTATGATGGGTATCAACTCCTACAGCCACAGAAACCCATCATGCAACAAGCACAGTAGTTGCTTGATGACCAAAACTGTCACCAGGGTTTGGTTATAGTGTAGCACCTAGAGCAGGTTGAGCAATCTTGCCTTCTCTACTCCCTTGAGCCACCTTCGTGGCACCAATGTTGTGATTCCCGTAATTAAATCTATGATACGGTGCATCAGCTGCTCGGTCGCCAGGTGTGGGAACTTCTCGTGGTCCGCCAAGTCCCAGTCTTCAAGCTTCAGTATCGGCACCCATGCCAAACGCAGACCATCAAAAGCAATTTCATCCGGTAGTAGAGGGGTTTGTAGGGGAGTCTTACTCTCATCAATGTCCTTTGGGACCTTGGACTTAGGCTTGCGTGGAGGGACATACTCTGACAATTGTGTAATAGGGTCTGCACCCTGGGCTTCAACCTCCTCCACCTCGGCTCCCACATCCTCATCATCCATTGGGATATCTTCAATGTCCTCCTCCTCTGGCTCTAAGTTTATGGACTTTCCCTTCTACTGTGTAGTGGGTTTTGGTGGGTTTCGCCTTGCTGATGCGTGCACCGGTATGGCAGGCTACTTGCCCTTCTTATCCTTCTCAGTTTCCTTGGTTGGGGTTGGCTTCGGTCTTGGCATTCTCAGTGACTTAGGGACCTCTGCCAATACTTCAGCCACTTCTGGAGTAACTACTTCTGCTTCTATGTCCATTTCCTATGCTAGCTCCTCTACTACTTGCTCGGTATTTATAACTTTTTCGGGTGTCGACGTAACACTATCTAATAGTGCTCACATCGTCTCTAGCAAGTTTGCAAACTCGGGAGTCTCTTTGAAATTCTCTAAAATTCTCGGTTCATGGATGCTTGGGAGCTCAACAACTGAATACTCAAAATGGAAAGTGTTTCTTGCTGGACAACCACTTGTAATTTATAGGGCATTTTGAATTCAAATTCGACCATGCCCCCAAAAATCGGTTCATTAATGCTAGATTGGTGGCAAATTTTCAAGGATTTGAGCCATAAATTTCATCTTAAATGCCAATCGCCTGCTCCATTTGGCCTCACTTCTGTCATCTTTTCATGAATAGTGACTGTAACGGTCATTTTCCAGCCAACCTGCGCGATTTCTCCCTAGGTAGCACAGCTGCCTCCGCGCTTCCACAGACCCAGTGACACTTCCTTGCTTCGCACCATCCTCCAATCGCACAGCTCCCCAACCTGGGTAGTGTAGTTTATAGTCTTGCACCTCCTTTCAGCTACTTGGAGTGCTAAGGCTATGCTACCTTCATTTATTCACATGGCCGGACCACCGTTGTATGGCTTCAAGCGACTGCCATTCACCTTTCCTAGGAAGGGTTCTCCATTTAATTTGACCAGCTATACTGCTCCTCCATCGGTAATCTACTTAATGACATAAGGCCCTAACTAGTGCATCCTAAACTTCCCTAGAAATTGACCAAACTTACTATCATATAACAAAACTAGGTCATTTACCTTAAATGTGCGCAAATTAATATGTCAATCATGCCATGCCTTTTCGCACTGTTTTTGGACATGTTTGTGAAATCCAGCTAAAAAGCTTTCTTCCTCTAGTTCATCCAGCTGTGCGAGCCTCTCCTCTAGGGCTCTGCGATCCGTTAGACCAATGAGTGCTATTATGTGCAGAATAGGCACTATATATTCCATAGGCATTACGCTTCAATGCCATAAACAAGCCTAAAAGGGGTTTGTCCAGTCAATTGTTGGCATGTTGTTCGATAAGCCCATAGTACTGCAGGTATGCGTAGGTCCCAATCACTTTTTTGAGCATTACAAACCTTGGTCAGCGTGTTCTTGAGCAATTTTTTGAACACTTCCACTGTCCCATTAACCTGCGGGTGATATAGTGTACTCTTCTCGTGGTATACCTGAAATTCCTCCGTCAACGTGCTGATCGTCTCATTTAGGAAATGCGTACTGCGATCACTTATCAAGATCTTCGGACATCAAAATCACGTCAATATGTGATCAAAGAGGAATTTTGCAGTGGTCACACCTGTGTAATCCTTCACAAGCTGTGCCTCTGCCCAACGAGTAAAATACTCCATCGCGGTGATAATGTACCTTGCTCCCATCTTTCCTTGAGGCTGAATGGGTCCCAAAAAATCTATCGCCCATTTCTCAAAGGGTTGCAATGTCATCTGAGGATTCAAAGGCATCTCATCCCTCTGTGATGGCCTGCCAGTCCTTTGACACACATCACATGCCTTGAAATATTCTTTTGAGTCTTGATGGAGGGTTGGCCACCACAACCCTGCGCATAGAATCTTCTGCGTGGTCGCTTTCCCTGCATAATGTCCTCCCGCGACGCCCCAATGAGCATCTGAAAGGATGATGCTTCTTTAGAACTCAGGTGCATACCATCACAATATCTCATCAGTCCCCATCTTGTATAGATGCCCAACAATGACAAAGAAATCTACCGCGCACACCACTAATTCCTTCTTTTACTGGACAATGTATCCTTCCAGTGCAGTACCCATTTTTAGGAAATGTATTATATCCTCAAAGTGACCATCCGCGACACGCACTGTAAATAGCTGCATGTAAGGCAGTCCTTCTTCCAAGTTAGTGGGTTCCTCCCTGTTTCGATGCGTGACAGATGGTCTGGTCCCTTGTTCAATCGTCTAGGCTTCACAATAACTTCAAAATCATATTCCTGGAACAATAAGAGCCACCTGCAAATTCTCCCCCCCAACACAGGCTTATTGACCAGGTACTTCAATGCAAAGTGATCTATATACATCTTAAAATGGCCTCCCAGTAAGTAGTATCTATACTTCTGGAGCACATACACCATAGCTAACCCTTCACATTTGGTGGTGGAATAGTTCTTCTCTGCTTTAGATAATCTTCAGCTTGCGAACACGATAGGATGGTCCAAGCATTCTCTGCCAGCCTGTGTCATTACTGCTCCCAGTGCTATACATGACACGTCGACATGTACATGAAACTCCTTCTTCCAATTTGGGAAGACTAGAATCGGTGCGGTGACCATCTTTTCTTTCAATATATCCAAGCTCTTCTTACAGTCATCGTTCCAACAGAATGTGACATCCTTTGTCAACAATTTATCCATAGGCGCGGTGATCTGGTCATAATCTTTGATAAAATTTCTATAGTATCCCGTATGTCCTAGGGTAGCACACAACTGTTTCACACTCCTCTGCGCTTCCAAGTTTAGTATCACTGCGATCTTCGCGGGGTCTACCATCAGTCCTTGTTTGCAAACCACATGCCCCAACAGGTTCCCAAAAGGAACACAAAACAGACACTTCTTGAGATTGAGCGCGATCTAGTATCTTCGACAGATATCCAGCATTAGGTGCAAGCTTGCTACATGGCATTTAACCAGCCCAAACACGGTCCAGTCATCAAAATATAATTCCAAGAACTTATGAATAAATTCCTTGAATGCAACAACGACTACGCGGCCATCTTTTAGAGTCTCATGGTGAAATTTCCCGATCTTGTTGCTTCAGATCCGGATAGTTCTCTCATCCTAAGATCTGGACTAGAATCCATCATTGAAAAATTTAGGAAAGAATGCCATGCATTCTATATTCAGCATGAGAGATCCATTATCACTAAAAATGAAGAGAAGCTTGATCAGCTTGCTTCATCTTTTCATGACAATCTCCAGCAGCTTGCTGAACCTTTTGCCAATATTCAATTCACCAGCTACTCTGGTCCCATTTCAAGTAGCACTATTGCTGCACAATGGGTCTCTCATGCCATTGCCTCTTATAACAGACAAATCAATCAATTCTAGATTGAAATGATCGAATGTCGTGCCGCCCGCACTGCTGCCCTAGCTACCAGAAATGCTTCCAGAGAAGATTTGGCTAAATTAGCCAATAATATACCTCGGGAAGAAGCTATCTCAGTCTTGGTCCAAAAAGAGGTTGCTAGATCTCTTCAGACCCAGCAACAAAAGTTGGATGCTGCTCTCAAACCTATTCAAGAACAAATCGCTTTCCTAATAGATTTGCAATCTTCCAACTCTCCTAAGTAGCAACAGCAACAACATCCACTGCAGTAGTAGCAGCAGTAGCAATTGCGCCAAAAGCAGCAACAACGCAGAAAGTAGCAACAGCAGCAACAACGCAGAAAGCAGCAACAACAACAACAACAGCAGCCACATCATAGAGGGCTGCAGCAACAACGACAACAACATCAACAGCAGAAAAAGCAAAAAAGGCAGCAACTGCAACTTTCTCAGCAACAATCTCAACAACAACATCAGCAGATGCCCCAACAACATTACAGGCAACAGCGTTAGCAACACCCCCCAATTGCCCAGCAGTCAAAAAATGGGGTAAGCAGAGAGAGATTCCGTAGGGGAAGGAGGTCCACACTATCTGCTGCTGGGCCATCGCCCTCCATTCAAAACCAAGCTTCTCTGAACACTGGTTTGAATCTGGGGGCTGTTCCATTTGTGCCACAGTAGAAAAGCATGCTTCAGAACCATGCACGGGCGAAAAACCAAGGGAAAGGCTCCCTTAGAGTAAGCAAATCCCGAACCCTTTTTTGGCTGCCCTCTATTAGCCCTTTTTCTTATCTTTCTTATCTGATTGGAAAAATGACTCCTTCTAGGTTAGATAGTCGGATTAGCAACTTAGCTATCCATAATCTTTCCTCTGTCTCTCTTTCCTTCAGCCAAGAAAAGCTTTTGGGCTTAGGGCACAAATTTATACCCCGGCCTCCTCCCATGACTGTAGAAAATATTCTAAATGAATATGCCTATTTTTCCAGACTTTGTCGTCTCAGGAGATTTTTCGGTCCTTCTACAGATGATGTTTACAATCCTTTTAGATTGCCAAACTCCTCTTGGGAACCTCCTATTCGTGATCCTGATCTGAATCATGCTCTTCATATTGGTCTTACCCTTCTGCACAATAAGATTGCCTCTATTGATTTTTCCCACAAACCCCGTTTTTCCAGGTCCCAATTGCTTGCTCTAAGGAGCCTTTGCCGACTCCCTATTGTCATCAAGCCAGCAGACAAAAATTTGGGTATTGTGGTTCTAGACAAAGATAGATATGTTGCAGAAGCTCTCAGGCAACTATCTGATCATAATGTCTACAGGCCTTATTCAGCAGTTCCCTGGACCGCCATCAAGAGAAAGCTCAGCCAGCTTCAAGACAGATTCAACAATCTCCTTACAGTTCAGCAGTGGGAATATATTCAGCAAGTCAAAATCCATAAAGCTAGAGCTTGCATGCTCTACTTTCTTTGGAAGATTCACAAAAACCCTCCTGTAGGAAGGCCTATTTGTTCCTACAAAGGGTTCATGCTTGAACCTCTTTCTAAGCTTCTTCATCATAAGTTTCTTAGTACTTTACTTACTCAGCCTTCTCATCTGCCTGATTCTATTTCTCTGCTCCAAGTTGTTGATTCTAAAACCTTTCCTGTTGAATCTCTTCTTGTAACCTTTGATATAGAATCACTATATATAAGCATTCCCACTCAATAAGGCTTGCATGACTTGAGGGAAATGTTGCTTCATAGCTCTGCTGAATCTTTCTCCTCTAGGGATATTGATTTTCTGGTCTCTGCAGCCAAACTTGTGCTTTCTTGGCATTTTCTTTTGTTCAATGGTTGCTTTTTCCGACGAGTGAGGGGGACTGCTATGGGCAGCAACATTGCTATTGTCTATGCTTGTCTCTTCCTTTGTCATCTTGAGCGTGAAGTTTTTAACATATTGCCTTCACCTGAGATTGAACTGTTTAAATGCTTCATTGATGATAACTGCTTAATTTGGACCAACTCAAAAGATAGACTGCTCCAATTTCTGGATTGCTATCAGTCTATCTATCCTGAGCACATCCATATTACTTACTGCATCTCTTCCACCAGTATCAACTTTTTGGACCTCATTCTGTTTAAAGGTTTAGATTTTGAATCCTCTGGCAAACTCTCTACCAGGTGATATCAAAAGCCACAAAATGCCTATCAATACATTCCATTTTCTTCTTGGCACCCTTGTCATCAAAAGGTTTCCTTTGTGGTAAATGAGTTACAACATTATCTTCTTTGAGAAAGCAGTGAAACAGGTTTTTTGGAGCTATAGAGATATTTCTACTACAGGCTTCGGTCCAGAGGATATCCTCCTGACTTTCTTTAGGCTTGCTTCGCCAGAGTTCATTGGGATCAGAGGTCCACACTTCTTCAGCAGGTTTATGCGTGAGGTCTAGTACATACCGGTCTCAAGAGGGCCCCCATGGTGTTAAAGCTAGACTTCTATGAAGCTACCAGAGATTTAAACCTTGGGGGTTCCCTAAACCCTAAACTTCATGGAGAATTCCAGAACTTCCCTCAGTTGCAACATATACCTAGACCTTTGATCTGTTTGCGAAATCCTAGAAAGATGGGCACATTCTACATGAGCAGTGCTGACCCTTGATCTTGACACTCTCAGGAGCATCATTCTTTGTCTACAGTTCTTCATAATTAATTAATTAATTAATTAATTAATTAAATTATGATGCATAACAACTAGTTTTTGAAAGGCTAGCTTTTTGTAACGGCTAGTTTTCATAAACGGCTAGTTTTTTGTAACAGTTAGTTTTTTATAATGGCTAGTTTTTGAAAGCTAGCACTACTCTTATTCAGTTTATAAGGACAGCTTGCACTCATTTGTTATGTATCACTAATGAGTCCTATTTCTTAGACGAAACTAGTTTGATGTATAATACATAAGTTTTTATGTGCATCTCTTCTGTCCTCTGTTTTTTAATTTTTTTAATTTCTTAAGTTTTAATTTTACTCGGGTTTTTATTGATCATAGTTTGATTTATTTCCACTTCAATTACTTTTTGGTACCCTAAACCCTAAACCCCAAACAACCCCACTTAGTTGCAAAGGTTGTCTTGCTTCTGTCCTCCGGCACGATTTTGATCTGGTAGTACCCAGAGAACCCATTAGTGAAGGAATATGCTTCCTGGCCACCTACATTTTCCAACACTTCATCAGTGAATGGAGTCAGGAAAGGATCATGTACAGAAGCGTCATTCAGCTTTCTGAGATCCACGCATATCCTTATTTCATCCTTCTGCTTTTCTTGTACCACCATTGGACTTACCCAGTCAGATTCTTCCATAGGCTCAATGATGCTTGTTGCAAGCATCTTGTCTAGCTCTAAGCGGACCTTCTCCTTATATTTTGGATTGAGACGGTAAGGTCTTTGCTTAACTGGCTTCGTGTCGGGCTTTAATGTGATCTTCATCATACCTAGGTCCCAGATCCGTGAACTTGGCAGGGAATAAATCCTGGTATTCGCGGAGCAATTCAACGACCTTATCCATTGTCGTGTCATCCCAGTAGTCTCCAGTCTTCGCAAATTTGGGTTTTGCCTTCATACCAATGTTTACTTGTTTAGTTTTCAATGGCACGGTTATATCAGGGTTCTCAATTTGTGGTCCTTTAACCTCGCGATGACCTTCTGTTTCCAGAATGTTATTCTTCCATGGATCCTCGTCCTCTTCTTCAACAATTACATTATAACATTCTAACGTGTGACTCAGTTGAGTAGCCCATTCAGGCTGAATCAGGTCTAAAGGGTCCTGCAGTATCCTAAAGATTACTGCTTTCACCTCTTGTAGCACTTCATCAATACTGTCAAACCCATCCTAAAAATTGAATGTCATCATGAATCCCTCGCGCAGGATATCCCATTTTCCCGTCCCATGGTGGAGCTTGGTTTCTACATACCAGTTCATCGGGGCGATATCCAGGGTGTGACAAAACAAGTGCACCCATTCAGGTTGGGGCTTTTCTCCATAAGCTTGGGTCCATTTGGCCAAATGTGCGCGCGGATCATCCTACCCATCATACTTGTCTGTCATTCGCATCTTAGGCTTCCTGAATCGTGTTCTCATCATCCTCCTACATTCGTGCCAATTATAAAAAATTCCCTTATGCGTACCCCACCATCTTGCAGGCGTAGCGCGCAATGCCCAGTCCAACACCTAGAAGCATTTCTTTTTTGGTGCCTCCCTTTCAAATGCATCTCGAAATATATGTACCTCATTTAGACAATCATAAGTAGGCATATTTCTTACCTCTCAAGACACTCAACACAACGATCGGGTCATCATGTTGCAGTTCAAAGTAGTTACTTCATGTAACTGGTTCTGCCAGTGCTCTAACTCTTCATTGGAGTCTGAAGTGCAGGAACTCTCGCGATCCCATGTAATTCGTCCATTTGCGGTGGGATTCACCCAACCTTGGTCTCGCGCTGTTATCTTATAGATATAGTACAAATCGTCATCACTCTCATAATCGTGGACTGGTTTAGTATAGTGCGATCCCTCAGCAGGTTCTAGAGGTACTATTACGCGTAGCGATTTATTCTCAAAGATCATCTTTTTCTTCTTTAGATTGATTACCCCGTTCATATCAGTGGCCCAATCAATTCCTAGGAGTGCAGGATAGGGATTGTTGTCATCCACCATCTCTATTACTTCAAAATTAGCCAGCGCGCTCGCACCTTCAATATCCATAGTCACCCCCTACAGCCACCCCATCGGGATGATCTTCTGCTGATTAGCCATCCTAAGCTGAGTCGGAGACCATTACAACGCAAGCCTCCCCATTTGTTCTCAAGTCTGCTTCAGTAGGACATTCACGTTGGACCCCAGGTCCAAAATAACTTGATCCATTTACTCTCCTATCTGTGCGGTTAGTCTCATCTTCTGTCCCATTCTTGTTTTATTCTTACCAATCCTTCGTACTACGTGTGGCTCACCCGACATGGTTCTAGCACATTTATCAATGAGCTCTTGTAGCCCTTTCACAGCCTTACTATCGCGTAGTAACTTCATACATGTCTCCAAGAAAGTTGTGAGCATAGAGGGGTCCATCTCCTGCTCAGGCTTATCCTTGCTTCCTGAGGTGGAGGCCTCAGTGAAGCTCTTCTTAGCTTCCATGAAGGTTTCATGCGTGTACTCCGAATCGAACTCAGTCTCCTTCGTCGAAGCTTTTCGAACCCATGTACTATCTTTTGGCTATTTCCCCTTGTCATCTCCTATCACGATTCCACTTATGAGCACTATATTTATATTTGGATCCTCTTCGCACGGCTCAGACCTCATCATTTGCAGGTTCTGAGTCGGTGGAGGTGGTAGCGCCACTTTGTCACGTATCCTAGCTATCAACGTAGGAAAATCTTCTATTTCATGATCAAACAATGTGCAATACTTGCACGACGAACGTGTTAGGTTAGTGCAATCACAGGCATAGTGTCCTGGTCCTCTGCAATTGTAGAAAATCAATTGTCCTCGACCTCTACTAAGTCCTCCTCTGCCTTGGTCTCATCCATGCCCTTGAAATACTATTCCCACCATCCCTATGCTCTGGTCTGGGAGTCACGTTTCTGCCTGAACCTTGTAGGCGAAAGTTCTATCCATCATTAATTCATAACTTCTGCAATTACGCTCATCATTCCTTATCGACCTACAAAAGTTGTAGAACAGCTGTTGCGGTGCCTGTACAAACTTCTGCAGCAAATGACAGTTATCGTGGCATGTTTTCCTACTACCTGACAGATAGCGCACCATAATGCAGGGCCCGCACTAGGTCCTGCTTGAGCTTCTAGCCTTAAAGGCATCAATCCCCCTCTTGCAATATAGTTCACAAAAACTAGGCAATGGTCCTTGTCATGTCCCTAACTCTTGCATTTCAAGCACCATACCTCCTCGTGCACCTTTGGTTGAACCGTCCTATCCTGCTTCAGACTTTGCATCTCAAGGCATAGGTTCTTCAGCTGCACATGGATCTGCTGAACCCCTAGGTTTGGATCTTGCATCAGAGTTTCATGTAGTCTCATGGCAATCTCCAAGGCCTCTACCTGAGTGGTTATCTTTTGCTGCGACAATGCGACCCTTAAGTGTGGTAGTAGCAAAGCCACAAACCACTCGTGATGTTGTCAGTCTATCAAATTCGTGTTGGCTTCATGGATTGTACACTTCAACCTCTGATCTAGTTCCCAAGGTGTTTCGCCTAGTTGCATCGCGATTTATTTGAATCCCACAATTGACTGTGCCTCAGATTTAGGCCTACTGAATTCTGTATTCAGTGTTGTTTGGATGTTTGCCACTCCAGAATTCGGGTTATCATTAGAGTACTTAATATACCAGGTTAGAGCACGATCTTGCAGAGCACTAACCAGTGTTGCCTTATTCATAATATGATCATCTATAACACCTTGAGCTTCCCATATAGCCCTTACAACGAACCATAATTGGTCTGAGTCTTCATTTCCCAAGCCTTTGAACAAAGGCAACTTCACTGTATTTGCCATACTGAACTGCGGTGGAGGTGATGGTGGTGAAGTTGGAGCTGGTGTGAGTAGATGTGGTATTCGTGGGAATCCTTGTCTTATTAACTGAATAACACTTCACGGAGAAACCTTCGCTATCTCTTCCTTGTCACCTCATGGAGGTGAAATCAAGGGACTATACTCCAGACCCTTTTTACCTTCATTCCTGTAAGTTTTTCCGCTTCGCGTAGTTCCAAACATTAAGGTAGCTGCATAAGTCGTTTTTTGCACAATAGCATTTTAATCTAGGTATTCAAAGATTTTATGTAATTACCTCGTGGTCCTTTGAAAAAGCGTCGCTCCGCCTCACTATAGTTGACTGAGGTGTCGACCGTGAACTTAGTCACAAATCCTCCTATGACTCGATCGAGCCAATGATCAACATCATGGGCGATCTTGTCCTCAGATGCTTTCAAATTCTATATTAGCTCCAGGGTCCAAACAATAGGACCATCAAGTTTCCACCTTCCTTGGCTATCTACTAGCTTCACGATCCACTCATATAGATCAATAGGGAAGGAGCAGAAAAAGATATCGTGGATCTCTGTATACAGGTATCTGTCCAACTACTGTTCCTTTGTTAGTTGCGAGTTTCTGTTCTCCTACGCCACGAATTCGTGGATCTTTCTATCCAACCAGTCTCCAATATCCTTCTTAGTTGGATTCCAGTGATACAACATCACACATTTCTTATGCAGACTCTGGTCTCGACAACAAAACCATTTGTTGGCTTGAGGGTGCATGAGCCAGGTTCAACATTAATTATCCACACAAATCCCTACACTACTTGCCCTTTTGGCATCAGCCCACGGAGCGCAGACCGAAGTCTCACCCGAAGTAGTATGGAGGGATGCTGGAACCAAGTTTCTGCACCTTGAGATGGTTGTGATGTCATTTGATTCCCTCTATCCCTGCCTTCGCGTAGGTCGCTCGCTCTAGGGCTTGCAAGACGAGCCCTTTATTTTGTCCTCTAATACCTCCACGAAAGGGTATGATTGAACTTCGTGCAACCCTAGCATGCTGATGAGGTACTTTTGCACTGCTATGGCAGCGTGCCGTGCAGATTCCCCAATTACTCTAAGTGACTTGCTTATCTTATCAAATAATTATAGTTAACATTGCATAAAGAGATAATCATAATTGCGTTCAATTATTCAACGTAATTGCATTCATTTGCGCATCACCTAAGCATAATAAAGGAAATTCATACATAACAT
Source organism: Pinus tabuliformis (assembly GCA_031772625.1). NCBI lineage: Eukaryota > Viridiplantae > Streptophyta > Pinopsida > Pinales > Pinaceae > Pinus > Pinus tabuliformis. The sequence continues at coordinate 385,809,489 of CM062817.1, read as the reverse complement.
ATCATGATGCAATAACAAAACAAAGACACCAGAATTGGTGAATATTTCTCTTTATTGATATCTTCCAAGTGTTTACAAACTCTGTTCGCCCTGCGCACACAGCTGCAGGGGTTTGCACACTCAGCTGCGGACTTCTACCCTAGGCCTTTGCGCACTCAGCTGTAGAGCCTCTACCTATGCTACGACCCAATATTTAGACTTCTTACTTCATAGCTACGACTCTCTTACATTCTTCATTATTGTATCTCCCTAAAACTACTTAGAGATTATCTCTTTTTATACAATCCCATGGTCCACGGACCATGGGTAGAACTCTTACAACCCACTTTACTTTACAAAACTAAGGGCGAAATGCCCTTTATGACACATAACACCTTCACGCTCCACGACCACAAATGTGGAGACTTTACCATTTTATTACAAAATTTAACTCAAACATGGGCTTTTAGACCCAAAACTGCCCTTGGGGGATCCCGCTCCCAACAACTAGCTTGAGCAACTAGCAGAATGCATAGTGAATATTAGAAAAATCATTTCTCCTCAACTATGAGGATTTAGAGGGAGTTCCATATACCATTGGAAAATTATCGGAATAATATTTCTAACCAAGTATGTCATACTTCCATTTGAGCTAGGTAAATGGAGTAAAAATGCATTCAAAGATAGGGTATCCAAATGGAGTATCAAAAATCCATTTCTCTTCAATCGTGAGGATTTAGAGGGAGTGACATATACCATTGGAAAGGTCTTGATTAGAGATACATAATTATATAGTCCTTCCTTGAATTTTCTTTGGATTTGACCACCTTTTCCTTGATTTTATTTTGATTGTCAGTTTTTCATTTGGGTTTTTTGTTTGTTTGTTTGTTTTTTTTGTTTTTTTGTTTTTGTTTTTTGCTTTTTGTTTTTTTGTTTGTTTGTTTTTGTTTTTTTTTTGTTTTGTTTTGTTTTTTTTGTTTTGTTTTGTTTTTTTGTTTTGTTTTGTTTTGTTTGTTTTGTTTGTTTGTTTGTTTTTATTTTTGTTTTTTTTTAGGGCTTCTTGAACTATTATAACATGATTTTATCTTCCCAAAGCTAGGGAATCATCCTTAAGATTATGGCTTTGACATCAACGACAAAATTTCTCAATAATTACCCATTCACCCTTTTACATCATTGACAACTTTCATTCTATAGTTGAAATTGCTTTTGGGATTGTAGCTTCTTCTGATTAACAAATGAAAGTTGCTCCACACTCCCTTCTACTTCTTGTTATACAACTTTCAAACCTAAAAAAGATGGAGATTTGTCAATAGAGTGATTATCTTCACATATATAACATATTTCTATGACATCTAAAGGACACTTATTCCTAGGATGTCCTTTAGTGCATTTAAGGAAAAATATAGCTAATGCCCTTTCGTCTTATTTCCTCTTGACCTGTAGTGTATCCATCTGCATAAAAAAGGTGTGTAAGATCTCATTTTTTATGTCCTATAGCATACCTCTAATCTCATTCTTAGTAATTGTGGAGGAGGAAGAGGGACCTACCAAGCCTTTGTTTGCTCTACCTCTTTTTCTATCAGCTTTAGAGTGATATTTGAATATAATTTTGATATCATCATAGTTGAGCTTATATATGTCTCCATTAGCCAAAAGGTTGAGTGTTTCCATTAGTTTTTTTGTAACTCCTTGTATTAGTACTAACTTCAAGGAATCTAGATCTAGAGTGAAATTGTGCGCTCTTCTGTAACTCAACTAAATATTTCCTTAAAATATTCCAAAGACTCATCTACTTATACTTGAGTCATTATGAATATCTCGCCTTTGGTGTCTCTTGCTCTGCAATAATCCTAGTACTTAGTGTTGAAAGCTTGTTTCATATGCTCCCATGAAGTGATGCTATCCATTTCTAGGCTCATGAACCAACAAAGGACTACATCCTTTAGAGTAGAAGGGAACACTTTTAGCTTCTACTCATCAATTGTGTAGCCATAAGTTCCACAAACTAAAACAAACTCAAACACAAAAGTGTCAAGATCTTCATCTGGTTGCTCATCAGGGAGGGAAAATCCTCTTTTTTCACTGATGGATTCATGACTCTCCTTTTTAATCCACTGAATTTCCTTTGGAAGTGTAGTGACTCTATTAATCAAGTCCTCATCAATGTATATGCTGAAAATCCCAAGGGTCTCAACTTTGATTGTCAACTCGGGGTTCATACAAACTTAATATGGGATGCCACTATGTGTGTAGTATGTACTTATCATTTTCCTCTGTTGACTTTTATATGCTTGAAAACACTGAGATGAGATCTAGTAACTTAGAGCCATACTAACTACTCTATGCTACAAGAAAAATTTAGAATTGCAGGAAATGGAAGGCAATAAATAAACCTATGCTAATTGCAAGAAAATGAGCAAACCATCTTAACTATTATGAAATAAAATCATATTTATTCTATTGTGTTATGAAATCAAACTCTCAATTGAAATAACGTAAGTAAATAACAAACCTTAATTATGCAGGAAAAATACAATTTCTAAAACAAAATAGGTCAAGAAATCTACTTGGTCTCTTGGCTTCTAAATTCTATATTTATGGTTCCAGGGATGTTGTAACACATTAAATAATATTATTCATGAGTTGGATGCAAGTTTGGATGAGTTTCAAAAGAAAAATGCAAAGTGCTATAGGAGTATTTTCTAGAAGAGATAGTCCAGTGAGCAGTGAAATGTGCTAAGGATGTGGTTTGAAAGAAAAGGGATGCTATGAAGGATAAGGAATGAAAATTTACTCATGTCCATGTCATCATGTCAATTATATAAGGATTTATTCAACAAATGGTTGGTTGTAGAGTTTGTAGCTCTACAAAAACAAGGGACTATATAGTTACAACAAGCAATAATGATAGCCAACAAATACACATCAACAACTAAAGTGAATTAAAATGCATGGAACGAGATGCTAAATAAACAAGATAATAATTTAAAAATCTACCATCTATATCTCAAATAATGTGCAAGAAAAGACTATTCACAAGAAAACTAATTAACCCTACATAAAAAAATACTCAGATTTTTTTTTTGCAGAAATGGACAAGTGCATAAAAGGTAATAATACAAAGGGGGCCTTGAGCACCTAGGGTGAGCCCTAACCCAAGGAAGATTAGATCCTTGAAGGAAAATAGTCTAAGAACCAAATATGTATTACATTAACTTGAAAATTTCTTATACATCAAAAAGTTGCAGAACTGAAACTCCTAAAGCTCTCTATTGCTAATGCTTCCACTAACTTCAACTATCTGTTGTTGGAATAAATTGTAATTGATGTCAAAGGGCCATATGCATGCCATTTCATTTGATAGGTTTCATGCCTTGTGGGTCTTTATGGTTCTATAAATATTCAAGTTTAGCACTTGTTCATAATTTTCCGCAAGTTGAATGGCTTTGAACCCACATAAAATGCATGACACAAACAAGCTTAATATGGTCCAAACCCTAATCAAAGTGATCTGTTAATTAAGTGAGAAGTTGGTATCAATTACAGCTTGGAAAATCCTTCTATTTTTTAAATATAAACTAATTATTTAATATCCAATTTGGTCCTGAAAGGATCAGATTGGATCCAACATAGTTGTGATTTTTTTAAGGGAAATTCTTTATTGTTCAGGATCACGTCAACTCCTTGCAATAGATGTGTCTTTTCAAGTTTCAGTTCGGACCCAAATTAGGCCTCCCTCCTGTTGTCCAAGAAAATGTACACCCAAAAATATGGAAAAAATCATCAACCCCACAAGGTGTGTGCTTTGTGGCAACGCTCAGAGAAGGGGCTATCACTTGATCCCAACTCTCCGTTTAGACTCTCTCCTAGCTAAGTCAAGGGGGGTGGTCCCTAAGGAAAACTCTAAAGGAAAATTTGTTAAGGATAACAAGGTCTAGGAGATAATTAGTGAATTAATTAGGCAAACTTGAAATATAACTTGAAAAGTAAATAAATTGATTAGCAAGTATAAATGTTTATGAGCATATAAACATCAACAATGTAGATAAATCAATTATATTCAACAAGATACAAGTTATGATTAGACCAATGCCAAATATACTTGCAAGAAATATATGCTCAAAATGAAATTATGATACTTGCAACAAGATGAGATTTTCAAGTTATAACAAGTTGCAAAAATGGAAAGCTGCAAAACAAAGGTTAGTGAGTCAAAACCACAATAGATTGTATACAAATTTGAGATATGAGCACCAAGATGAAAATAGATCTTGCAATAGAATAAAGCTTGTACTTAAAGAGAGATGCTCAATTATGATATAACATTTAAAGAACAATTAACATGAGCATGAAAATAAAATAGACAAGTACAAGAATATTAAATGATATTCTTGCAAGTAAATAATAAGCTCACTACCCAAAAATTGTACAATAACCACTTGTGTGCAAAAACTGAAACAAAGTTATAGGTGAAGTGGGTGAAATAAAGTGGTCTTGGTAAATTTTATTATATGCCTATTCTAAGGTGTGACTTCCCCTGAATTCCTTCAACTTGGTAAGGACTAGTAAGTGGTTGCAAGAAGGCTAGGATAAGGAAGAAATGGCTTCATTAACAATACCCACCTAGGACTTCATGACAAATACCATTCCTTCATTCCTAGAAGGGACCTAGCCACACAAGATAACTGCAAGGTCATCCATTTTAACCTTACATCAAAACTAAAATCTAGGGAGATTGAATGACAATTGAGGAAGTTTCCTAAAATGTCTATCAACCAAGCTTATGCTTGGAGGTAAAATTTAGAGACATAAGAATGCAAATGTAAGTGAGATGGAATAAGTTAATGCAAGTGTTAAATGATAAAATTGTTTATAAATAAATTAATTTATTATAGCTCAACTATAATATCACACTTGCTTGAAACTATTAGACGTGAAATGCAAAATAATTAGACAATGAAGTAAACAATAAGATGGGTGATATACAAACAATAGAACAAGTTATACCAACAACAAATGGATCAGATCTAGGCTAGCAAATCAGCTACGAAAACCAAATACTTTAATGTGCTAACTAGATTAATGAAATAATGTAAGTTAGAGATTAGATCTAGTAATTAAATGAGTAATTATGCAATAAACTAAACTAGCAAAAGAAAATAACAAGAGTTGGTCACTAACTATCTATAATCCTCTTACTAAATGAGGATATAAGGATACCAAGGGGAAAAACCCCAAGCTCCCTCAAGAAGAAATTTATTTTATTATTACATGAAGGAAAACCATCTTGTAGAGAACAAAGGGTTTTAGATTTTGAGGAGGGTTTATAGTAAGGGTTTCAAAGAAAGAATACCCTTCCTCAAAATACAAGAAAATGAGAAAAATGATTTTACATTGTTTTTTACAAATTTACAATGAGAAAATTCCTCCAAAAGGAATTTGATTTTTATTCAAGAAAACTCGCTCAAAGGGGTAGACATCCAAGCTTCAGGAGAAAATGCACAATAGAGGGAGAGAGATCCTCTTTTGTCCACGACCAAGGGAGAGAAAGGCCTAAAAAATAAATGATTTTTGCTTGATCTTAAAGACTCTTTGTAAATCTCCTTCAAATCGATTTCTAAAACCCTCTTTAGGCCTCCAAAAGGAAAATATGTGCAAGAGAGGGAGAGAGATTCATATCTGATGCAAGAGAAAATAGATTAGCAAAAAATGAGCATATACACATAAAAATACAAGAGCGAGTCACAAGAGTATGAGGACACAAAATATGGGAAGAGAAAACCATTTAAATAAGCTCTAAACAACTATATTGAACCAGTACAAGCATATAAAATAAATAGTTTTGAATTATTATTAATGATATTTGCAAGCTATGTCAGAGAAACTCCCTCTTCAAAAAAAATCATTTGATAAGCCCTTGAGGAAAATTGATATGATCTCTTCAATATTTATCAACTTGAGAGTGGGTTCATTCAACCAAAAACTTACCCCATGCTCAAGATCTAGTTCATAAAAATAGAGATCTCTACACACTTTTAAAGATATGGTTAGATCCATAAGGACCACACAATGCAAAAGAAGACTAGCGGTTCAACCAAAATCCCACTAGGTCTTCCAGATCTAGAGTGGTCCTCCAACCCAGAAATAAACACAAGATAACTTACATAAATTAATCCAAAAATGGCATATGAAGTTATCAAGTTAGAGATAAAATAGTGTACAACACTAATCACAAATAAATTAGAACAATATAGCCAGAAAGAGCTGAAGAATAACACCATAAAGAATATGCCCCCAAAGTCTTTCTTCATTACCTAGAAAAATATTCAATACAACAGAGCTTCGCTTAGCCAATAGCTCAAAAATTACATCATACCAAAATGAGGAGCCAAAGGCTCTATTTATAGAGAAATTTCATCTCCAAGTGATCCCAAGCAAGGATGTCTTGATCCATGGAAAAAAAAGGATGGATCTAGGAAGAGAAAATCATAACCCTTGATGAAGCTTGCACAGATCTTGAGGAAAAGTAGTCATTTGCACTAGAGGAGTGGATACGTGGAGTGAAAATTCAATGTTGGAGTGGTTTGGACCACTTAAAAATTATTCTCCTTATTTTTCCTCAAAAAATCCTCATTCAAATCAACCAACTTGGACCGTCTCCTCAAAATTCGATTTTGTTGGGACATTAGCTTTTCTCTTGGACCATCAATTTTTTTTTTGGGGCATCTTTCCTTGGTAAATGGAATTCCCATCACTTTTTGACTTGAATTTATTTTTTTGGGAATTTCCACTTCCCTTTTTATCATTTTCCACTTGGAGAAATTTTTTATTTTTCTCTCATTTTCTTTTCCATCTAATTATTTGTCGATTTTTGCCAAAAATTATAAATATTGAATTTTGAGGGGTAAATAATCATTATTCCATGCTCAAAGTGTGTCTAAATAGAAAGTTGAGGAGTAGAGGTCTATTTTTGAGTACTCATACCCCATACAACTTATATAGATAACACTTATTACATTTTACATCAAATATTATTAAAAATATCGTATAGTGGGAAATTTTTAACAATTAAAAATTGACACTTAGACTCAACCAAATTTCATGAAACTTTAAAGATGATATAGTATGTTAATATTCATTGAATACAGACACTAGGAATCACCTAATACTATACCATCAAGCCACACTCTAGCTTTGGTGTATATATGGGAGAAAAAGTCAATTGATTATAAGTGTTAAAAAACGCAAATAATGAGTTGAGGAGAAAAACTCCCTAGAGTGAACTTACTTGCTAGTATAGTCCAAATATACCTAGGCCTTTTACATGATTCTTATTTCATCATACTAGAATCATTTTTACAATATCCCCATAGGGCTACGAAATCTGAACAACAAACTGATGAGAGGAAGAACATGAATATTCTGAAATCCTAGAATTTTCACTGTTCCGATGATGCACGAATACTCTGAGTGTGCTATGACAGTGGAGTCTCTGAAAAGTCTTCAATTGAAATTTTAAGGATCAAAACCTCCAATAATATATATATCCTAGTCGTGGAGCATCAAAGGACATCAATTTGTGTCATCCGCTAATTAAGAAAGAGCTCAAAACTCGCTGGAGTAGTTAGAGGCTACGGGAAACATTGATTAACTAAAGATGAGGGCGAGTTATATCAAGGGTTTTGGATTTTTTCTTTTTTCTTTTTCCGTGGTTATTCACTAGGAAAATTTCATCCTTCCTGAGGCAGATCCACAGTCCTTTATGAGGCAGATTCATAGTCCTTTCTGAGACAAATCCATGGTCAATTCTAAGGCACATTTTTGGCCTAGTTCGAGGCCCATATTGAGGATAATCTCAGCCTCATATGAAGATATTTATGAGGAAATCCATGGTATTTTTGTAGGGATGAAATACCTCTATGACAACTTTAGTGAAAGAGGAATCAACCCACAAGCATATTTGAATCTAGATTGTAGAAGAAAGGCCTAATTAGGTTGAGTTTTAGAACTATAAAGACCAAGTTTATAGGGTTGTTGATCACAAAATATTAGGGCCAAAGTATGCCAACATCAACTTTAGGAAGAGGGAAAAATTGGACTTAAAGGAGGGTAGAATTAAAGACTGATCTGACCACAAAAAAAAGGAGCTTCTAGAAAGCAGTACAGGGAAGCTAAAGTTAGGCCAAGTTGAGGCTTGGTTGGGAAACATTAAAGGAACTAAGTGAGGCACATGTTAAGGATTTTTAAGCCACTGTTGAAGAAAAAATTTGATTAGGCTACACTCTAAAGGAAAAATTGAAAATACATTAAAAGTTGATCTAAAAACCAATCTGAGACAAGGTCTAAGGCAAGCCATGTAGAAATTTGAATAATATAACACTTATTCATAGAGATTATCCTGATTATACACTATTTGTGGAATGCATGCATAATACATAACCTCCTCTACCATTGATCATCAATTTACGAAATTAAAAAAACAATCGCATGCGCACATTGAAACATCAATCACACATATCAACACAATATGTAATGGGGAAAGCATACAGCTGAAAACCCCCAACTATCTGTATATTATAATGATAGAGAACATGTAACAATACATAGTACAATACTCCTCACAAGTACTCAGTACTATCTCCACATGCTACACACAAAACTAGCTCAGATCTGAACAAGTCATGGGTTCAAATCTCCTCCACTGTTTGCCTGCCTCTACTGCACAATCCAAGTTGAGAATAGATCAAATCCAAGTTCGAATTCCCTTTTCCTTGTACTACGCAATCCTCATTGGCAATCTCAATCAATGATTGTGCAAATCTCATGCACAACTATAGTCACAACTGATAGTAGTCTCACCCTTTCACCCACCTGTAACACTTGTCTCCACTGAACTATCCATGCACTGAGTTAACTGATGTATTCTTTAGTTGATTTACGAGTTAATAATTAGTGAATTAATTAATAATTAATTCACATGACTCATCACTAGTGTATTTGGCAGTTAGACTAAATACAACTAGTTCAACTAAGTCAAACTGAACACAACTCCATCAACTCCTCAATCAACTCCACCAAACTCAATCACTTGAGTTCTAACTGAAGTCCATCATGCAATAGCTCAACTAACCCATAGGAAAAGCGTATTTCCTTCTGGCAGTTGCATGTTCCACATCTGTAGCTCGAACTGAAGTGTTGCAAGAGGATAAGATAATGTTTATAGTCCAAATATTATTAAGAGCTAATAATATTCGACTGTTCTATTTTTTGACTGGCAGCCTAAAAATAGACTCCGCCCATATGTCTAAAAATAGAGGTCCATTTATTTTTACCAACATGACCAATCATTCATAAATAGCATCCTGCAACTCATAGACCATGATCCATATGTCTAAAAATAGACATAGTCTAAAAATAGACATAGTCTAAAAATAGACTTTGCGCCAAAAATAGCCTGCGGGCCCACTTAGTGAAGGTGACTTCTTTTCACTAAGCTCCATCATCTTGTTGCATTTTCAACACTCCCTCTCAACAAGATATGGATTATCTACGACCCCTATCCTACCTCTGTGGTATTCGAATTTGCTCCTGGTGAGCGCTTTCGTCAAGATATCAGCATCCTGATCCTCTGTGGGAATGTATGAAAGTAACATGATTCTCCGCTGCACGCAATCTCTGATATGATGGTACCTGATGTCGATGTGCTTGGATCTATCGTGAAATACTAGATTAACCGAGAGTTTAATGCAACTTTGGTTATCACAATTATAAATCACAGTAGGCTCCAAGTGTGACTTGAACAACCCGACCAGGATCTTCCTCATCCATATAGCCTCGCATGCAGCCAAACTTGCTGCCATATACTCGGCCTCTGCTAAACTGAGTGCCACGGATCTCTGCTTCCTGTTGTACCAAGAAACTACTGTCGACCTGATACTGAAGATCCCTCCAGATGTGCTCTTTCTGTCCGTTGGGCTCCCTGCCCAATCTGCATCCGTGAAGCCACATAGCTTCACCTCATCCTCCTATCTGTACCACAATCCATATCCCGATGTGCCTCTGAGATAATGCAATACATGCTTTCCTACCTTCCAGAAGAGCTTGGTTGGCTTAACCATAGCTTGTGAAAGCTGGTTAACAGCATAGCATATATCGGGTCATGTATTGACTAGATACATAAGTGACCCCACCAACTGTTGATAAACAGTGGCATCCACTACCTCCGCTGAAGTAGCATCCTCCTTCCTCCAACCTCCAGGAAGAGGAGTATCAACATGCTTGCAACCATGCATGTTGAACTTCTCCAGTATCTCTCAGGCATACTTACCCTGAGAAACAAGTAGTCCATCACTACGCTGCCAAATTTCCAATCCCAGGAAATAATGAAGGAGGCCCAAGTCCTTCATCTCAAACTCTCTAGCAAGATCCTCCTTGCATGAAAGTATCAACAACTCATCTCCCATCATCAAATCATCAACATAAATTACAATGATCAGCAACTTACCCTCCACCACAATCTGGTATAGGTTAGGATCCGCCTCACTCTTGGAGAATCCAAGTCCGATGAAATAACTATCTATTTGTGTGTACCAAGCATGAGGTGCTTGTTTCAACCCATACAACGCTCTCTTGAGCCTGCACACATGCGACTCACTGCTAAAGATCTCGAAACCTTCGGGCTGCTCTATGTACACCTCCTCCTCAATGACTCCGTTGAGGAACGTAGTATTCACATCCATCTGATGGATGTGCCACCCCATCTGTGCTGAGAGAGCAAGAATCGTCCGTATGGAAGAATACCTTGCGACAGGTGCAAAGGTCTCCTCATAATCGATCCCCTCTATCTGTGAGAAGCCTCGGGCAACAAATCTTGCCTTGTACTTCTCCACACTCCCGTCAGCTACCTGCTTCACTTTGTAGATCCATCTCAAACCCACCACTGATTTCCCCTCCGGTCTTGGGACAATCTCCCATGCATTGTTTCTGACAATCGAATCATACTCTTCCACCATGGCATCTACCCATGCGGGATCCTCCACAGCTTCCTCGAAAGAGGATGGCTCAGTCACGACACATTTGCTCACAAGAGTCATGTATCCAGTGTATCGATCAGGTGACTGTCTCCGTCTGCGCTGTGCTGTAGGTGGTCCTACAACCTTCTCTACATCTTGAGCCAGTCGCTCAGCTTCTGTAGTGCGCTTTTGCTCTCTGATGGTTGGCACTGCATGAGTGGTCTCTTCCACTCCATGAACTTCATCTTGTGGTTGATCCACATCCTGAAGCTAATCTGTAGGAACTAATAGCTCCTCATCTGCATGCAAGTGTGGCTCCCTCTCAAGCGAACACTTCATGGCTTTCTCCTCCTGAAATTTGATATCCCATCGCACAATAGTCTTGCGACTGTCTGGCAAATACACATGATAGTTGTGGGGCGTATCAGTGTACCCCACAAATATCCCAACCTCTGCGGTCAGCTCCAGCTTCTTCTTGGCATCCTTCGTCACATGCATGTAAACAGGAGAACCAAAAATCATCAAATGGGAAATATCAGGCCTCTTACTAGAATAAGCCTCCTCGGGTGTACTCATGCCAAGTATCTTGTGAGGACAACGTTTCTACACATATACTACAGTATTACATGCCTCCACCCATAAGTGAAGGGGTAGGCCCTGATCATGCAACATCGCCCGTGCAACACCCACGATCATTCTGTTCTTCCTCTCAACAACCCCATTCTACTATGGGTTATGGGGAGCTATGAGCTCTCTTCGAATCCCTTCTGCGCTGCAGAAGTCCTTGAACTCACCAGAGATGAATTCACCACCATTGTCACTCCTAAGAGCCTTCACCTTCTTCCCTGATTCCTTCTTGACCAGTGCTTTGAACTCACAAAACTTTTAGTATGTCTCACTCTTCTTCTGCATGAAGAAGATCCAACACTTTCTAGAGAAATCATCAACAAAGATCACATAGTACTTGTGCTTTGCTGTTGAAGCTACTGAGAAAGGTCCACACATGTCTGTGTGAATTCTCTCAAGGATCGTCGTGGCGTGACTATCCTTCTTGTGAAAGGTGGCTTTCACAAATTTTCCCAAGATACACCCCTTGCACTGATCTGACTGCGCAAGAGTGCCTTTAGGAAGCCCAGTAGAAATCTGTTGCAGTATCTTCAAGGCTCCATGGTGAAGGTGGCCCAATCTCCGGTGCCACAACTTGCCATCATCCCGGATCACCAATCCTTCTACCTTGCATGCCATTGCTGCGTAGCCATCTACATGCAATTGATAAAGGTTCTTGACTCGAACCCCTATCTTCCGGGTTTCTCTAGTTGTCTTACTATGCAGGAAAGCCTTTCCCTCGCTGAAGACAACGTCATATCCCTTGTCTTCTAACATTGCCATAGAGATAAGATTCTTCTTCAATCCCGGAACATGCATCACTTCCTTCAATACGAAGGGTTTACCAGACTCCCTCTCAAAGGAAATGGTACCGATACCGGTCGCACTATATCTACCATCATCGCCCATCTCGATGTGCACTCCAAGATCTTTCTCATCCAGATCAAAAAAAAATCTCGATCTCCTGTCATGTGAAAAGACGCACCACTGTCCAAGAACCATACCGGTCCCATCACACTTGATACCAAGCATGCGATCAGTGAAAAATCCAGCTCAAACTGCGAGGCTAAGGCCTCTCCCGCTACAGATCCAGCAGCTTGCTTATTTTTCTTCTTCTACGGACAATTTGTGGCATAATGTCCGTGCTGGTGACAGTGAAAGCACTTCACCTTGGACATGTCCAACTTCTTGCCTTTCGCACCGTGTTATCACTCAGGTTGTTCCCTGCCTCCAGAAGGGAATATGACCGAGGTAACCACTAACTAGTCTTTTAGCTGCAGATTCTAGCCAATCTGTAACCAGAGAGGGCTCTCTCTTTATGATTTAGATTTGTTTTGTTATATTTTAGGCTAGTTATGAAGCATAAGGTTTGTTTGATGTTTGGAAGATGACATTCAGTAGAGCAGGGCTGTAATGCAAGAGAAGTTCAGACCATTGGGTTGATGGAGTCTAATGGAAATAAACCTCTGGGTATGGTGTCTTTGGCAATAGGAAAACTACAGAGCAGGATAATTAAACATAGAAACAATTTTCACGCTGGAATAAGATGAAATGAAGTCAGGGAATGAAAGGAAATCAAGAATCTTTTATTATGCTAACAGAGGGAAACTGTATAAACATTATCAGGGAGCAGTTAAGAATTCCTTGATGATATTTAGAGTGAAAGAACCAGGGGGACAAGAGCAGTCAAGAATTCTTGCCTATGCTAGTCCTGTATAAAACATGAGAAATTACAGGAATTGAACACAAAGTACAACAAAGTAAATTCGATATTATCCTTCTTCCCTGTAACTTAGAGCATGATATTTAGATGGTAAATAAAACACAAGTACAGTAACACAAGAGTAAAGAAGACTTATTGATCCATGCATCAACACAAGAATTCTGCAATATATCCTTCTGCCATTGATTCCATAACCAGCAAATTCACTAGCAAAACATTCCAGCAATCTTTATTTCAGAAGAGTTCTCAAAACATACAACACAGGTCCAGAATGATATTCACCAGCCAAAAATAATACATATCTTGGGGAAGTATTTATAGAAGAGTTTACAAAATATCTCGTAGGAAAATATCAAGTAATAAATTCATCCATCTACTTTGGCAAAGGAAATAATTGATTGTGGAAAAACCACGCAGAGATGAATGAAAGAGTAATTATGTTGTACTGGCCGCCATAGGTGTTCCGCTTTTGTTGACTTTTCGGTTCAACTAGTCAGCTGATTAGCTGCTTTTCTATTTTGCGTTCCTGATGAGCTGCCACTTGCCACCTGTGCCTGAGTTTGTCTTAACGCCTTTTAGCGCGAATTCCATCCTTTGTCAATTTGATTTTCTGGTACGTGGCCCGTATATTTGAATTTGCTAATGTGTAGCTGACCAAAAAAAACAATAAAATTACCTTGGCAAAATCTCAAGCATGGCCTCCCACCATTGATCCGTAGGCAGCTGGTGTCTCTGTAGCTTAATCAATGTTTCATCAGCTTCAGTGCATGTGTAGTAATTTGGCTGGACCTCAAAAATATGATTTATTTCATGTTCAATATAAAACAAATTTTCCAATTTGTCATATAAAACCTGTCCAGAGGGAGGTGCTGTCTCTTCTGTGCTACTTGATGATGCTGTGATTTGATTGGTAATATAGGCATTTACCCTTTGAGCATACTGTTCATGTGTTAACAGTCTCCCACTGCAGGTTAGTAAGCTGGGCAATCCCTTGCTCTGCAACACTGCAAACTTTTGTCTGAAGATATTTATTTCTACTTGCATGTCTTGGCACTTTCTTTCCAAAATCTGCACAAAATTCCTCATGGTCAGCACCTTTTTCACTAATAGAATTGTGTCTGTTCTGTTCCTGATATCCAGAGCTGCTAGCTGTTCTCTAGTATGAGTATTCAAAAAATGGATCATTTTGTTGGCCTCTTCAGGCTTGTTTGCCAATAATGTTCTAGCCTTTTGAGTCTCAAATTGAGCTATTTTTATCAACTCAATCTGGTCATGAATAGTCTGGATTGAGGTCCATTGATCAGTGATGGACTGGCCAATTTTACTCCACAAAATTGTTTTGATTTCTGTTATAGTCTTGTGAAGAGTAAGGTCCTTATCCAAGGCTTTTATCTTATTCTCCAGGGCCTTTACTTCCCTTGTCTTCTCAGCCACAACCACTTTCGATTTGTCATAATTCACCTCAATCTTGGCTAGTTTTTCTTTAGCTTCTTTTAATTCCGCCATTTGGAGTTCCAGAGCTTTTATTTCTTTCATCATTTCCTCCATACTCAGGCTGGCCTCTTGTTCTGCTGCTGCTGTAGTTGTTGCTGTAACTGTTGCTGAAGTTGAGGCTGGGGCCGAGGTACCTGTTGTTGATGCTGGATCAGTAGGAGGGACTGCTGTGATGACTATAGGAGGAACAGTTTCAAGAGTTAGAGCTGTTTGAGCCGGCTGATGTCCCCCAAGGCTTTCTCTATTTCTAGCAGTCTTTCATTCATCCTCAGTAGCAAACTTACTACATTATCCTGTTCTTTCTGCTGTGCTACTTTTGTGGTTTGAGGATGTATTGTAGCTGGCAGCCTGAGTTGTTTCCCGAGGGCTGCTATGTCTTCTTCTTTCTTCTTAATTAAAGCCTCTATGCCCTTGGGATCATTGGGATCATGTCCTAGCTCCATAATTATCTCCTCCAATGATTTAATTCTATTGTCCTTGACTAATGAGGAAGCTTTCTCCAATTCCAATTGGGCAGAAGTGTTATGAAGTGAATTTTGCAATCTGTGGGCCAATATTGCTTTATCTGCCAAGGTGGAGTACACCATTTCTCCAGTTTGTTTATGTAACTCAATCTGGTCCATTGGGTGGATGTCTTTAGCAAGGACTTCCATATTGGTTCTGATATAATCAGCAGCTGACTAGGGCTGCTGTACTGCAGGCCTGAAATGACTGAGGGTCATTTTACCCTCTTGGATATCATAGGCCGCCATTAGCCTCTGTTGATTGGTGGGAGCCATTCTTAGTAATTGGTTATAGAGCTGGAACCTTATCGGCTCATTTCTGGCCTTGATTTCAGTGAATTCCTTCTTGATGTCAGAGCCTTGCTTGCTCTGTTGCTTGGTGGATGTAACCTCCACACCTTGTTGCCTCTCTTGCTCCTGCTGAAAGGAGCTAGCTGATGTTTCCATACTTGGGGGAATCCGCTGTTCGGTTGTTTCCTCACCCCTTTGGTTGCCTGCTGTCTCCTCTGTAAATTCTTCCTCAGAGTAGGGGTTTAACCTTTGCCTTTTCTCCCCTTGCTATTCTGTGGATGCCCCTGTGGGTGTCTCTTCCTGCCTGTCCCTTTTCTTGGCTCTTTCCTCATTGAGAGGAGTTTGTAAGACAGGGATTTCAGGTGCTTTTGCTTGTGTTGAAGGGGCTTGCCCTTGACTTTGTTCTTTTGCTGTATCTAGTCGGTCTGCCATTGTCTCCTGCTGCTCTGAATGCTGCACTTCCTTGCCCTTAGATGTCCCTGCAGGAGGAATAGTCCCTTGGGCAGGCTGTTGTGAAGTTGTGGCAGATGATGTGCCCGCTCCAAGGTGTCGAGGTAATGTGAAAAACACCTGTCCAACAGAGTCCAAGTCAAGTGTCTTTTCAAACTCTTTCATTTCTTTTTCTAATCTCTCTTCTTCAGTAAGTTCCTCAACTAGTGTGCCTTCTATCCACTCCTGTTGATTAGCATATTGTTCAATCTGAGGGATACTATGGTGCACATATCCTGTAAGCTTGTTTTTGACTCTTCTAAAGCTTATGAAATGTTCAGGGTCATATGGTGACCAAAGAAAACTTTGTTTCAGCTTAAGTTTGTCTCTCAGAATAGCGTCAGCTTCCTTCCATGCTTCTTCCCTTTTATTAAAGATAAAAGGGCCCAGTTGGTGCCTTATCTTGAGCTGTGCTTTTTTCCTAGCACCATAGAAATGAGTCAAATCTGAACTACTGAATTGCTGGTAGTATTCCAGGGCAAAGAGTCTCATAGGGACATACTTTGGCAGCTTGTAGGGAGCTAATTGACAACCATAGATCCTGATCACTGTATGGTTTTGATAAAAATACCAGTCACCAATACTGTATTCCTTTGAGAGGTGTAATATTTTCTGCATTTCAGCAGAGACCCTGGCAGGAGGAGTTGTTGACAACAAACAGGTGGCTGGATATATGAAAAGGTCAATAAACTCACAATATGAATATGGGGAGCTACTAACATGATGGAATACAGAGGACCAAAATATTACAGACCTTCGCTCCCCCTTAGCATCCAATTTTTTAAGGGGAACTAGGAAACTATCCGGTTGATAGTACAACAACGAATGGTATATATATGAAGTGTATTTGAACACTCTCTCTCTATCTAAATTCATGAATTTCTCGTGAATTTTTTTAGCTATGAAGGGGGCATAATCATACTTGACAACAGGGGGCTGTCCTGGAGCAAACATGGACATCAAAGGAAAGATAGTCTCATCCACTATTTCACTTGTTCTGAATCCCAGGATGTAAGAAATCATGTCTATGAGCAATTTTCCAGGCTCATCAAACCAGGCATGGTGATAGGGAATTTTGTATATGGAGTAACAATCTGGTGGCATGAACATCTTGGCAATTCGATCAACTTCTACAGAGGACAACTTGGAGGCTTGATCCAACAAATTTTTCATGGAGGGAGGGACCAAAGGCTGAGCTGGCTCGAAGTGCAACATCTCATTTATAGACTGAGGGGTTATATAAAAGAGGACATTGCCAGAAGGGTCCATCACTGGCCTTTGAGAAGGCTCATAATTAGCACAACATTGATGGATGAGGTCAGGGAAGACATTCACTGAAGGCACGTAGTATATAGGCATATTAGACTCCCAGATTCTAAATATGTCAGTTTTATTCCTGTATCTATTCCTTATTTCACAAAAAGCCTGAAGGTGAGTTTTATCACCCTCCATGTCCTCAATCTGGAAATCTCTATCAGCAATAGGTAGCCACTCCAACTCCCTATGTGGTGCATTCAAGGGTGCAATATTTAGGGCCACTAGAGCCTCCATTTTCAGTTTGTTGAATGAATTTTAACTTAAAGTTAGAGTTTCTGGAGCAATAAACAATAGAACACTGGTTTTGTTTTTCCTTAGGAAATCAGAGAGTGAGTTATGTTCCCAGAAATTGCTGCCTTTGATGAAATTCACAGTGGACCTAGAATTTGCAGAGTTTGGTCGGGAAGGTGGATAGAAACAGGGGAAATGGTCCTCTTTGGGAGTGAATTTTGACAATTTTGACTTAAGATGTGGATATTTTTTGAGATTTAGCTGGCAGAAATGGGCATGAAATACAAAGTAGCGGGCAATTTGCAGAGGAGAACAGGCTTGTAGGTTTTCTTTGACAATCAACGATGAACAGTGACTTGACATGCACAGGTTTACAGGTAAAAGGACATTTTACTCGCATTTAGCTCTTCCGGTGATTGTTAACAGAGAAATTCATAAAATCAGGGTTTATGGGCGACTGTTGAATAAATACCTGTTTTTCAGGTGCTTGGCGCAAAATGCAGTTGCAGAGTAAGCTGAAGGGGTCGGGTTTGCAGGTTGAACTTGCTTGGGTGGCGGACTGGAGTGTTGGTGGCGAGTTGAACGTAATACCCATGCACAGTCTTCGCAACATGATAAAATAGAAATAAACAAAAAACGATGATTTTCGCGACTTTTGACAAAATTCGGGCCTTTTGGCGCTTTTTTAGGATGACGTCATCATGACGTAGCTTTGTCCTGTAGCGAGGTACGGAAGGTGATGTGGCAGACGACGTGGGGGCTGACACGGATGGATGACATGGCAGACACGACGGACTGAACAGTAGCGCGGGCGCTGGCGTGGTGTATGACGTGTGAGTGACGTGAGCAGCGGGAACAGGAGGCGGTTTGTGGTTTCCATCAGACCGCTTTTGGTACGGGGGCGGTTTATGTCAGAGCGGGCTCGATGCAATGAAAAGAGGACACGCGTCCAGGGGTACGGTGGGAAAACCGCTTTCTATCGGGAGCTAACGGTCGGACGTGGGGGTGGCTCCGATATTAACGAGAGCCGTTGGATCTGGAGGGCGCGATCCAACGGTTGACGGGAGGCGTAGGTGGTGACGGTTTATGCTACGGGACCCGCGCTATCATTTAGCCATTAAATATTGTTTGGGGGGGTTTAAACCTTTGGTTATGGGTTTAATGAACGCGGTTATTTAATTAATCGGATATTAATTAAATCCCATTATTTTTGCGCGGCAGACTATGGTTATTTGCTTAACCAGGGGTCAAACAAATCCCAGCGGGATAGGTGGTGGGTTGTTATTGGTCCCAGATGGACCAATGACTCCCGGGAAAATTACAGTGTAGCCATATTAGGCCGGGGCGGGATATTTACAATATTTTTTGGGTTTTTTGTGTATCTTATACATAATAGGGGAGGGGAAATATAAGTGGGAGTTATATAATAGGGTTAGTATGTTAATATGAATACAAGGGGAAATGCCAGGTGCATGCAGTTGAATCACCTAGACTTGGGTGTGGGGAGAAATAAAACTTTACACAAGAAATGTGGCTTTGAGCTTTTAAGTAAACCTGAAGTTTTACTTGAGCTTTTATAGAAATGGAATGAGTTTAAGAGTTTGAGTAGATCCCAATCTCTTTGAGGGATGTTAGTGAATGATTATTCTGAGGGGAGAGAGGGGGGAGTTAGACATGCAACGTCTGATCACACCTTTGCCATGGCATTTGAGATATCCATAAAATAGATCATATTAAAAAAGGTGACATTGCTGATAGACCTGTTTCTGCAACTTCAATCTACTTACCCATTCTACAATTCCTAACATTTTTTCTTCATTTTTGATTGGGTGCACTTAAACTAGCAAACCGTGATTTTCCTCTTTTCTTTTGGCTGCCCTCCTATCTGAATCTATCCTTATCTCCTCCAAGGGCTCAGATTAAGCAGTTGGGCCCTTTATTTCTCTATCTTATCTAGTGATCTGCCAAGCTTGAACTGTTTGGACAGACCTTCATTCTCTATTCTACAACAGGAAATTTAAATATGGACTGGCCCAGATTGAGCTGTTGGGCCATCCATCAAGTGTGCTAAGAAACAATGTTTGCACATTGTGAACTTGCTTTGCACAAATAGGACAGTAGTGGCATTTTAACTGGCCACTTTCCTGGTCTTTCTTTGGGGTTCATTTTCTTTATCTTTTGCTGACCAATTCATTCTTCTTTCCCTTTGATTTTTCTTTTAGGGCATACCCTCTTTACATTTTTTTAATTTTTTCTTTATCTGTGTACAAAATATGGAACCTTTGCAGCATGGAAAGGATGATCATATTTGGCACTTCCACAGCCAATCATGAAATATGACACCTATTGGTATAGGAACCTAACAGTGGCTCCACTTGGGGATGGCTTTTCTAGGTGAAAAGCCAAGAACAACAGGTCAGATGGCCTTATTTTCAACTCTTGCTGTGATCTGAAACTTCCTTCTGCTGTAGACACACAACTGAATCTTTGTAACATGTATATACTTCTCATGAGCTAATGTGAACATAATAACAACTCTGTTCTGGTAGATGGTCTAGATGTTCAGTCATCTTCATGGCTCCCAAGCTTTCTTTTTGATTTCCTCTGATGAATTCAAATATGTACAAAAGGGTGGTACAATTCCTCGCCTTTTCCCTCAAAATCTGCTGCACCTTGTCCCTTACCTAATTGCTGTAATGAACTGCTAAAATAGACATTATTTATGTATAATATATAGTACTGTTATGTTGATCAAAGATGATAAAAATAATGCTTGAGCATTCGCCCATTGACTGGCCCTTCCTCAACTTCTGTGCCATCCAAAATTTTCAAAAAATAGGTATTGTTTCCTTGTACAACCTGAATGACATAAGGTCCTTTCCAAAGGAAGTCAAATTTTCCGTGCTTTCCTTTGTCTTCCCTTCTAGAATCCCCTTCAGCACTTTGTCTCCTATGAAGAAATATTCAGCTTTTGTCCTCTTGTCAAAAATGTTCTTGAGTCTATCTTGCAGAACTTGAGTTCTCTGATATACTTCCTCTCTAGTTTGTTGCAAGTGAATAGTTTGACTGATTCTCCTTTGAATGTCATTGGGTTTTGCTTGTAACTCTTGCAACAATTTGATTATAGGGATTCCCAAGGATGAGGGGAACACAGCCTCCATGCCATAAACCAATTCATATGGGCTGGTTCCAATAGATCTTTTGGTGGTCAATCTGTTTGCCGATAGTGCATTTACCAGCTTTTTATGCCAATTCTTTTTATTCTCCTCCAAGACTTTTTTGATGATGTTGATCAGGCTTTTGTTGGAGGATTCAGCTAGGCCATTACCTTGAGGGTAGTAAGCTGTGGAGTGGCCCAAGGTAATGTGGTACTTATGACAAAAAATGATCATTCTTTTGGATTTAAAGGCAGCGGCATTGTCTGTGATAATTTTCTCCGGACAACCAAATCTAGACAAAATATTGGTTTCTAAGAATTGCATGATGATTGAGTCATTGGCTTGTCTACAAGGGATGGCTTTTATCCATTTGGTAAAGCAGTCTGTGGCGGTGAGAATCCACTTGTGTTGGCCAGAAGAGGAAGGATGTATTTCTCCAATGAAATCTAAACCCCATTGTTGAAAAGGTCTTTCAGTTGTAATGGGCCTGAGGGGTAAAGGTAACAGCTTTCTCTTGCTTTCAAAGATTTGACATTTATGGCAAGAAACTAAATTTTTTTTCACATCAGCAGACAGGGAGGGCCAATAAAAACAAGCTTTTAGAATCTTATCAGCTGTTGAATTCCAATACAAGTGTCCTCCGCAGTCTCCTGCATGGAATTCCTTGAGTATTTTGTTAGTTTCATCCTGTATTAGGCAATTTAGCAAAATACCTTCATGATTTTTCCAAAATAAAACATTGTCTATAATACAAAACTTTGATGCCTTCATTTTCAAGAATCTCTTTTTAGTCCTGGATAACCCCGGAGGAGCTTGCAGGTTTAACAATACAAAACATATGTCAGCATACCAACGTGATTTTAAAAAGGCTTGATTGATCTGTGGAGTCGCCATCTCCTGTTCGTTATCTAGTTCATTTATGTCAAGGGCTTGAAAATTGGTTTCAGTCATTAATTTAGCTAACCCTTGTCCTTTTATGAGTTTTGTAGGCTTGATTTCAATGTCATACTCTAAAATGTTGGCTATCCATTTTCCCCTTTTACCCTCAATTCCTTCTTGAGTCAGAATGTCCTTGACCACAACATTTGGGACATAGGCTATGACATGTGAGTACAAGATATAAACTCTGAAATCCTCAATGGCCTTTACAAGGGCATAAGCTTGTTTCTCCATAATTTTGATATTTGAGTGGAGCATATCTAAGTGCTTTGCAGCCCCGAGGGATAGCTCAAATGGTCGAGTTCCCGTTGATAGTACTCTCCCGGTTTGGGAGGTCACGGGGTCAAATCTCCTCGACGCCCTCGGGGTTAGGCCTGATGGCCGTGCTTCTCTACGTGGACGTAGCGGCCCACCTCCGGTGCCCCGTGAACCACATGGTAAAAAAAATAAAAAAAATCTCTAAGTGATTTGCTAAAGAAAGCAATAGGCTTCTCACATCCTTGGTCATCCTTTTGTAGTAGGACAACAGCAATAGTATGCTGAGATGCAAAGGAAAAAATTATGAAATCTCTATCAAACTTAGGGCTTGTGAGAACAGGTGTTTTAGTCAAAGCTATTTTGATTTCCTCAAAGGCTTGTTTAGCTTCTATGGTCCATTTAACTTTAGAATCTTTCTTCAGCATATTATTCAACAGTCTTATTAGCTCGGCCAAATTGGGAATGAATCTTCTTAGGAAATTGATCTTCCCTAGAAAGGCTTGTAGTTCCTTGATGTTTCTTGGGTGAGGGACTTGGAGGATAGCCTGAATTCTGTCTGGGTCAATTCTGATGCCATCTTTTGAGATTATGTGACCTAGGAGTTTGCCTTCTTCTAGGCCAAACAGTGATTTCTTTGGGTTCAATGATATGCCATATTTTCTGCAAATTAGGAAAACTTGTCTTAAATGCTCTAAATGTTCTTGGTCTGATTTTGAAAAAGCAGTGAGGTCATCAAGGTATATGACTAAGAAATCATGGATCTCTTTTGCAAAGGCTATGTCCATTGCTCGTTGAAATGTGGCCCCTGCATTTTTGAGTCCGAAAGGAATTTTGACATATTTGAAGGTTCCCCAAGGTGTTGTAAAGGCAGTTTTATCTTGATCATCCGGGTGGACTAAAATCTGATTGAATCCTGAGAAGCCATCTAACAGTGAGATCCTAGAAGCTCCTACTACCCTTTGTAGGATATGGTCCATTTTTGGTAAGGGGTAGTGGTCTTTGAGAGAGACTTTATTCAAATTTCTTAAGTCAACATAGAGTCTTATCTCTCCGGTTTTCTTCCTAGTAGGCACTAGATTTGAAATCCACTCTGAGAACCTGATAGGTGCAATTATTCCAGCTTCATACATTCGTTTAACTTCCTTTTCAATCAGGGGAAGGAGGACAGGATTCACCCTTCTAAGCTTCTGTCTAAAAGCTTTTTAATTCTCTTTCAAAGGTATAGTATGTTGGATGACAGAAGTATCATAGGACTTGAGGTCCTCATAGCTCCATGCAAAGACATCTTGGAACTCGTTAAACAACTCAATGTATTTCAGCTTTTGATTAGACGGTAATTCTTTGGAAATTTTTACCATTTTGGGATTTTATGTGGTTCCAATGTTGCAGTCTTCAATTTCTGCATTGAGAGGTTGCATTTTTGGATTTCTTGGAATGTCGTTTGAATCAAATATATCCTCCAAAGGAGTTAATCCTGTGGGCAGAAAATTATCCTTTAGTCCAATTACTTCAGATTCTCCCTCAGCCATTTCATCAAGGTCTATTTGCTTCAGCTCTTGTAAATTTTTGTCATCAAAAGTTGTTGGATGCAAAATTAAATTTGTTGTTTCAGCTGATATACTTTGCTCAATTTTGTCTATTTGCTGTTGATCATCAATGGTGCTTGTATCAATGTTTATACTTGAGAATTCCTCTTTAAAAGTGAGGAAATTATTGATCTGTGTATCATTTTCAAATACATGCCAATTTTTTACATTATCTGAAATAGCAGGCCTGTGTTTAATTTCAGCAGTAAAGTGGTGGTTGGGCTCAAATGGCAGTTTGCAAGTGCTGGCAAAAGTCGCCAAACTGTGTGCATGTAAATTGTGCTTTCTTGGAATTTTGGTGAGTTGAGATTCTGAGAAGGTGTTAAGTATCTCAATGGCTGCACCTCTGTAAGCTCTTAGCCTAAGATCATTTGTAACAAAGCTTTCCTTTATTTGTTGGATAATCAAGTATGAGTCCCCTAGAATTGAAATCTTAGTTGCCCCTATACTTTTGATAAATTTGAGTCCCATCAAGAGGGCCTCATACTCGGCCATATTGTTTGTACATATGAAATTTAGCCTATATGCATGACCTTGAGCATGGTCATTTTGCATGTTATGTATCCAAACCCCTGCCCCTGCTCCTAATTTGTTCACTGACCCATCAAACTCTAAGTACCATAAGGTTTCTTGATTGTGACTAGTCTTAGGAGTTTTGGAAACTTGCTCAATGGGCAGACTTGGATTTTGTAGCTCATGTGCTATGTTTCAATCACTTGTTGCATCAATCACATCAATGATTTTTTGATCTTGAGCACTGGATTGTTCATTCATGTTTTTTGTTTGTGCTGTTCCCAGGAGTTTGACATCAGTTTTGGGACACATCTCAGCATTGTATAAAATGAATGAATCCATATCGGAATGCATAGAATAGATGGGAAAGTTTTGGGGTTTCTCTCGACTGCTAACCACATATTTCATCAATGTTTCCCGGTACAATCTCTTTGGCTGTCCAAAGACTGAAATGGTGGCGTAGGACATGCCTAGCTGCAAAGATCCTTGGAGTTTTGCACCCCAAGATCTAGACAAAAGCATTCCATATTTAGGTGGGATATCAGCGACCACTACATCCATCAAGATTGTTTTAGCTGGATATTGGACTAAAGATACACAAAGGTCTTTAATTAGGCCTAGACACCTGACTTGGCTGGAATCAAATGAGAACAAGTCTTTGTATGGCCTTGTGATATCTAGGTCTAGCTTTTCCATCACAGACTTAGGCATTAGGTTATGGGAAGCTCCTGAATCAAACATTGCGTTGTGCAACACTTTGTCATGAATGTTCAAGCTCACATAGAATGGAGGAACTCCTCCGTCTACGGTTTTACCATTGACTTCAGGACCAAAAATCAGTTCTGGTTGGTCATCTAAAACATTGACTGCATCCCTATTCTCTGATATTTGAAGTGACCTATTGATTTGTTCCCTATAAACTTCATGTTTAGCCAATTCAGATAGAGGAATGGCTATTTTTAGTTTGCCTATTTCTGTCTCTAAGTTAAAAGGTTTCTCCACTTGAATTCTTGTATTGTGGACACCAAGCTTTTCCTTTTCTGTTGTATTTTCAGTAACCTTCTCTTCATCATGAGTGCTGTTTTGAGCTAAATCTATTTTAAAATTATTGTCAGGAGGGGAGCTTAGATTTTCTTTTGAGGGAAAGGATGTGGATGGTTGATTCTTTGAGGGCTGTACATCTGATATGTCTTCCACAGTGGCTTCCTTTGGGTTGGGACCTGTTCTAGCAGGGAGTTCTGTCAGGGCAGCTTTATCTTTTGTTTTCTTTGGCTGCTTGGTATCTTTTAGGTTGGCAGGTTCAGGCACATCTATGGTTCTGCTTCTTAATTTGTATTGTTTATTCACCTCATAGACCGCTGCATCATACCCTTCTCTAAAATCAAATGACTCTCCAGACTTGGTTTGAAATTGATTGAAATTATGGGCCTCTTGGTCATCTTGTGTTAGAAAGATTTGTTGCTCACTGTTTAACCCCATTAGGTTGATTTGGGTGTCCTCTGTTGGCTCACTAGAGGTTGAGGCTTCGGCATAGTTCTCTTGAAATGGAGGTCTGATATTCTGATCAGGGCCAGCCTTCCCGGTGTTAGGATTTGAATTTTTTCTAAAGTTCGGATTCCTAGTGGTGTTACTTGGTTGAACCTCCCAAGAAGATTTCCTTTCAATGGTTTCCACTCTATTGCCCAATCCGTCCATACCTTTGATGATTGCATCAAGTTTTTGTTCAAATGCTGAGGGCTCTTCTTTGAAATTAGTCCTTCTTTCAGCTCTAGCTCAGGCTCTTTTAGAGATCAGATTTGCCTCTACACTAACAGCTACGCTTTGCATGTATTCTAAGCTAGCAGGAGCTCTTTCTCTTAGCTGATATGCCATGTCAGAGTCAAATCCATAAGGGAATTTGATTAGGGCTAATTCAGGTGGAGGTCTAAGGTTTTGAGGGATAGCATTGTACACATTGTTAAATCTAGCACAATAGTCTTGGACGGTTTCTTGCGGGCCTCTTTTTAAACTGTCATACTCTGATAGGATGTGCAATGGATATTTCTTCTTTTCACATCTGTTAAGAAAGTTTTGGTAAAGGGCATCTAAATCATCAATTGTGTTTGCCCCAAGTGCCCTAAACTAGGTCCTTACTTCACTGGTTAGACTTTGAACAAAAATTTTCATTCTGACATCATTGTCATCAATTTCATAGTTCTCAAAGTAGTCCATCATTTTCTTAGTGTGTTGTTGGGCTGTATAGGAGCCAATACCATCGAAATATGTGATTTTGCTCTAACAATCCTGAGGCATAGCCCCTGGATTCCAGGTAACTGCAGAGGAGCATAACGGTTTGCCATATTTATAGGGATAAATGGGAGAACAAGAAGAAATACGACAGTTGGAACACAGGGACAACAGTGGAAATATGTGCAGTGGATGGGGGAGTGGAAAGGATGCTTTGAGGTGTCGATGAAGAACTAGGAGAGGCTGTTGTATTGACAGAAAGGAATGCTGCTCTCCCAGGAGTAAGCTCAGATTTTGAAGGGTTTTGCTGAAGTATATCAAGGTCTAAATCAACAGATTTTTTTAGTTTTTCTTGTTTTCTAAGGGTCTTAGAGAAGTTAGGATTTTCAAAAACAACTGGAGGATCTAGGTCAGGATTTGACCTGGTGTACCGAGTTTTCTTCTTTGGAGCCAGCTTCTAAATCTATTTTTGGTATTTTCTGGAAATGTTTAGAGATCACATCTTTTGACAATATTCTACAGGAATTTCTTTGAAATATAGGAGGCCTTGGGCTTTCCTTTGAATATTTTGAAACAGGGAGACTGATCAAATATTTGGGACAGCGATTTAAAGCCTAAAGCTATACTGGAGATTGACTGAAGCAGCGTTTATTTACTCCTGTAAATGCATAGCAAGAACAGTTTCAAAGGCTACCTGGCTAACTTCAGACTCCATCTGTAGCTTTAGAAAATAGACAGTAGTAACCAACAGTCATTCTGTTCCCCAGTGGAGTCGCCAATGATGTTATCACTCAGGTTTTTCCCTGCCTCCAGAAGGGAATACGACCGAGGTAACCACTAACCAGTTTTTTAGCTGCAGATTCTAGCCAATCTGCAACCAGAGAGGGCTCTCTCTTTATAATTTAGATTTGTTTTGTTATATTTTAGGCTAGTTATGAAGCATAAGGTTCATTTGATGTTTGGAAGATGACATTCAGTAGAGCAGGGCTGTAATGCAAGAGAAGTTCAGACCATTGGGTTGATGGAGTCTAATGGAAATAAACCTCTGGGTATGGTGTCTTTGGCAATAGGAAAACTATAGAGAAAGATAATTAAACACAAAAACAATTTTCAAGCTGGAATAAGATGAAATGAAGTCAGGGAATGAAAGGAAATCAAGAATATTTCATTATGCTAATAGAGGGAAATTGTATAAACATTATCAGGGAGCAGTTAAGAATTCCTTGATGATATTTAGAGTGAAAGAACCAGTGGGACAAGAGTAGTCAAGAATTCTTGCCTATGCTAGTCCTGTAGAAAACATGAGAAATTACAGGAATTGAACACAGAGTACATCAAAGTAAATTTGGTGCTATCCTTCTTCCCTGTAACTTAGAGCATGATATTTAGATGGTAAATAAAACACAAGTACAGTAACACAAGAGTAAAGAAGACTTATTGATCCATGCATCAAAACGAGAAATCTGCAATATATCGTTCTGCCATTGATTCCATAACCAACAAATTCACCAGCAAAACATTCCAGCAATCTTTATTTCAGAAGAGTTCTCAAAACATACAACACAGGTCCAGAATGATATTCACCAGCCAACAATAATACATATCTTGGGGAAGTATTTATAGAAGAGTTTACAAAATATCCCGTAGGAAAATATCAAGTAATAAATTCATCCATCTACTTTGGCAAAGGCAATAACTGATTGTAGAAAAACCACGCAGAGATGAATGAAAGAGTAATTATGTTGTACTGGCCACCTTAGGTGTTCCGCTTTTGTTGAATTTTCGGTTCAACTAGTCGGCTGATTAGCTACTTTTCTGTTTTGCGTTCCTGAT